>OY294044.1:11166474-11787794 GCA_958510825.1 Brachypterus glaber | reverse complement strand
GTTCTAAATTTGAAGTCGATATCTCAACTCGTTCAAAACTTAAAAGGGGAGGGGGTGACTTTTGGACCGCACTGTATAATTATAATATTGTATATTGTATTCAAAAACAACAAAAAAATTAAGATTTTTAATTTATTTCTTTTTATTAATAATTTATTAATAATAAAGTCAATTCTAAAACAAGGTACACTTTCCGGTGTTAATATTTCTAAAATAAGAATATTCTGGCACAGCGGCAAATGGTCAAAATGATTTTTTTTTATTGATTTCGATTTAGTAAGTATAATATTTAACTATTATAATCTCACATTTTAATTGGTGTGGAAAAGTCAAAAAGTAACAAGTTTTAAATTGAAAAAGAAAAGAAAAGTCTAGAATTTTATAAAGTAGAAGGAAAAATGTTTTTTCTACGACTGCTTTAGAATGTAAGCAAATACACACACTTTTCAAACACAGAATGAATCCATTCTAGCTCTAGATACGGCATGAATATTCCGTATCAAGTGTTAGAATGAGCACCTGTAGTGCCATCTCTTGTTTATAAAAGTAAAGAAAACTGTAGCAAAATTAGCAAAAATATATATATTATTCTGGGCAGTGTATTTCTCTGTATTGTAAAATTTTAATAAATAGAAGTCACTTTGTCTGCGGCTGTAGTTACAGCCCTGGATCTTATTAAATCGAAAAAAATCTATATCTTGATTGCAGGCTGCCTACACGTACAAGGAGCTCCGCTTATCGTTTTCAGAGTGAAGCAAGGCACGTAAAGGTACTGGACCACCAGCGAGCAAATATTCATCGCATTATCTTACCAAAGCCAGGGTTTGTTTACTTAATAAACCAAATTTCCAGGGACCACCCAAGCCTGCAGCTAAACTATACAGTTTCCTTCCCCTTTTCTTATCTTGACTATATCAATTTGTTGCCAGTGACTTTACGGTCTTGCGAGCAATCTTGCATAATAGAATGGCTAGTTTTATAAAAACTTGAATTGTTAAATCTATTTTTATTGATCTCTCTGTTATAGGAAAATATACTGGATAAAATAAATAATAATAATAATAACAAGGTCCTGCTTCATACCTTTGAATATATGATTTTTTTCCATTACGTCAGAATTTTGCAAGGTTAAAAAGAGTATTTATCCCTCTATACATAACGGTTCACCTGGTCGATTTTAAATAAAAATTTCGTGGACCCCTACATTTTTTAGACTAAAACATACCTGATGACATAAGAAATCAATTTCCATTTGAAAGAAAATCGTAAAAGATACACTTTTTTAGAAAGATAAAAAACGTTTTTTTGAGTAATAGGGTGTGTCAAAAAATTCCGATTTCCGAAATCGAAAACGCTCTCTGGCTCAAAAGTTGCTCCTTAGTAAAAAACTGTGGCCACTCAAAAATGAGCCAAATCGATTAATGTTTAGAGGTAGCTCAAAGCACTCAAACTTTGAAAAATATCGGTACCTGTTTTTCGTATAAAAAGTGATTGTATATAAAATTAAGGAAATTTTGGAGGGTTTCTTTGGTAATATTTAGAAACAATACTAATTGTGAAAAAACTAAAAAAATTATATTTCCCCTTCCCTTAAGTTAAAACAAAAAAATCGCCAATTATTTGAAGATTTTGCGAAAATTTATTGAAAATGGGCATATTTAAAAGGAAATAACTTCCTTAGGAATGATTTTTCGAACATGGTGCATATAAACTTTTTCTATTTTTTTAATGTTAAATAAGCAATTATTACTAAAATATTTGTTTTTTGCTTTATATTTTTAATTTTTTTTATTTTTGGTTCTTTATGCTTAAAAATTTACTTTTAAATGCATTTATATTTAAACGGTTAAACCTGCGATGTTAAACCACAGAAACTTTTTTTGTGTATTTTTACTTAAAAAAGTATTCCAACCGAAAAATCAAAAAAAAGTACACCGAAAAAAGTTTTAGGCAAAAAACAGAAAATCCACCCGGTTTCTAATCGAAATTAATTGTTTTTACTGAACTTGAGGAAAAAAAATATGTTTTCTGTATAGTCATGTAGGTTAACATGTATATATGCTTATATACTAATATATAATTTTGCAGATTTTTTATTTAAAACTATTTTTTATGCATTTTTAAAAACTTGCAAAAATTAAATTTTCGCGAATACTTCAAATAATTGGCGATTTTTTCATGTTCTACCTTAAGTGGAGGGGGGATATAATTGTTTTAGTTCTTACATTTAGTATTGTTTCTAAATATTATCAAAGAAACCCTTCAAAATATCCTCAATTTTTATCGCTATCAGTTTTTATCCGAAAAACAGGTACCGATTTTTTTTTAAGTTTGAGTTCTTTAAGCTACCTGTAAACATTTATCGATTTGACTCATTTTTGAGTGGCCACTGTTTTTTACTAAGGAACAACTTTTAAGCCAGAGAGCGTTTTTGATTTTGAAAATCGCGATTTTTTGACACACCTTATTACTCAAAAAAACGTTTTTTTATGTGTCTCTAAAAGTGTATCTTTTACGATTTTCTTTCAAATGGGAATTGATTTGACCTTGAAATGACCTCGAAAACGTAATGATCCGTAAAAAATAAATACTCCATTTTGTTTCCACCATTAAAATAAACAAATTTTGTCCGACATTTTTTTTTCTAAAATGCATAGTATTCGAGATATTTGAAAGTTTCAGGTTAAAAAAAAAACACCCGGTATATGTATCCCTTTCTGTAGGAGCGCCATCTATAAATATGTATTTTTTCGATGCTGTACTTTTTTCCATTACGTCAGTTTTTTACAAGGTTAAAAAGAGTATTTATCCCTCTATACATATCATATCATTGCGAAAACTATGTTTTTTGAGGTTCTGTTGAAAATGGAGGTTACTTTAAAATTCCGACCTCAGATTCGGATTCAGCGGCTCAAAATACAGAGGGATTGACTAGTCAATTTCGTGTTTGTGTGGCTGTGTTATCTTTGCAACTAAAAGTCCGATCTAAAAAAGTTTTTTACAAAACATTTATATTTTTATTTGAGGGGAATTAAATAACAGTAAAAAATATATATGTTTGTACTTAAAAAAACAAAGTTGACCTTGAAATGACCTATAAAACGTAATGATCCGTAAAAAATAAATACTCCATTTTGTTTCCACCATTAAAATAAACAAATTTTGTCCGACATTTTTTTTTTCTAAAATGCATAGTATTCGAGATATTTGAAAGTTTCAGGTAGGAGCGCCATCTACAAATATGTATTTTTTAACAAACCAAAAACAAATTCTTATCTAATGTATAATTTAGTATCTACTTAATATAGAACGTTTTTTGCCTATAACTTTTGAAATAGGAACATTTTGTTGGTAAGTTAAAAAATATTTGGCTCGGTGTGAGAAAAACTATACCTAGATAAATTATAATAAAGCTTATGTAATAAATCATTGTAAAGGGCTTAAACTAGTCTTTCATAAAAAGTAATCAAAAATATTTACTAGTTTTCGTGAAAACTGGTATATTGGGGTTTTTGAAGTTGCTGAAAGTAAATGTGATAATAAAAAAATCTAAATCCACCCCCTGAGGGGTGGGAGGTAGTTTTCGTGAAAATTGGTATATTGGAGTTTTTAAGGTTGCTGAAAGAGAATCTGATAATAAAAAAAGTTAACTCACCCCCTAAAAGGCGGGGAGTAGTTTTCGTGAACTGGTATATTATTAAGGTTGCTAAAAGTGAATCTGATAATAAAAAATCCATTTTAAGCGCGGAGGTGAAATATGGGAAAGCTCTTTTACTGGGCAGTGTATTTTACTAGCGTCACAAATAAAGTGCCCGTCATAAACATTTACATTAAAAAAATATATGAGTATAACAAAACCTACACGATTAGCTAAATATTTAACGCAATAAAAACAAAGCAAATCCTTTTAACGTCATGTTTTTTGTATACTTCCTTCAAAAAGAGCCTTATTTGTATATAATAAAATAATTGAGGTGTTGTGTCTATCTGTCTGTATACCTGTCCTTCCAGAAGTTTTTTCGTACTTTAAAACAGCTGCAAAGGCGCCACCATTGAAAACGAGCTTAAATATGACCTTTCCTATTGAAAAACAGGCAACGGCTAGTGGAGTTAAAAAATGGGTGTTTAAAAGCACTCTTAACTTTAAAACGGCCTGAGATATCGACTTCAAATATCAACTTGATAATTACAAATAGAATCATTAAAACCATTTTCGAGAAAATTGTCTTAAAAGTTTAACTTTAGTTTTGATCTGTACGGTACGGCCTTTGGACTTCTAAATAGACAACAAAATCAAGTTTTCAGTATGTGTGAACCTTAAAAAAATCTAGAAGTCTAGAAATTAGCCAGCTTTGACTTTGGCCACATCATAGAAGATGGCAAAACAAAAATACACAAGGCACATCATAAAAGATGGTAAATTCGGTGCACAGGAATGTGCCAAGAAGGCTACACCCGTCCCATTCAAAGGCCACGCTGTAACTGATATTCTAACCTGGAAGTCTAAATATAACAGGCAAACAAGGCCTTCTTTTGCGGAGCTCCACATTTATCAAACAGAAAACAAATGCAAGTTAATGTTTCAACCGACACACAGTGACTTGATAAACATACTTTGTCAAAACAAACGGGATACTTTATAATAAAAGTTTGTAAGTAAAGCAAACAAAACCGTTTCTTTAATATTACGTTACATACGCAGTGTAAACCTTTCAAAAACATACAAGTGTCGTCACAAAAGTTGGACAAACTATATTCAAATTTAAACAAAAATCAAACCTATGTTCTTCATATCCACTAAATTTTTTATGCTTAATAAGATAGGGTGAAAATCATCTTTGAAATCAAAATCAGCCAAAATTAAATAAATTTTTGGGCATGCATTGAGATGTTAAAATCGATTTTACTCAAAAACAGTGCATCTTATCAAAGTTGAACAAGAGTACCTTTTTGTCATGAAAAGCTTTAACATTTTAGAATTTCACATCAAAATTGAAAAAAAAAATACATGTAAATAAGTAAGGGTCATTTTTAACCCCCACCCCCCCAGTTTGACCCACCACTGGTGAAAATTTTGAGATGATTTTTACCCTATCTTATTGAGCATAAAAAAGTTGGTGGGTGTGGAGAATTTCATTATTTTATCTTGCACCGTTCCTGAGATAATAAATAAAAACCTTATTTAGGGCCCCGACATTGGAGGGCTGTAGCTCCGTCAATAAGCATTTTCGGACCCATGTCCATAAAAACTTTTTTTCTTATTTTCGTTAGAGGAATTGGCTCCCGAAGTTTCCAAACGTTATTCCGGGGCACCCTGTATATGTATTTTTTTTTTTCGATAACCCACGGATTAAATCTAAAACTTTTTTTAATTTTTATAAAAATTAGAGTCGTTTCTTTGGTATTTATATAAAAATGTTATCAAATATATCGAAAAAATGCGAAAAAATCTTTTTTTTTTTTAATTTTGAAACCTATAAAAAACAAACGAATAAATATATTTTAAATCCGCTTCTTTTGGCTCATTAATAGAGAATCAATCGACAACAACAAAAAATTATTGGACCTAAATTTTTGTTTTTACTACACCTATAGGCAAAAAAAAACACTCTGCTCTATATCTAAAAAAAAGAGCTGATTGAGAAAAACGGAAAAAAGTTCCAAAATCGACAGATCAAATAAAGCCAGATGCAACTAAACGGTCCCCGACAAATAAAAAAAAACTTTTTTTGTAGGGCAGTGTAATTATTCAATTTAATTACAATTAAATTGCAGGAAATATTTTTACGGTGTACATCAAGCTCGTACCGTGGGGTGAGTTAATCAACTTTTTTAGCTGGTTGACCTTTTTTCAACAACTGACCACTCAAAGAGCACAAACTTGCCAATGGCCTAAAATTTTGATCTCACATAAAAAAAAATCACGCACGGCCCTGCACTCAGGGGGGGGGGAAGATTCCACAGGGCCTGGGCCTCCGAGGGGAGCCCGGTGTCGATAGTAGGGGCCCGGCAAAAATTTTCTGCCAGGGGTAAGTTTTTTTTCAGTGACAATAATTTTCCTCGGGGACCGGGCTGGCTCTGTCCGGCCCTGCCTGCACTACATATATTTACTGCTTGTTTTTATCGATTTAAAATTAATTCATCATCGTCATCTCATCTTTACTCATACAGAATATTCATTATGTATTTATTGTTAAACCACCACATTCTGATTCAGAATTTCTGAACAAAAAACATATAGGGTAGACAATGGGTATTGTAGCCATGAAGTGGAATAAAATTTACAATTACACGTCCTTTTATAAATCATGATTTTTTTATTTTATTTGATTCATGTCATACAGACATACTTCGTGGGGATGATGTGAAAGCAAACAATATAAGACAAAATAGGTATACACGGAAAGAAATTAGTGGGCTCTGCACTATACATTATAAGATATTTGGTAACAGTGGCAAATTATAGTGATTTAAGCTATAGATTATAAGGGACACAATAACTAATAATGTTAAAAATAAATTGGAAACGATTATATATATTACAGACACGATTATATTTATTACAGGCACTATTATAAATTTACAGAAATTTTATTATATTATAAAAATTATTAGCACGGACAATAATTAAATCTATTTAAGCTATAAATGCCATACTATTTGTTATATTTTATTATTCACTAAACAATTAAAGTATTTCATATAAATTTTTACACTGACTGGCATAATTGTAAGAGAAAGCCTTGTATTTATATAATAAGCGATTATAATTTGCTTGGTATGTGTGTTATAGCGCTCCTAGCTATAATTTTTTTTCCGTGTATTGCATTTCCATACAGGGTGATTTACCTAACACAAATCACTCGTTTTTTGACGTTATTAAAATAAAATTTACACCAGACCAAAGAAGCTACAAGTGTGCTCAAACACAAGTTTTCTACTAGCTTTTGTTTTTGAGAAACAGTTATTTTAATTGGTATTTTAGATAAAATGATATATATATTTTTTTTTTTCGTTAATTGGTTAAAAATAAAATAATTTTAAAATATTTTGCGCAGACTACTTTTATTTGTGGGCCTGTGTTGTTATTATAATTTTTACAAATTATTGGGTCAAATTAATTTTCCTGCATGGAAACTAAAAATTAGGCTAAAATGCGTCAGGAACGTTAAAATCCTTTAGCTGAAGTAATTGTAAAATTTGAAAAAATTCGCCTGTGTCTCTGGTAAGATTGTATGACCTATAATCTTCCCACCTACAATACTTATAAACACGGGTCGGATCGAAGCCACTACAGGGGGCATGCAAAAATTAGAATTTAAAAAAACTCTTTTTTCAAGTAAATAGACACTTTAAACTATTGTTCGCCAAGCGGAATGTCATGTCGACGCTGTTAATACTCAGTGTCATGGTCCATGAATCATGGAGAAGGACTTAATTTTTTTTTAATTGTTTCTCTTTTCAAAAAACGAATAGTTAATACAAAAATATTGTTTTTTTTTGTTAATTATTCGTTTTTGGAAAAGGGAAACAATTTTCAAAAAAAAAAAAAATTCTTTCTCTATGTGTCATTCATGACATTCCGCTTGGTGAACAATTATTACAACTATTATAGTTAGTGTTTTTTAAAATTCTAATTTTTGCATGCCTACTTCGATCCGACCCGTGCTTATAAAAAAATGTTTCTATTTTGTGGCGAAATTTCGTAATGGGTAATTTTACGATGTAATTTAATATTACAAAATTTTACATCTTTTGTGTGATGATCAGGGACGTCAATTTACAACTTAGCCCCGTTTAAGTTTCCCTTCGCACTGCCCTGATTCCGAAATTGAAAATCAATACAGTTACTCTGTTACAGTAGGTAAAAGTTTTATGAAAAAACAAAAAAAAAACAAATAAATATTTATTTAGTAAGTAGTTCACTATTGATTTTTACTTTAAAGAACGCCTTGTTTGATGTAGATATACTAACAGAACAAAGTTGCCTTGTTTGATGTAGATTTACTAGTAGAACAAAGTTGCAAAATTTCAACGTTGCTTACTATTTATTTATTTATTTATTTATTTATTTATTTATTTATTTATTTATTTATTTATTTTAGAGCAGTTACATAGAGGCATGGAGAGCCCCAAATAAGCTTTATGCTTGTGCTAGGGGCTCTCCATTCATTTTGACAACAAATAAATATACAAACAGGAATATTATTATAATTATCGTTTGATAGAATCCGATGTTGTTCTGCATGTTTCAATAGAAATTAAGGATATAGTCAACAGAACATTAATATTTTATTGTTTTATAAGTCTCGAAATACGTATAAAACAATAAAATATTAATGTTCTGTTGACTATATCCTTAATTTCTATTATAATTATGATAATAATATAATAAGAATTACCCAATGCCGGACCAGAAGTTTAATGGCCTTACCAAGAAAAGGGCCAGGGCGGCTACCCATATTTAAAAAAAAAAACACAAAGCTGATCGAGAAAAACGAAAAAAGGTTACGAAATCAGCGCATCAAATATAGCCAGATTCAACTAAAATGGTTTCGGCAAATTTTTGAGTCTTGAGCAATGTTATCATATAAAATAGAAATTTTTAATTTAGCGTTGGACTTTGTCCATGAACGAGGCATACTTTGATATTGGTTTTATAGAAAAAAATCAGATATTACTATTTAAATTTAAATACTTTTTCTTGTTCTTTGTGTATTATACTGATTCTAATCTTGCTTTTAAAACAATGAAAAAACTAAAAATTATAAAGCCAACTTTTCGGCCCTTAATAATTAAATATAAAAACTAGTGTAAATGGTAAAAATATTAATAAATTAAATGTGTCAATGTCAATCAAAAATGACAAAATTAAAATTTGAAATGTCCACAAAAAATTCATTTCTTTTTTATATACACCATATACATATATAATTTAATATTGTTACATTGACATCATGTCAGTGTCAGTTAGATGACATTTATGTTGACATATAATTATTTAAAGTCAACATAAATGTATCTAACTGACACTGACATGATGTCAATGTCACAATATTAAATTATATATGTATATGGTGTATATAAAAAAGAAATGAATTTTTTGTGGATAGAATTTTTTGTGGATCTTGATATGTGTAATATGGTTAAATTATAGATATGGACATCACTATGTAAACGCATATTTACTTCTACACAATATTGCCCACACTCATCATTTAATTATGTTTAGATATACAGCCTGTTCCAGAACTTGCGTACAGAAATTTGAGGGTATATTAAAAACCCTTTGGAAAATATGAAAAAAATGTTAAAAAAAAACATCTTCGTTCAATTCAAAAATAAGAACGCTTTAAGTGGACCAATGCTGTTGCTGATGTTAAATTACCTTTAAAAGTTGAATTTGTAGCTATGGAAACAAATTTAATTATTGCAGGTACATAATCTGTAGGTTGACATGGTGATTAATGTGACATAAATATTTATTAATGTCAAAAAACCACCGCCGGATAGTTACCCTATAAAAATTGAATATTTGATAGCCACTGTCGATTTTGTCAAAATATAATAACCTAAAAAGATTCTAAAGTTGAAAGTCTCAAACAATGCACGCGTCAACAATTAAAATGCAGCCATAGTTACTAATAAGTAGGAAAAAACTAATTTGTAGCTAATTTAACATCAGCAACAGGATTGGTCAGATTAAATAGCTTCCTTTTTAATTAGTATTGAAGATGATTTTTTTTTGAAATTTTTTTCATATTTTCCAGAGGGTTTTTAATATAACCTCAAATTTCTGTAAGCAAGTTCTGGAACAGGCTGTATATTAAAAAAAAATTATTCATAGTGAGTTAATATATTATACTTCATAAAGCCACGTCGGTCTACACGCTTTTTGCTTTGTTCAAGACTTATAATGCAGAATGATGTTAAAATGTAAATTTAGTTAAAGTTTGGCCAGACGAAACAACATTCTAAAGAAAATTCAGCATGCAAAAGCAATGTTAAGCTAAATTTGAAATTATTTATTCTGAAGGGTAGGACAATTTAATATAATGAATACAAGTTGTGCTTGAATATAAAATGAATTATGTTTAAAATTTTGAGGGAACAATCACTTAATTGTTTGAAAATGTTGTTGTTATGATGCCTTTCGTTTTTGTCGCGTTTATTCAGAATTGCAAAACTTGTTTAAGTAATAAAAAATTATCCGTCTGGGGAGTTTGTTCCTCTAGGTACTTTAACTTCTTCAGGGACATGGGCACATATGTGTACAGTTAAAAATATATTCCTCAAAATAATGAAATTCACTAATTAATTCATTCATTGACGCTCAGTGGCTATAGCTGTTGCCATTTGCTTTGTTTCCAATCACAAGCGATATCTAATGGCCAATATTCGCACATCTTGAGTTGTTTACTTGTTTTTACAATAAAAAGCATTTTTAACTTTTGCTACTAAATCAATTTAAACAAAAAATTCGTCCCTGAGGAGGCTAAGGTTATACAAAAAGCTTACTTTATAAAAATATATAGTTATTTGTGTGCCAAAGCACGAAATAGTCGGAGAGCCGGTGACCATTTTTATTTCATTATTTACTCCCGTCTATATATAATATTTTACATATGCCTTAAAGTAAATTCAAATTAAGTTATTTTTAAATTGCTAGACTCCGGATCCAGATCCAGAACTTGGCAATTTGGACATAGCTTAATTTGAATATACTTTAAGACATAATAGACTAAAAGGACGTCTTTGCTAGACAATTCGCCGTTACATTTAAAGTAATGCTAGCTGGGTATAACTTATGTGGGTAATAATAAATTTTAGCCACGGCCGTGATTAATAGGCCTATTAATCAGGGGTCTATAAAAATAAACCTTTTAAAACCCAAAACGGCCGTGGATAAAGTATAGTATTCTACTCGCGTATAATATCTATTATTCATTCGGGTAATTACGTCACTCGCCTATCGGCTTGTGTCCCAAAATTCACCCTCACTGATTAATATCAATTATTATACGCTCGTTGAATAATATACAATTTTTTTTTTGTTGAGAGAGAAAGAGATAAATATTCCTCTAACTTGGTTAGTAATCGCTGCTCCACAAAAAGTCGACTAATTGGTTTTGGAAAATAAGTAGGCATAAGTAGGCAAAAATAGTTCAAATCAATAGTTTGCATTTTATTTTATGTCGAAATTTCATTCAAAAACTCATTGTTAATAGTTTTTTACATTGTATTGTTATTGATATGGTTTAATGTTTTACGTAAGGCGTATACTATGCCTAATATTATTTTTATGTTGACAATATGCTGAATGAAGTAATTAAGGTAACATAACCTCCAAATTTTATTTTATTAATTTTTTATGTATTTAATGTATGTTCTAATTAATAAACCTTGTTGTAGCCCTGAAGAAGAGCGACCGTTTAGGTGCTCGAAACGTTGGCGATTTTACGTTAAAAAAGCATTTATTTTGGTCCTATAACCTATAATTACAACCACTTCAATTATACTATTGTTTAATTTCTTTTTTGTAAAGGATAAAATTATTTATATTCACCGGTTTATTTCAATTACTTTTACATTTCAAATTTCGTCAACGCCAATTTATTATCAATTATTCATCTCCTGCAAAACATCCTTCAATGTGCAATTTAATTTTCAACGAATTCGGGATATCCAATCAAAAGTCTTGAAGTCGCATCTCCGTTTTACAATTACACAATTTTCAACGGGTAATTGAATCTATCGACTCGATCATCAGAAAATTCATTAATTTATTTTGCTAAAAAAATTGCACTTGAGGAATATTTGGCAGCATCCTACTATAATAGGCCAGTTAGTAGCTGAAATGGGGCCGGTGAACTTACCGGACACACGAATTCTTATTTTTTTTTTAAACCAATAAAAAGTACTTACCTTAAATAGTATTTTTGCAAAAAAAATGCGGATTACTCACAAATTAGCGAGAAATTAATAAAAAAAAGTGCATTTTTAAAACAAAGTTAGGGATTTTAACCGCATTTCACTTTAAGTTGGTACAATTTTAAGTTAATAAACAGCGTTTTCAGTTTGTACATTTATTTTATTTAAAATAATAGTACAAATTTTAACAAAAAATGTAACGTTAACGTAAAGCAACTCCCTCCATTAAAAAAAAAAACACCAAACAACACAAAACCAACGTAAACCAACGATAACGTAAACCAACTTCTCCCATTCAAAAAAAATACCAAAAGAGCAAACTACCAAACCAAACCATTGTTAACGTAAACCAACGCCTCCCATTAAAAAAAAAACACCGTACCAGCAAACTACCAAACCAAACCATTGTTAACGTAAACCAACTTCTCCCATTAAAAAAAATACCAAATAACGAAAAAACCAACGTAAACAAACGTAAACGTAAACCAACGTTAACGTAAACCAACATTTATTAAATTGTTATAAAAATTCTAACAAAACAAAAAACTGAATTTTCCGCACCTAATTATATTCTAAACAGTAAGTTTTAGTAATAAAACCAAAAATCAGTGCAAAAATATTTTTAATTTTTCAAACATGAAATTATTTCGAATAATACAAGAAAACGCTTTAAATCAAAATTAAAATCTGACAACGCCGCATCTCTATACACACGTGAAATATGTCAGCTATATTATGGCGGTTCATAAAATTAATTATTATTTACCATTTTTCTCCATGTAAGTTATTTTTTAGTAATAAAACAACGTTTTCCGCATCTAATTTTATTTATACTTGTTAATTTTAGTACCACAGTGAAAAATTAGTGCAAAACTAGTCCTATTTTTGTGTCCGGTAAGTTCACCGAAACCGCTGAAATATCCACTTAAAATACTTATAATACTTATTGGCTATTTTGTTGCTAAATTTAATTTTTTTTACTTTCTCCTAAAGAAAAGTTATTGCTACCTAAAACTTACAGATTTTTTGCCATTTCTTATCATTTAATTTTTTCATAAATCGTAAAAGAGTTATAAAAATCTCTTTTGTCTTTCTGTGTACATGATTATAAATCTCGTTTCGTTTAAAGGAAATCTTTTATCCTTACAAACTTTTTTTTTAACTATGTAAAATGCCCTGAGTTTCAAAATATTTTTTGCGGAAATGCGTCATTTTTTTTCTATGACCCTAAACTTTTTGTTTTTAACTGGCCAAATAAAGCTTGGGAAATCTGTTATCCGTACAAATAAAAAACTATTTTTTACTTCTGAGTACGACAGTACCGTTCATTTTTTACTTACCACTTTTGTTCTATGACCTTTAGGATATTTTTTTTAGAGATTGGTTTCATATAACAGGGAAATCTGTTATCAGAACAAACATTTTTTTTTTATATTTTTGACTTCCTTATTATCATGATATTTTTTGTGTGAGGGAATTCCCTATCTTTTTTTTTTTTCAGTAGTATAGAGTTTTTTTAAGGAGATTGATATCACCAGAGAAATCTGTTATCAATAAAAAGCAATAGCAATGCAAAAGCAATAGATGGCGCACAAAACTACATCAATCTAATGACTATATTCCTTTTGCGAATAAAGTTTAAAAACGTTTTCTTAATCAGCATGCAGAGTGGACTCTTGGACCAGCAGCCCAAACCTGTCAGTATACCAATATCACTCTGTACGATGATTAAAAAAACGATTGATGGAATAATAAATTAATATTTTTATAGTTTTTTTTTTAAATTAAAAATTTATGTCCTTAATACGTATTTCTATTTTTGTCGTATTTTTCTTTGCTTATTAGGGACTTTTTGTTTCTTATATTTTTCATTTTTTTCTAATAAAAATACTGAATCGAGAGTCTTGCAATATAGGTCTGAAATTGAGACAGATACTTATTAAGAAAGTCTTCCTACACTGAAAAAAAATATTCCTCAAGTCAAGGACAAAAGCCTTATTCAAGGCTAGAATTTCTTTAAACTGAAGTCAAAGTCCTTGAATAAAGAGCGTTGATCTTCATGCAAAAACTCGTGCTCTTCATTCAAGGACATTAACTTTGGTTCAAAGAAATACTAGCCTTGAAACAAGAGAATATGGCTTTGAACATATCGAAAGACACGTGCACTTGGTTCAAGGAATCCTTTTTTTCTATGTAAATAAAAACATTAAAAATTAAAAATCGTACCAATTTAACCCCTTCCCGCATATCGTCTCATCTATGGCACGAACCGGTTTTTTCATTATTTGTGGTACTTACTATTAAACAAGGGATCAATAACTTTTTGTTATGAATAAAGAACCTGTTACAGATATCTGAAAAAAAAATCCGGTCATCTAGAGTTAATTAATCGAACTTTTAAAATTTCTTAAATTTTGATTAATTTCAAGGCCCCTGCGGGGAATTCTACTTACTACTGGCCTACTTTAAAGAATATTTATTTGACATGAACCCTCTATATATAGAGGCTTTATAATGGAATCGATGAAAGGCGCATTCGGTTTTACACCGGGGAATTATACCAGATCGTCTTGGAAAACTGATCACGAAATCATAGGCAGGAAGCAGGGTCTTCAATAAATTATGTATTAATCGAACTACCGAATGCTTCTTTTTATAATATATATAAAATAAAAACTATAAATACAGTATATTTTTTAACTCATGTCACGCGAGGTATTCCTGGACACAACATTTTTACTTAAAAGTATAAATCTAACCCTTTTAAACTATAGAGTTCTGGAAGCGCAGTCGAGGTCCTTTGATTGGTTCGTGGCAAATAAACTAACAATTAACAAAGATAAAACCCAAATAATAACTTTTAGTCTGAGACCACATGCTTCAGTAGACCCAGTTAAATTACTAGGGCTCATTATGGATCCTAAATTAAACTGGACCGAACACGTTACGTATATCTGTAAAAAGTTGTCCTCTTCCCTGTTTGTTTTGAGAAACTTGGTCGAAATTGTTTCCAAAAACGTCCTTCTTATAACGTATTATTCCCTATTTGAAAGCATATATAGGTATGGTATTCTTGTTTGGGGACATACCTGCCACATTGATGATATTTTAAGTAAACAAAGGAAAGCTATTAGAATCTTGACCAATAAAGGGTATAATGATGATGTCAAAGAAACTTTTAAAACTTTGAATATATTAACCGCCCCTTCTCTGTATATTTTTGAATGCTTATGCTTTTCCAAAAAACATGAAAATCAGTATAATCCGCAACATAATATACATGAATATAACACACGCCAAATGAAAGACATAAGATTAGATTATCATCGTACTTTAGCATCCAAAAATTCCCTTACATATTATGGCCCCAAATTCTACAATAAAGTTCCTTTGCATGTAAAAGAATTAAACTTTCGAAACTTTAAAAATAAAATAAGAACACATTTATTGGAACACTCATTCTACACATTTAAAGAATTTTTAGACAAACCTTTTACTTAATTTTAAAATTTGTACTTGTTTTTATTTATTAACTGTATTTTGTATTACTTCGTTTTTTGTTTTATTATTTGTACACATTTTTATGTAACATTTAGAACTTTATCCATATTTTTTTACTATAATTTCTTTTTGACAAATGTAAATACTGGAATGTATATTAGCATGAAATAAATAAATAAATAAAAATAGAATAGGCTGATTTACAGTGGACACTTGAATTAAGTACTGAATCTGTTTACTGTTCTTGCTTCATTGTCAATATCATGCCAACTATCATTGAAGAATCTTTAATAGCAGCAATCCCGAACACACCTCAAAAATTTAACACTCAATTTAAGAAATCTTTTTTCTTTATAGCTTAAAAACTCGCGAGATAAGGCGTCATATTTTTTTAAACCCAAAATGCCTAGAATAAAACTAAAGATAGAAATCAATATGATCTGGGAGAGCCCTTTGCCCTATACTATATGTATAAGGGGGGTATCAGAAGATTCCTAAAGGCCTATCCAGAAACTTGCATAAGAACATAAAACATATAAATGCGATGCCGTGATTGGTTACAAGATACATGGCGGCACATCAAGTCAATCATGGCATCGCATTGTTATGTATTATGTTCTTATACGAGCCTGTGAATAGGCACTTACCTGTGGCATAGATTAATTCTTTAAATAATAATAATAATCCTTTATTCCAGCCCAGAGGGCCATATACAATAAATACAAAAAAAAAAATACAAAACATACAAAATATCTACAAGAAAATTAATAATTAGCCAATATACAAAAGTTCAAAAGAGCTACCGTCCCCCCATTAAAACTCTACTCCAGGTATGCCATAGATTGGAACGCCATAGAATGTCACTCCTTAGCAGAGCCACAATAAAGAGGTTGGAAGATTTATACAGCCGATCGCGGAACCCAAAAGCCCGAAATCTACGAATAGCTAGGAAGCCATTAACACGAGCCGTAGCAAACATTTCACTAGCACTAGAAAATCTCGGTATGTTATTTAAGAGTCTAAACGCATTATTATAGCACACGCGCAGTTTATTCCACCATCCCAGTGTATAATTACACCAAAGTTCGGACATGTAGATCCCTGAGCAATATGTTTGAAATAACAGTTTTTTAATGTCAGAGTTACACTTGGAGAAACGACGGGTTAACATATTAGCACGGACGCAGAGGGCTTTGTACTGTCTCTGAATGTCGAGATTATCGGAGAGATCACAGGTTAGAATATGCCCTAAGTATTTGAATTGCGACACTATACTTATAAGACTACCGTTAAGTTTGATCGGGGGCACCACTAAGTCTTTATAATTAGAAGGTCTGAACACCATGGCACAGGTTTTGTTGACATTATATACAAGGTGGTGCTCTACAGCGAAATCTTCACATATCCTAATGAGTTTATACAGTCCCTCAAGGGAAGGGCACAGCAGAACCATATCATCCGCATAGCTAAGGCAGTTAATTAGCACTCCATTGATATAGCACCCAACACCGGAGAGTTTTAGACGAAGGTGAAGACTGTCGATGTAGGCATTAAATACATCAGGTGAAAGAAGGCTACCCTGACGCACACCATTTCTGATATAGAACGGTGGAGATAAACTGGAACCCCATCTGGCAACTCCTACTACGTTATTGTTCCAATGCGACAAAAGCCGCAACCAGAGAGAAGGCGCTCCTCGCTCCTTAAGAATCTTCATGAGGGTTGGATGATGTACTCGGTCGAAAGCCTTACTGAGGTCAAGGAATATACAGGAGTTTTCAGGTTGACATAGTATCTAATAGTTTCCTTGAGTACAAAAACAGCTTCGGAGATTAAATATCTTCGTTTGTCCGTAATGCTTTTTTTGGAATGTAGGCCTATAGGGTTTAACCAATATTTTAGAGCCAGTCTGCGAATATATGAGAATGTCATTTTTTGTAAAAACTTTTTGCATAATATTGGAGGGCCTATATACACTTAAAGTAAAGTCATCATGGCCTATACATTGGTAGAAAATTTTTACAGAAGAACCACTTAATCTTTTAGACACGCGGTATTTATTTAGAATGGCTTTGGTTATGTTATGTTATATTATGTTATGTTATGTTGAAAAATTTGAAGTGAATTTATGACATTTTTTGGAAAATGGAATTTTTTTTATAAGAAAATTAGTGCAGAGCCCCTAGCACAAGCATATGGCTTATTTGGGGCTCTCCATGACTTTGTGTATACTATATAAATAAATAAAAATAAAATAAATAAATATTGAGAAAATTAGAGGCGCTGAATGTTTTTTCAAACTTAAATTATGATTTTCAAAATTAAGACTTAAAAAATTCTCAGCTTTGTCCTTATTGTTATTAATTTCAAAATAGATCACTACTGCACTACTGCATAACACCACTCAGATATGGAGGTGATAAAATTAACATGAAAATGTCCTTTGGATCGTACTGGAAGTCGTAGATTACCATTAGTAGCCTATTGCTGTTTAGAATTTTATTGATTAATAGAATAACAGTGATCATGACATTCTTGATCATTTGACTAAATTACCTTCGCCAGAAAAGGGCTTTATTCATTAGCAGTACTCGGCGAATTTCCAGTACTCGCATAGGCGCCGCGTCGACTCTACGCGAGGTTTTAAATATCTGAATTTTTATTTCTTTTTGTCTTGATTTTTTTTAATAATTCCATTTAAGCTAGTAAGGTGGGAAAAAAGTTATCGATAAATAAAAATTAAAAAATGTTGTATTCTTAAAAGATAAAAATCGAATGTCGGTTTTTTCTTTGAAAAACACCGATGTACATATGTATAGTTAATATGTATAGTCAATATTGTTGTGTGTAACAAATTAGTCGTCAAATGTTTCGATTTAATGACCCTTATAAAAAATTTTCTCACTGTTTTTAACTAATTCGGGTCGCTTATTCCAAAAATATTTATACAGTGTATAATACATACAAATATTCAAAATATGCAGATTATCATACTTTGCCACGGTTTATATTTCTTGAACAAAAACTTTTTCAGCAAAACTAATATTATTTTTAAAATCAGAGACCCAAAATTAGTTAAAGAGAGTAAAAATATCTAAAAAGTTTAATAAACTTGGTTCAAACGCTACACTAAAAAAAATAAAAAGTTGAAAAATGTTTCTTTCGTCAATGGATTATTTTACATCTGGTATGAAATGAAAGCTAGACTTTTACGAAATACTTTAAGGCATATCCAGAAGCTTGCATAAGCACATAAAATATAAGAATGCGATGCCGTGATTGGCTTACAAGATACATGGCGGCCCATCAAGCCAATCACGGCATCGCATTGTTATGTTTTATGTTCTTATGCGAGCTTGTGAATATGCACTTAAGGTTAGTTTCGCGTCGGGATATTTTTTTTTGTTATCGACCTAAAAAATCGCGCCGTGATATGGAGATGATATGTTAATCACATAGGTAGATAATATATAGAGGAAATAAACGTTTGCGCAGGGTTCTGCACTGCATAATAACAATAGATAGAAAATTGACATTAAACGGTAAAAATGGCGATTCTACGTTGCCAACCCATTTCAACCGTATAATTTTTAATTATAAAAACCAATAAATTTACAATATTTTGCTACAAATTTTAATAATAATACTCTAAGACAGCATAAATTTACATTCAAAGCCTTTAAATGCAAGCAAACGTAAATTTACATGGGTAGGAGAGGTCCGACAACGCTGCACTCTGTCATTTTGTTATGAAATCGAATAAATGGTGATATTTTGTTTGCGGCGTTGTTTGTGGTATTTTCGTGTCTTTATAGTTTTATTTTGTTTATAGTGTTAAAATTTTTAACTTAAAAATTATTTGTTTTAAATAAAATAATTAAAAAAGCTTATAATCGACTTCACGTTAATTTTATTATTGAAAACAATTAGTGTGACCGCGGTTTCGCTATAATAGATATAGCATCTACGGACTTAAATACATATAATGGGACATCTTTAACATTCTGGTCATAAATAACACTAAGGACATTACACAATTAATAAATTAGGTTACAGATTAAAAATATGCATTTTCAGTGGCATGAATTAGGTTATGTTTACCGATTGGGCAAGGTGCGTTTGGACTTGCACCTTGCCCAATCGGTAAACATAACCTAATTCATGCCACTGAAAATGCATATTTTTAATCTGTAACCTAATTTATTAATTGTGTAATGTCCTTAGTGTTATTTATGACCAGAATGTTAAAGATGTCCCATTATATGTATAAAAGTCCGTAGATGCTATATCTATTATAGCGAAACCGCGGTCACACTAATTGTTTTCAATAATAAAATTAACGTGAAGTCGATTATAAGCTTTTTTAATTATTTTATAATAAACCACTTCACTATAAGAAGTTCAGACGTTCAGAACCATGAATGAATTTTCAAACTGGGGAATTATTTGTTTTGTAAAGACTTGTAAAAATGTGAAAAACCTCTTTTAGGTTTTGTATTTGTTTACAAATTTTGACTTTTAAAGGGTAAAAATGGCGGACTAAATTTTACACACTTTTTGTCTTTATCTAATACCCACTATAGCTTCTCTACCTATGTGATGTTAATATGCCTTTATTTCTCACCAACTTTAACCGACAAACAAGGATGCTGCTGGCGTAAGTACACACTTAATCCTTTCGAGCGAAACACAGTCACCATGAGAATCGGAATTGCAGAATTTGTGTGAAAGGACAAAGCCAAATAAATTACGGGCCGCGCCAATTAGAACCAGGCCTCGATAGAATTTGCTATTACATAAATAAGGATAGATAATCGAAATACGATTCGCTCACCGCAGTAATACGAAGAATCTAGCACATGCGCACTGGTTTGCTTATTTTTGTTTTAATGGATGTCAAAAGTGGCTTCCGTTTAGGCAGTTGTAGTTTTATGAAATAGTTTAATTTGAGTGGGGTTACGGTCCGCATCATGTCCACAAAAATGAACTATATTTTTGCACTGATTTCTGGTTTTATTACTAAAACTAACTGTCTTGAATATAATTAGGTGCGGAAAATCCAGTTTTTTTGTTAGAATATATAGCAAAACATTGTTAAAATACTCACGAATTTCTGTTTGATTTTTTTAACGGGGGCGTTGGTTTACGTTAACAATGGTTTGGTTTGGTAGTTTGCTGGTTTGGTGTTTTTTTTTAATGGGAGGTGTTGGTTTACGTTAACAATGGTTTGGTTTGGTAGATTGCTGGTTTGGTGTTTTTTTTAAGGGGAGGCATTTTTCAGATACGATATTTCAGAATTTAGAAGGCGATATATTTTAAGAATCAAATGTTTATTAATGAATATTCCGCAATTTTTTTTACTAAAATACTATTAAAAGCGAGTACTTTTAGCCAATTAATAATAATTAATTTAATTAAAAAACTGTTAGCTCGCAAAGAAAAAAGTAGATATTTTTTTAAAATTCTAAAAAAGAATGTTACATACATGTTGGCAATTGTATGAGTGCATTTTTTCTGTTACAAAATTCCGAGACCTCAGGTAGAGGAATTTTCAGGAAAAATGCACGAAAACCATTTCCTTAAGCAAAATGTTTTAGTATATACAGAAAAAAATATATTTGTAACTTATAAAATACAAAAAAATAACTAATAGGATAGATGCTTTTAGGGAACGTTAAAGTATTACGTAACGCAAATTGTACCAAAATTCATACACTTCATACCCCGGTTCTCGCGTTATTATAGATTATAGATATTTCGTATTTTGGTACATTTTGCGTTACGTAATACTTGAACCATCCCTAAAGGCATCTATCCTATTAGTTATTTTTTTGTATTTTATAAATTTTAGTTACAAATATATTTAAAGTAATAGATAATTTGTTTTACTGAATATAATAAAACATTTTGCTTAAGGAAATGATTTTCGTGCATTTTTCCTCAAAATTCCTCTACCTGAGGTCTCGGAATTTTGTAACAGAAAAAATGCACTCATACAATCGCAAAGCAAAATATTTTTTTAATACGGTAAAAAAGTTATCGATAATTTAACATGCACTTATGATATTACTACTGACAATATTAATTAATATTACTGGATCATTTTATAATGACGTTTATTAAATGAACACCTGGTAACATACTTTATATTCTACTTTAAAGAAACCTGAAATTGTAATACTTCCTACTTTATTTTTCTACCTATAAATAAAATATATTTTACCTATACATAAACTAAATTTCTATACTATAAAGTTTGGTTTGTGATATCCATGATATTTTCCTTATAGGTTCATAAATTATCTAAAAAATACTTTATACACGTCCATTACATTACATCTTATCCTTTATAGTAAAAAATTCGAGATGGCTATCATTATTTAAGCTACGTCAGCTGTTACATACTACAGAAGATGCCCAAAAAAAGAATTCCAACCTTTCATAAATAATTATTCCACCTATAGTGTATAGAACTTGTATCAATGGGGTTCGCCCCCCTAGTTCGCATTGAAGCGAATGTCAATTTATTGAAGTTATTGAACCGACAAGCCGTCAATTCAAAGAGGCATTATGCTTATATAGAAAAACCAAAGGCTTCCTTGATAAATCTTCATAATGACGTGGGATAAAGGCACGAATGTTTAGGATGCATCCGTCTGAGTCAGCAGTAAATAATTAATCAGTTTTAGATGCTTGATGAGTGCTTGTAAAGGTAATTAGGTAATTTAAAATAGTTAATAAAAAAATAGAAATACTCCTTAGCTATAACTAATATATTATTATTTTTCCTACGACCTAGTATACACGAAATAAAGAAAAATGCATGTTCACTATATATCCTCGTTTGGATATACAGCCTGTTCCAGAACTTGCTTACAGAAATTTTAGGGTATATTAAAAACCTTCTGGAAAATATGAAAAAAATTTCAAAAAAAATCCATCTCCAATACTAATTAAAAAGGAAGCTATTTAATTTGACCAATCCTGTTGCTGATGTTAAATTACCTACAAATTAGTTTTTCCCTACTTATTACTAACTATGTTTGCATTTTAATTGTTGACGCGTGCATTGTTTGAGACTTTCAACTTTAGAATCTTTTTAGGTTATTATATTTTGACAAAACCGACAGGGGCTATCAAATATTCTATTTTTATAGGGTCACTCCATCCGGCGGTGGTTTTTTGAGATTAATAAATATTTGTCACATTAATCACCATGTCAACCTAAAGAATATGTACCTGCAATAATTAAATTTGCTTCCATAGTTACAAATTCAACTTTTAAAGATAATTTAACATCATCAACAGTATTGGTCCACTTAAAGCGTTCTTATTTTGGAATTGAACGAAGGTGGATTTTTTTTTCATATTTTCCAGAGGGTTTTTAATATACCCTCAAATTTCTGTACGCAAGTTTTGGAACAGGCTGTATTTCTATCGCACGAGTTCATAGTGCATATTTGAATGAAATGACAACTATGCACACTCATTTATCCAAACGAGTAACATAGCTCGATTTTGACAAAAGTGGTTTGACGTATATAAAAGTTTGAAATGTCAAAATTAAACACAGGTAATTCTTTAAAATATACATTTTTAAAGAGTCTAGACTGTAGATCGAAGGAAAAATGTTGTTTGCAACTCGTTTGCAACAAGTCCTTAGTGCACTCGAATGATTTTTTGACCTCGCTTCGCGTCGTCAAAAAAACTTCATTCTCGTGCACTAAGGACTAAAGTCGCTTACTCGTTTGGACTTTTCCAAAAGTCCAAACGAAAACTACTATTATCTTTAGCAGGTACGCAGTAAAAATTGGACAGTTATTATATATTATTATATATTATTTATGGACGTGCAGACGTGGTAATTACAATAAAGAACAAAAAACTTCAAAAATTCACTGAAACTGAAAATTAGTACCTTTCTTGAGACAAATGTATATGTTGGCTACGTTTTTGTCAGTTTTTACAAATGAAATGCCTATTCTAGAGAGAAGATTTATTAGTTCATTGTTATCTAATCTAAACAGGCGGCAGTCCATTACATTAGATCATATATCCCCTCCCTAGATGCGCCTTGAGTCCACGTCAAACCGAAATGTTTTCAGTGCTATATCCAGGTAGATTTCACCTTCCCGCTTCTGGTCAGCACCCACCGCTATAGTGGTTTGTTTAGAATTGGCTTTGTATGTGTACTACATAAAACAAATCAAGATTAATGCCATATCTATGTATATATGATCTGATTCCATTACCGAGGATTGTGTTACTAGTACATCTCCAATTGTGGTAACCTAAAGATTTGAAATTATTGTTAAAGTGGAGTACTCTATGACTCGAAAATGTTCTTATGGAATATATTTGCTGTTTCGAAACTTGGGTCAAACTTTTGAAATTTTCCCTCTCCCCTAGCCTTCTTAATCCAGCTCTGGCCTAAAATGAGCACGTAGTGGGTAAAAGTAGATCACAAATTGTGATTCACAATCTAATCTTCATTCATATTAAACCACATTAATATCTCGGAACATATTGCATGATGAAAATCTATTAATGACATTTAAAGTCATAAAAGTGTTGGGAAATAGCCGATGGCACGTGACAATAATAAAACATGCTCCGGCGATAATTGTATTAGGGGAGGCTTAAATACTGAAAGACTGTCAAATTTGATCAACTTTTTTTTATTAAATTGGATTATATTTGATGAATTTTAAACATTTAATCCACAGCTTGTAGCCTTAGGCGTTAAGGTACCTTTGTTATTTTTTAAACGGGGGCGGAGGAAGCGTACTGGGTAATTGATTTTTACTTGCTATTGTAAAACTCATGTTCACAATTGGTTCGTAATTATGACTTTACAATAATTTCAAAACGTAGTATGAAATTCCTTTTTTAACCGTTTTTGTAATATTTCATTTTAGTTAGTGAAAAAAAACTTAAGGCATGAACGAACTAAAAATCACTTTTTAGCATATATTGATGCGCGTAAATCTATAATATAAATAACAATTTCATGTTATTAATATTATTATTAAGTTTGCTCCAAATTAACTACAGCGTTTGTAAGAGATTACAAAAATGATCTAGATTAATATGCAACATTCAATTTTGGTGATTTCAATTAAAATTTCCCGGATTATGATAATGTAAATAATTAGATACAATCCATTGCCTTTTTTGTTACATGTCATGATGACTCATGGAGGAGTCGAAGCTTTTAAAGTGGTTTAATTCCATAATACCAAAAAAAGTGCACTCGCTATCAAACGAAATACCTAAGGTGGTTGCAGGTATTATGGTCATGTATTTATTATGGCCAATTTGCCATATTTCAAAAAGTAAGAATGAAAAAATTTTGATTACATTATTTTAAGTTTGTGTTTCTAACAAGTTTCCAAGGCAAGCCCTAGATCGCGCTACTATTAATGGTTTTAATTCTGCAACGATTTTAGTGATTTTCTTTTCGTTGTTAAACGATTATATAAAAATATTAATATTTTGAAAATTCATAACATTTGATTATGGTAAGTACTTTAAATTTTATTTATATTCTATTATATCAAAACGTCCTATTTAACAGTTGGCCTCTACAGAATTTTAGTCAGTAAACGTAACTTTAACAAAAATTTAGGAAATCTTCTACATTACAATGTAGACTAATATGGACAGTTTGTGTGTATAGTAATATGGCCATGGCAATAAGCATGCTTCCTGCAGGAAGCTATGAGGCTCGATGATAGATGTTACGTTTATTTACATAAATACTGTGTCAGACTAACAGAAAATTACAAAGGACCATTTTTATTCAGATTGTGAATAATTTTTAAAAAAATAACTAATATAAAATATTTATCAAGTATGTTTTACTTTACCTAAAGCCATTAATTGTTTTTTTTTATATTTTATGAAGTGTGTAGTTTTTATTTAACTTTTCATTTTTTTTATATATAATAAAAGGCAATAAAAAAAGCATATATAAATACTTAACTTGATAATATTTGGAAAAATATGATTTATTTTATATGTGGCCATATTACCAACCGTGCTGGTAATATGGCCAGTTGATACATTTTTTTAAATGGCCTATAATTTTTTATTTTTTTAAACTTTTTTCATGTTTTTCTTTAATATCTTAAGCATGAATAAGTAATCTGGGCTCTATAAGTATTATTTTGTTTTGAAGTTATCTCATTTAATTTTTATCAGCAATTATACGTTAGCATGGGCATAATACCTGCACTTACCTTAGATAGAAATAATTGCTCTGTGAGAAAAAAGTTCACCAAATAAATTACAATTTTTTTTACTTAACTAAATAATATAATGGGCATAAATTGTGGTAGCTTTGATTTATTTAATTTAAAATATGAAAATAAAAGAGATGAGTTATATCTGTATTGTAAAATGTTAGATTGCTCTAAGATAAATGTTCCAACTGGGAACATAAAATAGTTAAATGTATCAAAGAAAACAGGCCAAAGTTTCGAGCACATAAAAAGAGAAGGAAAAGATAAATTTTACTTCGTTCAATATACAAAATATTTTACTTACATATAAATATAACATTTTTCTCTATTTAACAAATCAGACTAATAAGTTTAAATTAAAATGAATTATTAATGTCAATATACATAATATGTACCATATTATGGTACAATTTTTCTGGTAAACTAATAATATGAATGGATTGGTTTCGTTATTTATGTTTATCTTCAAGCATTGCCGCAGTTGTTTTTTATTCTAAAAATACGTTGAAAGCTTATTTATTTTAAAGTTCAATTAATGTAAAAGGCCGTAAAAAAAACATTAAAATATATAACTTTTCTGCCTCAATTAAAATATATAAAAATTTTGAATTAAAAGTTTTTGCCCGATTTGTATAATTTAGCTTTTTGATTTTTTGGGAATAGGGCTTTGGATCTGACTAAAATTGTTATCTAATTTGTTGTGACGTTTCGACGATGGATTTTCGTTGTTTTCGAACAGAGAATTAAAGTCCAAAGATTAGTCATTGTCACTAACAGTGAACAAAAATATATAATATATATAAACAAAACATTTTAGATTTTAAGCTTTCACGGCCATTAAGATATAAAGAACTTTCACTTTCGGGTTTAGACCGTGTTAATGGATTTTCACTTTCCGACGTTTCGTCTCTTACTACTAGAGACATCTTCAGGGATTAATCTGAAACTAAGTTTCGAATCAACTTGTGTCACTATTTATGACGAGTTGTGGTTATTCACCCGTGACGAGGTTTTTCCTATCAAAGACTTCCATATTGCAGGTAAGTGGTAACCAGTGTCCCGATTGATATCATCAAGCATCCTAACAATATCAATCGGGACACTGGTTACCACTTACCTGCAATATGGAAGTCTTTGATAGGAAAAACCTCGTCACGGGTGAATAACCACAACTCGTCATAAATAGTGACACAAGTTGATTCGAAACTTAGTTTCAGATTAATCCCTGAAGATGTCTCTAGTAGTAAGAGACGAAACGTCGGAAAGTGAAAATCCATTAACACGGTCTAAACCCGAAAGTGAAAGTTCTTTATAAACAAAACATTATTTAAACAAATAAATAACAGTTAAAAATAAAATCAAGACAGTGTACTTTACTATACGCAGCAATTCAACCTACTAGCTACTATTTATTTGTTTAAATAATGTTTTGTTTATGTGAGTGTTTACTGTTAGTGACAATGACAAATCTTTGGCTTTAATTCTCTGTTCGAAAACAACGAAAATCCATCGTCGAAACGTCACAGCAAATTAGATAACAATTTTAGTCAGATCCAAAGCCCTATTCCCCAAAAATCAAAAAGCTATAAACATTTTGCTATTAATTTGTAGCCTCTAAAAAAAATAGGAAAGCAAAATCGAGAGTTTTAGTAAACATTCAATTTACATAATATACATATCTAATTTGTGTTGGTTTCTTAAAAGTCCAGACACTTTTTAGCGATGCTGTACTGGTTGATTTTACGTTAAACATGTTTTCAAGCTGTTCTTGTCAATGAATTACTTCTGTCATTAAAGAGTTTGTAGGTTAATTAGTTGTTAAAGAGTTTGTAGATTTATCATGTGTTGAAAAGGTTGTGGGTTCAACTTTTGTTGCTTTATGTTTTGCATTAAACGTGTACTAATATCAATAATATTTCTTACTTTCAAAACCAGTTTAAATATATAATATTTGGACCGCATTGTATTTACAGAAAATGTCTTGCTCAATTAAGCAATTACAATTATAACCTCTGATATTCTTACTTTGGCACCAAGTTTTAAATTTTTCTTATTTTTTTCGTACTTTGGCCGGGATTTTGTTACACGGAAAAAAAAAACTATAGCTAGGAGCGCTATAACACACATACCAAGCAAATTATAATCGCTTATTATATAAATACAAGGCTTTCTCTTACAATTATGGCAGTCAGTGTAAAAATTTATATGAAATACTTTAATTGTTTAGTGAATAATAAAATATAACAAATAGTATGGCATTTATAGCTTAAATAGATTTAATTATTGTCCGTGCTAATAATTTTTATAATATAATAAAATTTCTGTAAATTTATAATAGTGCCTGTAATAAATATAATCGTGTCTGTAATATATATAATCGTTTCCAATTTATTTTTAACATTATTAGTTATTGTGTCCCTTATAATCTATAGCTTAAATCACTATAATTTGCCACTGTTACCAAATATCTTATAATGTATAGCGCAGAGCCCACTAATTTCTTTCCGTGTAGTAGAAGGTTTATGCTTACTTCATTTCCAGATCCAATTATACTATCAGTATTGATTACTACTTTTCTTCTAAGTAATCCGTTATATTTAAGAAAATTTACAGCTTAAAACAGACTTAACAAAACTCAGATCAAAACAGATTTTTTGTAGCGCCTAAATTTTTGATTTTCGTTGCCATGGAGATAATTCCACATGTCTAGCCGAAATCAGCAATCACGCGAAAGCAGAAATCACATTTTGCGCTAGTAATACAAACAACATTTTTTCTGCGATCTAAAATATATAAATAAATTTCAGATAGTAAGTTACCTTACAAGGTTGTAGCACTTGAGTACAATTTTCTGCAAATCTGTTGGTGTGAAAGTAAAATCCTAATGACAGTCTCTCACTATCCATAATTCCTTCGTAACAACAAATATATAGCACACAAATATCTAGCACACGAAGTTTAGATTTGATTTAAAATATATAATAATTTCATATTAAAAAAAATGGAGGACCAACATCTCGTTACATATAGCTGACAGCTGTTTTACGATTGACATGCCGGTAGCCTATACAGCGCGCGCGAAAAAAATCACTTTTCTGCTTGCTGTCATGGTAACGAGTAAAAAAGTAAAATAGTAAGAAATAGGTTACTTTAAAGTCTGAAAACTAAATTTATTTTTGAAGAAAGTTAACTTTTCTATTAGATCGTAGAAAAATAAATATTCTATATAGTAAAAACCACGTGTGGGTTATTTATGAGTTTCTTTATTTAAAATAAGGCTAGTAGTTGTCTTATTATCTGTATGTATTGGATAAAAAATGTTTCTATACTCCATTCATTTTAATTGTCCCAAAAATAAGCCACTAAATATTCTGTATCTCTCTTAATTAAATTATGTATTTTATGACAATGACAAAGAATAATTTTAACACAAACAAAATGAACAGGGTTTACGCAAAAATTTTATTTTTGCACGACCAAGACTAAAACCTAATTTTACGCTTTCATTTTCGGGACTAAACCTGCCGTTTTTCTCCCTAGGGAATAAAAATCACGGCAACCTTGATAATATTAAAGTATTATACTTACTATGTGCTTTGCCGGTTCAAAAATTAGGTTTGGTGGTGTTTTGTAATAAATTAGCGATTCAAACCAATTTATTTGATTTTAACAAAGAAAACCTTCAAAAATAACATTGTTATAACAAACTTAAAATTTATCATCTTCGTCCATTTTTTTTAACGTTTGTGTCAACCATATTAAAAAATAATTGAAATCGCGATAGCCATGAAACTGACTTTTCGCAATTTTGATTAAATTACGAAAATAAAACAACCGATTTTAGACGCGTAGTTTTTAATTTTAATTTTATCTACCTACCTAAATTATATTTGGTCCTGCAAAAAATAGTGTATATACCTCAGGACTAAACTTGGCTGTTTTAGTCCTTTGCATTTCTGTTTAGTCCCTTGGTATATAAATAACTATTTTTTTTCTCAAAATCTCAAAACATAAGATAGTTACGACCTTTATGCATAAACTATACCTACATATTTGTGTACCTGTACACAATGAAAATTATTAAAGGCTATGTGGGTATAGGTATCTTTTTTATGTAATTTTTATGAAGCATAAATATTATTTTTCATATAAGTTTATTTATTAAAAAAACATATGCCATATCGCATATTATTTTTAATTCGTTCTATACACGTCAAGCGCAGCTGTTTAATTTGTTTAAGGGGTTGCGCACCCGGGTGGGCCTTAACAAAATACAAATTTCAATCAACCGAGCATAAAAAACTTTCGATATCGGTTTGATGTTTTTTTTCTCGTTCAAATCCTTTTCTATGCTTCAATTATAGTAAATCCTCGACGTGGGGTAGAATTGACACTTAAACCAGACCTAATGGATTTCTAACAAAAATAAATCAGTTTATGACAGCTTATAAAATATAATTAATTTTTTCACATCAACGTTTCTTTGGAATTTTATTACTATTTGGTTCAAAAGGATTGGATCTAACTATTATACTGCCCGAATAAGCTAAAAAGCAGTAACTCCATTTGTCGCATAGCAGCGTTTTCAAAATATTACATCAATTGACGTGAAGACGTTGCTATGCGACAAATGTCGTCATATATGAGCAGATATGCTTATATATAAGCAGATATAATCTATTTGTACAAGTGATTAGTTATAAAAATATATGTGCATATATCAAGAAATCCGATCATATCTCTTCATATATGAGGAGTTATGCTAATATATAAGCGGTTATATATCAAGAGATCCAATCATATCTCGCCATATACGAGCAGATATGTATATACAGATATAAGCAGATATAATCTATTTATATCTGCTCATCTATGACGAGATATGATTGGATCTCTTGATATATAACTGCTTATATATAAGCATATATTCTTGGACATGAAATTTGGATATACAGAGATCCGATCATATCTCAAATATATAAACCTTTTTTTCCTGGGAATATATACATTATTATACTATTCACAGCGCGTATCACTAGAATAGTATTATACGGTCGATTTGAACTTCCCAAAAATGTTTGTTAAAAATGTGTGTCATGAAAAAATACACTGGAACATGTCCGTCCATCCGATGTCACGTTAACGCGATAACTTAAGAACGAATAATCCGATTGACTTGAAATTTTCAGGAAAAATCAAGTTCTATGGGGGGAACGAGAGAAAGATCCCTATTAATACAGATCTTCAAAAACAATATATTGTTTTTGAAAGTAATCCCCGTTAAAACAAAAAATTTATACGGGATAAAACTTAAAAAAAAATAAAAAATATATATAATGTAAAAAAAAATATTCAACTATTTTTCCTTTTTTGCAAAATAAAAGTAAAAAAAAATTGTTGAAATATTTTTGTTTTTGTATTTTTTTTTTATTTTTTTTTTTGTAAAAATGCTGAAATAGTGCTAGTAGAGGTAAGTGATTTTTTCTAGTGCTATTTTTTTATTCCTGCTGAAGAAATATACTACTAAAATAATAACAGAAATTTAGAAAGTTTTCTTAACTTATATAGAAAAAAGTGTGCTAAAAAAAAAAAAAACGAGGCTGTGAAGCAAATAACTTATGGAATAAATGCATTAAATAAGGTTCAAAAATCCCCGGCATCAAATTAATTATTGTCCAGTGTATTCTTTGTAAATGAATTTCCAATAAAAGTATCAAGAACATATTTTTACCTAACGTTAATGGATCATTCATGTAAGGTACTTAATGGTTCATTTTATGAGATAGGTTCCTTAATTATGGAAAGGAACATGGCCATCTAGCATTATGCTACATCATATAATTATATTGATGGTTGCCGCCTAGAGGGGCCAAAAGCTTTATTACTTCGGACCAATGTGCAATAAAAAATCCTCTGGGAAGCTATAAAAATCTAATTGTTTTTACGGTGATATATTACGCTTAATTTTGTATGTACGGTTTTGATAAAAGAAGATTTATTACAAAACCAAAGTCCACTGATGGAGACTTCAAAAAAAGATACATTTAATGTATCAGGAATACACAAAACCCAAAATTAAAAAATTGAACTCATTTTCCATTTTTTTTTGCCGAACTTTAATAAATTTGATTAATTCTATTACTTAAACTCAATTTTTATGACGTATTTTTGCTTATAGAATATGATGTGAATTTATTAAGAAATTATTTATAAATTTACTTGGTAAATGACTAAATATTTAGTATCTAAGGGAAAGTTCAAGTATTACGTAACGAAAAATTTGGCCATTTGTAACGCGGCGTTACATTTTCGAGAGAGCCACAACTTATTTTGCTTTCCCATTTTGAAATTTTCAAAATTTCGGAAAGTCTAGTATTCGTGCAATTATTTTCAATTTTTATTTTGCGCATTTTTGCATTTTTATGACGTTCCAAATACAAAATCATGTCATTATGATCCTAGTTAGTTTTTTAGTTTCTTTTTGGAGATATGACAAACCAATACTGAAAAAAAAAACGTAAACTGTCGTATTTCCAATCTGGTTTTTCTTATATAAAATAAACGGAACCTTTAATTTATTAATCGATTTATTAAATAAAAACACTTTTGGATGGCATTTTTATTAAACTATTGTAAGAAAAACAGTTGAAACTGATCCAGCATAAGATTTACAAGATCATAAAATTCAATTTCCCGAAAATGGGAGTTTTTGAGATACGACAAACCAATACTGACGAATTACGCTATAGCGTAAAAAATCGATTTTTTATTTTTGTGGTTTTCGATGCATTGTACAATGTACGTTAATAATTAATGAAAAAAAAAACATTAATATTTCGAAACAAAAAAAAAACATCAATATCTCCAATAGTTTATTTATTAGGATTTTTTTAAAGACTTAAATAAATAGTTCTAAAAATGTCAACTGTAATAAAAATTATAACAAAAATTAGTTGGACATAATAAAATCTCTACTCAATCCTAACTCCAGAACATTTTTACTCAAAACATATCTACACCACATCTTATGGCCATAAGATCTCTATTTAAGCATATATCCACTGAATTACATCGAACTGACGTTTACACACGTCAATATACACTAAACTCGTTTTTTTCAAAAACTATTTTTTTCTACGACTGCTTTAGAATGTAAGTAAATACACATACTTTTGAAACGCAGAATGAATCCATTCTAGCTCTAGATACGGTATGAATATTCCGTATCAAGTGTTAGAATGAGCACATGTATGTAGTGCCATCTCTTGTTTATAAAAGTAAAGAAAACTGTAGCAAAATTAACAAAAATATATATATTTTACCATGAAATATTGAATAATTTAATGCAATTTAAAGGTTTGCGTTAAAATTACATAAAGTTTGTTAATTTTCCTTAATATTTGACCAGTTTTTTATCATTTAGTTCAAAAAATTAAAACTGCTCATTCTATGGTTAAATATTTAAACCTGATATCTGTCACAGCAATCTGACATAACCTTCAATTTTTGCATTATAATTTGTAAATATGTGCTAAAATTAAATAAAAATCTTTTTTAAGTACTGATTTGATAAAATTATTAAATAACATTAATTGCTTTATTTAAAAATATGTGTTTTGTTGCATTTACAATGTCGAGTCACAAAAAACATTGTTTTTGACCTTGTCCGCAGTTTAAAGCCATACAGTGTTTCATATTTGCAGTCGAAGAAAAAGTATAGTCTACAACACGTATGGAATAGTCATTCCGCGCTCGTATGACAAACTTTCCGCTCGCGCGGAATATTGTCTATTCCATACTAGTTACAATATAATATTTGACGCTTATATACATTTTCGCTAAACCAATTACAATTGTTTTCAGAAATTTTTCTTTTATAGTTTTTTTAAATATTTTTTTGGCCAAACGAAACCAAATTGTGACAGACGGATGGATGGACAACCGATCGATCCTGTGAGGGTTCCATTTTTTGTGTTTAAGGTACAGAACCAATGTAATAATTTACTTACTATTAATATTACATATCTCATATTCCCTATCGGAAAAACAAGTTGCAAGATAACGTGGCATTTATACCAAGAACTGATTGTTTCTTTAGCGAAGGGCAAGATTTTTACTAAAATAAATATAATTTGCCCTAAGAGCAAAAACGAAAAAAATAGTTATTTATAATACAAGGGCGAAATTAAATTTTTCGATTGAGTAGGTTTTTAGAAGCCGAGGGGCAGCCGATAGGGCCCGAGGGTAATAAACCTACGAAAACGAAATTTAACTTTTTGCCCGTGTATTATACAATATTTTTTATTCGATTGTTACTAATTATAATAAATTATTAAAATATATTATTTAATTTTGCTTGCGGTTTCATTTTCAAATTAAAAAGGCTATAGCTTGGTGATTAATTTTTGTTAAAATGTGTCTGTTGTGAAAATAATACTTGTGAAACCGTTCTATGAATATTATAAATATTGGAAGTGATTTTACAATTAAAATTTTGTGTTTTTAATTTATTTTAGTGGATGAATACAGGTTAATCAGTTGACATATATTTTGAGGTTATGTTATGGAAAAAAATTTATTTTGTATGAAATGATTATAATAACTGTATCTGGTCAAAAAGACCAAAAGTGACCAAAAGGTCATATTTTTTTATAAATATTACAGTAAAGATAAAGCATGTTCTTTTAAAAAGCTTAAAATAACAAGTTTTAGTTAGCGGGCGAAAAAAACTTTTTGGCCCTAGGGTCACAAAGTTCAAGTTTTCGCCCGTAAAACATGAACAAAAAGTGTTGCTTTTAGAATCAATCGAATAAAAAAATATTATGTCTCTAGACAAAGAGCTCTTTTGTTTGTTATGATATTATTATGTATACTGACCATTTCATTTACCACACTTTTATTATTCCCTAACAATACAAAATGAACAATTCAAATTTTTGGGGTTTGGAATATTTATAATAATTTTCTCCCCACCTATTTTTTTGTGTCTTTTAAGAAACTTTTAATGGCTATATAGCTATAGCCATTAAAAGTTACCTCTAGATAAGGTTTTTATATGGTTAATGTTATCCATCGAAGCATATGACACCAGAAAGCATTGCAAAATCTCAAGATATATTCCGAAGAAATCAACTGTTTTGGACTGACATACGATTATGTCGACTTTAACATGACAAACAATACAAAATGAACAATTCAAATTTTTTGGGTTTGGAATATTTATAATAATTTTCTCCCAACCTATTTTTTGTGTCTTTTAAGAACTGGCTATATAGGTATAGCCATTAAAAGTTACCTCTAGGTAAGATTTTTCTATGGTTAATGTTATCCATCGAAGCATATGACACCAGAAAGCATTGCAAAATCCCAAGGTATATTCCGAAGAAATCAGCTGTTTTGGACTGACAGACGATTATGTCGACTTTAACATGACAAAGGGTCTTATGCCCTTATAGAACGGCTCACGAATTAATCGTGAGGGGAGATTCCCCGAGAAATGCGGTAGCTTTATGCAACCTGTTTAGGTAATTCGTTTTGGGCTCGTACTTACACAACTTGCATTAGTAACTAGTAAACAGGGGGACATTTCAAAGAGGGATTTTTGTATGAATAAATTTATGAAGGGACCGAGGAAAGTGACAGGTATTGAAAGTGGGTATAAAATACATTTTTATTCGATTGTATCTAAAAGCACCACTTTTAACCGACTTCTAAAAAGAGGAGGTTATCAATTCGACTTTTTTGTATTTTTTTTTTGTATAATAACTCAGTAAGAACGTTACATTTTTCGTACTAGTACGAAAAGTAAAATAGTCGATCTTGATTGATTTATATTAAAGCTAATGCCATTTGAACTCGAATTACATTTTTTTTTCTTCAAAACTACAAATTTATTTACGCCGGAACAAATAGGACATTGGTAGTATATACCAGTACCGGGTTTAAAATTATTGGCATTTCATAATATTAAAAAAAATACATAATAATATTTATTTTAAATAGGTAACCTAATATATTCTTGCTAATATATCACAATAAAAATTGTACTAAATATAGTAGTAATAGTAGTAAATATAGTATATACAGTGCGATTATAAAGTGCCGAACAGTTTGAAAAGAAAATACTCTTCGTTTGAAGCCACGCCTCTGTTGTGCGCGACAAGCCCATGTGATTGCTTCGTAGAACAGCTCGGTGGCCAGTAAAACCCACACAGCTTTCTAGCATTTAAAAAGTGTTCGGCACTTTATAATCGCAAGGTATACTCTTTGCAACTCAGGACCGTATTTGTATAACATCCCGCTTAAGGCTACCCTTATTCTGACCTAATTTAACACAGACCATCTACAGAGTTTTGATTAAAAACAATAATAAACAACACAAAAACATATCGAATGCTTCGTCTGTAAAGTGACCAACTCTAATGCCGAAACCAAGATTTTATTTTTCAACACGTCTTTGAACCTTTACCTAGGTGTCTATGTGCTTCTATGACAGTACCCATACTTATAATTTTACAAAGACATTGTATCTATCCAGGATTAGTTTTAAAGTTTCTCCTCTTATGCTAATTTTTTTAATCTCTACAGTCAACGTATCAAATTATTTAAGAGTGCGAGGCTATAATAGTGTTCTCTACAGTACTCTACTCTACTAGCACTATTTAACTATTTTTTTTTTCAAATAATAAAATAAATTATTAACAGAAATGATAATTCTTGAAATTTTCATAAAAATCAAGTAGCCTTGTTAAATGACATTTGCTGAAATAAATACTTTGAACTGACTTTTAAAAAATTGTTTTCTTAATATTTTCTAATTATTGATTGTATTAATTGGCAATAATTTTAATTAATTATATTTAATAAATAAAGTTATTTAAAGCTATTTTCTTGGGTTTAATTAGTAAAAATTGCACAAAGAACTGAAACATCTAAAGTGGCAGAAATCAATTGTTTATAAAATTTACTCCTACTAGGAGAGAAAAAATTATTATTGCTATAGGAAAAAAAATAGTTACCTAAACAATGTACAGTAAGGTGGAGCGAAAATTTTTTTTTGCCCAATATAGCACCATGTACGAAAAGTTGCGTTTACTATGGAACATAATCAGAATTTTTTTTTCTATTTTTTTTTGGAAGTCGTTTTGATTCCCCACGGGGGCCTTGAAATTAATCAAAATTAAGAAAATTTAAAATTTTGTTGAATGAACCAATATTAATCCCAATTTAAAAATTTTATTATATGGGTTTTTGAGGATGCTGAAGTCGAATCTAATAATAAAAAATTTCTAATTAAAAAAATAAACATAAGAATAAAATATTTTTAAAGTACTACAGAGGAATCAAGTATTCTCTGGACATTAATTTTGAAATAAAAATACAAAGCAAAATCTTCTGTTTTATTTATCAATAAACCAAAAATTTTAAACAGTTTTCTTTCATCAAAAGTAAGAGAATTTTTCCAAAAAAAAAGTGGAAAAACAAGTAAATTTGTTATATGTTGGTATTAATTAACTATGTTCTAATTTAAAGGATAAAGTTAGACAGTTAATGGAGTGTTCACGTTTAAATATTTTACCACAGCGACTCCATAATACTTAATCCCATTTCTGTGCGAAAAAGGTTAAATGAAAGGTTAAACTAGTACCTACTATAGCGCTATACATTTTTTACATCGGCACTTAGTGCTACTAAGAGTGCCGATGTATTGAAATCTTCGCCGAAAAGTCAAAATCTTTGACCACGTTTTTTTACATTTCTCGACGTTTTAGACTATTCTGAGTCGAAATCAGTAAAAAAAATGTTTGCGTCCGTCTGTCTGTCTGGGTGTAAACTCTAACTCCATTTCTACATGAGATATCGACTTGCGGTTTTTTGTATATTGTTTCTTATCGTATTCCGAAGAGCTGATTAGATTTTGGGGGTAAACGATTGGGGGTAAGGGGGTAAAAATAGGGTAAAACTCCTATTTTTAGCGTTTTTTGTTTATAACTAAGGCAATTATTATTGTATTTGGTTAATTTAGCACTTATATAAAAGATAATTTTAAATTGGTCAAAAAATGTTTTCCTAAAACGCATTGTTTTCGAGATATTGGCGTTTAAAGCAGTAAAAGGTTTTTTTAGCATATCTCAAAATTTTATATACAGTTTTTTGCTAGAATATAATGTGTTAAAGATACAGAATGTAAAATCAAACAAAACATCTAGTTTGAAATTTGCAAACTAGATGGATCTAGTGTACAATAGTGCCGATGTTTTGACAGGGTGCTTGCAACGTTTCATCTAGTTTAAGTTTAAAGTCTTCATACATTTAAACAATTATAAGCATTTATTTATTAAGTATAATTTATTATTTTAAATAGGGATAATACGGGGCTACCAGAACCAAAACGGCCTGACCCACTTTGAACTTGGCTGGTTTTGGATTTATTAACATGGAAAAAATAAATAAGCAAGATCAAAAAACAGACAAGTGGATTAGGCCGTTCTGGTTCTGCTTGCCTCATATAATCTATTGCACATACATGCCTTGACATATCCAATATCCATTAAATACAAATCTTCAAAGCTTGTTTGATTTCTATTACCTATAGGTATAACCGTCACTTCTCTGATCTATGGTACGCGTATATTGATATATCAATTGTCGACCACTCAAACCGGGGCCCCAAATGCAAACAATTCACACCAATATCTTTTAGAAACAGCACTTTCCAATTTACTAATCAACTGAACAAACAATGCTGCTCAACTGCTTTGTTGATAAGCTTACTAAGCATAAACCCAGTAAGCTGACCTTTTTTGCTGCTATTGATATTTTTGTTACTGAAATAACTATTGTTCTTCTTCTTCTTCTTCTTCTTCTTCTTCTTCTTCTTCTTCTTCTTCTTCTTCTTCTTCTTCTTCTTCTTCTTCTTCTTCTTCTTCTTCTTCTTCTTCTTCGTCTTCTTATTCTTCTTCTTCTTCTTCTAATTTTCTTGGACTTTTTTCTTTCGAAATTTGGTCAACTTAGTATAATTTTGTATTTATACTATATATAAATGTGGTATTCTTGACTTCAGGTCACAGTAAAGTGTTCTGGAGTTGCTTCATCCCCGAAATCATTTTGTTATTTCTATTTTGACTAACAAAAAACTTCTTACTGTGTAATGATCTTTGTGCAAACGCTAACTTGTTATCTTTAAACCTAAACTTAGCAAAAAATTATCGGCACGTTGTACCTTTCAAATTAATTGATCAATTCTTTGTAGAGCTCTGAAGAAGCATAAATATATTATATGCGGAACTGGTCAGATGAAATAATTTTGATTTTTATTTTCCATTTCTAATGTAAGTTTTACTATACGAAGGTTTACAATGTTTTAGTGCAGCATTCTCGTATTACAGCTAAATAATTGAACGTACTTTACATTGTTCGGAATTTTATTTTAGCCACAACGATCACAGACCGCCAGATAAATAACTTTTAAATTGGTAAAAATCGTTTATTTTTCCCTATGACAACATTGGTATACATTAAAAACAAATGATAAAAATGATAGAAACAAGTTCCTTTTGTTATTTTGTTAAATTAAACCGTGTAATTAACTTCAAATACTGGGCGTATTCAAGCCCCATCAGAACATTATTGGAAGAAGTCTAAATAAATGTAGGTTAATGTATTTTGGAAAATATCCAATGAAACGATATTTAAATTCTCAAATAACAAACACTCGTCAATTGACTTATTTGATTTTTTAAATAATTAACTGAAATTATCGATTAATTAATAACATTTTTATACATTCAAAACAAATGATAAAACCGATAGGAACAAACGTACCTATTTTCCGTTTGTTATTCTGATAGGTTTAATTAACTATTAAATATTGTACATATTCTTGGAGCCATTTAAAATTAAAATCTTAAATATGTCGTCGTATCAGAACAAGGTTTTAACTGACATTGTGAGATTGCAGTAATTGTCAGTATATTTTCTATGATAAATTTAAAATCCTTTACCTTGAAGAGTTAAAACTTTTTATAGATATGGATTGGACTATTTTCGTTATTTATACAAAATGTTAAATTTATAAGTAAAACAGTTTAAAATTTATCTTAAAAAATATACTGACAATTACTGCAATCTCACAATGTCAGTTGAAACCTTGTTGTTCTGATACGGCGATGTATAAGTCTAGCCAGGTTAAGAGATAAGCAGACAGTTAACAATATTTAAACCACTTAGTGTTTGAATATTTATTAAAGACTAAACTTTAAAGATAATATAGTATCGTTTAACATAATCTATATCTATATCTTTGTGACTTGCCATATCAATGTATCTTTGATGGTTAAATAAATACATTACATTACATTACATTACATTACATTACATTACATTAAGCCTTTTGGAGGAATAAATGTCAATTATCCCAGTCCGCACATATATGGATGCAACATGGTAAAGAAAGATTTTTTAGGTAACATGTGCCATATTACATGAGACATAACATACATATGTATGCTACATAACATGCCCTATAACAGAAAGATTTTTTACGTTACATGTGCCATATTACTTAAGATGTAACATACATATGTATGATACATAACATGCAATATTGCATGTTATGTATCATATATATGGTACGAGAACATACACGATACATAAAATGTTATGAATTCAATACTAAATATGGCGTCTATATTATTTTAATTTTTATAGGTTAGAATCACTAATATTCTTAAAATTGTTGTTAATAATAAAAGTTTTACCCTTAAGTAGTAGAAACGCATGTATTTTTAGACAACTAAACCATTTTAGATAATTTTAGACAAAAAATTAAAATATATATATTTTTTTTTAAATGATTATTTGCTATTTTTTCTCTAAAAATTGGCTTTTTATGTGGCCCATGATTTTTAAGCCTGGTAGAAAGTTTGCTTTCACAGTAAAAATGCACATCGTATAAGAATTTTGCCTGATGGATGCTACATATAAAGATATTTATATACTTAAATTATTAGGTTTATCAAAAAGACGTAAAAATGTTCACCATGTCTAAATCTATGATGCACTCCATAACAAGTAAAATTCGGAAACGCCTAATTTTATTGTTATGTACCTAGTATGTATCTGATATGTAGCATGTTATGTAGCTGATACATAACTTGAGGCGGAATTGTTAAAGTCCAAGGACTATACATGGACTATAAAAATTACATGTCTGCAACATCACATAGAACAGTGGTTATGTATCTGCTATGTTCCTGCCATGTATTTGTGTTGACTGGGATATTATGGATAACAGAGTTAGTAATAATGATAGTAAACTAAGATAATATGTCTGTCTTATTATTCATTTATGCCGAATGAACCATACTTAATTTTACCGATATTTCGCGATACTGTAATAGTAGATTACAGGTCGATTCAGAAAATAGTACTTTTCCGAGACATTTATTAATGGACGAGGCATGAAGTGCCGAGACCGTTTATATGTAGAGGAAAAGTACCATTTTTCGGGAGACCTGTATATTATTTTATTTGCAACTGTTTTTATTTAAAAATAAAGTACTAATTTTTTTTGAAACCTAGATGTTTGAATTCAAATGAAGAAAATAATACTATAATACTTAGTTTTTTAGTTCTTTTTCATATTTACCACAAATATTTTTTCCTGCATTTTACAAGAAAACAACAATCATATAAAACTAAAGTACCACATATGCGCAACCCAAATAAACAACCACAAAAAATATTTGTTGATAGCTTACAAGTCACCGTTTATAACATTTATTATCCTTCTCAGTCTCAAAAGTAAAAAAACGTTGACTAAAACTGTACATTTAGGTTTTTTAAACGATTATATTCGTGGTTATCATGGCAACAGCAGTTCAGCTATCTTGTTTTAAGAATTAATAATAATATTTTATTCGGTAGCGCCATCTAGCCGAAATTAAAAATTTTAATTGCAGACAAGTAATAATTAGTTTACTGTTCTTCATTTTTCATTACAGGTCAGGTCCAGGCGTGGAAAACAGTGGGACAAGAAATCACGTACTTCCGTAACTTTATTAATACATGTAATGTATGTATCACAAATACAGTTGTGAATAATAGTTATTTATGGTACTAGTGGGTAAAGTAAGATATTGCCCATGAGAAAATGAACCTGCGAGGCGTCAGCCAAGCAGGTTAATTTTCGAGAGGGCAATATCGGTTTACCCATAAGTGCCATACAAGGTTTTATCCAATAAAAAGCTTAGGAATTCATATTTTTATTGAAAATTTTAATGACATTTACAAGAAAATAATTTGACAAGTGACAGTTGAGTGGGTAAAATAAATAATTATCCACTCAATAAAGTAAAAGCCACGCGGGGGTTATTATTGAGTTTATCTATTTAAAATAAAGCTGGTAATTGTCTTATTATCTGTATGTATTGGATAAAAAATATTACGCGAAGTTTCTAACAAACATAATTTTAACGATATTTCGCAATCCTGTAAAAGATATCACGATAAAATTTCGAACATTTGGTGACAAAGTTTTAATTTCTTTTAATTACAATGCTTGTATGTGTTACGCAAGGAGTTTAGTAAAATGAGATAATATATACCCACTGACTTTATAACGTTTAAATAGATTCACCTTTTATTTAATTTTTTTGTAATCTCTGCAACACTATCCTGTAGTCAACCGTATCAAATGCTTTGGCGAGTTCTAGAAAAAGTTGTGTTTGAGTTTTGACCTCTTTTCACCTTTTTATCAACCAGTATGTTTTGCTCATATTTATTTAAACTGTTTAAAAAAAACTACTAAGAATAGATTTTTTTCATTTTCCCATAATTTTAGTGAAATTATAATCAAATAAATTGCTCGTTCTTCTTTTGTACAAAAGGTAAATACATAATACGAGTCGAGAAAAGACCGGTCATAGCTTTTCAGCAATTTGGTGTATAAAATAGGTGCAATAAAGTTGTAAAGTATTTAATTGTAACCAATTGCTTTTTAATAATAAAGTGTGGATAATTAGTTTTTTGACCACCTGCTGTATAACACGCCTATTATAAACACGCAATTGCTAATATTTCCTGAAAATTCTATATTTAAAATGATTATATTGTATTTAATTTTAAATTGCTTTAATAAGTGTCGGCGTATTACTTATGTAATAACACGCGAAAGGCAAATCATCACTTAAAAAATTACCAGTTAACATAACGTTAAAAGGTTTAAAGTGATTGTACCATAGATGGCGATATCTTATACTATATTCCTCACAAGGCGTTCTGAGTATATTATGATTATACCCCGCCGCAGTTGCAGCAGAAGCAATCCATCTCGGCCAGCCAAGCACCACAGAATAGCGGTGTAAACACTGCAAAACAATAGGTTTATGTTTCTTCTCGAAAGTCGCAGTTCTGAACTGGTTCAAAACGTGTTCTGATCCATTTCAGAACTGCGATTTTCGAGAAGAAAAACAAACCTAATAACAAAAAGAGCAGGTTGTATTAATTGATAGGCAGTGTTTGGACGATGGAGGTGTTTCTTTTAATTAAAATTGACATTTATTCCGACTTTGGCGTCATAAAATTATGATTCATAATTTATGAAGTATGATTTCGGATTAGCGATTCATTAACCCCACGATATGGGTTATAACCACGGGTCGGATCAGTTTTTTTTTCTAAAATTACCAACTGCTGTTTACTTTATGACAAAGCAAAATAGTATTACTGAAGGAAAATTTTATGGAGAAAATGATAGTTACAGTTTTCCGAGATGAGTCCTTTTTGAACTTCACCTGAGGATTTAGGTCTGCAATGTAAATAAAAATTTGGCAAAATCTTATTTTAAATTTTTAAGTTAAAGTTGCTTTTACTTAAAATTTTTAAGAAGAAGCTTTTGCTAAATTATAATTTACATTTCCAAATAATTTTGAAGTCGGAACTAATAGACTGTTAGTTTTAATAGTTTGCCTGTAGTTGCTCTTATACACTAAATATTTATATTTGTAAGGGTATTTTTTGCTAAATATAGTCGCACTGGGGCGATGTCATATATTACAGGGTTAAATGAATAAACACTTATTGGGCGCCACTTAAAATGGTCACATTTATTATCAAAGCATCGTCTGTTGCTATATATTTGCCATTGCCAAATCACATCACATCATACCCAGGGCCGCACGAGGTCGCTCGGGGTCGTAGCTATAGAGAGATTATTGGAGATTCCGCCCAATCATTTTTGAAATTGAAATAATTTGGCAAATTCATAAGGAAAGCACAAAAAATAGCCCTGGTTTTAAAACAAGACACATTAAGAAACCTTGATACCACAAACGATATTTTATTCTTAGTCACCAAAATTTTTAGAGGCGAAAATTGACATTGCTAAAAAAAGTAGTTTGTTTTCTCGCTGCAGTATTTTTTTCTGCGTTTACCTACACATAGGTAGTTTAAAATTATCTAGAGGTAAAGCTTGTTCAATATAACATTTATTTGCTTCATTTTGCACAGATTTCTGATGGTAAGTAGCTTAGTTCGTTCATGCGTAAAAGCAGAGATCCATCTCATCCTTGAAAATCCAATTTCACGACCAGTGGAAATGATGACCTGCCGTCATCTGTGAATTGAAGCCTTTAGGATCAAACAATACAATATCCAATGTAAAAAAAAAAACAACTAAAACGCATTAGTATAAATTGGTAAGAGGAACAAAATATGATACAACCTTGGAAACAACAATGCCAAAAATGCCAAGACAAAATACTATCGAATATTATCAAGTTGATGAGATTTTACAAGGAAATATGTTTCAGATACGCATGTAAATCCAGTCAAATCTCGTCAACTGGTATTGACACCTAGGTGACACCTAGGTCTCTTTTAAGAAGTTTTAGTGTTGAAAGTTGTAAATCCAATTTTGATTAATGGAGTTTAATGGTTCTTGAACGTGTTTCTAAAATATTTCATTTGAATTCTTTAACATAGCTTTTTGGCAGAAAATACTTAGTTTATTTTTCCCTGAGTACAGTTGCCATCTTTAAAAAGTACTAGACCCAAAAATTGTACGATTTAAATGTAACTTCTCACTAAAGTCAATTGAGGACTTAAATAAGTCAGAGATATATAAAACTAAGTTTAATAGTCATCTAGTTTGAAACATAATTTTTCAAGTGTCAAATGTGTCAACATGCTTCAATTAAGCCAGCAACAAAAATCAATTTTAACAATATATTTTGGGGAAAATGGCAGAGAAGTTAGAAAATTCTACACGCCAAAACAAAAATATATAGGAATGAAGATTTAGGGTCCTTTAACTGCTATTAAATAAGGTACCTTATTATTTTTTGCTGTTTTATTAATTATATTTTTTTATTTCTGTTATTATTTTTTTAGTTCTATATATTTTTGTAATTTTTACAAATAGGAATATATTTTTTCGAGAAATGAATGTGTTTTTATACCGTTTTTAAATCCACTGACAATGTACATAACCCTAAAAATGTCATTGTCAATAAAGCAGTTAAAACAGCTAAAATTTAAAAAAAAATGGTGTACCTTGAGGTGTCGTGCTGCATAACTTTTTTGATTCCAACTGTACCTACTGATTAGAAAATAAATAATAATAAATACACGTTTGCAGTGAATTTAACCTAGAACTGGGTAATTCCCAATTTCGCTCAAAATATAAGACTTGATTAGGTATCTCGTGTGATACATCATCGTAATAAAAAAAATGTATTCAACAATGTAAAAATCCAAAGTGACACTCATAAGAAAAAACGAAGTTAAGTGTTGCAACTCTTGTCATGGAAAATATGATAACAGATTTATACTCCTTACAATAAAGTACCTTGACAATTTTTCGGTTAAAAACGTCTAGCTTTGTCGATTTTCGCTCAAAAAACGAAACTCAGGATTTTTAATTTATTTGCGATAATTAAAAAACAAAAAATGACAGGTCAATTTTACTTTTAGATTATAATATAATAATAGTTATTTATGGTACTAGTGGGTAAAGTAAGATATTACCCATGAGAAAATTAACCTGCGAGGCGTCAGCCAAGCAGGTTAATTTTCGAGAGGGCAATATCGGTTTACCCATGAGTGCCATACAAGGTTTTATCCAATAAATAGCTTAGAAATTCATATTTTTATTAAAAATTTTAAGGACATTTACAAGAAAATAATTTGACAAGTGACAGTTGAGTGGGTAAAATAAATAATTATCCACTGAATAAAGTAAAAGCCACGCGGGGGATATTATTGAGTTTATTTATTTAAAATAAAGCTGCTAATTGTCTCATTATCTGTATGTATTGGATAAAAATTATTGATTAGAATATTGTATCTCTTATAATAACCGAGATACCCATGCTCGAGGTCGAAAAACGGGCACCTTGTGTAAGTATAAAGACATTCAGGGAAAAACATTTAAAACACCAGAAAATGGGCTTAAAAACTTCTACCTAGAAACTTCTTTCGAATGATTGGGGTACTTTTATTTGGTTAAAACGTGGAAATATAAAGTTTGCACGGTTCGCAAAAAAGATCAAATAAAATAAAAAATTGCCCAAGAACTTTGAAAATAAAATTTGATTCCTGGCCCTTTCCTTAAATAGGAAAAGCAAAAATTAAAAAATTTCAACGACAATTTTTTTTTTATCTCACTTTTTTGTTTCGAGTATTATAAAATAGATACACGCTGATTTATAATTTTCCCAATTCACCAATATTTTCCCAATTCACCTATATTTACTTTTTTCTGCTTAAACTTTTTACCTGTAACTCAAAAATTAAATTTTAAATAATAATAAATAAATAGGACCCCCGTGGGGGGCCTTAAAGAGGACGAAAGCCTAAATTTTTAAATTTTCCTGGGTTTATCTTGTATGCTCTATTTATATACTATAATATAAGCTATTCTAGTAGTATATTAAATATTTTTTTTAAATAAGGGGGTTTGGGGGGCCTCGAGCCAATTTTCAGATTTTTTTTTAGAATTTTAATGTACACAAAATATTATAATATAAATATTTTCTAGATATTGTAAAAGAGTGTTTAAAAGGTCGGTTTGGGGGTTAATTATTATATAATATATAATATATAATATATAATATATCATATATATTATTATATATTATATTATATATTATTATTATTATCATATATTATTTTAAAAAAGATATATAATAATAATATTATTATGTACGCGTACGTGCCAAATTTGGTTTATATTTCTCCTGAAAGTTGTTAAAGAAGTCTCTTATAAGAGACTTACTATATCTAATAATTATATATACATAATTATGTACATAAAATTTATATAATACATTATGCCTAAAACTTTAAGATCTCTACTCTCTATTATGTTTATTTACCCAGCTTTTAAAAAAAAAATATTTTTGCTTTTTTTTGTACTTTTATATTTCAATTTTGTTTAATACAAAATATAATTTCCACTTATTACTTTATTTGCTTTTAATTTATTGCCTTTCCTTTGGAATTAAAAAATCCCTTCAAACCTTTCAAAAAAAATTGATTGGTAAAGTAAGTTTTAAAATGTTTTTTCTTTTTCTTCCGATCGTCTGATATCTCTTCTTTAAGCCGAAAGTAGAGATTTTAAAGTTTTAGGCATAATGTATTATAGAAATATTATGTACATAATTATATATGTATAATTATTAGATAAAGTAAGTCTCTCATAAGAGACTTCTTTAACAACTTTCAGGAAAATATAAACCAAATTTGGCACGTACGCGTATATAATAATATTATTATTATATATCTTTTTTATATTAATATATAATAATAATAACAATATATAATATAATATATAATAATATATATTATATATTATATAATAATTTTCCCCCAAACCGACATTTTAAACACTCTTACAATATCTAGAAAATATTTATAATATTATAATATTTTTTGTACATTAAAATTCTAAAAAAAAATCTGAAAATTAGCTCGAGACCCCCCAAACCCCCCTATTTAAAAAAAATATTTAATATACTACTAGAATAGCTTATATTGGTATATAAATAGAGCATACAAGATAAACCCAGGAAAATTTAAAAATTTAGGCTTTCGTCCTCTTTAAGGCCCCCCAAGGGGGTCCTATTTGTTAGATATTATTTAAAATTTAATTTTTGAGTTACAGGTAAAAAGTTTAAGCAGAAAAAAGTAAACTGTAGCGAATATTGGTAAATTGGGAAAATTATAAATCAGCGTGTATCTATTCTATAATACTCAAAACAAAAAAGTGCGATAAAAAAAAATTTTGTCGTTGAAATTTTTTAATTTTTGCTTTTTCTGTTTAAGGAAAGGGCCAGGAATCAAATTTTATTTTCAAAGTTCTTGGGCAATTTTTTATTTTATTTGACCTTTTTTGCGAACCGTGTTTGGACTTACAGGCTTCATCCGTAAAGTGAAGATGCGCCGCCATAGAGTTTAGTCTCTATTGTGCCTCCAAGTGATATGAATGGTTTTCTGATGACCTAACAATGAGCCAACCCTCGCCTCTGACGTCAAAGGAAAGCATTGTTCCTTTTATCATGTGCTATTCACGCCTAGCACAGCACGTTAGATATGTGTATATCATTAGTAGATATATCTACCCCGTCTCAACAAATACTACTTAAAACTTGAGTATATAAAACTTTGAATTTCATTTGAATTGGTACTTTTAATTATTGAAGCCAACATTCTTCTCAAACCGGTAAAAAATGGCTAGGTGAAAATAATCTCATTTTAATAAGGAAAAAACTAATTACACTAGGCAACACGGTTTCTTGCCCTGATTGGAGGCATATGTTTTTGAACTAATTTTGGGTCTCTGAAACTGAATCTGGCCTCAGAATATTACTATTACCTAAGTTTTCTGAGAAAAATGAGATCAAAATGTTAAAAAATCATTATTTTATCCCTCTTTTGTTCTAAAATCATGAGAGATAAAAATATTCCGAGGACAAACTTAGATTCGGCGACTCAATATTAGTTAAAAAATACCCAACTTAAAACATGGAAACATTAAATTCATAGGTAGAATAAATTGGGATATTATAAAAAAATATTAAAAAAAAATGGATAAGGTGACAAAACTAAGTAGGGGTGGAGGGTAAGGTGAAGGGTGTATAAGGGGACAAGCTTATCGCCACGTACTCATGCTAACAATTGTAAAAAATCATTACCAGGGGGTCAAAAATGAACTAAAAAAATGTAATATGGTTCTTATGTAATAAAGTAACATTTTTATGATGTAGAACCATTAAAAAAAAACAAACAAAAATTCACAATATTTTGTTTTATAAATTATTTTTAAATTGGCATAATTGGCTGTACTAAAATTTAAAGAATAAGACGTGCTGGATTTTTTTTAAGGTCAAATTTGAATTCTGGGCCTTTAAATTGATAAGAAAAATATATTTTTTGGGCTCGGGAAAAAAGTTTACACTTTTTAGGAACAAACTAAGCAAAATAAAAAAATATTTGTATAAATATTTGTGTAGAGAATTTTATAATCTACAAATTAAGTTCTATAAAGTTTTAAAAAAAAAATGATAGTTTTGTCACAAAGGACCCAGTCCGCACATATATGGATGCAACATGGTAAAGAAAGATTTTTTAGGTAACAAGTGCCATATTACATGAGACATAACATACATATGTATGCTACATAACATGCCCTATAACAGAAAGATTTTTTACGTTACATGTGCCATATTACATAAGATGTAACATACCTATGTATGATACATAACATGCAATATTGCATGTTATGTATCATATACATGGTACGAGAACATACACGATACATAAAATGTTATGAATTCAATACTAAATATGGCGTCTATATTATTTTAATTTTTATAGGTTAGAATCACTAATATTCTTAAAATTGTTGTTAATAATAAAAGTTTTACCCTTAAGTAGTAGAAACGCATGTATTTTTAGACAACTAAACTGATTTTAGATAATTTTAGACAAAAAATTAAAATATATATATTTTTTTTAAATGATTATTTGCTATTTTTTTTCTAAAAATTGGCTTTTTATGTGGCCCATGATTTTTAAGCCTGGTAGAAAGTTTGCTTTCACAGTAAAAATGCACATCGTATAAGAATTTTGCCTGATGGATGCTACATATAAAGATATTTATATACTTTAATTATTAGGTTTATCAAAAAGACGTAAAAATGTTCACCATGTCTAAATCTATGATGCACTCCATAACAAGCAAAATTCGGAAACGCCTACTTTTATTGTTATGTACCTAGTATGTATCTGATATGTAGCATGTTATGTAGCTGATACATAACTTGAGGCGGAATTGTTAAAGTCCAAGGACTATACATGGGCTATAAAAATTACATGTCTGCAACATCACATAGAACAGTGGTTATGTACCTGCTATGTTCCTGCCATGTATTTGTGTTGACTGGGGAGCAATTAAGTAAACTCTGCACTTTCATTTTAACCTTTTTATTTATTTTTTTCACGTACTTACTCTGACAGTAGGTTCTTGTCATATAGATTTTTGAAACCTCGTATTTTTTTTTAATATACACTAAAATTTTCAAAATTCTACTCTTTTTTTTAAGATTTCGAAAAAAAAACGTCATTATTACCTGAAATTATATCTCAAAAATTTTAGGTGCTGGAATTTTTCTAAGGTCAGATTCGGATTCTACGCCCTCGAATTAGTAAAAAAAATTTACTTTCCGATTGGGGCAAAAAAAAAGTTGCGATTTGTTGCCTAGTGTTACTGAAGCCAACTTTCTTCTCAAACCGGTAAAAACATGGCTAAGTGAAAATAATCTCATTTTAAATAAGGAAAAAACTAATTATATAATGTTTAAACTCAGAAACCAGCAAAATAGAAAAAATTGTGTAAATAATGCAGAGATAACATTACAGGCTAACGTCAGATTTTTGGGCATTCAAGTGGATGAAAACCTTGATTGGGTTTCAAATGTGGATCATTTGCGAAAAAAACTGGACACTGTGAACGACTCACTACTTGTGTTGGGGAGGTGTTTAGATGCACATACACTTAAGATTGTTTACTTCTCAAATTTTTATAGTTACTTACGTTAAGGTATAATTTTCTGGGGACAGTCCAAAGATATTAATTCAGTATGTGTAAGTCGAAAGAGAAGATTGCGAACAATCCTAAAGTTACCCTATAAAGAATCCTGTCGGGGAGTATTCCGTTCTAACATAATTATGACAGTTGTAGGTTTGAACATATTCGAGACTATAATTTTTTTAGTCAAAAACAATTTTTTATTTCAAGATCTGTTGCCCAGCTCTAAAAGAGTAACAGACTATACTGTTACCAAGCATAGGCTTGCAACCTTTGAAAAACGTTCCCACTATTCTTGTGTATATTTTTTTAATAGTTTACCTTCGGTGTTGAAAAATAACAAAAATAAAATAGGTCAAAAGACAATGGAGCTCTCTATAACTAGAATTATGAAACAAAAGACATCTACCCTATCTCTACCTCATTTGTGCTACACTTTCCAGCCAACCAAATAAATACTGTATTTGTTTTTCATACAAAAACTACAGTATTTATTTGGTTGGCCGGAAAGTGCAGCACTGGGCGGCACGAACGAACATAGCTAATGTGAATCTGTAGAATAAGATAATTCTACTAAAATTTAGATGGCGCCAGTAATTTCTTTAATAAAAATAATATAGTTACACTTTTCGCCCGGCCAAGTAAATATTGTATTTGTTCAACAAAGAACAAATACAGAATTTGTTTGGTTGGGTGGAAGTGGGAGTGTATGTATGTCTTCTATACTTTTTGGGTAGAACATTTGTCCCTGTCTAATCTAAGGGGAGAAATCGCCATTATTTAATTATATATGTGATATGGAACCGTACACAATTAGTGAATATAAAAAGAGTAATGTAATCTAACAATGTCAGATAGAACCTTGTTGTTCCAATAGAAGTTTTTCTAAAAACTGACTGTTAATACTTGCCCCTGTTAATACTAGCCCCATATTCCCCTAGTAAGCAAACTGGCAATGTCTTTTTAAATAGTGATTGTTTTTACTGAAATAAGATTAATTCTTTGCATTTATTATTTTCTTTTTATATTGGTTACAGAACGTTATTTATGAGTTTGATTTATTTTATTTATTTTTTTATTTTATTTATTATATTTATTTCAAGGAATGAACTTACAATTACAATATCTACAATCTATATAAATATACATATATACATAGTACTATAAATGAAGCATTAAATGAAATATTGTCAAGATCTATAAATTAATTTACTGGGATAATACTTTCTAAGTTAACTGTCTTAATTTTACGGTAAAATTCTTCTAAATTATATGGTTCAATTTCCAATAAAATTTTAAAAATAGTTTTTTTGAATTTTGTTCCACTAAGGCTTCTCACTTTATTTGGGAGGGAGTTGTATAGTTTTACACAACTATATTGAGCACCTTTTTCGAGCATTGTGAGTCTGTGTTTAGGGAAACTATAGTTATCGTCTCTTCGGGGGTAATCTTCTTTGGGTTTAAATGCTTCAAAAAGATGTTTGTTTTTCGTAAAAAATAATAAACATTCTTGGACATACACGGCAAAAACTGTTAGTATTTTATTTTCTCGAAATTTTCCTATACAAGATTCAACATAGTCTAGTTTGCTTATTATTCTTATGGCTTTCTTTTGTGTTTTAAAAATGTTTTCCATATCCTTGTTGCTACCATAGAATATTACCCCATATCTGATGTGTGATTCAACATTTGCATGGTAAACGGTTTTTAAGGTACTTTTATTTACGTATTTGGACATTACTCGAAGACTGTAAATGGCTTTATTGATTTTTTTCAAAACGTGTTGTACATGTGCGTCCCAAGTCAGACTTCTGTCAATGTACATTCCTAAAAATTTTGTTGTATGTGTCATGTTGAGTGTTACATCATTTATTGTTATATTCTCAGGTAACTCCAAGGTGGATCTATTTGTAGCAAAAGTCATTACATTGGTTTTGTCTTCATTCTGGATTAATTTGTTCTTTGTAAACCATTTGTTTATAACTATATTTTAATTTATAGCAAGATAATAACTGTACTAATTGGTAAACAACGCAATAAATAATGGTCCATTTGTAATGATTGAAAAATGTTCTAATTATAATTAGAATTATGCTCCATAAAAAAATAATAGAATTTATTTTTATTAAATTTAATCGAGGGGCTGACCGCCTCTGAAATTTGTACAAAAGAGTTCCTTTTTGCAAAGAGTTCCTCAGAGGTTCCTTCGAGTTCCTCCGAGTTCTTCGGAGTTCCTCCGAGTTCCTTGGGAGTTCCTCCGAGTTCCACCTGTGTTCCTTAAGAGTTCCTCTCTGGAAGGGGTAATTTTTGGCAAATAAGCCGTAGAAATTACCGCTATACAAGCCAATAAAATAGTGTTTTCCAAAAAGAGCCTTTTAATTGTGCAAAAAATTAAAAAAAAAATTCCGTATTTTTGTATTTTTTTTTGTATTTTTTTTATAAATCTATTTTGAGCAAAAAAAAAATTGTCGGTCTATCGGTCGGTTGTAATGGCTCATCTAGTTTGAAAATAAAAACGTTAATGCGCATGGGTAATAAATAATAATTGTTTCTGACTTCTTAAGAGTTCCTTCGGAGTTCCTCCAGAGTTCTTTAAAGTTCCTCCAGAGTTCCTCCTGAGTTCCTTTGGTTTGTACAAAAGAATTCCTCGCGGTCAGGCCCTCGAATTTAATTTATTTTATAATAGTGAGAACTAATTTTATATTAAACAACACAGGCCCACAAAAAATAAAGCTTAATTTATTAACGAATTTGGCAAACGCCCAATTTTTTTAAGTACTGCAAAAAGTATAGAAAAACAGAATGTTTAAATAAAACGGTTTGGACTGGTTACGTCAAATAAAATTACTGTCAAACCACTAAAAAAAGTGTTTATTATGAGTTTTGATTTAATATTTTCAAAACAGATTCGAATATTAGATGTGCGTAGGTTATTTTATAAAACATAACTATTTTCTATACACAAACATATACTATTCAAACCTGTTGTAAAAATATTTACTGTGCGATTTTTAATTTAATAACTTGCTTGAAAAAACAGACCGTAGAATCAATCATTAATAGATCCACTTATAAACACATTCTTGTATCATGTTTGCAGATTTTTCTATTTTTTTGCGGTTTCTGAAAAAGCTTTTTCATTGTAAAATTATTTTTTAGAGCACAAAAACAATATAGTGTTAAGAGTAATGGGAATTTATTTTTTTGTAAGTATATGTAATTAAACATAAAAGAATAGTATATTCTAAAACTAGTATGGAATAGACAATATTCCGAGCGAGCGGAAAGTTTGTCATACGAGCCGGTAGGCGAGAATGAAGGTCCCGCGAGCGCGGAATGACTATTCCATACGTGTTGTAGACTATACTTTTTCTTCGACTGCAAAAATATAAAATACTGTATGGCTTTTAACTGCGGGCAAGGTTTAAAACAATGTTTTTTGTGACTCGACATTGTAAATGCAACAAAACACATATTTTTTAAATAAAGCAATTAATGTTATTTAACAACTTTATTTATTCAGTAGTTAAAAAAGATTTTTATTTAATTTTAGCACATATTTACAAATTATAATGCAAAAATTGAAGGTTATGTCAGATTGTTGTGACAGATATCAGGTTTAAATATTTAACAATAGATGGAGCAGTTTTAATTTTACAATAAATTATTCAATATTTCATGGTAAAATAAATATATTTTTGCTAATTTTGCTACAGTTTCTTTACTTTTATAAATAAGAGATGGCACTACATGTGCTCATTCTAAGACTTGATACGAAATATTCATACCGTATCTAGAGCTAGAATGGATTCATTCTGTGTTTGCAAAGTGTGTACATTTGTTTACATTCTAAAGCAGTCGTAGAAAAATATAATTCAGGAACACTTAATATATTCAATTTTCATTGTGCTTCAATAAAGCGGAAAACTTTCGCCCTAAATCAATTTAGGTAACGTAATTGATTTAAATCCAACTAAATAATCAATTCTCATGTGTATTTACTTTTCCCCTATCAAAAGGGAATATCACATGCAGATTTTATGGATGGATAAATGTTTTTTAATTAGTTCCTCTTTTTTTTTCATAATTTTCTCTTATTGGTGGGTACCTAACATATAGGTAACTTAATTTATACTTAATTTATCTAATAACTTAATTTCCAGATATTTCTTACTTTTTTATTATACAGGGACGAAAAACAGTGTTTTTAAAACGATTACAGAGATTGCCACTCGAGCTCGTAGAGCAAGATGGGCATCCGTAATCGCCCTGGAAGCAGTTTTCGTCCATGTATCATACACTATTTTTTATTGGATTGTAATATCTTATAAATAAAAATCTAACTTTCTTACAGATTTATTATGCAAAAAGTGAGGCTTTTAGATACAATCGAATAAAATAGTATCTTCTATAACTATTATGGAATAGACTATATTCCGCGCTAGCGGAAAGTTTGTCATACGTTCCGGCAGGCGAGTATGACGGTCCCGCGAGCGCGGAATGACTATTCCATACGTGTTGTAGACTATACTTTTTCTTCGACTGCAAATATGAAACACTGTATGGCTTTAACCTGCGGACAAGGTTAAAAACAATGTTTTTTGTGACTCGACATTGCAAATGCAACAAAATACATATTTTTAAATAAAGCAATTAATGTTATTTAATAATTTTATCAAATCAGTACTTAAAAAAGATTTTTATTTAATTTTAGCACATATTTACAAATTATAATGCAAAAATTGAAGGTTATGTCAGATTGTTGTGACAGATATCAGGTTTAAATATTTAACAATAGATGGATCAGTTTTAATTTTTTGAACTAAATTGATAAAAAACTAGTCAAATATTAAGAAAAACTAATAATGTATATGTAATTTTAACGCAAAACTTTAAATTGCATTAAATTATTCAATATTTCATGGTAAAATATATATTTTTTTGCTAATTTTGTTACAGTTTTCTTTACTTTTATAAACAAGAGATGGCACTACATGTGCTCATTCTAACAATTGATACGAAATATTCATACTGTATCTAGAGCTAGAATAGATTAATTCTGTGTTTGAAAAGTGTGTGTATTTACTTACATTCTAAAGCAGTCGTAGAAAAATGTATATTTTACTTTAGTTAAGTAGTTTTACTTAAATTGTTTGTTCAAATTCTATTTTAAGTTTGTGATTGTCTAGGATTATTGACTTCCGAACGAAGCAAAATGTCAAATTTTTAGACAAAAAGATCAATTTGATACAAAATTAAATCAACTTTAATACCAATACATATTTATATTTTAGAAATTATAAATTTTCTACTTCCAAACAAACGACTTTGTTTTTGAGTCCTGAGAAGAAATTGATTATTACCAAAGTTTATTTTTGTTTGGTAAACTTAAAACAGACATATTTTTTTGAGGAACCTGAAATATTCCCAATACACGAAGTGTAAACATTCCACTTTCTTTTAGAAAATAATTCTAAGATAGAAGATTTATTTTTGTTTGTTTCATTCATTTTTGTTGTAGCATCAAGGTGTAGAAATTTAGAAATCATTTTCATTCTATTTCTATGGGTGTAGCTGCTCCGAGTTTTTTATACTCAACTATCAAGGGTCATTTTTTCAACACCAATTATGTTCGATACCTATATTATTTTTACACCTATTTTATTTGTCAAGTATTTTATGTAAATATTTAATGGGTACTAGATCTGTTTTTTCAAGCAAGATAGTAAATTAAAAATCGCACATTGAATATTGGACTTTTCAATTCAATTCAAAACAGATTCGAATATTGGATGTGCGAATATACTGCTTATTTTATTTTATAAAACATAACTATATTCTATACACAAACATATACTATTTAAACCTGTTGTAAAAATATTTACTGTGAGATTTTTAATTTACTCTCTTGCTTGATGAAACAAACCATTAAGCTTATTATAAGCTATAGCCAAACGTAAACGAGCGTGACTATGGTCTGTTTTTTCAAGATGGTCAATTAAAAATCGCACAGTAAATATTTTTACAACAGGTTTGAATAGTATATGTTTATGTATTTAATATAGTTATGTTAGATAAAATGAACTACTCAGTATATTCGCACATCCAATATTCGAATCTGTTTTAAAAATATTTACTGTGCGATTTTTAATTTACTATCTTGCTTGAAAAAACAGACCATATAGCTTATCATAAGCTATAGCCAAACGTAAACGAACGTGACTATGTTTTGTTTTTTCAAGATAGTTCAATTAAAAATCGCACAGTAAATATTTTTACAACAGGTTTGAATAGTATATGTTTATGTATTTAATATAGTTATGTTAGATAAAATGAACTACTCAGTATATTCGCACATCCAATATTCGAATCTGTTTTAAAAATATTTACTGTGCGATTTTTAATTTACTATCTTGCTTGAAAAAACAGACCATATAGCTTATCATAAGCTATAGCCAAACGTAAACGAACGTGACCATGGTCTGTTTTTTCAAGATAGTTCAATTAAAAATCGCACAGTAAATATTTTTACAACAGGTTTGAATAGTATATGTTTATGTATTTAATATAGTTATGTTAGATAAAATGAACTACTCAGTATATTCGCACATCCAATATTCGAATCTGTTTTAAAAATATTTACTGTGCGATTTTTAATTTACTATCTTGCTTGAAAAAACAGACCATATAGCTTATCATAAGCTATAGCCAAACGTAAACGAGCGTGACTATGGTCTGTTTTTTCAAGATAGTTCAATTAAAAATTGCACAGTAAATATTTTTACAACAGGTTTGAATAGTATATGTTTATGTATTTAATATAGTTATGTTAGATAAAATGAACTACTCAGTATATTCGCACATCCAATATTCGAATCTGTTTTAAAAATATTTACTGTGCGATTTTTAATTTACTATCTTGCTTGAAAAAACAGACCATATAGCTTATCATAAGCTATAGCCAAACGTAAACGAACGTGACTATGGTCTGTTTTTTCAAGATAGTTCAATTAAAAATCGCACAGTAAATATTTTTACAACAGGTTTGAATAGTATATGTTTATGTATTTAATATAGTTATGTTAGATAAAATGAACTACTCAGTATATTCGCACATCCAATATTCGAATCTGTTTTAAAAATATTTACTGTGCGATTTTTAATTTACTATCTTGCTTGAAAAAACAGACCATATAGCTTATCATAAGCTATAGCCAAACGTAAACGAGCGTGACTATGGTCTGTTTTTTCAAGATGGTCAATTAAAAATCGCACAGTAAATATTTTTACAACGGGTTTGAATAGTATATGTTTATGTATTTAATATAGTTATGTTAGATAAAATGAACTACTCAGTATATTCGCACATCCAATATTCGAATCTGTTTTAAAAATATTTACTGTGCGATTTTTAATTTACTATCTTGCTTGAAAAAACAGACCATATAGCTTATCATAAGCTATAGCCAAACGTAAACGAACGTGACTATGGTCTGTTTTTTCAAGATAGTTCAATTAAAAATCGCACAGTAAATATTTTTACAACAGGTTTGAATAGTATATGTTTATGTATTTAATATAGTTATGTTAGATAAAATGAACTACTCAGTATATTCGCACATCCAATATTCGAATCTGTTTTAAAAATATTTACTGTGCGATTTTTAATTTACTATCTTGCTTGAAAAAACAGACCATATAGCTTATCATAAGCTATAGCCAAACGTAAAAGAGCGTGACTATGGTCTGTTTTTTCAAGATAGTTCAATTAAAAATCGCACAGTAAATATTTTTACAACAGGTTTGAATAGTATATGTTTATGTATTTAATATAGTTATGTTAGATAAAATGAACTACTCAGTATATTCGCACATCCAATATTCGAATCTGTTTTAAAAATATTTACTGTGCGATTTTTAATTTACTATCTTGCTTGATGAAACAGACCATTAAGCTTATTATAAGCTATAGCCAAACGTAAACGAGCGTGACTATGGTCTGTTTTTTCAAGATGGTCAATTAAAAATCGCACAGTAAATATTTTTACAACGGGTTTGAATAGTATATGTTTATGTATTTAATATAGTTATGTTAGATAAAATGAACTACTCAGTACATTCGCACATCCAATATTCGAATCTGTTTTGAAAATATTTACTGTGCGATTTTTAATTTACTATCTTGCTTGATGAAACAGACCACAGTAAGGACAGAAATTTTTAATTTTAAACAAAATTATAAAAATTTTAATTTATTATTCCATCAATCTGTTTTCTAATCATCGTACAGAGTGATATTGGTAGACTATATTGGCTATATTCCTTTTGCGAGTAAAGTCTAAAAACGTTTTCTTAATCAGCGTGCAGAGTTGACTCTTGGTACTGAAGAGGACCAGCAGCCCGAAACTGTCAGTCTACCAATATCACTCTGTACGATGATTAGAAAATAGATTGATGGAATAATAGACCACAGTAAGTTTCTAGGAAAAGAAAATATTCTTTTAAGGACTGAAAATAGGATCAAAATACAGTTCTTTAAAATGTGATTACATAGTGCTCAGAATATTAGATACAGTTATAAACGAGAGTGTATCAGAGATAATTGGGCAAAATATTATCTTATGGAAAGGGTTCAAATACTAGACATGTCACTGGTCACATACTAGACATAAGACTTAAAGATATATTGGTTTGGTTAACCCTTAAACGGACACTCGCTTATTAAAAATAAAACCACAATTTTAGTAGATATTGTTTTTTTTTTTAATTGGGACAATATACAAAATACAAAAAGTCATATTATCAATTTTTTTTTCACACACTTGGCCATTGCTAGTACTAAGCAAAGTGTGTGATCACTTAAAGCACAAAAAAAAGGGTGCGCTAATATCGCACGGTATTAGACGTATGTACCGTGCGATTATAAATTGCCGAACACTTTTTAATGCAAAACTGGCATTAGCGATAAGTAAAATGCAAGAAAGCTGTGTGCGTTTTACTGGCCACCTAGCAATCACATGGGCTTGTCGCGCACAACTCTAACAGAGGCGTGGCTTCAAACGAAGAGTATTTTCTTTTCAAACTGTTCGGCACAATATAATCGCACTGTATATATGTCAGTATACAACACACGCAAGTCCTAAACTATAGAAATTTTCAAATACTGTATCTTTTAGGATACAAAAACCGTTTAAGGGTTAATAGGTTTATAGTCTTTTGGGGACCTCTGTACAGATATAAATTTAAATTAATACATATATAATATTTCATCTTTAATGAATTGTGCAAGGTTAGGATGGGATAAAGAGTTTCCTCAAACCAGAATGGCATTCTTAATAGTCTAGACCCCATTTCGACACCTTTTTGAAGCTTATAGCACCCAAAGGAACCGATCCAGGACCTGGCGATTTGCAAATAGTTTAATTTAAATGTAATTTAAGACATACAGGGTGTGCGGTAACTCGCGTTGGAGCGGAAAACCATAGAATCTTCTACCAATGAAAAAAATTACACAAAAAAATAAAGTTGCATCTTGAACGGATACCGAGATAAGAATATTTTCCTTGCACAAATACCAGAAATTGTTAAATACACCTAAAAACGTGAGATAATTACATAATTCCTAAGTAAGCAACCATACCGATACGTAAATAAAAGCCACTTCGACACTAACGTCAAATTAGAAATTTGTAAAAATCAGTTTTGAATTATTTCTTTATAATATTATGGATTTATAGTTAAAATTTAATATTTGTTATAAAAATAATAAAAAAAGGTATTCAGAAACAAGAAAAGAAGATTCACTATTTGTTTATCGCTTGATTAATGCAGAAAATTAAGAAAATCTGAAAATGTAGAAACCCAAAAGTAGAGGATTTATAATAAAATAAATTGATTCCTTACAAAATAATACAAAAAGAAGTTCAATAAATACGGAAAATGGTTTTTACCTAACCTAAATTCCAATGGTTTAGTGTTTATGCAAAAATTACAAAAAAGAAGATATGTGAAACACCAGTTTATTGTTTAAATATTTTATTTATTTTATGGAGTAAAAATTAAACCAATTAAAAATATAATTTTTTTTTTTTAATAATAATATAAATTAGGATTTCCAAGTATTCTCGCCTGAATATTTATTGAAAACCGCCTGTAAATCTTGAAAATCATTGCACGAGGATTCTCGTGGGCATAAAAGTGAGTTGAAAATTCTATTTCTCCCAAAAGTGCACTCACCCGAAAAAATAATACTATTCGCAGTCTTAAACATTTGGCTGTTCGTGGATCCATCTGCAAAACTCAATTCTTCATAAAAATAACCATTTCAGAATATTCTCTACTTGTAAACATTTTTTTTTGACAGTTTCTCGAAAAAAAAAATAGTGCTAAACTTCATAATAAATTTCCATAGCAACAATCAAAATACTTACCTAAAGTTCAGGTATGTTTCCATAACATCTTAATGAGTAATTTATTCACGTTTTTAGGTGTATTTAACATCTGGTATTGGTCAAAACTAAATGTTCTTATATGAAAGGGTCAGGGGAAAAACGATCGTAGTCCATTTTTGTCGAAAATTCGTTATATACACCATCTTGTAGTTCGCGACCCAAGCTTTCAGGTGACTATGTCGGTTTTAAGCAAAAACAATTACAGTCGCTGTAACGAATTTAAATAGAAACGATATACAGAAAGAACGGTCAGAGTCCGAGCGATACCATAAAAAACAATTAAAGTCCATAGTTTCGCATCGGTAACTAAGGAAACGTATTTTTGATTGTAAATTCACTAAGCCTGTTGGGCTGCTTTATAACATAAAAAAACGATCAGAGTCCTGGACTGTGATCGATTTTATAAAGTCATATGTGTAGTTCTGTTGCATCTTTCGCTTTGAACCTCAAAGGTAATGTTAAAAACCTTGGTAGGTAATATTATTTTGCTGTGAAATAGGTATGTGACGAGATGAAACAATAATTGACGTTACTTTGAAACTGTAATCATACAATATGAGTCTGTAAACCTTAATTTCGCTATTCTGTGAAAAGTAGTTTTTGTGACTCTGATCGTTTTTCCCCTGACCCTTCATATCAGTAACCGTTCAAGATAGAACTTTAATCTTTTGCAAATACATTTTTTATTAGCAGATGATTCTGTGGTTTCCCGCTCAGACGCGAGTTACCGGACACCCTGTATATAAAATACAGCTGGGAAAAAATAATTAAATAAAAATGGTCACCAGCTCTTAGACTATAACGACTAGGGACTAACACTCATTAAATCTGAGGTAGAGTTGATTTCAACAAAACTGGAAAAGTGGGGTTAAGTAAAATTTCATGTTTTCCATAAAATTTAGTTGTGTGAATGTGGATTATTTAAATGGGGTTATGCCTGTTTGAAAAATAAGGCTAGTTTAACCATGTCAAACATCATATGTTATTCTATGCATTTTTGTTTGGTAAATACTATTTGGATTTTGAAATAGTTCACAATGTATTTTTTTTATAACCCCACTTTTCCAGTTTTGTTGAAATGAACTGTATATGGGTGCGTCATCTTCATCGACTTTCTACTAAATATGTCCAATTACACTTGACACGCCACTCTTGTGAATTCGAAGGACTGTCGAGTTAATCATGCCTATTAATTTGCCTTTGAACCGGTACGTTTGAAGTTTTAGAGACACGTATGTTTTCCGCAGTTGGGTCGATACAGAGATTTACTACTTGAATTTACAGTGTTATGAATAAGTTTAAGGCCTGTTTAGAAGTTTGATAGAGCACGTGCATGGATATAAAGTTTATAAGTATAACTTTACTTTCGACGAAGAAGACCAATGGAGCTCTCTACAACTAGAATTATGAAACAAAAGACGTCTACCCTGTGGTAAAACAATATTTTCACACTGTTCTTTAACTTTGGTTATGTTTACATTCTGTCAAATTACCCTAATTTAGGTGACCTTGACCATTTAGGGATATTTAATTAATAAGGAAATTAGGTTACCAATATATTTTGCTGGAACTACCTGTTCACCTGTTGTATTGTATCTTTGACATTCTAACCGATTCATACAGTTCTATTTTTATAACAGTCATCCTTAGGGATAAAATATTTATCTATTAATAAATATTATCCTGGTGATTAGGTAAGTCTTATTTAATTTATATTTTTATTAAATCCTAATTATTTATATTAGTTTTAGTTTGGAACTTATTTATGTTCATACATAACATCGGTCACCTAACTCTGGGTATTTTGAAATTGCTTGCTACAATAAATGAACTCTGATCTACATTACTGATTTTCTTATACGAAACCACGACCCCCATTTGAACTATACGGCGCCCGGCATTCCTTTTTTCCCAGTTCAACATATCTGGCACTCACCGTGAGGCATAGAGACGTACTGTAGATACGTCCAAAGCTAGGGTATAAAAGAAAACAGTGGTAGTATTAGAGTATACAGTGAAAACAAAATGCCTATCGACCATTCACCAACCAATGGCAAGACGAGAAGTGGAAATTCATACAGAGGTCCTCGTAGAGAGCAATCACTCGACTTCTTGGGTTTTGAAGGTGGTTCAGAAGCATTGGCTTCTGCATTACCAACAACTACTGCAGTATCAACAACTTCCAGCCATGTCACCAGAGTACAACCCGTACTTACTGCTGGGATGTCAACAACTTCACTACAAGAGCAGCCGCCACCATTATCACCACAGGTTACACAACACCAACAAAATAATCAAGGTATTTATATTCCAATTTCACATTCACCTCCAACAATGGCAACTTTACCATCCAATGCAAGTGGCGTTGGGCCACAGAGATTTGAGCATACTACAAGTACTGGGGCAGTCCCTAGAAGAAATTATTCAGGAGCTAGTAGTAATTTAAGTTATAATTTACCTTATTATCATGTAGATTTGCCACATAGACCTCCTCCAGCTTATAGTAGCTTAAACGTAAACAACAATTTCCCTAGTTTACCTCCACAGGGTTATAACACAAATTCATATGTACAGGTACCACAAAATGCACAGCCCTGTATACCGGTACAAATCCCAAGTGCCGAAACACTTTCTAGCATTAAAAAATTGTTACCAGTGTTTTCTGAAAACGGTGAAATTCACCCTTGTGACTTTATAAATAGACTGGAAAAAACACTACAAAATTACAATATTCCATTTCATATGTTTTCACCAGAATTACCAGACCTATTTATCGGGCCTTCAAAGCACTGGATACAAGCACTATTATATAATTTTAATGATTTTAACGCATTTAAAAACAGTTTTATTGATAATTTTTGGGGATTTTCTCAACAAAACAAGGTTAAACTCCAACTTGATTTGGGAAAGTACAATAGAACTACCAGCTATTCGAACTACTTTTTGGGCCAAGTGTCAAAAGCTAGATTTTTAAACCCTCCATATTTAGAACGGGAACTTATAGCAATAATTAGTAGACACTTTCCTCCAACCATAAGTTGTTCTTTAATAGGAAGTAGATGTATAGCGGAAGTTTTAGAAAGGCTTCGTTTAGCGGATTCATTTGAAACGGTAAACATGAGACATTCTTCTTCTTCTTCTGCGCAACCTTCTTCGCAACCGGCAGTCGTTCCACATAGAAATTTCTCAAATAAAAATTTCAATAAAAATATTTCTCACATTCAAATCGATAATATCGATAACATTAGCGATAATATCGATAATTTAGAACAGAATGAGGGAAACTAATTTTTCCTAAAGATATAAGCAGTGTATCTTTAGGTAACATTTCCACAACTGCAAAACCTAACCTCACAAATTTTGTAAACAATCCCAAGAGTGAGTTACAAAAATGTGATTTTAACCATCAACCAATTTTAAGTGATATAAGTCGAACCCCTGTAATTACCATCAACATAAATCACACCAACTATCCTTGCTTAGTTGACAGTGGTAGCGAGTGTTGTGCTTTTTCTACAGTGGTAGAAAATTCTGTCACATCCATGTCTATTCCTATGTTTCCAGTAAATGGTATTAGGGTTTCTGGAGCTTTTAGGAATAAAAACCGAAAAGTCACCCATCAGGCCCTAGTTTCATTTTCTTTAGAAGATGAGGTTTTTGATTTCGAGATGCTTTACATCCCAGACTTAGTTTTTCCAGTTATCCTGGGTTGTGATTTTCTAAGAACTTTTAAGGTAAGCATAAGTTTAGAACAAGAATGCATTTTTATAAAACATAATAATAAAGTATTAACCATCCCTGAAACTAAAACATTGCACACTTATACTGCCCTTGAAGATTCCCCTTTAACAAAAGTATGTGCTATATCAAAGTCCCCTCCTATTATGCAACCTGATCATTACTATCAAGTAAGTGATGAGGATATTGATGCTGTGGTTAGAGAGGCTCCACTTTCTCCTGAACAAAAAGCTAAATTTAGACACTTACTTCGTAAGCATAAAAGTGTTTTTTCAGAAAAACCTGGTCTTACGTCTGAGTATGTCCATTCAATAACCCTTTTTGATTACACACCCTTTAATCAAAAGAGTTATCCCATTCCCATTGCACACAGGCCTGCTGTAGATGCTGAAATTCAGCGTATGCTGGACTTCAACATAATTGAACGTACTTCTTCATCTGCTTTTAGCAGCCCCCTATGTACCGCGGTCCGCAAAAACGGAACGGTAAGAGTTTGCCTTGATGCAAGGAAGCTTAACAGTGTAATGGAACCCGATACAGAACTCCCAAACAAAATTCAAGAGCTTTTGCAAACTTTACCTCCTGAAGTTCGTACTATTTCGAGTTTGGACATGACCAATGGCTACTGGCAAGTTCAGCTAAGGCCTGAGGACAGAAAATATACTGGATTTCTATATAATGGTAAATCGTATCATTTTAAAGTACTCCCTTTTGGTCTAAAGACCGCAGTTAGTAGTTTCACTCGGGCTATGTCCGTTATTTTAGGTCCAGAATTTTCCGAATTCATCCGTATTTACATAGATGATGTCCTTGTACTGAGCTCTGGGGTAGATGCGCACCTGCAACACTTAGATAGTGTGCTATCCAGATTTGCACAAACCGGATTTACACTACGGTTAAATAAGTGTAAATTTTTTAGGAAGGAAATTCAATTTTTAGGCTACATCCTTTCTGAAAGTGGCCTTCAAAGTGATTCTTCCAGGGTATCTGCTATAGTCAACTACCCAGTTCCACAAAATGTAAAACAATTACAGGCGTGGCTAGGGTTGACCAACTATGACAGGGTATTCTGTGAAAATTATGCTACAGTGGCCGAGCCCCTATTTTCCCTCCTGAGAAAAAAAACTAAATGGACTTGGGGTCCTGCTCAAGCCCAAGCATTTAATAACCTGAAAGAGCTGATTAAACAAGAAGTACTTTTGTTTCATCCAATATTCTCTCTCCCTTTCTGGGTACAATGTGACAGTTCTGATGTTGGCTTAGGTGCTCAGCTTTTTCAGATTGTTAATGGTCATAAAAAAGTAGTGGCATATGCCAGTAGAGTTCTTCTCCCCAGGGAGCGTGCCTATTGTTCCTCAGAAAAGGAGGCCCTCAGTGTAGTCTGGGCGCTCGAAAAATGGCGAGTTTTTTTAATCGGCCGTCATTTTTATTGCCTCAGCGACAACAGGGCATTAAGTTATCTTAATACCTGTCGTCTCCTCACACCTAGACTATCCCGTTGGTGCTTATCACTACAGGATTTTGATTTTACTATCAAGCATGTAGCCGGTAAAGACAATATTGTAGCCGATACTTTATCCAGGTATCCTAGTTCTAGGCTACCAACCCCTTATGATCGCTGCTTTAAAATTTTAGGCCAAACCATACAGCTCGATAGTGTTTTCTGTAGAAATCTGAACTCCCTACCTGAAGACCAACGAAATGATCCCAAGCTTTTTCAAATTCGTGAAAAAGTCCAACAGGACCCAGAAGCTCACCCCAGATTTGTGATGCATGAAGATATACTTTACATCAGACAATCCGAAGGTGAGCCTTACCTACTTTGCGTTCCAAAAAATCGTATACCCGATTTTATTAGAGCCTATCATGCAGGCATGGGTCATTTTGGGGTTTTTAAGACCCATGCTGGAATTAAGCGAGAGGTATGGTGGCAAAATATGGCGCGAGATATTAAGCAAGAGCTAAAAGCATGCCAAATTTGCCAACTGGTAAAATCTGGTCCTTTGCCGAACCCACCGTTGAAAGCAATTATTCCAGAAGCTCCAGGAGAGCTTGTGGCACTCGATTTTTACGGGCCCTTGCCCCGATCACGTGGTTCCGTCGAATACATTTGCGTTGTACTCGACGTTTTTTCAAAATTTGTCACTCTTTACCCTCTGAAAAATGCAACTTGCAAAAATACGCTCAAAAAGCTTCAGGAGGATTATTTTATTAAATACTCAATCCCGAAAGCAATTTTGACGGACCACGGGACCCAATTCACGGCCGACCTTTGGTCCGCAACCCTCGAGCCTCTGGGCATAAAAGTCATAAAGTCTTCGGTGCGCCATCCGTGTAGTAATCCATCCGAACGTATAATGAAAGAGCTCTCTAGGCTCTTCCGAACATTTTGCCACGACCGACACACCAGGTGGGCCCTAGAAATTGATAAATTTGCGAATTTTCTCAATAACATAACGCACCTGTCCACCGGGTATTCCCCCAAAGAATTGCACCTGGGTGAATCCCCTGACTTACCACTTAGAGAAATATTAAATTTTCCGGTTGATACAAAAAACCTAGATAATCACGTAAAATTATATTTTGCAAAGGAAAGTTTGTTAAGTAGTGCCTTACGTCGAAACGCACACACCCATTCTAGGAAATTAGCTACATTTCATGTAGGTGATAAGGTATTACTTAGGGCAAACCCTACTTCGTCTGCAATAGAGGGACGAATAAAAAAATGGATGCTCCTCTATGAGGGCCCATATAAAATAAAAAAGATCATTGATCTATCCACATATATTTTAAGTAATCCTGAAGATGAAAATGAAAGAGGAATGTTTCATGCATGCCATTTGAAAAAGTATAACCCGGAGTCTGAACTTTGAAACAAACCTTCTACCTTACTTTTATAATCTTTTCTGTTTTGAGTTTATCCCGTAAACAGTTTTTTTTTAGTTAAAAAAAAAAAGCGTTAACGAGCTAAGGGGGGGTAGATGTGGTAAAACAATATTTTCACACTGTTCTTTAACTTTGGTTATGTTTACATTCTGTCAAATTACCCTAATTTAGGTGACCTTGACCATTTAGGGATATTTAATTAATAAGGAAATTAGGTTACCAATATATTTTGCTGGAACTACCTGTTCACCTGTTGTATTGTATCTTTGACATTCTAACCGATTCATACAGTTCTATTTTTATAACAGTCATCCTTAGGGATAAAATATTTATCTATTAATAAATATTATCCTGGTGATTAGGTAAGTCTTATTTAATTTATATTTTTATTAAATCCTAATTATTTATATTAGTTTTAGTTTGGAACTTATTTATGTTCATACATAACATCGGTCACCTAACTCTGGGTATTTTGAAATTGCTTGCTACAATAAATGAACTCTGATCTACATTACTGATTTTCTTATACGAAACCACGACCCCCATTTGAACTATACGGCGCCCGGCATTCCTTTTTTCCCAGTTCAACATAACCCTATCTCTATCTCATTTGTGCTACACTTTCCAGCCAACCAAATAAATACTGTATTTGTTTTTCATACAACAAATACAGTATTTATTTGGTTGGCCGGAAAGTGTAGCAGTGAGAGGCACGTACGAACATAGCTAATGTGAATCTGTAGAATAAGATAATTCTACTAAAATTTAGATGGCGCCAGTAATTTCTTTAATAATGCACTTTTCGCCCGGCCAAGTAAATATTGTATTTGTTCAACAATGAACAAATACAGCATTTGTTTGGTTGGGTGGAAGTGGGAGTGTATGTATGTCTTCTACCCTTTTTGGGTAGAACTTTTGTCCCTGTCTAATCTAATGGGAGAATTCTCCATTACACAAACTCAAGAGCTTAGTATTGCACAGTAAACCTACTGAGTTATCAATTAATAACTTATAGTTACCCTATCAACGTCTATAAAGCGTTTTATATATTTTCAGGTTGTTTCTATAGCAAAGAAATGTTACTTCCTAGGGCCTTAGAAATAGTTATTTGAGCTCCTAGTAGAGGTAAGTGAATTTTTTTGCTTGAGGTCGTATTTTTTACCTTTTTGTTGGCTCTATATCTATGGGTTATAGTAACAAGCAACCTCAATTTACATGGTTCTTGAAAAAATTGTTTTCCATAATACGATTTTTCATAAACGAACTAAAAACTCATCTTTCTAGAATACGCATACCGTAAAAATAAAATATCGCCAACACCTCGGTTTGCTTGTAAACAAATAGTAGGGATATTCAGGCATGAACAATAACAATTACCAGTAACTGGTATTGTTGTCTCTGTTAGAACAAAGATGTGCAAGTAAGACAGACGAATGTTTATGTTGCCGAGGTTTTTGTCAGTTTTAACGAATGAAATGATTATTCTAGAGAGAAGAGTTAATAGTTCATTGGATATGATAGATCTATTAGATCATATTACCCCTCCCAGATGCGCCTTGAGTCCATGTCAAACCGAAATGTTTTCATTACTATATCCAGGTAGATTTCACCTACCCGCTTCTGGTCACCACCCACCGCTATAGTGGTTTGGTAACAAATATGTTATACTTCACCTCCTCGCAACCTCCCGCTATAGTGGTTTGTTTACAATTGGCTTTGTATATGTTCTACATAAAACAAATCAACATTAATGCCATATCTATGTATATATGATGTAATATGAATGTCTGCAAATTTATAATAGCAAATTTGATAATGAAGGTAGGCAACTTATTAAACAGCTGTGTTCGTATTTTTTAGTTTTTCTGAATATTAATCGAATTTAATATTTTATTGTTTACTAAAATTTCTTATATTTTTTTGGTAATTAGTTTTGTATTAGAAACTACTTATTCTTTATTCTTCCTTTATAAAGGTCTAAAAGATATAAATAAATTATATATCTGAAAAAAGAAAAAGCCTCGGAAAAAGCAATGTAAACCATTGAAATTACCTTGATTTCAGTTGACCAACAATGTATTATGAGCATAGAGAAGAAAAGAGGACTAAAAGTCCAGCCTGCGCAAAATAATTTTGTGACAAAACGGGGCAGCGAAATGACGTTACGCAAGATATCTGACCTTGCGCAGTACGCATCTCTATCAGCTGTGAAATGCTGTCGGTAGTAAAACAATTCACCACCCCAGTATTCATTTGTCTTATCTTCAAAAATCCCCCCCAAAAATCTTAAAATGTCCGAAAAAAGATATATGGCAAACCAGTACTGGGGTGACGAATTATTAGTAGTTTGTTTTAACTGTCAGTAATGCCAGATCGTCACTTGTTTCTGTTCATTTTTTGACTTCTACTGTATTTTAATTGTTTTTTTGCTGCATTTGTTTATAACTTTAAACATGACCTGTATTGTTGCTTTATGAAAAGTAAAGGGTCAATCCCTGGTGTACTCAAAGTAGGTGTACAAAATCCCGAAATTCAAACACACCTTGAAATATTCTTAAAAAGTAATAAAAAAAACTATTTCGACGTTTCTTCGTAGATATTTATTGTTTTTTGCTGAATTTTTTACAATTTTTATTTGACACATAAAACTAAGGTTAAAAATACTTGTCAAAAACAACAATAGTAGTGCGCATGTGCAAGTTTATCTCAGATGCGCTAGGCACATTTATCCAACGAACTAACAACTCTTCTCTCTAGAATACGCATACCGTTAATATAAAGTATCGCCAACATCTCGGTTTGTTTGTAAACAAATAGTAGGTATATTCAGGCCTGAACAATAACAATTACCAGTAACTGTTATTGTTGTCTCTGTTAGAACAAAGCTGTGCAAGTAAGACAGACAAATATATATGTTGGCTACGTGTTTTTCAGTTTTTACAAATGAAATGCCTATTCTAGAGAGAAGAGTTATTAGTTCGTTGCATTTATCACAGTATTCCGCAACGGCTTTGGAGGTCTTTCCTTGTCTATGATTATGCGTTCTTCAATTCAAATTCGTCAAAAGGCGTGAACTAACATCCCCAAATACACCACAATACCAATTACCAAAATGGATTATAGTTTGAATATTACTTGACTAAAAATCCCTTTACAGGAAGGAAAATTATTAAAAATAACCAGAGTAATTTGAAGACACGCACATTTAGCCGACCAAACTTGTTTGTGGCACACGGGGGTGAAAAATTTCGAAAGATTGCGTTTCGTAATTTATGGGCAGCCCCTTAGTTACTGTACTAGTTACTGTAATAGTCAATTTTTTAGATCGTCTGACGAATTTTTCAGCTCTCTTTATTTTTGATATCTTTGTATAAAATGTGTATTACATTTAGCGGGTTTTAGCAAATAAGAAAACCAGTTATATCCCCCAAAAAGCTTTAAATCTAATATTATGTACCTAAGTGAAATATAATAACAAGTAGCAAAGTTTTAACAGTTTTTGAATATACCTACAGCGGAATATACGAGAATATATTAGTATAGAAATACCTTCAAAATTATATTTTTGGCGAAAGCGAAATTTTTTTCCTTATGGATGCCCCCCTTAAAATGAAATAAATCCGCCCCTACAGTTACTATAATAAACAGAAATAACAGAATTATTCTTATCACTCGTTTAACCAAAATAAAACTGAAATATTTATAATTATTTAATTATAATTGAAAATAAATCAGTTTTAAATTTTTAATACGATCTAAACCGACAAGCTGGTTGTTTTTCTGATAGACGGGTACAAATATGTAAATCAACGTTTCCCGGATATAATAATCAGAACAGGGACTAACTTGGAACACCGGAAGGAATTATTTTATACGAGAGATAATTTTAATAGAGATTTACTGCTGTTTAAACAACTCTTCGTTTGAAATTTATTTCCCTTTAATAAAATAATTTATTTATTTTCCGTTGATTTATTTCCCGTTGATTTATGAAACGTTTAATATATTATTATACAGTGCGGTCCAAAAGGCATTCCCCGTCTTAGCTTTTAAACGATTAAGATATCGTTTTCAAATTTGAAACACTGAAATAAGACAACTTAAAATATTCTAAATTTTTGTATATCTTTAATGTATTCAGCTTTTAAAATGTGAGCAGGGGTTTGTGGGGGCAATTTTTTATTGAAAAGGGGGGGCGTGTGATACATTATTTTAAAGCTTTTAAAATTCTCTATTCGAACAATTTTTTTTTTATTTCGAACATTGTTTTATAAGGTTTAGATCATTTAAAATTAGTTTAAAAGTACTTATAAGTAGGTATAATTAACTTTTTTGCATCACGATATTAATCATTTTAAAAAATAGCTTAATTTTTTAAAGATATTTTAAGAAAAAATCCCATTTTAACCCTATTTTATACCTTAAAAAAAATGAAAAAATTAATGGTCCAATGTAGAATTTTATAAGCTTTAAAATGATGACACATGACATCTCTTTCTATAAAAAAAAATTAAAGGGGGAGCCATAGCGCTCGATAATTATTATAAATATTATTAATTAATAATAATTATTATTAATTATTATTAATTATTATTATTATTAATTACTATTATTATAATTGATTCTTTAGCGATTATTTTTTTAATCGTCAATGTCTTGACAGAGGGGCGCGCCAGGGCGCCTAGCTATAGGGGAGCGCTAAATCAGAGTTCCGCCCGGAAAGATGTTAGTCTTGCTTCGGCCCTGGGGAAGCCCTACCAATTTTCACGAAAAACTAGCCCCCGCCCCTTAGGGGTGGAGTTTGAATTTTTCATTATCAGATTCACTTACAGCAACCTCAAAAACCCCAATATACATACCAATTTTCACGAAAACTAACCCCAGCCCCTTAGGGGGTGAAATTAGAAAAAAATTATTATCAGATTCATAGTCCCGGGAGTATACCAATTTTGACGAAAATATTGAAAATATTTTAAAATAGTTACCACCTCACCCCCGCAGGGGGGAGTTAAAAAAAATATTATCAGATTCAATTTCAAAAAGTCCAAACCTTAAAAACCCCTATAGCAGTTTTCGAATTTTTGTAAAAAAAAATCATTTTTCCCCCCTTGCCGCACCTCAATGTTCACCAAAATCAATCCCGAGCCAGAACTTTTGGTAACATATCTGTATGCCAAATTTCAAATCTCTAGCTTAACCGGCAACTTTTTTTGCTTGAAATTGATTTATATCGACATAAAACTTTAAAAAACGCAAAAATACGCAAAAAAATTGAAAATTTTCAAAATGTGAAAGCCAAATAGAGTAAAAAAAAACGTTTTTTTTAACGTTTTTTTTACAACTTTAATTTAAAATGCTGCGTTCGGTCGGTCGACCGTCCAAGTTAAACAATTGTTGATGCAAGGGACCCTAAATAATACCTAACGTTCAGTTCACTTTCCCCTCGGCCAGACATACTTAAAATAGGCAACGCCGTAGTGCTTCTTTACGATGTGGGCAACGCTGACGCGTGCGTCAAAATCAAGCTATGGCGACCGTACAAGCGTAGTGTAAAAGTCTAAAATAACAACACAAAGCGTTGAATGTCTTATAAAACAGTTTGAGCATCAAAACAGGTATATAATGAAGTATTTTCTAGAATTAAATATTGAACAATTTGTTCGTGCGGTGCGTGAACGGCCCGAGTTATGGAATACACAACACTCTGGATATAAAGAAAAAAGTCGTAGAAAACAATCGTGGTGTGAAATATGTGAAGAATTTATAGATGGGTTTGCTACGTTTCAAGAATCAGTACAGGAAAAAATACGTAAGTTTACCTACCTACCTACCTGTTTGTTTATTTTATACAATGTAATTTATTTTAACTGGTTCATAAAATTAATGAAGGTCATGGCACTAGACAAAGCGACGTTGCCAATACCATTATTTTGTTTGTCTTTTCCCGCCTGTGCTGTAAAATAAAACTTCACTTTTATAAGGAGACGTCTATAAAGCCTGTCACGCCTTTGGGGGAGGAGGTGACACTATGAGACAGGGCTCGCCCCTGTCTGACCCCTCAGGGGTGCGGGGTGCCTAGAGCAATTGTATGTAACAAAAAAAAATGGTAATACCGAGGGTAATATCTATATATATTTTTATTCTCATCATCTATACCTTTTCAAATTAATTTTATGTATTTGAGCAAAGTTTTATCAAAAACTATAATATACCCGATAACAGAATTGTTTTTTGGAAGCTTTCCCGAAGCCTGGGGGGCTGGCTTCTGCAGTTTCTTTTAGTTTATAATAAACAGTTTACACTTTATTTATACTCCCCCCAGAAAGATAAGGGCGCCAAGGCGCTAGACCTTTCTTGCAATTTTTTTGAAACTTTAAATTTTAACACTGTTTTAAAATTCAATTAATTAAATTTTAAGCTGTTTTAAAATAAAGATACACCATCAAAATTGTAAAAATGTTTGCCTATTGTGCTAGGTCCTTCTTTTTTTTTAGTTTAATATTGTAAAAAATTACAGAATTCATAAAACATTTCGCCTGCGGCGCTAACTTAGTTACAGGACTTACAGAAAACCTATGACATGACCCATATATAGGTAATTGGACAGTGAACGTGTTAATCGGAATTTTCTTTCAGCTTTTTTCGATTTCTTAAAAAGTTTAACCCCCCATAACTATTTTATTTTTGGGGGATTACTTTTAAATACAATAGGGATCTTCCCCTCATAGCGGCAAAAGTTTGAACTGAGCTACCGATATGTGGCTATTAAAAATATATCAAATAATGAAACTGAAGTTTTCAACGTTTTTTTTGCAACGAAAATTCAAATAGTATATTAAAGTACTAGTTTCATAACATGCGTTTTTAACGCACGAACACAAGTTTAGAAAACAAGAAACTTGCGGCGAGCTTTCTAAAGTACTAGTGCGCTAAAAACGTGTTATGGAATATATAAAGTTATAGTTATAGTTTATTTGTTGATACATATTACATAAGTGCTTTAATATACTATTTGAATTTTCGATGCAAAAAAACGTTGCAAGCTTCAGCTTCACATCAAATAACAATAAAAGTACATTGCATAGTATTTTTATCACGTACTTTATTTTAGGAAATGAAGCTACAAGCAAATGGAAAATGTTAAGGGATGATTTTGTGCGTAAAGTTAGAAGAGCTCAGGGCAAACCAAACCAGAAAATACGTGGACTTGATAACTTCTCATTTTTACTAAGTGTTATTAATCCTAAGAAAGAAATATTTTTGGATCCCGACCAAATAGATGGAACAATTAAAGATATATTAGACAACAGAACTGTAGAACGAGAGGAACTAGACGTGTACAAGTTAATACAAGAAGTTGAAAAAAGACCAGTCACATGGAATTCCGAGTACAAGGAATATAAAACGGCCAATAAAAAGGAAGTATGGTATGAAATATGCGAAGAAGTATTCGAAAACTTTTTAGAAATGGACGATACAGAAAAGGAACGAGCATGTAAGTTGTTTGTTCTAAACACGCAAAATATTAATATTTTGCTCAATTATATTCATGAGTGATGAAGGTACAATATATATATATATATTTTTTGTGGCTTGGTTCTAAAAAGGCCAATGTCACATTTTCCGTATTTTGAGTTATACCGACGAACTAATTTTTTTCAGATCTATATAACCCAAAAAAACCAATGTCAGTGGTTGTGAGATAAATGTAGACTTTAAGCAAAAAGGGCCGACATATACATTCCCATGTATTTTTGGCCGTTGAATACAAATCCGATGTCAGTTTTGACCAACCAGGTCATCGCTTCAAAATTGCCTCAAAAAACAGTTGAAACCCGCCTGTGTTTAGGTGCCTATGCACGTGTAATCTATATCATAGAAATAAAATTGGTAATTTAATTGACGATTTTTTTAAATTTTTCATTTAAAAACATTCTTTTAATAATAACTCACATTTAAAACTTTGTTGCTCCTTGTTAAACGGGTTTTTATAGGAACATTTATGATATATTTTATGTAAAACCACCTATGTAGGCTATTTCAAAATCATACTGTATATGTGGTTTTATTTTAGATCAAGATGTTCGTGCAAGATGGAGGATTTTAAGAAACAACTACTTCCGTAGCCTTCGAAATTCAAAAATGCGTCCGTACCTGTACGCACATCGTCTAGAATTCTTACGAAACCTATATCAGTATAAGCATCAAATAAACCTCAACGATGTTTCAAATGGTAAGGTTCCTCGTGCGCGAATTTTATACTGTTTAAAAAGTGGCACCCTCTTTTTTGTTTTTGAATCTTTTTCTTAAATTGGCATGGCTATAACGGTAAAAATTACCTTAGTTTAGTTTATTTAATTATACTCGTTTCTGAACCTTTAACACTTTCGCTGCCAGTTGAAATTTGTAATCTTCGCGCAAAGACCGATTGCTCGATTAAACATGTAATTTTGCCCCCACGTTTGCATCATCGGCCTCTGTGAAGAAATCTACATGACGCCACGTATGCGTTATCAGCAGCGAACGTGTTAAGCAAGGTAGTTTATACATACTCAGATTGATATAATTACAATAAATTATTATTTTTTACTTTAATTTTATCAAATTAATTTGTTTTGGCCGAGGCGTCGCGAGGGGTAGACAACTACGCCTAATCACTGTACAAAGCAGTGGTAATCGATTACGTAAAATAAAACAAATGACATGCGATTTTAAATGTCAATTCGCGGAAAATAGAAGCTATCTAAGAGCCTTCATTAAAAAGTGTAAAAAATAGAAAAATGGGTGAAGACTTGGGTGAAATTAAGAACTGGAATTTTATATACCGTCTAAACTTAGAGAGGAGGCAAATTATCTGCAAGTTGTGTTTTGGAAAATAAAAAAATATATACCCACATAAATACATACTCTAAAGTTTATTTTTTTAAGGTAAAGTTATTTTAAACCTTTCCGCTTGTAAACATTCTTGAAATTATCATGGCAACGTAAGATACTCATGCGTCGTAAGCGAAATGACTAGGCCCAATTGACACAACCGTAAAACGTTGACGTGCCATTAACGAGAACACAACAATGGTTTATTCCTCTAAATTATTGGAATAAGAGCGATTTTATAAGCAAATTTTGTTTCTACAGGAATACAAAATTGTTTTTAGCAACAGCTTTATCAATTCTCTTGTTTTACATCAAAACATCATAAAAACAAAGTAAGTAAAAAGAATTATAAATTTTGGTTATGTTGACATTCAAAACAAGCCAGTGTAAATCGGACTTTATGGAGTATTTAGCGGCAAATTTAAAATAACTATACCTTAAAAAAATGAACTTTAGCTTAATTCATCAGAGCCTACCGTCTTAATATTCTTACAGATTTACAGGTTTCTGTAAGGAGTGTTTTAAAATGAATGTAGTTTCCAATTTATTTATTTATGACTTAGCATATGCAGAAATTATGGTTTTTATTTACTAGCGAGTGAATTGTTTATTATAAAGTCATCTATCTGTCGTTAAAATTAAATGGACAGGAAACAGCGAATAGTACCATTTCATCCTTTTTGGGAATCATCAGAACTATGTATCCTGTATGTTACTAATATTTAAATAAAATGTTAGATAGATATAAAAGCATGGTGCCATCTATTGATGTGGTCACTGTTATCTGTTCACTTGTTCCCAAAAGGCAAATCGCCACAATTTAGGGTGTACAGTAACGTGCATTCAAAATGCCACGGACCTAAACCATTATATGAACCTTTAGCCGGTTAAGAAGAGTTAAATAAGTTAAGAATTGACAGTCTATAAAAATATATACTGCACGTTTGTCGGTTAATAACCGAAAAATATATATTATAAAGTCATCTATCTGTCGTTAAAATTAAATTAATACACAGTGCTGATGATTCCCAAAAAGGATGAAATGGTACTAGTCGCTGTTTCCTGTCCATTTAATTTTAACGACAGATAGATGACTTTATAATATATATTTTTCGGTTATTAACCGACAAACGTGCAGTATATATTTTTATAGACTGTCAATTCTTAACTTATTTGAATTGTTTATATTTTACTAATAATCTCTTCTGACAAGCAAAAACGTGTAAATTTTTTTGATTTTTTTTAAGTAAAAATAACTTTCTTTGATTAATAATAGTAATATTTTACATATTATACAATGAATTCATGGTTCAGACCTCCATGGGTTAAAGATTGGCGTAAATTAAGTAGGCCATTTAATTATTTACCCGGATAAATTTTCATTGTTTATTAGTAAAGTAAAGTAAAGTAATTTTATTGTCAGATAATGTTACAGTATAAGTATAGTGACCAATACTTAACAAAATATGGACATTGTCAAAATTTATATAAAAATATTTAAAAACATATATTTCAATTATTTAAAAACTCTTTTAAAGAGTAATAGGTTCTGTTTATTAAAAATTCTTTTAATTTTCTGTTAAATGTGTTTTTGTTGTAGTTAGCAAAATTTTTATCTAATTGAAAAAGCTTTTTCATGCATATAACCCCTGCACAATCAGGGTTTTTTTTCTGATACCTTAAGTCTTGCAATAGGTTGTAGTATATTATTCCTGTGCCGGGTGTCATAACCGTGGACATTTACTCTGAGTAAATGAGGTTTGGATTTGATGTATGTTAATAATGAATAAAGATAGAGTCCAGTGAGAGTTAAGATTCCATGTTCTTTATAATGTTCTCTGCAAGATGTTCGCTTGCTTAGCCCAAACATATATCGCAGTGCTTTTTTTTGTACTGAAAAAACCTTAGCTAAAAAGTCCGTAACATATCCTTGACTGAAATAAACCATAGTATGCAGTTTTAAGTACCGAAACCGAAACTGTATTTTTTATATTTTTTAATAGATAGCAAGAGCTGTTAGGCTGTGATATTAAGTTATTAATATGGATGGAAAAAGTTAACTTTTGATCCACGTGGAGACCTAAAAATTTTGTACTTGAACTGATTGGGATAGATTTATTGTTATGTCTTATAAGAAGATTTTTATTAATAGATGCGTTTGATGGGAAAATCTGCATAGCTATGTTTTTTTCTGTGTTAATTTTAAGTTTTTTTTTCTGATAGACCACTCCGTAATGATTTGGATACATGCATGCGCCTTTGCTAACAGGTCATCAATGTTCTCCGCAGCAATCAGTACATTAGTGTCATCTGCATAGAGTACTGGAAGCTTCCAGTAGTCTAGGCAGCGAGTTTATAAAAATGTTAAAAAGGGTAGGAGATAGGCACGACCCCTGTGGTGTACCTATGTCAGTATATTTTGTATCCGAGAGTATGTCATTTATACTCACTACCTGTAGTCTTTCTGATATATATGACATAATCCAGTCAAGGGGCGTGCCCCTAATACCAATATCATAAAGTTCATTTGCTAAAATTTCATGCTTTATAAGGTCGAAAGCTCGACTTAAATCGAAAAAAGGATAGGATAAGATGCTTATTGTCTAAGTGTTTATGCATGAAGTCGAAAGTTTCTTTTAATGCCGTTTGTGTACACCGATTGCTGCGGAATCCGTTTTGATGACCTGAGAGCAAAAAGTTGCTTTCCAGATAGTTAGTGAGCTTTTTGTTAAAGACATATTCAAAAATTTTTCCAAATTGACATTTTAGAGCAGTAGGTAGAGAAATATGGTAAATAATGGCAATTCTCAGCTTAGTAGTAAAAAAACTAATTTTTGTCATATGTGGGATTATAATTTCACTGATGACCCTAAATCGAGTTATTTGTTTTAGGTTATTATAAACCAGTAAGGACTGTGGAAGATAAATTAATGGAGTTGATTGGTGATACCGATGATTATGATTATGGAAATCAAATTGATATTTTACATGATGATGATGATAATGATGGTGGTAATGATGATAGTAATTCAGTAACAAGTTCTATCCAGATTAAAAGACAAAAACTTAATGATAGTGAAGAAAATATCATAAATGAAACCACAAACAATTTATATGGTGATGATGATGATATGGCATTTTTTGTTTCTATGTTGCCCATGGTAAGAGATCTGAGCAAAGAAGATAAAATTAAGTTAAGAATTGATATCATGCAACTGGTATCGAATTACAATAGTTAATATATTAATTAATATATTTGGTCACTTTTTTTAATATATCTTTAAATTAAATTAGTTTTTTTTTATTTATTTATCATTTGTTTATCGTGTAAACGTAGTATATTACTATGTTTCCCAGTCCGCATATATATGGATGCAACATGTTAAAGAAAGATTTTTTAGGTAACATGTGCCATATTACATGAGACATAACATACATTTTACGTTAAATGTAACATACATATGTATGATACATAACATGCAATATTGCATGTTATGTATCATATATATGGTATGAGAACATACACGATACATAAAATGTTATGAATTCAATACTAAATATGGCGTCTACAAAAAATTAAAATATATATAAATATATATATATATATATTCTTATGGCGTACAAGGTGAGCTCCTCCCATGCTAAAGTTGCGGCTAAAGTGGGCTCCGCGGCAAGGTGAGCTCCGATACACGGAGCCCACTTTGCCAAACGCTAAAAATATCGCCAAACATCTTATTTTAAGGTGTAGATTCATTCTCTAAAGTTTCAGCTGGACTCCATTTTGGTCGCTATCATGAATATGTATACTTTTTTAGTTTGCGTGTATATTATTAGATGGCGGCAATTGTAAACCTTAATATACAGCTTTGGATACCTTCAGCGGTCAACCTGGAATCCACTACGCTTGGCAATGCAGCATATGTATATTTTATACACCTAGCGGTTATGGTAAACTCATATAAATAAAAGTGAATCTTTGACGGCTTATAATAATGCAACAAGAAAACAACACTCTATTTTATTTGCCTAAACTAGTAATATGAAAATACGGATCATTTATTTTGCTATTTAGTGCATCATTGTGTTCTCGGGTGGGATCATTGAGTTCTCGGATGGGATAATTGAGTTCTCGGATGGGATCATTGAGTTCTCGGCTCGGCTCGGAGGAAAAAAACTATTTTATATAATAGGCTGACTGAAATTATTGTTTATTACTTGCAAAAAGTATTACATAAGCATGGAGAGCCCCAAATAAGCTTTTATAAACCAAGAATTGAGATCCCAGTAACTTTGAATACCTATAGCAAATAAGTTGGGCTCCTTAGTCACGTGGTTGATGTATATCTTTCGAAAATATATTGAATACCTATCTAAATACCTTTAGCAGATAAGTTGGGCTCCTTAGTCACGTGGTTAATGTATATCTTTGGAAAATCTATTGCTCTAGCGTTTAAGTTGAGCTCCATGGAGCTTGATCTAGCGATGCATCGACATTCTCTTTTTAGTCACGTGACTATTGCAATGGTTCTCTGTTATTTGTTGTTAAATTGTCTAAGAACGTAAAGAAATTTTTTAAATATGTCGAAAAGAAGTAAGAGAATATTGCTTTTGGCCACAAGTCAAGCTTCCAGATGTAAGTATTAAAAAGTTACTATATATTTTAAATCAAATACGAAGTAAATAAATAAATATTGAGCAAAATTATAATTATCTACATAATATTATTACAACATAGAGTAGAAAAAAGCGGGAGAAGGAGGTTCAAGGTCACGGTTCGGCTAAAAATCGGATATTGATACTTGATTTCTGATTGTTTTTTATTAAAAAAGTAAAATAATGCAATTACTTTCCCCTAGGAAAACCTTTTCATTGTTTTTTTACGTTTCTGGAAGTTTTATATCCAAAAAAGATGATTATGTCAAATAAAAAAATCGCGTGTCGGTCTGTATGTTGGTCTGTCTATTTGTCTGGGGACTTTGTTACCACGATCACTCGCGGACATTTTGAGCTATAGACTTCTTTGGCCCATAGCACAATGGGCCAGCACATAATAAAACAGGGACACAATTCTTAATTTTTGCATACGACTATTTTCAATACCGCTGATTTTAAATAAAAAAACAAAAAAATTAAAAAAAAAGTCGCGCCCGTAGGATGGTCAAAAAATTTATTTCGTTTTGATCTTTCTAAAAATGTATCAAATGCTTCCTTTGATTACGTTGATGTAGCAATGTCCATAACTTAAAAATTCAAAATGGCGTAGTCAATATGACGAATCGCGTGTCGGTCTGTCTGTTGGTCTGTCTGTGTGTCCGGGAACTTTGTAACCACGATCAAGTGAGAACTCCTTGGGCTAAAAACTTCAAATTTGCAATTTCAAAATTTTATACTTATAAAGATATGATCAAACTTAAAACTACATTTAATACCCTGTTTTCATAAACATCTGTATTTTAAGATACACTGCCGGATAATAAATTCGGGACACCTAAAAAATTGCCATTTTTTAAATTCAAATGTTCGAAAACTACTTAATGCTTTTGACTGATTCTTTTTTTGTTTTAACGCTTAAACATTTGATAATTTTGTTTGTAGTAAGAATGATTAAAAAAAAGTATTTTTGTTTTGTTTTTAAAAACCTTTCAAATAAATACAATAAACGCCATTGTTCGAATCAGCCAGAAATCACAAAAGTCGTCCGCCATTTTGACCAAAATTTTTTAATATATGGCACAGAAAACCCCCAGATACCGATTTTGGTTCGAATTGGCAATTAATGACACAAATCATCCGCCATGTTGATGCCGCCATTTTGATTTTTTTGTAATTATGACAAAAAATTCGTAATCTACTACCCCGAAAAACCCCTGATACCGATTTTGGTTCGAATCGGCCAGAAATCACAAAAGTCGTCCGCCATATTGGCGCCGCCATTTTGATTTTTTTAATCTTAACAAAAAATTGGTAATCTATGACCCCGAAAACCCCCTGATACCGATTTTGATTCGAATCGGCCAGAAATTACAAAAGTCGTCCGCCATATTGGCGCCGCCATTTTGATTTTTTATTTTGACCAAAAATTCGTAATCTACGACCCCGAAAACCCCCTGATACCGATTTTGGTTCGAATCGGCCAGAAATTACAAAAGTCGTCCACCATATTGGCGCCGCCATTTTGATTTTATTAATTTTAACAAAAAATTCGTAACCTACGACCCCGAAAACCCCCTGATACCGATTTTGGTTCAAATCGGCCAGAAATCACAAAAATCGTCCGCCATATTGGCGCCGCCATTTTGATTTTTTTAAATTTTGACAAAAAATTCGTAATCTACGACCCCGAAAACCCCCTGATACCGATTTTGGTTCAAATCGGCCAGAAATCACTAAAGTCGTCCGCCATATTGGCGCCGCCATTTTGATTTTTTTAATTTTAACAAAAAATTTGTAATTCACGACTTCGAAAACCCCCTGATACCGATTTTGGTTAAAATCGGCCAGAAATCACAAAAGTCGTCCGCCATATTGGTGCCGCCATTTTGATTTTTTTTAATTTTAACAATAAATTCGTAATTCACGACCCCGAAAACCCCCTGATACCGATTTTGGTTCAAATCGGCCAGAAATCATAAAAGTCGTCCGCCATATTGGCTTAAAAATACCAAATAAAGGGCGACTTTGTGCGGCCATTCAGTGTAGGTGCGACCACGTAAGATCTATCGAATCCACACGAAAAAAAAATTCTGGCGCCCCCGCCGTCGCCCCCATATCAAATAAACGTTATTAAAAATACCAAATAAAGGGCGATTTTGTGCGGCCATTCAGTGTATGTGCGGCCACGTAAAATCTATCGATTTCACACAAAAAAAATGTTTTGGCGCCCCTGCCGCCGCCCCCATATCAAATAAACGTTATTAAAAATACCAAATAAAGGGCAATTTTGTACGGCCATTTAGTGTAGGTGCGGCCACGTATTATCTATCGAATCCCCACAAAAAAATTTTTTTGGCGCCCCCGCCGTCGCCCCCATATCAAATAAACGTTATTTCGAAGGGAATTCCTCCCAGATTAGGTGAAGTTCAAAAGTTAAAAGATGAAAATCCTAATATTTTTGACAACAAAAAATGGATGCAAATTAAGGTCTACGTTTGCAATAAGTATAGAAAAAATTTCAAAAAATAATTTGAAATTGAAATTCTTATACATTTTAGTTAATAAGGAGTTGAAAAAATAAAGATTTGTAACATTTTTATTTTATGTTTTCAAATCATTTGATATCCTAGGTATCACTGAGCGTTAATGGGTTAACCCATTAGCGCCAAGATTTTTTGTTTTCTAATTTTTATTTTATTTTTTGTATCAAATCAGTTGATACCGCTTATACTATTTACAGAGCCTGTGCTAGAATACTATTATACGGTAGTTTTCAAAATTTTTCAAAAATCGCTTGGAGCTAGCGACTTAAAATTTGGTATGCAGATTTATTTCTTATATTATCTTAGACAAGTTCGTATTTGAGCAAAATCGGTTGGGGAAGGGGAGTAAAAGGGGAGGTTATATTTTTTTGTTCGTATTTTTTATTATTAACAATAGAAGAAAAATTTAAATAAAACTACAAAAAATATGTCATTATCATTTTTTGGTTATAATTTTTGTCATTACCTCTCTCTCCCCAAAATGTACCATAATGTTTCTGGACATAAACTATTTTATAAGAAAGTATTCTCGCTCATTCGAGACGGCTCACAGTAACCCAAAAGTCTTCAGTCGTAAATTTGACTATCTGGGATTTGAAACCCATTTGTCAAAAATGAGAAACGCTAATCTCGATCATTTCAGACTAAACATATTGCTGCTCACCGTCGCCCTAATCAATATTTTATTTAAAAAAACATGACAACACCGCAAGGAGCCCAGGTTGCTTAAAATACCCAATACACGGAGCCTGCTTTGCCGATAGGTATGGTAATACACGTCAAAGGAGCTCAACCTAACCGCTACATGTATGGGATCCCGTCTTGTACTTTATGTGTATAGTGGTATACACGAAATATACACAAGGACTCCACCTTTCACTCTATGTATAACGGAGCTCACCTTAACCGCTATCTGAGTATATATATATATATATATATATATATATATATATATATATATATATATATATATATATATATATGTTTTTTGAAACAATAATTATTTGCTATTTTTTCTCTAAACATTGGCTTTTTATGTGGCGCATGATTTTTAAGCCTGGTAGAAAGTTTGCTTTCACAGAAAAATGCATATCGCATAAGAATTTTACCTGATGGATGCTATAAATGAAAATTTTTATATAGGTACTTTAATTATTAGGTTTACTAAAAATATTTTTTACCATGTCTAAATCTATGATGCACTCCATAACAAGTAACGAGTATTATAAAATGTATTTAAAAGAAAGAGAAAAAACTACAAGTAGAATTCGGAAACGCCTACTTTCATTGTTAGGTACCTAGTATGTAGCTGATATGTTGCATGTTATGTAACTGACACATAACTTGAGGCGGAATTGTCCAATGAAAAAATGAAAAAGTCCAATACATGAACTATAAAAATTACATGGCTGCAACATCACATAGAACAGTGGTTATGTACCTGCTATGTATTTGTGTTGACTGGGTTGTTGTTTATCGTGTAAACACGATAAACAACTACCAAACTAAATATTTCGAACATTAAGAAAAAAACAACACTACTATAACTTGCTGCTATATATGAGGCGTATAGTGCAAGAATGGCCCATATGTGTATTTTTGAGATTTGCGTTTGGACTTTGTAATAAGGACATCTATATCTTTCATTACATACCACCCTCATAACAGAGGGTTTTTTTGCACGATACAAGCATTTAAAGCACTATTGCATTATTAAAATTGTCGCTTTTATTAGTGCAAGAGTGGCCCACAGGTATAGGCTATATATAATTTTTTAATGTTACATACTATTTGCCCCCATCTTCCCCCTAAAACGCAGCGAAACGTTTTAAACAAATTCTTCCTTCCCCTCTAGGGAGTTACGTGATACTTGAATGTTCCCTAATGGGTGTCAATTTTATTCTTAAAAAAGCTAACAAGGCAAGTTATACCAAGGATTTATAAAGATATTTTTATAAAGATTCTTAAAAAAGCCAAAATTTTTTTATCGAGAGAGTTATTTGTTTGCCCCAAAACAAATCATTTTCTGCACAAATGCAGGTGCCTTATGTTACCAATTTTGTACATTTTACTTAATAAAAAATAATTACAACTTACCTTAAACTTTGAGATCATCGGAACTGAAATCCATTTAGGTACTTGAACAGTGTTTACGCATTAGTTATTCTTCATTTTTAAAGGTAATTACTCCAAGAACAGTAAAAACCCGTTTATTTAACTATTCCAGAGCATAATTATTGGTATTTTGACTATTCTGTTATTAAATAACGAACATTTCTTTCACATGTAAAAATAATTTAAATTTCAAAGTAAAATGTGAGGTTAGATCTACTCAAAAAAAAAACGTGTTATTGAAGGTAAGATCTCGTTTGTAACGCAATAGTGGCCCAAAATAAACACAATGTATTGCAATAGTGACCCACCATTTTTTTCTCTAAGAAAGTAAAGAAAGTAAAATAAATTTGTTTGTCATACATTACCTTAATATTGGTTGAGTCTAAAAACCCTAACAGAAAAATTTTAAATAAAATAATGCGTCCTAGATCAAGGATTAAAAAATCTGAAAAATTTAAATAGCCATAATCTCGATATTTCCATAAAGTGAGATGGGCCACTCTTGCACCATACGACTCATATTCAAGTGTAAGAAGTAATTTGTTTTTTTGTCTAAGGTTGGTAATATCGGTATTTATAAACCTTCACCGTTTACAGGACCTTTTATTACAACTAAATGCCGATTATTAGCTCCTACCCTGTTCAAGACGCTTAGATTTATAACTTCTGATAAATAAATACTTGTTGTCGCTGTGAAACAATTTTATGAAGTAAACACTACAATATTTTCAAGTCTCTAAGTCAGTGCGTTCTTGAAATATTATAGTGATAAGTTTATTTGCAAAGAACTTTTAGTTTTTTACATAATGTAGGAGAAGTATTCATCTATGTAGGTCTACAGGATATTAAAGCGATCTTATGTTCATTAGGCAAGTGTCGTATGCGAGAAGTTGACTAGTAGAAACTTTTAAATTCATATTCAAAATATTCTATTGGCTTCTATTTTGCAACCAAATGTAACACCGATTATGTTATGTTGTCTAGGGACACTAGATCTAGGTCTTAAGTTAGCAAGGCGACAGACAACACAAATGAAAAGTTTACGTCAAAAAATTAGGTTATCTATTGACATTTTCGACGATGCAATTTAGCAAAAAATTAACTTCAAAACGGCTCGATTTGATTAATTTCTAAGTTTAGGATGGGCAGTAAAATCCGTGAAGAAACTCTCTATGGCCATCCGATTTTCAGATGTTTTCTGACGTTTCCCGTTGTCTGTCGCCTTGCTAACTTAAGACCTAGATCTAGTGTCCCTAATGTTGTCGCCGTGTTACTTTATCGACCTTGTATCACGAAAAAATCGATTTTTGGTTCCTTGCACTAATCAACTTTGTACATGATGACTGATTACTTATACAAACTCCAATAATTGGACCACAAAAAAAAAGTTAGTTTTTTATAACATTTACCCTCCAGGATGTCACAATTGTGACTTTACTTCTTTATTTTTTCTTTAAGGCAATTATAATCCAAATACTTTTATAGATTTTCTATGTATTCAAACAAATATGCAAATTTAATTCAGTATAATACAGCTCTACTAAAATTCTAAGGAAACAAAAACTCGGGCAAAAACTAACAAAAAATTGGTGTGACATATCCGCATCTGCGCATGCGTATACCACCGCTGTACAAGCAGCGCTGTAGGACGGGAGTCTATGTTAGCCGTTGAAACGATATGCATTGTGATATACCCGTAACAATAAACCTGTGATATTAGTTATATATCGTTCTCCTATTATTTATAAGCCACCTATTAATAGATCTAGTATTGCTACCACTCGGCTACTAGTCAACAATATTTCATGGCGACGAGGATGGGATCCTCGGAGCACAGAACCTGAAGTGAGTAAAAAACCTGAAAATGACAAAGATACTTTACCTGTATGTTTACCGGAAAGAAATAAAAATACCTTACCAGTGTCTATACCGGAAAAGGATGAAAATACTTTACCTGTATCGATACCTGTAAATGAGAATATTAGATCTAAAAGAAAGGTAAATTTACCTGCTAAATTTAAAGATTTTATAACGAAATTGGACTGACGTGTAATTTAGTAATTGCATAAGTAACATGGACTTTAAAATTTTAATGTGTTTTTGTATTGGTGAAATTTTATAAAATAAATGTGTGTGAAGTACTAGCAAAAGTTGCTAGGATATTTTAGATGTATATATAACGTTTTTAGTTAAGGCTAAAATTAAAAAAAAAACAAATTGACAATAATTTTAACTGCAGGTTTAAAAATATAAAAAAAAAATAAATAAAATAAAAAAAAGGAAATGCATATATTTAATTGGGTAAATTAGATTCGGCAAAATATTATATTAAAAATAAATACAATAAATAGTACACTAAACTTATAAATAAAATAAAATTAAAACTATAGCATAAGCTATTTACAGAAATGGCTTTCTTAAAAGTATAATACATTTTATTAAGTTAAAATACAAAGTAACAATAATTTTATAAAGTCTATAGTTACATAAAAGGAAAATTTAGATTGAATTGGGTACAAACCAATAAAGTTAGATAAGGCTTATTTCTCCACTTACAACTTTAAAAGTTAATGTGCTTACAATAAGTTTTACCTTGCTTGAACTTTAGTTAAGTGTGAAATATTTAAGTTCTTATTTTTGCAAATAAATTCTAGGAATTTATAAAAAATTGTATGTACAAAAATAGCGCCGAGGTGTGACATATCCGCATCTGCGCATGCGTATACCACCGCTGTACAAGCAGCTCTGTAGGACGGGAGTCTATGTTAGCCGTTGAAACGATATGCATTGTGATATACCCGTAACAATAAACCTGTGATATTAGTTATATATCGTTCTCCTATTATTTATAAGCCACCTATTAATAGATCTAGTATTGCTACCACTCGGCTACTAGTCAACAATATTTCAATTGGTTTATTTCTTATTATTTTTTTGTACTTTTTAGGCATAGCAAATATAAAAAAAAAACACAATTAAATCGGCTTTTTTATTGCTCTAATTGTGAAGAGTATTGCACAATGTGCAATGCACATTACACATGTTCCTAACAAGGCCGTATCCAGAGGGGGAGGGAGCAGGGAAGACGGCCCCTCCCCGAAATCCTAAAATTCTATACAAAAAATAGATATTTTTAAAACTTTTCCGTGGCCCGTTTTCGTGGGGGTCCGGCGTCAATACTTTCTTTTTGTTTATAACAAACTGTTTATATTGAGTATCAAACAGTTTATACTTTATTTATACTAAAAATTTTCTTTGTTTTTTTTTCTTATTTAAGGGTTATACAACTTTAATATAAAAATTGTAAAAAAATTTCGCCTGCGGCGCTAGAGCTCTTTTGCATTTAAGTGACACTTTAAATTCTTACACTATTAAAATTAAAATAGACTAAGAAATTTGTAAAAATTTTCGCCTGTGGCGCTAGGACACTCTTTCATGTATCAAGTTTAGTATCCAAAGATTAATTTTTAAAGTTGTAGTGCCTTTTAAAGTAAAATTTGTTACATCTGACCCCGACCTTCTCTACCTATTCTCTTAAAATTATGATCGTGTGGCTGGTAATTACCCGAATAACCCCCATAATTTAGGGGCCCTAAATCCACCACTGGCTGAATATAATAAGTTATTATTAATAACATTTAGAACATTAAAAGTTGTTTATGTCGACATGCAAGCAAAGTCTTCATGGCTATATTTGCCTAAATTGTACAAGTAATCAAGTGAAATGTTATAATGTTAAATTATACAAACGAAACTCTAGAAATTCATATTCGAAATGTAACGACAATTTCATTAATTAATTTAGTTCTCAAGTGAAACCTAGATATGAGTTTTCTTGTGGCTATGACGCAAAACTTTTCAAACTAAAGTTTTTGGTAAGTTAACTAAAATCTGGAGGACATTTAACGCTATCAAGCTTACAAATTCGCAAAAATAAATAATTTTATCCAATACATACAGATAATAAGACAATTACCAGCTTTATTTTAAATAGATAAACTCAATAATAACCCCCGCGTGGCTTTTACTTTATTGAGTGGATAATTATTTATTTTACCCACTCAACTGTCACTTTTCAAATTATTTTCTTGTAAATGTCATTAAAATTTTTAAAATTTTGGTCTTATTTTTTAATTAGAGCTCATGTAACAAATTCCAAAAAGAAAAAAAAATGGAAGTTGTCATGTCATTTAAAAGTTCTTCTAGTACACCATGCAGCTCTATCTAAAAGAAAACTGGGTTAGTTGTAATTATTTTGTTATTGTTTTGTTAATGTTGTAACTGCTCTATTTCATGTTTTATTGAAAATAATCTATTTTCCTTTATACGAACGAAATGATTAATAGATATTTCACGTTTTAAGAAATGTTATTTTCTAAATGAAATATTTTAACAAGTTTAAACTTATTATGCCATAGACATTACATTTAATCAAAACTAAATTGGATTGTTAAAGTAATTATCTTTATTCCATTCAAATTTGAAATAAATTTAAATTAATTTTTTATAAATTAAATACACACAAAAAATCATTACTAAAAGTACCTCGACAAGTACATAATATCCAGATCAAGTGCCTCAAAGATTTGTATATCCGAAAGCATGTTAAAAAGGCGGAGCAAGTTGTATGCAAGTTTAGTGTTATGCAAGTTTGCTGCCAGATAAAGCAAGAGGACAATTAAAATTGCACATTGATTTGTCTTGAGGATCCTTTTCACGGAGCAAGTTGTACGCAAGTTTGGTGCTATATATTCCATGTTCAAACATTGCTACCAACCAGACAGTTTGGAAATTTGTTGACAAAGACCTAACCTATATATAGCATTTGCTTTTACAGCAAATAAAACATTAGAGAATTCAATAATTAATATTGCATTCTCTAATAATAAAACACAGCATCCAGTTAAATCCAATTCCAATAATGGCATAGGATAGTTTGTCACCTCAATCTAATATAATTTTCGGCCTACGCAAAACCGTCTCACTCTGTAGTGATGTTTGCACAGACGCCAACTTATAAAAAAATACCTTTAAAATTTATAAAAAAAATTGACTTTACATGTTCAACAGTTCCACATTAAAATTTAACATCACACAATAAAAAAGCATACCCAGACAGCACATAATATCTTAAAGACGTCTTTTTTAGATCTTAATTATGTCTGGACGCCTAAAGACATAAAAGGGATATCTTATGGACTTATTTTTATGGATGTTTAAAAGATATCTGATTATGATGTCTATAAGATGTATTTTAAGTATCTCAACTTCGATACTCATCGCTAAAAATAAATTAACCACAATCAACTATTAAAAAAAATTACCATTTTTTTAAAAATCTTTTTTTGAAAAACAAAAAAATAAAAAAAAATAAATTTCATTTTTTTTATTTTCTTTTTCCGAAAAACTAAAAAATTAAAAGAAAAATTTAAAAAAAAATTTAAAAAAAAATCAAAAAACAAAATTTAAAAAAATCACATTTTTTAAGATCTTTTTTTCAGAAACAAATTACCTCACTCTAATTCTTATTACGCTTTTTATATCAATACGACCGTACCTAGCAACGTAAATGGGAGGGGTTATTGTGTTGTAAAGTCGCCTGTGCAAGGCGTCAGTAAGGCGTCTTAAAAAATATGTCTTAAAGACGTTACCTTTTGTAACATACGACGTCGTTAAGACGTCTTTAAGATGCATATACGGCGAAAACCGACGTTCTTAAGACGCCTTGAATGACGAACTACGACATCTTTAAGATCTCTTTAAGTCATCTTTGTGCTGTCTGGGTAAGTATTCACGATTCACTTAAAACTTTACTATTAAAGTAATATTTTCACGAAACAACATAAAATAAAAAAATTCTGTGCATATCTGCGATAGAAGGCTGATGCAAAAGTATATCCGCCTAAGCGGCCACATCTGTCTCTTACAAAGAACACGCTGCGAATGCAGTTTAATCCAATTCAAAACCCAGAAACACTATCATTTTGGTGATAAATTTATTAACACAATCTAGCATTTACTTTTACAGCGAATAAAACACAAATTTCAACGCAATCCAATTCAAAACACAGAAACACAATCAAAAATCAATTAAAAACGACAAAACAGTCAAAAACCCGAAAAACAATGAAAAAACGACAAAGATTTTCTAAAATGGCTGAATTTTGCCCGTTTTGCTAATATTTTTTCCGATTGGTACCACGAAAATTACTATAAAACGCGCGAAAATCGCCAAAAAATGGGGGGGGGGGTGGGAGTGATTTTGGAGTGTTTGAAACACAAATAACATAACCCAAATCATTTTTTGGTATATTTTTGTATTTTATGTTTAGGGCGCACAAAGAAGGCAGGGGTTTTTTTTATTGGAAAGGGGGTCGGGTGATACATCATATTAAAGCTAATAAAATTCTTTATTTGGTCATATATTTTTTATTGTTTTAACATTTTTGAGGGGGTTAAAAAAATTTAAAAGTTCCCACGTTTGGTAAAGATGAGATTTTCTCCAATTTGTACATCTAATCTCAGCGGTTTACCCCTTGGTATAAGCATCCTTGGGAATAAAAAGATGGTATTTCTCTTAAAATAAAGAAATTTATAATTATAATTATTATTAACAATTAATTATTTCTTATATTTATTATAAATAATTATCGACTAACAAATCTAACATAATTATCATCTATTGATAAATTTACTCCTGGTACAATTTTGGTCAAATCAACTTTCTCTGTGTATGCTGCTTCTAAATTAAAATGTTGTAAAAATCCAGTTACCATTAAAAACATATTCTGCCTTGATAATGTTTCGCCTGCACATAATCGTTTACCTAGGTAAACAGAAAGAATAAATTTAAGTGTCTATGGTCTGTTATAGTAAATTAAAAATCGCACAGTGAATATTTTCAAAACCAATTCGAATATTGGATGTGCGAATATACTGCGTAGTTTATTTTATAAAACATAACTACCGTGCGATTATAAAGCGATTATAACGATAAACATAACATTATAAGCCTGTGCACAAGGCACATGGCGGCACATAAAGCCTTTAAGCACCATCCAGAGACTCGCATACGATGCCGTGATTGGCGATGTCCCCTCATGTGTCTTGTGCGCAGGCTTATACCGTTATGTTTATGGTTATGCAAGCATGTTAACGGCTCCCTAAAAACCTTAAATTAAGTTTTGTTACTTAAGTACCTCCTCCAAAACCTATGGTTAAATCTTTTCTCATTAATTTTCCATTTTCATCTAAAAATCTTTCTGGTTTGAATAATTCTGGATCATTCCATACTTTAGGATCATGATGGGCATTCCATGCTGATATTAAAACAATTGTATCCTAAAATAAGGTAGGTATCACAAATGTAATTTTCTTTTTTTAAAAGAAGGGGCGGGGTTATTGAAATACATTGCATTGGATGTATCTAAAGGTTATGTACCAAGTTGAAGTGACTGGGATTAAATTTTTTTTTTTTACTAAAAAAAAAATATATTTTTGAATTATCGAATATTTTTATTTTTAAAATGCCATACCTTTGGTATAAAATATCCACCAAACTCGGTATCTTCCATACATCTCCTTGGTATACCCAATGGGTTTAATGGTAAGATACGGATAACTTCACGGATGGTAGCCTCTGTATAGTCCATACTAAATTTTTTTCATATTTTTACATTTTTAAAAAAATATAAAATAACCAAAATAAAAAACACTTTTTTTCTAGAATTTATGATAAAATTACACAGGCCCAAAAAAAAATTAAAAATGTTTATTACTCAATTACGTTAAGTAAACCAGACTATTTTTTGGTAAATTTTTTTCAAAAAACTGCAAAGCAGACGGACGAACGAGCTAGCTCGAAAGTTCTCTAGAACCTACTATTGAATTTTGGGAGTTTGGACTTTTTTAAATTTGACTATTAGGGGTTTAAAACCATGCGCCTGCGCTAGAATAATATTATACGGAAGTTTCGAATTTCCCAAAATCGTCAAAAAACGTCCTAGACAAAAAATTCTTGGATACAACTGTGTTTCATGAAAAAATAAGAAACTTTGAAAATGTCCGTCCGTCTCTCTGTCCGATGTCACGATTTTTGTAGACGCGATAACTCCAGAACGAATTATCCGATCGACTCGAAATTTTCAGGAAGAATCACGTTCTATGAGGGGAAGATCCCTATTACTTTTCAAAGTAATCCCCCCAAAAACAAAAAAGTTATGGGGGGTTAAACTTTTTTTAAAAAATAAAAATCATTTTCAAAAAAAAATGTTTTTTTTTAATTTTTCGTTTTTCGCAAAAAGAAAGTTAAAAAATAAATAAATATTTTTTTTTTAAGTTTTTTTCGATTTTTTTTTAAATTTTTTTTTTCAAAAAAATATCTTTTTTTATTTTTTTTTTATTTTTTTAATATTTGGGAAAATACAATACCATTTACCGTGAATAATATATAATAGAATGCTTAGCATTACATATCTTCACGGCTTGTTAATAGCATTATGCTTTCATTATGTCCATTATGTCTCATATGGTCTCGATGACTATAAAAATATGTCTAGCAAAATGGACACTCCCCAAGTGAGACGAAAACAGTTATTTTTGTAATCATATGTTTTTAGTTTCATAAAAAAACAATGGATTTCAGCATAGGCGCCGACTTTTCAAAATTCCAGGGGGGGAGGGCAAATTATTTTGAAATACAAAATCATATAAAAGATATGTGGGTTTTTGTATATGACAGGGGAAGATCCACGAAATCAGTCTAGGGGGGGGGGGTAGATTTAAAAAAAAAGATATTCACCGCAAATGTTTACAGCCTATATACAAAGAAAAATAAATTTAAAAATCTGGCGTCTCAACAAAATTCAAAAAATTGACCAGATATGCCTGCCAACCAGATATGACTGTCAACCATGGCAATAAGTTTTAATTTTAAATCATTAAATATACAAAAAAGCCTGGCGCCGCAGGCAATTTTTTTTGCAAATAGGTACATTAAAAATTTACAATCTTAAATTAAAACAAATGTGGGGAATTGTACAAATTTTATGGTATATTTTAGGTTTAAAACAGTTAAAATTTTAGAAAAATGCAATAACTCCACAGCGCCGCAGGCAATTTTTTTTATATGAGATTCAAGTATCCAGTTTTATAATTTGGAACTTTACAAAAATATAAGAAAATTTTATTGCCACAGGCGAAAATTTTTATGAAATCAAAGATTTATTATGAGTATAGACAATTTTCCATGGGGGGCCATGGCCCCTCGGCCCCCCCGGGGTCGGCGCCTATGGATTTCAGCCAAATCTGATCGAAATCACTTTTCCATAAAACCGATGCATGGCGATTCTTGAAATTTTCAAAAAAGTGCTCTAGCACCTAAGTAATTTATTTTTGGGAGTTGTGCCCGCACACTTGTGATCGAAAGTCGAGAATTACATATCCAAAATTCAGCCCAATCTCACCGAAACTACCTTTTCAGAAGAAGGGGGCGAGGTCCTTTGGGGAAACACGAAGGAAGCAAGGTCCTTTGGGGAAACACAGAAGAAAAATATAGTCTGGTTAAAATTGATGTATTTTTGTGGGCCTGTGCTATTTATTTTTGGTGTTGTACCAATTCCCCACTTACTATTTTCGATCGTTTAAATCAGGTAGTCTAGAATTTCCTACAATTTTTTCGATTTCATCTTGAATCTTTCTTTGAACTAGAGGGTAATTTATCAGAAATGCCAACATAAAACTCATAGTATGTCCTATAGCTATAGCACTTGGAAACATGTAATCAAGAACTACCATAAGTAACTGAATGTCTAAAAATAAAATACCCTAACTTCTCTTATCAAATGGTTGTGTAGGGGGTAGGGGTCTTTACAGCGCAGTCCATTACCGCGAAACGGTTACCGCGCCACCGTTACCGCGCAACGACTTTACCGCGCATAGACTTTACCGCGAAAGCCATTACTGCGCATATATATATATATTTTTTTTGTTTTTGAACAAAAAAGAATTAATAAATAAATTAAAAAAAATATTTTGCAGAAAACAATCAAACATTTCTAACTGCTGGGTCAGGGTTGTGGCCATTACTAGTTTCCTTTAAAACATTTCCGTCCGAGGTATGCAAACGCTCCTTGCAACAAAGCACGTCGTAATTTACGCACATACAATTTTTTTAATTTTTAACAGTCTTTTCTTTCCTGTATATCAAATGTTTATATACAGCGAGGTCTTTGCCCCTAGAACTTTTTATTATTTCTATCGACATAACGATTCGTACTAAACTGATTATTAATCAGCGATTTATACAAATCAGTCGATATAAGTTAAAAAAAAAAACACATAGAAAACCCAAACACAGATATATGGACACATTTGGACTTTTTAGTATTTCTATCGACATGACGATTCGTACTAAACTGATTATTAATCAGCGATTTGAACAAATCAGTCGACATAAGTTAAAAAAAAAGACATAGAAAACCCAAACACAGATATAAGGGTACATTTAGTAAACGTTCCGGTCTTCGCTGTAATGAACTGCGCTGTAATGAACTGCACGGTAATGGTCTTCGCGGTAAAGGACATCCGCGTTAATGGCGATCGCGGTATTGGATTGCGCGGTATTGGTCTTCGCGGTTGTTTTTTCGCTGTAAAGTTCGGCAGGTGCTGATTTAAATTATAATTATCAATTCTCAGAAAAAATGTATAAATACCTGTGAATCCCTCTTGCTTATTTAATTTAATTTGCTCGCTGATAAAGACATCTATAAGGTCCCTTTCATAACCCGGTATATAACTGTCTTTATGTTTCAAAATTATATCCTTAAAAAAATATAATGAACAGATTTGTATAGTATTACGCGTAATACGTATAGCTATTATACTATAAATTAGTTTTTTCACTACTACCCTATTGAAAATAACGGGTCTGCGCGGGTATAAATGTTGCATAGATCGGACTTAAGCGGGTGAATTTCATCCGCTCAAGTCCGGTTTATGCACCATTTATACCCGCCCAGATCCGTCATTTTCAGCAGGGTATCTTTAGAACATACCATTATTTATCATGTTTTCGGACTGTGAAATCAATTTTCTTCACCTATAGCAATAATCATTTTTTCTCTCCTAGTAGGGGTAAATTTTATAAACAATTGATTTCTGTCACTTTAGATGTTTCAGTTCTTTGTGCAATTTTTACTAATGGCGATTTCTCCCGTTAGATTAGACAGGGATAAAAGTTTTACCCAAAAAGGATAGAAGACATACATACACTCCTACTTCCACCCAACCAAACAAATTCTGTATTTGTTCTTTGTTGAACAAATACACTATTTACTTGGCCGGGCGAAAAGTGTAACTATAATATTTTTATTAAAGAAATTACTGGCGCCATCTAAATTTTAGTAGAATTATCTCATTCTACAGATTCACATTAGCTATGTTCGTTCGTGCCGCTACACTTTCCGGCCAAACAAATAAATACTGTATTTGTTGTATGAAAAACAAATACAGTATTTATTTGGTTGGCTGGAAAGTGTAGCACAAATGAGATAGAGATAGGCTAGACGTCTTTTGTTTCACAATTCTAGTTGTAGAGAGCTCCATTAAACCCAAGAAAATAGCTTTAAATAACTTTATTATATACAATTAATTATAATTATTACCAATTAATAATTAGCTAAATATTATGAATAAAAAATATTTAAAAACTAAAGGTTTAAACGTTTAAAGTATTTGAGCAAATGTCATTTATCAAGGCTACTTGATTTTTATGAAAATTTCAAGAAATATCATTTATGTTAATAATTTATTTCATTATTTGAATAAAAATAGTTTATCCAATACATACAGATAATGAGACAATTACCAGCTTTATTTTAAATAGATAAGCTCAATAATAACCCCCGCGTGGCTTTTACTTTATTGAGTGGATAATTATTTATTTTACCCACTCAACTGTCACTTGTCAAATTATTTTCTTGTAAATGTCATTAAAATTTTTAATAAAAATATGAATTTCTGAGCTATTTATTGGATAAAATCTTGTATGGCACTCATGGGTAAACCGATATTGCCCTCTCGAAAATTAACCTGCTTGGCTGACGCATCGCAGGTTAATTTTCTCATGGGCAATATCTTACTTTACCCACTAGTACCATAAATAACTATAAATAGTGCTAGTAGTGAAAAAACTAATATATAAACCACGGTAGAGAAGACTATTATAGCTTCGCACTCTTAAATTAAAAATTCTTACCTCTACAAATTTGTACAATACTTCATTGCCTTCTGTAGCATCTTTATATCCAAAATACTTAGGTGGTATGTGCCTTAACCAAGGGGTAATGCTTACACTGTTGCCAGTTGCATCGCCACTCCTCTGAAATTTCAATCCGGCTCTGCCAACTTCACGTAATTTTTTATTGTCGAATTTTGTGGAACACAACATTAAAAATGTGGTATTCATCATAGGTCCATATATTAAGTCAGGCATTAGCGCAACGCCTTTTTCTGGCACAATATCCTGTAAAAATACTTTTTACTTTAAAAGTTGTCGCCGAGGTTGTTTCATAAACGGATCGAATAAGGTTATAACGTTATAGGCGATTTTACGTTAATTTTGAGTCTAAAATTTTGACCTGGCCGGCAGAGCACACTTTTTTATGTTTTACCTTATCTTGATCTTTAGCTTCGCTAGTAAGCAAATCAATCATATATAAAATTTCTTCTTTAACAAAATTTTCAACATTTTTTGAACGCCTTCCAAAACCAAAATCACGTAAGTGTCTCAAGGAAAAACGTCTTTGATCCTTCCAGTACGGCCCATCCATAAAAAAAATTCCTAAAACGTAAGACTTTTACAAACTTAAACGCATTTTTTTTTTGCTCCACTTAGGCAGCCATCGAAGCCCAATTTGCAGACAGAAGAAAACTACTAGGTATAGAGATCTAAAGAGATTTAAAAAATATATTGAACTTAATGGAGATTCTATTAAAAAATAATAAGTACAGTTTTTTCGTTTTTGCCTTCCTTTTGCCTCGGGTCGGAAACTTATGGACGGTACCTCGTATAAGCTCAGCAACCATTTAAAGTAAATTTAAAGTGGAATCACCCCACCAACCACATCATTATCTAGTTTTGAAAATCCACTGTTCAGTTGAGAAAATGAGTGGCAAATTTCGGAAATTTAATGGTAATTTTCGGTAAATTGGTAAAAAGTTGGGAAAATATTTTCCCAACTCCAATATTGGAGTAATAAGTTGGATATTTTTACAGTTAATAAAAGTTGGGAATTTTAGGGAGTGTAGTTGGATTTTTTTTTGTGATATGGGGCGCCAAGTTTTGGTAGAAACCGTCAGTTACAAAGCTTTTTTTCTTAAGGGTATTTTTTGGGCGCCAATTTTTTTTTGTAGGGATGCCAAGTTTGGTAGAATCCGCCAGGGATAAAACTTTTTTTCTTGAGAGTTTTTTTTGGACGCCAATTTTTGGAGGGGCGCCAGGTTTTGGTAGAAACCGTCTCTTTTAGTTGGAAAATTTCTCAATCAGAAGTTGGAATTTTTTTTTATAAATAAAGTCACAGCAAACCTTAGCTTTCAGTGCTAAAAATCGCCAAAATATTGCCGATATTTGCGTTCTGGTATCTGCCCTACAACAGTAGGAGTAGTAGGAGGATTGGTGTAGTGGACTACCGCGTCGTACTTGTCGAGTTTACTACCCAAATAGCGTGAGTTCGATACTCACCGGCGCCGATTTGCCTTTTTCAGTTAATTAATAATTGAAATTTGGAGAAGGCGTAAGTGAAGCGGACACTCCCTATAAATTGGTTCGAAAGTCAATTAAAGCCCGTGGTTCCCTCTACTGCTAGCCCACACAAGTCTTGGACTTAGGGGATGCTTAATGGAGCTCTCTACAACTAGAATTATGAAACAAAAGACGTCTACCCTATCTCTATCTCATTTGTGCTACACTTTTCAGCCAACCAAATAAATACTGTATTTGTTTTTCATACAACAAATACAGTATTTATTTGGTTGGCCGGAAAGTGTAGCTCTGAGCGGCACGAACGAACATAGCTAATGTGAATCTGTAGAATAATATAATTCTACTAAAATTTAGATGGCGCCAGTAATTTCTTTAATAAAAATAATATAGTTACACTTTTCGCACCGCCAAGTAAATATTGTATTTGTTCAACAAAGAACAAATACAGAATTTGTTTGGTTGGGTGGAAGTGGGAGTGTATGTATGTCTTCTATCCTTTTTGGGTAAAACTTTTGTCCCTGTCTAATCTAACGGGAAAAATCGCCATTAAATAGAATAGTACGAGGTTAAACAAAATGTAATGTAATTTCGAAGTACTGAGCTCGTCTCGACACTTCTAGATAGCGAAATGCTAACACCAAACCTTTCTACTATACTGCCACGTTTAAAGAAAAAAAAATATCACCTTGTAGATGGGCAAAGTTATACCCTCTGGGCTAAGTTGCAAGGTTTTACGGTAGTTATAACCGCGCGATAACCCTTAATTATAACTAAAAAGTTATCTTACTGTTTAGTAATGTATAAAGTTTCAAAAACGTAGTTGTAACCTATAATATAACCAAATAGAAATGGCCACTATAACGTAGGATTATGGTAACTTTCTATGGCTGCAGCGACGTACCTTTCGGAACGTTTTAGTAACATAACCTTGTTGGTCATTTTATTGGGTAATTACGTAGCCAAGGCAGCTTTATTATTCCTATTAAGTAAATTAAGCATAAAAGTAATATTCTTGGTAGAATTTATGATTCTGTTACCAATAAAAATATATATAATTGTACTTTAATATATATAATTACAACTCATGAATGGTAGCGGTTCCAGTTTATTTAGGTAACTTTCACAAATAGTGAAGTGTTTCTTTTTTTTTAGAATGAACGTGCTTCAGATATGGTCATATTTTGCATAAGTAATATAATAATAGGTTTTATCATCCATTTTACTACACAGAAAAAAAGGATATCTTGAATCAAAGCAAAGCGATCTTGAACCAAGGCCGCCATGGCTTTCGATATGTTCAACGCCATGACTTTTTGTCTTGGATCAAGTCCGCCATGATCTTGGCATTTGAGGTCCTAGATTTAAGGACATTTCCTTAAATCAAAGCCACTTAAACATTTATTTAAAATCATATTATCTTAAACCAAGTATGTAATTATCTTAATTTAAGATCATATTATCTTGCATCAAGTCTTGGTTTAAGATAATATAATCTTGAATGAAGAGAATTATAATCTTGATTTAAGATTATAATTCTCTTGATTCAAGATCATATTGACCCCCCAGTCAGGTTCCGGGGTTAATAGAATGGTAAATAGTTTTAAAAAATATCCCACACATGTATAATACTATTTTGCACGCCTATGAAATATGATACTTTCTTACTCTGTTAATCGTGTGAAATTTGGTTTCATAGGTGGTAGTAGGAAAAACCACTTGTTTTTGAAGAAAAACTTGCACCGCCATTGCAAAATGGGGCTTATAGGTATAAATTATTTAATGCTACTTACCCGTAAATTTTTTAAGTAAATTTGAAAATCCGCATCGTTTGAGGGTAACAGATACAAATTCGTCCATTTTAAAGCAGATGAAAACAATGATACACCTTTAAAGACAACTGACGGCAAAAAAACAAACCTAACTTCTCTCCCGAGCATATCTTGAACTACTACGCAAATTGTCTGCCAGCCAGCCGGAAACTCTTTACCATAAGACAACAGGGGCGTTGAGTCAAGATAATAACTCTTGATTCTCTGTTACTATTTTAAATTTCATGCATTTAAGGAAAAAATCCTAGACACAAGGATTTTTCTACCAAGAAAATAATTAAAGGATACCAAAGTCACAGATAATCTTAAACCGAGGATACATGATCTTAAAAGAAGATTATTACCTCGATTTAAGATAATATAAATCCAAGATAATTTATTATCTTCTGCCAAGATAACCTTTTTTTCTGTGTATGGTAATTTGCCATTATACTACGTATACGTATCAAACGCAACAGCAAATTACCATGATCCAAATAGCTGTAAATTGGACTCTACCTGCGGACTAGTTTTTGCACCCCGGTTTGCATACCTCTTAAAATTCCGTGAGCTCTTAACCTAGTAATTATTGTGTCGTTTCTTCCATTAAATTCGTCCTTCAAATAAGCTTCCCTGCAGAGTTCATTAGTCAGTGGTACTATACAGGGGGTATCACCTAAATACAGACCCAAAATATCTGTATTGTACTTTTTGCCCAAAGTTTCGATTGCCAAATGGGCATGATTATAATTTTCTTTCAGGATATACCAATAACTTCCCCAAAAAGGTAGTTTGAAAGGTCCTAAAAATATATTTTTATCCAATACATACAGATAATGAGACAATTACCAGCTTTATTTTAAATAGATAAACTCAATAATAACCCCCGCGTGGCTTTTACTTTATTGAGTGGATAATTATTTATTTTACCCACTCAACTATCACTTGTCAAATTATTTTCTTGTAAATGTCATTAAAATTTTTAATAAAAATACTCGTAAAAATATGAATTCCTAAGCTATTTATTGGATAAAACCTTGGGTTACTTTACCCACTAGTACCATAAATAACTATTATTAGACTAATTAAAATAGTAATTAAATTAGTTACGCTATAACGTTAAAGAAAACTTGGATAAAATTTATTTGTTAGTAAATGAATTTAGCTTAGCTTTACCTACGTACCTAGGTATTCGGTACCTACCTGGTGGAAAATTTTCATGTTTATGTTTTGAAGAAAATATTAAATATACTATAGTAAATATAACTAAAATAATTAATAATATTGCAGAAATCATAACTTATAATTTTAAACAACGACGTATAAATGATAAAATTTTTAAAAATATCTTTATCACTTCTTAAAATAGTTCAAAGTATCAGCTATACACAATAATATGACATAACTAAATTACATAGGAAAAAATCTAATATCAGTTTATACTATTTAAAAAAAACTATAGGCATACATTAACTTTTTTTCGAAGTATACGAGTCGAAGTAGGGTGCAAAGATGCTAAAAAGTTAAAAACTCAAATTGCCTTTGGGGCCCCCTGCCGAATGATGTTTTTTTTTCAGGGCTAATGAGTAAAAGTCCTGTTTTTTTTAATAAAAAACAAATTTGTTTTTTTTATAAAGTCTAGCTTTGTTTTAAAACGGTTTTTTTGTGTTTTTTTTTTTAAGCAAATGTTTTTTTTTGAATTTACAATTTAATTTAGATATTTTAATGTAGGGTAATAAGAGATAATTTAACAATTATAATTGTTTAAAGATTTTCTTCAAATCATTCTAATAGCTTTCCTTAAACCCTAACCACCCCCTTCCGCCACAGGTTACCCTACTGAATATAATTTCAAGTAATGGAACCAAATAAAACATTTTTGTTGGATTAAGATATTATTTTTATGCGTGTAAGTTAATTATATTAGATCAAAAATTGTTTTTTTCTTCAAGCGTACTAAAATGTTCATATTTTATAACTGAACATACTAGTTAGAAGTGATCTATTTTTTTACAGTAAAAAATGAGTTTATTGTTGTACGCTCTAAAAAAAAGCTAGTTAGTAAAACCACCACTGGCGGCATCACTCTTTGACTTTGATGACAGCCATACTTCAAACTTGTTTGTTTTCAACAGGTGGTTGACTCGAGATTCTGTGCATAAACTTGTATGAAATTGATTAAAAATGATTGAAGAAGAATATATGGTTTATACACCTACAAATCTCTCGAAATTGGAAACGCTACATTAGACAAGTTGCCATCGAAATCGCGAAAAGTGTACGATTTAGCCTACGAAAAAAATTTAATATGAGCTAAGGAAGGTTTAAGTTTATTTCGAAAGGGTTTTATTGGCCTATTTTAATAAATAAAAGATACTTTATTACTGAATAAATTAAATTTAAAAATTAATATTTAAAAATATATATATATATATATATATATATATATATATATAGGATGCTTGAAGAAAAAATAGTATGTTTCACTCAGAGGAAAGGTGCTTTTTTTTACTCGTCTGTAGTTTCCGGGCTCCGCTTCACGACGTCCGTAAATTCTAAAGACTAGTAAAAAAAGCTTCACTTTTCCTCTTACTAAAACAATATACTATTATTAATAAACAGCCTCCCCCTATAAATTAGCTGTAACTAGATTCAAGATTCTAACTTTAAGCGTGGCTTTGGCCCTTGGGGTCATCTAGTAGAGGGCTAGTACAAATGTAATAATAAAGAATGAGTTTTGTATTTCGTTTGGATTGCAATGGATCATTCTCGTGTCCACCCTCTTCCCGTATAAATTAATTGCATACCCCAAGGCGGAATAAACGGGCCATTGTCGGGTGTATTGCAGCCGTGATGCACGGCACGGTAGGATGCCTCTGGGTACCATCTCTATGAGGGGATCTTGACTAGACCAGATGATTTTATTGGCATCTTTTCGATTTCCTAAATCTCTTTGTTTTATTTTTGTAATAAGCGTAGTCACTAAATCGTCTCCCCAGTATTGGTTTGTCGTATCTCCATTTTCGGACATTTTGAGATTTTTACATATTTGTATATTAGTTAAGTAAAAGCCCAACAAACATATTATCAATATATCAATATGCTTAAATAATTTCCAAAATAAATTGTCGTATCTCCACAAAATATTTTAAAATTTCAGTATTGTTTTGTAGTATCTCCATTTTTTAAAGAAGTAGATATGATTTATAAATGATTATAATCAAAAATATTATCTTAAATATATATTTTTCTAAAATATAATTACACTATTGTAGTAGTTATTATTATAATAATAGTGTAAAAACAACTTAATCAAACAAAAAAATTTACCTTTAACTTAGTGTTTAGTTTTCATCATGTATATAGATTTTGATAAGTCCCTTATGCGGACAAATATAAGGTTTCATGCGCATGACGTACTATCTGAAGTTGCTGGCTTCAAGCGATATTTCAGGGTAATTCAATAAGTTCGTAAAACAGCACGGTCCGGGCAATACGTTAAATTTGTCAGGGGCGCGATACTCACGCCACTATCGCTTCCAAAGAACAAAAATAACAATAGTTATTCGTGATGAATCACGCTATGGAAAATACATCCAATAGATAACATTTCGCCTAGAACGAGTTGCAAATGGGCCCAAGTACAAGAAGACACCTGGAACAATACAAGTAAGTCCCTTTTGCCTCACGTCAGAAAGGTCCTTCGATAAAATCTAAAAGATAAAGTCCAGTTAAGAACAAATTCTGGCCAAACTGACATAATTTTTTTTCCGATAGCTTTAATAATAATGTCAAAAACGATTGATTTGTTTTAGCTGGGACACCCTGTACATATATGAGGTTCAATTGTTCAAATTGCTACAACTGTTTCCATCTACGATCAACCAGTGGACTTAAATTTATAAAGCTAAAGAGTCACTCACTGTGCTCCAGAAACTAACAAGGCTTTAAAGTTAAAAGTCTAGATGGCGATAAAAGTACAGACACTATACAGTAGATGTCGCTTAATATTTATATTTTGGGATATCAAAACTAGATGGCGTATACTTTTCCAGTCACGTATAGATGGCGCAAAATAAAATTATTTAAGGGGTCAATCTATCTAGCGGCGTTTCTAAAAATTCTGAAAATTCGACTCTAAAATACCTTTTTTTTTTTTAATTTGAATAGGTATTTTTTCTAATTGTTTTTTTGCTTTTTTTTTAATTGATAAAGATTTTGAAGGAGGAAGGAATAAAACATATTTCGCGCGTGTATTTCCAAATATTTATCTAGAAAATAAAAAAAATCTTGTAAAAAAAATAAAATTTATTATATGAACAAGTACTTATATAAATTTAACAGGATTGGAAAACAATTTTATTTACATAAAGAATTATCGAAACAACAGGGAAAATGGATTCTAATATCATTCATTCGCCATTTTCGCAGCATACATAATATTTTTACTCTAATAAATTAAGATATTTACTAAAAAAATATTATTGACAGTGTCGCACTGGTATGCCTTTTACCAAGCAAATGTCCATAAATCCAAACTATAAGCATTTTTAGGCACCTGTTCATAAATACTCAAAACAAATCATTACATATTTTTATTTAATTTATTCAAATTCTGAAAATATTTTTTTTTCAAATTAAAAAAAAAAAATAGCAACTGTCACATGAGTTTACTTATTAGTATTGTTTTTAATACTGCTTTATAATTATATTTATCCAATACATACAGATAATAAGACAATTATCAGCTTTATTTTAAATAGATAAACTCAATAATAACCCCTGCGTGGCTTTTACTTTATTGAGTGGATAATTCTTAATTTTACCCACTCAACTGTCACTTGTCAAATTATTTTCTTGTAAATGTCATTAAAATTTTTAATGAAAATATAAATTCTAAGCTATTTATTGGATAACACCTTGTATGGCACTCATGGGTAAACCGATATTGCCCTCTCGTGGGCAATATCTTACTTTACCCACTAGTACCATAAATAACTATTATTAGATTAAAATCTAAAAAAAAGTTGTTATAAACATGTATCTAAAAATGCTTGGTTCAGAGTTATCTGACCAGTTATAACTATGGATTTATAAATCCATAGGCATGGACTACACCAATTATTGATAAAATCTTAATTCGTTTTAATAGTTTTCAATAGTTTTTTTAGAATATTTTTGTTAATTAAATAGCGAGTAAAAAAATCATGTTTTTCTTTGAACTACTTATTAAATTTTATTCAAAACTGCATATTACTTATTTTTCGAATATTTATTTAGAACCCCTAAATAACCGTATTATTTAAGAAAAAAGAAACAGTCGCCTTCGCCAATATTGTTAAGATTTATTTACAACTTTGAAGAATGCGCTAAACTGATGGTCACTTTCGAATATTTTTACAACCTGCATCCTTCAAAGGACTTCATGATACAGGGAATAATAATAATAATAATAATATTTCCTACAGGATGCTTCTTGAAATTTATTTAGGGTTATTTGTGATAAACACTCGGAACATTACATGTTTTTGTTTAATTTGTTTGTTTTAATGCATATTTAATAATTTAGCCCTGAAGAAGCCTAAATATTAGATGAAACGTTGGCATGATTATGTAATGCAATAAAGTTTTTATTTGCTTCATTTCCGAGTGTTTATCACAAATAACCCTAAACAGGGAATATTATTACTATCTTTTATAAATTAAATTTGTAACAAAAGTTTTTTAAAATTTATTACAGCACCAAAAACAGTTTGCCTATAAAGCAAAAAAATTAACAAGTAGGTGTCAACGGCCCTTTCCCTCCTTCCAGAGGACTCCTATTCTTTGTACCCGCATATTATGTACAAATTAAGAGCAAATTATGCGCGACAGTTAAATAATAAAATATTAGTAAAAGAAGTATGTAACAATATTCTGTATACATAATACTTGCAAAATAATTAAAACACATTCATACACTATGGCCATCTGTGATTGCTATGAACTAACAATATGTGGCACCTTAGAAATTTGTTTAGTACTGAAAGTTAAAAATTGACTTGTTCTCAATTTGAGTTGTTTAATAATATTTAAAATAAGTTTTATTGTTGGTTTGACATAATATTTAGGACCCATTTTCTTTCGAAGCGCATACTGTTCAGCAGATTTTAATGTATTGTAGTATTTTAAGTAGTCTAAATCGTCGATTAAAGGAGTTTGGAGTTTGTTGATATCGGCAAATCCTACTTTCAAAAGAGATGCTCCTACATTTATGGTTGTCACTTTCTTCTAAAAAAGATTGAATAACATTTAATAAAAAAATATCTAAAAGCTTTAGGTTAATTATCCAATAAGAAATTTTGTATGTACCAAACAGTGATGTAGTGGTAAAAAAGGAGTGCGGGTACACTAAGAGGTGTGCCTTCGCCACAAAAAAAAAACAAGCCATAAAGTACATACGTAATGCTGCTACGCATTCCGTTATATACTATTCACAGTAAATGGTATTTCCATTACTTGAAAAAAAAATTGAACTATTTTTTTTTGTCAAAAACAAAAATAAAAAAAAAAATAAAAAAAAAAAATTAACATTTTTTTTAATACTTAAAATCTTTTTTAAAAAAACAAAATCAAAAAAAAAATTAAAAAAAAACAATTTTTTTATATTCTTTTTGCGAGAAACGAAAAAAAAAAATTAATGATAGTTTTCATTTTTTTTTAAGTTTAAAGCGAGGGGACCCCCGTAAAGTGGGGGGGGGGGTGAAATTTTTCTCACCTGGGATTGGTGATTGGTGTTAGGTGTTAGTACAGGTATGGTATACCAACCTGTACCTGCACCACTACATCACTGATACCAAATGATAAAAAATGAGGAAGATTAGTATCCAAAATTATTCTTCAACAATCTGTAGATATTGAAATATAAATATAAAGACTCAAACCTTACAAAATTTCAGTTAGAAAAGGAATAACTTTATCCTAGATTGATCAATAAATTTTAAATGCACTGCCCAGTAAAATCGCTTTACCATTTTTCACCTCCGCGTGTTAAATGGATGTTTTATTATCAAATTCACTCTCAGCAACCTCAAAAACCCCAATATACAAATTTTCACTAAAACTGTCCTCCACCCTCCACCCCCTGGATCCAGGGGGTGGAGTTAGATTTTTTTTATTTTTATTAACAGATTAACTTTTAACTACCTCAAAAACCCCTATATACCACGAAAACTATCCCCCGCCCCTCAGGGGGTGGAGTTGGATTTTTGTTATTATCAGATTTACTTTCAGCAACCTCAAAAACCACTATACTATACCATTTTTCACGAAAACTACCCCCACCCCTTAGGGGGTGGAACTGGAAAACTTCTATTATCAAATTCAGTTTCGTCGTCCCCAAAAACCTCTATATACCAATTTTGACGAAAATATTGAAAATATTTAAAAATATTTACCCTCTCACCCCCGTGGGGGTGGAGTTAAATTTTGTTATTATTATATTCAATTTCAGCAACCTCAAAAACACCTATATAGCAATTTTTGTGAAAAATTATTGTATTTACCCCATTTGCACCCCTTGCCCCACCCCAATGTTTACCAAAAACATTCCCGAGCGAGAACTTTTGGTAACATACCCGTATGCCAAATTTCAAGTCTCTAGCTTAAAGCGTTCTTAAGTTATTGTGGATACAATATTTTCCAGACGGAACGACCAATTGACCGATTTTTTTTATGCTTGAAATGGATTTATATCGACATAAAACGTAATAAAACGCAAAAATACGCAAAAACAAAATTTTTAAATTTTTGCATGAATTTTGAAAAGTTTATAAATTTTAATTTGATTAATTTTTTGACAAACACGCCAAGAAAAATTGTAGGCTATAAATTTTGTTACTATCTATACTCTGTTCCATAAAATTTTAGTTCCATTTCGGACCACATTATTACCCCCTGATTTTAATTTTCCCATATATGGTCATAAAAATTTGAGGGGCCCTTAAAGGAAAATTATCCTTGCAGCTAAGTTAGGTACAATATATTTCTTCTTACCTTTCTAATTTGTGGCAAAAAAACTTCACACTGTACAAAGTCTTTCTCTTTCAAAACAGGAACAAATTTAACCTCATTACCAGCTACGACAGTTTGTAGCCAACTAATTCCAAGACTTTTAACATCTAACCCGGAAACCTTAACAGGTAGTTCTCCATTGGATACAAAAGGCAAATTGAGTAACGGTTTATGTTGTATCATTAATAAGGCACCACTGGGTTCAATTCGTTTCACAGTTCCAGTCAGTTCTCTTTTTTCTCTGATAAAATGATTTGGTATGTCTGATGATCTTTTAAATTTACTAAACTAAAATTTAAAATGTATAAGTTAAGATATATAGGTATATTCGAAAAGGAAAGCATATTTTAACTTTTAAAGTTTAGTTTATTTTTGCGATATATATATTACATAAACATATGGAGATCCCCAAATAAGCTTTTCGCTTGTGGTAGGGTTAGCATCATTGATTTAATGTAAAAAAAAAAACAATATTTAGAAGACTGTATTATACAATATACATACTGTATACAGCAGGGTTTTTAAATTCTTTTTCCTTATCTAATTATTTGTCACAGTTGTATACATGTAGATAACCTAGCCAAAATACTAGATTGTCCTTAATATTGTGCCAAGAACAAATAACTCCAAAACAGTACTGTTTTCAACATAACAAAGTCGTAAAAATCTTGTGTAAGCTAGGAAGGCTTTATAGGAAAGCACCATTTAGAAATATTTTAATTTAATGTTTGCTTTATATTTTATACTTACAGGACGAACTTTTTGAAGTGCTACAGCCAAACCAATAATTGCCACAGAATAACATCCAATCTATAATAAATTATTTATTATTTATTTGAAAAACTAAACAACAACAAATATTTACCTGAGTTCCACGAATATCTCTTTCCCAAACATCAGTTATTCGCTTAATTAAATTGTCTTCGTCGCCCTTTTTGATTGACATTTTGTACGAATAAATCTAGAACAGAGAAGCAGCAACAATTATATAAATAATCTAAATTTAAAAATTACTTAACTTAACTCACCTTAATATTTTTTTGTCACAAACGTTATGTCATTTTACTAACTGACAGCTTTTAAAAATTCCATCTGTTCTTAAAACCATATGATTTTTTTACCGAATGATTAAAATACATAATATTTATCTATTTTATGAAATGTTTTAATTAAACTAAAACAAAAAACACTTTACGTCAATCATCCTAAGCACATGAAAATTTTCTTCAATTATTTTGTAAACTATTATGATATTAGGGTGTTTAAATAAAATAAAATATGTTTCAAACGTAATCAAGTCTCTTTTGTTTAACAAGCTCGCAGTAATAATAATAATATCTTTGCCGAATAAAACTTGGAATTTAGTATTGATTATACAGGCAAACGGCAATAAATTAAATATAAAAATAATGCAACCTTGAATTTATTCTTAGACGAAATAGATGATGCACGCCAATGACAAAATTACATTTACTTGTTTTATTCGATTTTAGTAGTGTACTAGAACTTTTATATGATAGGACAATATTTAAATACATTGCTTTAATATTTAGCAGAACACGAAATAACTTTAAGGGATATAAAAATAAAAAGCATTTAATTGGATCCACGCCCAACGAGTGTCTTGACCTACGCCCATGAATTCTGACATTTCATTCGTCAGTTGTGTCGCCATTGTGAAATTATAGAAATAAAATATACAATTAAGTAAAAACGTAAGTGATAATGAACTTATATAAAGAGAATGATGTTTGATATATGAATACAAACCAAGGCTTAAGTTATGTTTTCGGTAGTTTAACCGGTGATAAACTGCATTTGTTGATTCATTCCCAAGTTGACAGTTCTTCTATGTAGTTATTTATTTCCATTTCTGATAATGTATTAACATTTCCTATTTATGTTAATTCAAATAAAGTGTCTTTGTTTTTAGGACATAATGCTACCTAGTAATGTGGACCCACGTAGACCTGATAAAGTACAACGATATGTACCAAAAACCACAAATGCACAAGAGGACCTGACACCTGACTATCTGAATATTTTAGGTAAATACATAAATATAATATATTATGTACTCGCTGTATAGTACTTATGCTGCCAAAGGGGTCATTGTACAGTATATATGAGCATTTACAATTTAAGTACACGAAAAATTGTAAATGCTTGTATCTCCAGAACAAGGCACTTTTTTGCCTAAATATGTACATATTGTACAATGTATATCTTGGAAGTATATGGAAAACAACTAAATGAAAAAAAAGTAAGTTTGTTAAACTTTAATGGTTGTATTAACCACATAACGTTTTTGTAGCTTTTTTTAATTTCCCCCATCATTTAAAAAGATAACATTATGGTCCTTTGTTATCATAATTACATGTATTAAAATATAAAAGTTTCTTTTATAATAAATAGGTATATTATTTAGGGCCACTTGCACCAGTGATGGTTTAACTTTAAACTTGGATTAAATTGACGGTCAACCAATCAGAATGCAGCATTTTTAACTTAAACTTGGTTTAGTCGAGATAATCCAAGATCAAAAGTTGGTGCAAGTGGCCCTTACACACAAAGTAATAATTATATGTCATGTAGATATTTTACAAAATGAATAATTTTGGTTTGATGTATTGGTGCATTTGTATAGTAGGTATACAGTTAGATATTGCAAAAAGTCCAAATAAATTATTACTTGAAATAAGTAGGTACTGTGGAATCTTCTCCCATCCTTTGATAAAAGCTTGGTAAAATTGTAATCTATATCTTATATAATTACAGGCCTCCCACTTGTCATAAAATCATAAAATGTCATAAAATGACCCAATTTGTCCTAAAACCATCATAAAATAAAATTACTGTCATAAAAGTCATAAAATTTCATAAAAATACTCATACTTTATGCTTTAGAGCAACCTGGGAGAAAAGTTTTTTGTTTTTTGTTTTTTTTAAAATATTTTTTAATATTTTGTTTAAAATTGGTGTATGGGGGATTTTGAGGTCGCTGAAACTGAATCTGTTCATACATATTTTTTTCTACACCTCCGGCGGGCAGGGGGTAATTATTTTTAAATATTTACAATTTTTTTTAGTGAAAATTGCTATACAGGGTTTTTTAGGTTGCTGAACTCAGTTTTGGAATAAATATTTTCTTACTCCATCCCCTGGGGGTAAAAGGCAATCAATTTTAATTTTTTTAGTTGAATCTGTTTTAACTTCATCTTTGCAGGGCAGGAGTAATAATTTCCAAACAATTACAGTATTTTCGTAAAAATTTGCATATAGGGGTTTCCGAGGTCGCTGAAAACGTTTCTGGTCCAAGATCACCACCCCTCAAGGTGTCCAATAATTCTGGTGGGCACGCTAACTAAAAAATGCTTTGAGGTAAATTTGGTACACCTTTCCTTCCTGAAGTTCTCAGTTGGAATTATTTTTGGTAAAAATCGGGATGGGGCAAATGGGCAAACAACCTATTTTTAAAAGGTTTATATCTTAAGAAAGGGATGTTAGAGGCGGGCCGAATTTAGAGGGAAGCTTCCCCGAGACCCGGATTCGAGGAGTTCCGACGTCGACAGTTTATTTTAGTCTATACCTTCAAATTCGTAAAAATTTTCGCCTTAACACTAAGGCTTTTAACGAGGTTTTCAACATTTTTTAGTATTAAATCAACGTCAATTCGTAAAAAATGTCACCTGCGGCGCTTAGTTGATGGAGGGCCGACGACCATTTTTTTCTTCACTTTTTAAGTTTGTAAAACTTAGCGTTAAATAAAAAAAAATCTTCTGAGGTGCTTGAATTGCAACACTCTTTTAAAATTAAAATACACCATAAAATTCTGTTTCCCCGGGGCTTCGACTGGCTCGGTCCGGTCCTGGCTAGAGATAGAGTGCTGTAGAATAAGGATTTAAAATAGAAGATTTCCGCTTTTTTGTCCAAATATTTTGTTATAAAATTTGTCATAAAATGCCTAAAATTGTCATAAAATCATAAAAAAATGTGAATAATTTCGGTGGGAGCCCTGTAATTATTATTATAATATTATTTTATTATATAATTATTATTTTTACTTAAAGAATCCACAATTTGTGATAAGAATGCAAAAAATTTACACTGAAATAGTTTTGGGCAAAAACAAGGTAAGCCACAGCCATTTCTTATAATAAGAAATGGCTGTTTTGAACAACTTTAAATAAATAAATTATTCTCTGTCCGTAAACTTTAAGGTTAGTGACATGGCAGATAGCATCTAATTATTGCTGTTGTTGGTGTTTATTTAGTTTTAATATGGGTTTAAATTTAAACTTGATTTAAATTCAATGTTCTTTTTATAAAGACATTGGAAACAAAATTAATGAATATGAGAAGGAAAAATTATGCAGTGTATAGGAGCGATTTGATGGTCTTAGTTTCTTTAGAGATAACGTTTTCTCTAAGAAGGGCAAAGCAAATTAAAACCTAGTATTACCAATTACTATATAGTTGCTCTGGAAATGTGTGAAAAGAAGAACAAGAAGAAACTGTACCATAACATTTTATAATCATCATCCGCAATTTGCGGACGGTGAATCTCCCTTAAATTAAGATTTTGTATCCCCTTCAAATTAGTTTCTACTTCAAGTTTGTATAGGCCCAGCAAACACACCAGCAATGGGCCGGCAACGGCACAATGCCGTAAGCCGATAAAGAGTCATCGGTCCGTTGACGACATGCCATTACCGGCCCGGTAATGGAAGTGTCGCACAAGCCGATAACTGGCCGGTATTGGCAAGCCGATAACGGGCCGGTAATGGCAAGCCGATAACGGGCCGGTAATCGCTAGCCGGCAGACTTTTTGTTGGAGGTTGGATCAGTATTTTACCATGGCATAAAAAAGAACGATAATATCGATCGTTTTAGAATATTATTCTGAATAAGTTTTTATATTTTAGTACCTACGGAACCTTAACGAGCTTCTTTCCCGCCCTGGGATCTTAAATGCGACTTAAATGCAAGTGAATTAATTGTTAATTTAGTATTTAATAAAAAAAATGTAATTACTTACTTTTTATCTTCCAAAATCATTATTAAGAATTGTAAATAAATACATGCCACAGAAAATGTTCATTAATGAACTTTAAAGTTATAATTATCACTGACGCAGCAAAAACACAACACAAGAGGCCAGTTTGAGTTGAAGCTCTCGGAGCATAGTTCTATCTCTTTCTAACTACTTGTTTTAAAAGAGATAGAACTATGCTCCGAGCGCTCCAAGCTTCAACTCAAACGGCCCTAAGAACACAACCCGCGCAAAACTTGCGCATGCGTCTTGACTTCTTCTCCTTCTACGCAAGATCATATTTTAAATTGGCGTTGTATCGTCGGCCACAGATCGGTCCTTTACAGGCTAGCCGATAATGGGCAAGCCAGCAATGGGCCAATAATTATTTATGCCGATTATCGTACGGTGTTTTGCTTGGTTTTATATTACTGTTGTTCATAAAGTTTCAGATATATGTATTTAAAAGGAGTGTGCAAATTTTCAGCTAGATCGGTTCAGTATCTTGCCTACCGCGGTACCGACTTTAAAAACATAGTTTTGAGAAAACAACTTGAGATATTGTATATGCCAAAAGGCAAAATATAACAATTCTTTTATTGTTTCACAACAAAAATTAGAAAAAATATGCTTTCTTTGCCCTTTAAAAGGTATGTAACCCTTTAAGAATTTTTTCGTGCTGAAACCGAATTTTCAATTTAAAAAACTTTCTACCGCGTAGATTTAGAGTAAATACCGGTTTTTATTGTCAAAATACCGTATTTTGACAAGAAACTCGATATCTACGCGGTAGAAAGTTTGTTTAATTGAAAATTCGGCATCAGCACACAAAGATACTAAGGCATGATAGGTTTGGTCCTTGGAGAAGATTTTTTTTTGTAGACCAGTGTTATTTACAAAAATTTATTTTTTTTCAATCAAAATCGATTATTCTTTTATAGAGGGACACATCTTTACATACTTCTATCGCATGTTAAAATTATAATTAAACATTAACTGACTAAGATAAATATAAAGAAATTTACAACAAACCTTTTATGGTTTTAAAACAAGTTATTTTTAAATTTACAATACAATTGTATTAATACAGTACAATATTATTAATTTTCAAGTGTATTCTATGAAATGCGAAGCATACGATATCTTCGCGGCTTGTTTAATAATAAAATTAATAATTTTTGTAGCAAAAAGAATAAAAATAAACTGTCTAACAAAAACAGTTTTGGGTCAGGGTAATTTAAGCTTAAAAATGATAAAAAATCTTATCTAAATCATTTATGTTTATTTTGAAAAAAATACTTATAATTTAAAAAAAAAATCAATAACTACCTTATTGTTTATTTAACTAAACCTTTAATCATTTTTTATTTTTGTGAATAAATAAATATCAAATTCTATTTTTATATTAAGGTCAATGAAAGAGTAAAATCAATAGAAATTAAAATATAAATTAAATACAGGGTTTCCCAGATACTTCGTTTTTTGGCGTTATGGAATAAAATTTAATAATGGTATAAATTGGTTTAATAATTATAAATTAAAAAAAAATATATTAAAAAAAGAAAAAAATTTCATAGTTATTCTTCATATTGTAATAAAAGATGAAATCCAAGAGGGTTGTACATACAGTTGATTAGCAACAATTTTACTATTCTTAGAGGGACCGTCGTTATTATTTATAGGGACCGTCGTTATTTTTTTATAGGGACCGTTGTTCTTAGCAAAGGGACCAAATTTTCTCAATTTAAAAATAAAATTAATATTTTTAATATAATATTTTTTATATTTATCACTCCCCTTTTCTCTAAGCTTAATTTTAGGCATTATATTGTTTTTTTGAGTTTGGAATATATTTATTTCTTTATTCTGCAAGAGTTTTAGAAAGAACAATGTTAACAGAGTAAAAATTTGCATAATTTTTCAAATATGTAACGACTTTTCCTATTTTAGCAACAACGGTTCCTTTTCGTGGGGACCGTCGTTACAAGGGACCGTCGTTGCGTTTAGACACAATTAGTGGGATTTGGATCAAGGTCTTTGAGATCAGTTCCTGCAAATTTGAGGTTAGGTATTGTATATGTTATTGTACAAATCTAAAATGTTTAGTCTGAGATATAATTAAAAACAATTAAGATAATATTAGGGACCGGCGTTGTTCATTCAAAAAGTACGCATTAAAATAACATCGCTTAAACTAAATTTATTAAATGCATATTTACAATTGTACTTACCGCTCTTAACACGTAATGAAACTACTTGGCACTGATCTTCTACTAATAATTTTAACGTACCACGATCGGCATTCTAGCAGTGTCGGATTTTACTAATATGAGAAGCGCTAGATTTAAATTGGGAGACATAAGTTATTATTTTTTTAATTCAAACCAGTATAACATTTTCCAAGTAAATAAGTCTTATGACGTAAGTTAACAGTTCTTAGATTAACTAAAAAATATTTTGCAAAGTTCAATTAAGGTAATCTACATACAAATATGGATTGTATGTCAAAAAAGGTTGCGGGAGACAAGGGACCGTTGTTACGTTCTTTAGGTTAATATATCAGATTTTCAAAACAGACGATATTTATAGAAGCTATTAGTAACTGAGTATCAAAAACAGTTAATATTAAAGACATTTCATTAACTAAACAAAAAACAAAAAGTCCATATTTAAGTTTTTTTGGAACTAGAGACATATTTTCTCCCATTACTGAATTTTGTCCCTTATATCTAAAGCTATCAGAATAAAATTTATGTCAGTCAATATACACCCAACAAGATATAAGTGTGCGTAAACAAAAGTTTTCTTCCAGTTTACACCAACATTTCCTAACTAAAGAATGACGGAAAGTTTTGATGACTAAAAAAAGAGGTCCTCACCTCTGAAAAAAGCTTATGCCTTGGCGGTAAATTTTGTATTCAATAATGTTTATAAAATAAATTTATTTCAGTGTGAGATCCTGTCCTATCCTGCTTGTGTGAATATAATTTGTCATACAACGTGTCCCAGAGTGCACGGGACAAACTTTGAGGGTAAATGGAACATCCTCTAGAAAATGAACAAAGAAATTGTTCAAAAATCCCCATTTATTTATAATATAATATTATTTCAAACAGTTCTGTTGTCGCTGTCATTTATTTACTTTGAACCAATTCATTTTATAAACAGTTTAAAATCGCTAACCAGCTTTAGCAAAAAAAAAGTTCAGACAGATTGTTTTTTTTTTTTTACTGAACTAACCAAATATAAGCATTACCCTTGCCAAATTCCATGTTTTTTGTTCGATAAATAGAACTTTTACAGCTAATTTATTGTCTGCAAATATTTAAAATCTCTCCTGTAAAATTTACAAAATCTCAGTTCAGTCGTTTCGTAAGATAGGGGACGATGTCGTCGGCTTACAAGTAAAGAGCACCAAGTCCAAAAACATGGTTTTGAGATATTGACAAATTTAACTTTCACTGTTGTTTTTTAATTTTTGTAATAATTGTTACAAAAATGCACGTTTCGCCAAACAAACACTCAGTCGCTTAGTGCAGAAACATGTGAAATAATCTACAAGTAAAACGCACTAAGTGCACTAAGTGACTTAGTGCCTATTGCCAGATAAAATTTTATTCAAAATCAAACTGGTGCGTTTTGTATAGTGGGTAACTCTCTTGGCAGTCCACCTAGAAGTTAGTTCGGTTTACCTGTACATAGATCATCAAAAATTAATTACAGTACCCTAAAAATCCCATTTTTGCAAAAAAGTGACTTAGTGCCTTTTACTTGTAAGCCGACGATGTATTCTACGTATGCTTATGTCACGAGCTGATTTTTACAGACAGTTTTAACAAGCGCAATTTAGTACTGAGATACGCTATTTTGGCAAACGCTGTGTCGACACGCGCTGTTTAGTCACGCGCTTTTTTAAAAAGCGCTATTTTTTCACGAACGATTTTGTGAAAGCGGTATTTAGAACGCTCTATTCTGAAACATGCTACTAAAACCAGCCCTCTTTTCTACCAAAGTTGAGTTTTTGGTAAGTACATGTTTTTCCAGAACTATTTTACAATCATTTGTTTTTAATAAGTTTTGTTTTTAAATTTATAAGCCAGTTTTAATTTTAATTAAATATTTCGAGTGTTTCAACCTAAAACAAAACAATAAAAGTTGATTTGATAAAATCTTACCTCAATATGATTTTTTTTAATTTGGTCTTAAATTAATGTGTATGTGTAAATAACATATTTTGAAGAGAACAACCCCTTGCATTTTTTTTGCTAAAACTGGTTAAAATGCGGGGTTAATAGTTAACGATTTTGAATTGTTTATAAAATGCATCGGTTCAAAGTATTTAAATCCCTGACTATAGTATTTATTGATAAAATAATTTACATGATAATTAGTTTAATATGCACACTTTTATTGTGAGGTGAATAAACTGACATTGAACAAGTAAATATTAAGTTATTATACTCTTCGCAGCGCACACAGGCTGAATATAGTTATATTCTGAAAAAAAAAAACAAAAATAATAAATAATTAAGACTATAAAATGATCGATTAGGGAACGTTCACAGGCGGATCATAAAATTAACATTTTTTAATAATAAAAAACCTTATTCTGTTACCTTTTTTGTTGTTCATTTGCCCTTTTTGTTGTTTAACAATTTTCCGTGACATTTCAAGCTTAATAAAACTAGCCATACGATTAAGAAACGAAAAAAAAAAAAAAGAATAGTTTTGATCGGTTTAAAAAAGTTAACTACCTATACAATGTATACAGGGTGATCAGTAACTGCCATACCAAAATATACATCCAAAAATATGAAAAAAAGTTTCTATAAAGGCTGGTCCGGAAATTAACCCTGAGGGAGCTACGGCCCTTCGAAGATATATTGAATGGGGAACAAAAAAAGCATCAATAAAATTTTAATGCTGCAGGGTGATTCTTCATTTAAAACTGAGCAAAATAGTATGCTTCACCAAAAACCTAAATTTAATATTAAAGGATTAATAGCCTTTTAAAAAGTAACGTTTTTGGTGGCACAAAATGTTACTTCCTCTTAATTGCATTTTTTTTTTTGAAAACGGTTGCTCCTACAGTGTTACACTATAATACATTTTTTATATATTTTTACTCAAGGAATTCATATTTTTTACAAAAAATCCAAAAAAAGTACACATTATTACAATTTTAGAGGACCGTATCTCCTTTAGGGCTCATTTGCGGACCAACCTTTATACGAACTTTTTTTGATAATTTTGGATGCAGAATCACCTCTTAAATTTTGGCATGCCAGTTATTGAGGGTGTATATAAAAAAAGCCAACTTCACCAAAAGGCAAAACCATATAAAGACTGTGCGGGGTTCTTTTCTAAATGCTAAGCTGTTTACAATAAAACATTGGAATATTGAACAGCATCCAAAATTTTCAGAAAAAGTTCGTGAAGACTCGAAAAAAATCTATTAAAAAAAAAACATTTACTGCGAAGAGTATACAGTATGAAATGCGAAGCATTGCATATTTTTCAGGCTTGTTATTAAGTTTATTCATTTCATTTATGATACCATTGTCAATCAGAGCTTCTCTAGTCAAAATAAATTTTCAAAATTTTAAATTAACAAAAAATTTTTTTAGTAAAATCGATTTTAGTGAACAGAGAAGCCGTATTGAGCGGGTGTGTGGGTAACACTAAGACGATGTAGTGATGAAATTACTAAAATTTGCATTCCGTAGGTCAGCACCAGACCACGGCAAATGCAGTCGAAGCCGTCGACAAGTATACAGAATCATCAGCCAGTGCAGAGCCAAATCTTCAAGTCCATGCGCCCCTTGAAGACGCTCACACAGACGAGACCAAGTCAGTTGCCGTCACAACAAATGCTACCAATGTGATACCCACCAGCCCTCAATACGGCGTCGCTATTATTCCGAACAACGGAGTCACAGTCACTGCAGTCACTACACAAGATCATCATTTACCGCCATCGGAAACAATTACGCTATCAACGGATACTATGACTGACACAACTGCCAAACCTCTGGATGAAAACAAGGACTTGCATTCAAATCCAAGCAAGAACGACAGGTTTAAAGTGGTAAAAATTGCTAGTCTAGAGCCGTTTAAACGGGGCCGCTGGAAATGCATGGACTTTGTTGACGAAGCCCCGCCACTCACTAGTCAGTCCAAAGTGACACAATCCACTGGAAGCATTCAAATGACGGGCGGCTACATGCAAACCCAGAGTCTGCCCCAACAACAATTACAACAAATGATAATTCAAAGCGGTTTTACGAACGGTACTCAGTTTTATCCGAACATGCCCGCGCAGATAATTCCGCCGTCGCAGTACTTTTACCCTCAAGTGACCAACATGCAAAATCAAAATTTACAACAGCAAGTGCCAAGTAGTATGCCGACTCAGTTCATAAATGCTGCTCCAGGATATTTTCAAACGGGAGTTTTGCAAAACGCCGGTTTCACGATGCCACAAGGCTACCAAAACGTACAATATGTTCCTACAAATATCATGCAAAATCCGAACAGTGCGTTCGTTCCCACATCACAAACGGTTCAGCTCACGAACTTTCAACAAAGCCAAAGCTACGCTGGCCAACCAAATATCACGCAGTCTAATGTTGCGCAACCTCTAGTGAATGGACACGCTTTTCCCCAGCAAAATGATTCGCAAGTGACAGCTGCTAGTTTACCCACACAAACAGTAAAAAGTGTTATATTAAATTCAAACATCACGCAACCTGTGAGTCAGACTGTAATCAACCAGCAAAATATTCAGGCGGCCTCACAAAACAGTGCCCAATCAATTCCTGTCATCCAGAACCCACAGTTTATACCCAACCCCAATTTCCAACAGCAAATGCAAGGTGGCCAGAACCCTAACCAACTTCCAGTGCAAGTTTCAGTTAGTATGAAACATCCCGGGCAACAACAAGGTATGATTCAAGTCAGTCAAGTTATTCCAATTCAATCACAAAGTTTCGACCAAAGTTTAGCTAGTAACGTGTACACTAACCCTCAATTTACGAGTATGAGCGTGAGCAGTCTCAACGTACTGGAAAATACGGATGCGTCTGCAGACACTGTCACTGAACCGAGTAGTATTGCGGAACCGGTGAGTGAAAGCACGGACGATCCTTCAAAGACCAACCCCGTTGTCAACGCTATTGATAACAAAATTGAGCAAGCCATGGATTTAGTGAAAAGTCACCTTATGTATACAGTAAGGGAGGAAGTGGAAGTTTTAAAAGAAAAGATAGCGGAGCTCATGGAAAAAATACAGCAGCTAGAGACTGAAAACAATTATCTCAAAACACAGATTCCTCCAAAAACTCAGGCTCCCACACCCACGTTTATGACAAATCCGACTCAAGTTTCAAGTAGTAATCCTACCCCCATATCTCAAAATAACGCGCCCATTACTAATCCTAGTCCAAACATTATTCCAAATACTCAAAATCCCAACAGTGAGGCAGCTCCTTCACATTAAGGCTGTTTATTGTGTAATTTTGGCCAGTTCAACCTGGTTAAATTTTTATTATCGTCTAACTATACATGGTTATTCTTTTAAATGGTCTAGTGCCTCTAAATTTTAAATGACGCAAGATATCAAATTTGAAACAGGTACTTAAATAACTCACAGGTGGCGAAGAGTGGCAATATATCTAATGTAAAGAAGGGCGGTTTGATTTGAAAGATATTACATGTATTGTATGCAATTTTCTATCCAAAAGTATAAGTATTTTTTGCTTTTATGTTTAAGGGTTATATTCGGCTTTAAATTTTTAATAAATCATCAATAGAATGGGATACTCTTCCCTTTATAATTCCCGAATTAAGAAAAATATGAAAATTCCACAAAATATGCCAATTTATTCATCATCTGTATAATTGAAGATTATAAATTTTACGCCTATTTTAAAATTTTAAAAAGTCCAAATCTGCAGATTTAGGTCGCCCTGATGATAAGTTCAACTGACCTTTTTCATATAATTTTTGTATCTTAATTACATAGTTTCGGAGTTATAAAGGGAGGACGATCATATTCAACGAACTAGTAACTCTTCTCTCTAGAATACGCATACCGTTAATATAAATTATCGCCGACATCTCGGTTTGTTTGTAAACAAATAGTAGGTATATTCAGGCCTGAACAATAACAAAAACCAGTAACTGTTATTGTTGTCTCTGTTAGAATAATAATAATAATAATAAACACTTTTTTCTGATTTAAAAAAATGCTATTGGTTTTTTACCAAAAATAAAATTAAAAAATAACATAACGTAACTTAATAATAGAATAACCCCTTATAATTTATTATAATTTTTTTAGTTATTTTATTTACTGCAAAATTACCTAAAACTGACGGGGGTTATTCGCAACAAATTCTTGTTTTAATATTAAGTTGCTTAATTCTGATTAATCTAAAACTTTTTGCCAAGCAAGCAAGCAAATTTACGGTCTAACATTTATGACTTCCCTTTCTAAACTCAATAAACAAAAACCATATTTTTTTTAGTGAGAAATAAACTCCTTAAAAAAAGCAAAAACTTTGATATTTATATTAAAAAAACTTGATTTTTTAGGAAACACAACGTTTCAAAATTAATTTCTTGAAACCCGATTTTTGAACTGCATTTGCAGTTTATTTGTTTTAATAGAAAAACGACTTTAGTACAGTTTGTAGAAAGGCTGAAAAACGATAGAGGCAACAAAAATTATGAAATTGGAAAAACATAAATCGATCATGAAATGTCAATTAGAAGAAAAAGAAAAGACAATAAATAATTTTATAAAGCATAACTCTAAAGTATTATGTAATGCAACTACACAAACTGAACATACCCAAAATCAAAGTGCGGTTTCTCTCGATAATAAAAATCTCTATCCAAAAACTTATGTAAATACCAGTTCACAAACATCATTAAATAAATTCACAAAAACGAAATCTATTCAGGTATCATTGGAAAATACCAGTTTAAATTCCAACACTAACGGACAGAATAATAATATAAGCAACTTAAACCTCAATAATAATAATAAAATAACTGACACAAATAAATATAAAAAAACTCTTATTTTAACGGACGAAATAGGTCGTGGTTTAAACAAATCATTACATAATAAACTAGGACAAGAGCACATTATTGAGACAATAATTAAACCAGGTGCTACATGTGATCATGTGATAAATAATGTTGAACTTCTCACTAAAAACTACTCGATAAACGATCATGTGCTAATAATCGGTGGTTCTAACGATTTCAAGACCAACACATCTCTAAACCTTAAAACTATTAGTGAAAAAATAAAAGCAATATCTAACACAAATATAATTATGGTTTCGGTCCCGTATACAAAAAATACTAATACTAATGACCTAATATTTAAACATAACCAAAAATTGTCTAATTGTGTTTTTAGACTAAATAAATTCAGTCAAGGTAATATTAAATATGTGGATATTAATAACAGTCATGGACAGAAAATAAACAATAGTGATCTAGCAAATTTAGTGAAAGTTATTATTATGCAAAAAAGTGTTACCAGTAAAAAAAACTTAGTTTTCATCACCCCGTCGACGAACAATGCAGACCTGCCAGTCATAAACGCTGAAACTTCTTCAGAGGGTTTGCCAGTTATAAACATTATAAACGTTGAAATTTTATCACAAGGTTCCCAAGTCCCACCAACTCAACTTGAACAAACTTCACCTGTTTCCATAACAGTTTTGGAAGATTCAGCATCTTCTACTTTTTTAGACTAAAAAATTCTAGTATACATCACCGTTTCAAATCAGTAAGAAATAATCAGAATAAACTTGAAGCAAATAGTATAGAAGTTATAAATATTCTACATTTAAATGCACAATCAGCTCGTAATAAGATACCAGAGCTAAATGACCTGGCAAATCAAAATGTTAATGGCTACAAAGTAGATGTCTTATGTATTAGTGAGGCCTTTGTTAAAGAAGATGAAGTGGAAAACTTTATCATTGAAAATTTTTCATCTATTTCACATTTTTCAAGAGCTGACTCGACACGCGGTGGTGTAATGACCTTGTGTAGAAATACTCTAAACTGTCAAGAACTGCCTCATCTTTCAAATCTATCTGTGGAAAATTTTTGTGAAATTTCAGCGATTGAGTTATTAAAACAAAACACTATAATAGTAACGGTTTATAGACCGTCAGGCTGTGACTTTGAAACATTCCTTCAACCATTTATTAACCTTATGGAGGCTTTAAGCAAAATAAAGAAGGATATTGTAATAAATGGAGATTTTAATATAATGTTTTTAAACTCTAAGGACAACGAATTAAAAATATTCAATGACCTTATAAATTCTTGTGGTTTTAAGGTGACGATCTCCTCACCAACACGTTATAAAAACTGCCTTGATAATGTTTTAATTAATTTTAAACCTACTGATCGAGATTCTACCTCTTATGTTTACAATCCTGGTATATCCGATCACAAAGCTGTAGGTATATTTGTAAACAAAATAAATTCAAACACCAAACCTGTTAAGTGCACATACAGACCGATCACCCCCAATGGTAAGTCAATTTTCTTTAATCTGCTTGATGAGGTCGACTGGGACTTTATTAAGGACAAGAAACATGATACAAACAAGAAATTTTCAATATTTATGAATACTATTGTTACTTCATACAATTCAGCCTTTCCGTTAAAAACAAAAAAAAATAGTAAATATAAAAAAAAGAAAATATGTAATTGGTTTAATGAAGATATTAGACGTCATCGAGAGTTCCTAAATTTTTTATCTGACTTACATCATAACTTCCCTGACAATCGTGATATTTCTGATAATTTAAAAAATGCAAAGCTAGCCTATAAAAACCAAATATCCCTGGCTAAGAAAAATGCTTATCAGCAAACCATATTAAATTCTAAAAACAATAATAAAATATATTGGGACGTTATTAATGACAACCGTAACAAAAAAGTTTCTAAAACAGGGGATATTAATGTCAAAGAATTTAATAAATTCTTTGTTAACGTATCCAGTAAAATTAGAGAAAACATAGCTTCCAATGATATCAATTTTACTGAATACCTAAGTAAGGATAAAGGCAGCGAAATATTTAATTTTAGATCTCCTACTTTTATAGAAGTTAGAGATACAATAAAAAATCTTAAAAAAACTACAAGTAGGGATCACTATGGCCTGAACGTAGAGCTTATCAAGTCTGTCATCAATAAAATAACTTCTCCTCTAACTTTATTATTCAATGAATGTATTCAAAATGGTATCTATCCCTCTGCGCTAAAAATAACAAAAATAATACCGGTGCATAAAAAGGGTCCACTGGATGATATGAACAATTATCGACCAATTGCACTTGTACCAATAATTTCTAAGATTTTCGAAACTCTATTAAAGAACCAGATAGTGTCATTCTTTGAACGTAACAAACTATTTTATTGTGACCAGTACGGGTTTAGAAGTAATAGATCAACCAGCCAGGCTATTAACAAATTAATTAACTTGATTGTAGAAGCTATGGAAGGTGGACTTACAGCAGGATCTGTATTTTATGATTTACAAAAGGCTTTTGATTGTGTTCCTCCAGATAAACTGATAGAGAAATTAAATTCTTATAATTTTAATTCCAAAAGTTCTAAGTTGATCAAATCTTATTTAACAAACCGTAAACAATATACTTTTTTCAATGACAAGATCTCGGATTGTAGTGATGTCATAGATGGTGTTCCACAGGGCTCTGTACTCGGGCCAATACTCTTTTTGATCTTTATCAATGATTTGGCCAGAGCTGTTGGTGGTATTCACCTTTTGCTCTTTGCCGATGACACCACAGCAATCCAAAGTCATAAAAACGAATTACAATTGGAAGGTTATTTGGAGAATACACAATCAAAACTAAAAACCTGGTTTGATGTTAATGGTCTAAGTCTAAATTTAAATAAAACACAAAAAATGTTCTTTACGCATCGCAACACCAATTTTATAAACCCCGAAGCTGTAAAGTTTTTAGGCGTCATGTTAGATTCCAAGCTTTCCTGGGAGCCCCACGTAAATTATATTTCTAAAAAAATTTCCAAAAACTTATTTGTCTTGCGTAATTTAGTAAATTTAGTATCTAGAGACATTATACTTATTGCCTATAATTCCCTTGTCATATCACATATGTTGTATTCAATTCTTAGCTGGGGACATTCTTGTCACTCAAACAGAATTTTTAAACTTCAACGTAAGGCTATTCGTATCATTTGTGGTAAAAATTATAGGGATGATGTTAAAAACTGTTTTGTTGAATTGAATCTGTTGACTTTTCCGTGTTTATATATATATTATTGCTTGGTATGTGCTAGAGAGCAGGATATTTATTCATCGCGATCCAGTATTCAACCTCACAATATAAGAAATAGTAACAACTTAAATATTAAATTTTTAAGACTTTCATCAAGTAGATTTAGTTTAAATTATTATGTTCCCACTTTTTTTAATAAATTGCCAGAACACATACGACAATTACCAATAAATACCTATAAAATCAAAATAAGAGCATTTTTAGCGAGGAACGCATTTTATAGCCTTCAAGAGTTTATTTCCATGAATATTTTTGAAATATAATGTATAATGTTTAGTTTAGCTTTTTTTAGTTTAGTTTAGTTATATATTTATTGTTTTACTCTAGTTGTTTAAGTGTATATTCATTTTAATGTTATTTTTACTTAAATTGTTTTAAGTGTCTATTCATTGTAATATTCTATTATTTGACATGTGTAAACCACGGTATTAACACGAAATAAATTACTTACTTACTTACTTACTTACTTACTTACTTTGGAGCAATTTCGCTTTTGAGGGTTTTGCCTTGAACTTAGAAAATTTCGCCTCTGTGCTCCTATTTTAAATTATAAAAATATATTATTTACGGCCAATAATAGTTTACCTTATATAATAACTATATCTGTTCCAAATTTCAAGTCGATACCCAACGCCGCGGCGCGCCATTTATAAGTTAGAGGCACTGTATTTGAGAAAAACCGTGTATTCTACTGTTCGTTTTCCCTCAATTCTATGAATTTATTATACGAGATATACCTCTTAAATATCAAGATTAATCAGAAAGTTTAACAAAACTAAAATTTTAAATAGTATTTAAAAATTTAGTTTTACTTCTTTTGTATTGTTAAAATCCAAAGGTAACTATTTAAAAAAATTCAATTTTCTTATTATGCTTTTTAAACATTATTTATTTTCTAAATTATTAGTTTTATATTTTTATTATGGTCTGTTTTTTCAAGCAAGAGAGTAAATTAAAAATCGCACAGTGAATATTTACAAAACAGATTCGAATATTGGATGTGCGAATATACTGCGTAGTTTATTTTATAAAACATAACTATATTATATACACAAACATATACTATTCAAACCTGTTGTAAAAATATTTACTGTGCGATTTTTAATTTACTCTCTTGCTTGATGAAACAGACCATTGTTTTAATTAAATATGGTCTGTTTTTTCAAGCAAGATAGTAAATTAAAAATCGCATAGTTAATATTTTTACAACAGGTTTGAATAGTATAAGTTTATGTATAAAATGTAGTTACGTTTTCTAAAATATACTACGCAGTATATTCGCACATCCAATATTCGTATCTGTTTTGAAAATATTCACTGTGCGATTTTTAGTTTACTATCTTGCTTGAAGAAACAGACCATATTACATAGACAAAGTCCCAGTCTGTGACAAAAAAACATTTTTTGGTTTAAATAAATCTTGATTGAAAGTTGTTGTCGATAATTTTAGAAATATTGACATTTGAAATAAACTTTAAAATTTTAAGAGTACCAAGAAGTAAAAAACACTCAAAAATCAAGTTTTCTAATGCTAATCTTGTTAAATAATAGACGCATCTCGTCTGTTAATTTATTAAACAATCCACGGCTAGCCTTAAAAAATTTAAATGAAAAGTCAAACCACCCCGGATTTTTTGATTTTAGGTTGTTTTAGGAACTGTTCCAAACGGTTTTTGACAAAAGTTAAAATCGCTTACGAAGCCGTTTTTAAATAAAGTCATTCTCCTTCTTCTTCAAGCTTTTCCTGACATCGCAATACGGAGTTTTTTCTATGACACACCCTATAGCATAGGTACTACCAATGATACTCAATATAATCACGACCATTCACGCCTACTTTATTAATGTCTAAATTAAGACGACCGTAATTTTCTACATTAACAAAGTAGGCATGTGAATGGTCGTGATAATTTTGAGTATCATGGGTAGTACCTATGCTATAGGGTGTGTCATAGAAAAAACTACATATTGCGATGGCAGGAAAAACCTGAAGAAGAAGAAGAATGACTTTATTTAAAAACGGCTTCGTGAGCGATATCAATTTTTGTCAAAAACTGTTTGGAAATGTCCCAAAAACAACCTAAAATCAAAAAATCCGGCGTGGTTTGACTTTTCAATTAAATTTTTTAAGCCTAGCCGTGAATCGTGTAAGTAGTTTATGAATTTATATATAAAAAATATATATCATACATATTATAATCATATACATGTACCTACATATATTATGCTTTCTATAAGAGATTTATTAAGTATTATATTTTATATAAGTTGCAATATCATTGAACATATTGAGTATTTGGGGAATATCAAACATAACACATGTAAGATGAAGGTTAAAATTTAAATTTTCCTGCGAAAAGGGAAAAAAAGTAAATATGAGCAGCGAAAACAGTAAATTGATAACAATGCAAAACATTTTTTGGTGCGACAGGGTTCCCACAGATCAGTGAATCAGGCAAAAGTCGGCATTGTAAAGGGTCATCCGGAAAACCTGTAATTTGACTACTTTTTGCCTAAAAATCAGGAAAACACCACAGTCTATATGGTATCATGAATCCTCGGATTTTTATTTTAAAAGCAGCAAAAATAGCAAAATTGTATTAAAATACACATCTTTGTGTCATAAAACTTATATTTTTTTGTATAATAATGTTTTAGGTGCTCATTTACAATTTTTTGTTCCCTTTCCGCGTGGAACGTGGTATTTTTGAACGAACAAAGATGAAACTTGGGCATAGAATTTTGTAAGTGCAAGTGAAATAATATCTGTTCTTTAATAATTTCGACCTGTTGATTTTGAATTTGCATTCAGATTTTTTAATCTGACAGTTTTTGAGATGTTAACGTGTTTTTTTAGCGTTAACTGTAGTGTAAAACCATAAATAAGTTAAACAAATAGTTTTAAAAAAAATGTATATCCCTTTATAAGAATCCTTCTATAAAGCTTTTTTATGCGAAATGTAAGTTAGTCTTATTTATGTTGCAGGTCACATGCAAATAACTTTACACCACGATATTTCAAGAACGGTTTGATATAGAGACTTCAAATTTGGACAAACCAAATTTCAAGTCTCTGTATCAAAGCGTTCTTGAAATATCGTAGTGTAAAGTTATTTTTCAAGCAACCTCCACCATTATTACGAATATATCTTGTGGTTTTAGCAAATAACATTATTTTTTAGGCAAAATCAAGTAAAATATTTGCTTAAAACACGATAAGTTACATTTTTTTAATAAAAAAGAGCTTACAGCATTCGTTCTAAAAGGGCCAGTGTAGGTTTGTCAATATTGACAAATTGACATTAGCCCTTTTAGAACCAAGCCACAGATATATCTTTTGCATTTCTTATTGATTTTAACTAATTTATAGATGGTTGGTAAGGAAAAGCCTCCATATTATTCTTAATATTTTTTTAACAGTGAACTTTCAATTTTTAATAATAAAATCCACTGTACCTCAAAAACTGTGTCTGATCTGAAAGCAAAACCGGAATGAGAAGGTTAGAATTAGCTATTACCTCTCATGCGATTTCAAAAAAATCTGTACCTGTGTTACCTTAAAAACTTTTAAATTATTTATGACTGACTTTTTAAAAATTGCATTTTTTACTCAGAATCTAAAGATAACCTTATCTGAGTCATTGATTCTAGTGAATAACATAATCTGGTATTTGAACAAAAAAAAATCAAGCTACAATATGTCCAATCATCGGGTATTTGCGAAAAATTTAGCAGCTTTTTTATACAGGATTAAAATTTTAAAATAATTTTTTTATCCTAAACATTATCGGAACGCCCATTTTGATTTAAAATTGCGTATCTTTTTATTTAAAATATATATTTTTATACCGGCCTTTCTATTTTTTTTTGCAATGACAAGGTAGTTCATGCAATACATTATTATTTTCTGCATCCAAAATTTATCTACATATTTTTTAAATACATTCAGCTGCCGTTTGATAGTTTTGTTAAAAAATGCCACTTAATTTTTAGACATTTACTTAAAAATGGACATTGTTCTTGAATTTATATTGTGTACGTTGATAACACTGAGTAACATATATCTTGATCCATTAAAAGATACATTTTGGGGTGAAATTCAAAAAAGTAGTCATGGTAGCATTCCTTTGGCCGTCTCAGATCCAGGTGCCAGACTTTATTATACTATCTAATAAGTAGTTAGAAAAACTCGAGGGGTTTATTTATTGTAAAAAAGTGTACAAGGATTGTGAGAATCAAAGGATTGTGGAAGATTGTCAAAGATCTTCAAAAAGATTGTGAAAGATTACATAACATTTTAATGAAGATTGTTTAAGATTGTGGGAAGATTTCAGATGGTTGTGGATTGTAGATGATTTTGGATGATTGTGGAAGAAGGAATTGTCAAAGGATTTAGAAGATTGTTGGATAGGTATAGAAGGATTGTCCAATAAATAAACCCCTCGGAAAAACTGATAAATTAAATTTTATTTTTATTAAATCCAAGACTATTTTTGAATATCCCCAATATGTATTTCCAAGAAAAGATCAAAATATTTTACCCAGTGTAATTTATTTAACGTGATAAATTATTCTAATGGGGATTTTAATTGGCCGAAATAAATTGTAAATTATGTAAAATTGTGTAAAGTATGTATTATATGAATGGGCTACATATAAATTACGTAACGCACACGAGGGGAGGAGTAACTGCTTAGCGTTACGCCCATATAAACTTATATGGGAAAGTTGTACATGAGGAGTAGGCGCTCAAAATTGCAAAAAATGCGTTACGTATTTTTTTGGACAGCCCATATGAAAAAAATGAAGCCAAATTTTTAATTTGGTGCTATTTGAAACTGTGATTTAATTACACCATTCTTAATTTCTTTGTTTTGTGTTAACTTTAAAATAAATTGCTAAATATTATATTATTATCACTATTTTTATAATAATCCCAATGTAAATTGTAATATTATCGATATGTGTACGGCGCACTGTGGTTCAAGCAGAGTTTAAGGCGTCAAAATTCGATAGTTTTGTAAATAAGTATTTATTCTAAAAGAACGGTTTTGTAGTTTTATTTTTAGATTCATGTCATTAATTTTTTATTCAGCTCAGATTTAGTAGCTGTAAAAAAAAATACTAATATAGCGGTGGTCTGGACAACTATTCTGCCGTCCTAAGCCAATAAGACGCAACTCAAAATTTAAATATTCTGAGCTATTGAACATTTTCTAAATTTGAAATCAGCACCGATATTTTTGGATATATATCAGTCTTTATGCTAAAAGTTAAGTAAATATTATTTCTGTATAAAATTTTATCCATTTACATCAATATATTATAATATAAATGAGATACGTCTAATTAGCTAAGTAATTTCCGAGAAAATTGCAATTCCTTAGCAAATAAGACGTAACTCAAGTTATTAAAATAGAAAAAAAATTACATTCTTAATGTCCTGATATACGTCTTATTCGGTTAGGAGTAGCAGTTTTCTCGACAATTAGCTAAATAGACGCATATTGTATAAATTTAATATTATATTATATAAAAATTATAATTAATTTCGATTTAATTATAATACAGAATCTTATAGTTGGTTTAAATTTACGTAAATAAATTCAACTCATTCATTACTCCACCCAAATTTTTGATAATATTTTCCTTTTTCTTGATTGAAATTCCTAGTACTTTTTCTTGTTTTTATGATGGTGGCAAAATAAAATTTTTCTTTTAGCTGTAAGAAAGTTTGCTGTAAATGATGGACCATCAAAATCTTTTTGGTAGGCGATTTCATATGATCCTCTATGTACCTTTACCTGGACCATTTCGTGAAGGTATGGCCTAGGATCTAGACTGTTTAATTTATACTGGGAGGAATAATCCTCCCAAATATAAAAATTATCCAATTCCATCGGAAATACTTCAGTTTGAGAAGAAGTTAATTTAACAGCCTTTATAAAATCAGTGAAGTCATACAATTTGTTTTACATTTTTCTCATAGACTGTTCCACTTTATGATGGAAGGAATCTGCAGCCATGAAAGTATGACCTGGCTCAAAATATTTTAAAGTTATATCATTTGCAGAAATCTTATCTGAATTAACCATATAAATTAAGAATGAAAACAATGTCCAGTTTTTATTTTGGGCGCTGCAATTATCAAGCCAGATGACTATTTTTGATATGTCTCGCTTATTAATCAAAAACTGATAAAAGGTGCTTATTATTTCTTCTTTGTTTCTCTTAAAAAGGGCATCATGCCAAAGAACTGCAAATGGTTTTCCGATTTTTTGTTTTCCAACGGGGACAAAAGATTCATTATAAACAGTTAACCTGTTGGTAAATATTGCAGACTTAAACATATCGAGTCTAGGTAACATAATAACTTTCTCTCGTCACCGTTAAATGATGGTGAACCAGAAGACGGTTCACCATCGTTTTGCGTTAAAAGACATAACCCTTGCTTAGCCAAAAAAACCTATCTTAATTTGACAGATATTAATTGTCATAAACGTAAAATACAAACAAGTGATAATCTTAAGCAATTTAGAATTAACTAAGAGATACGTCTATTTTGCTTAAGAAAATGAGTTACGTCTAGATCGCGTAGGTTTTTTTAGAATTTTTGAGATGCGACAAACTTTGTTAGCATTTTATCATGTTTTATCATAAATATTTATCCGTTTTGGTTTGGATACATGTAGAAAAGAGCTTTTTTTGTATGAAAATCCAAAAAAATTAAAATCGACCAAAACTTGAGTTACGACTTTTTGGCTTAGGACGATAGTAAAAAAGTTCTATAATAGAAGTCTCCAGAATTGCCGCTGATGGAGTGATCCTAATTTCAAAGAGTATGAAAATGCTGACATAATGCTAAAGTTTTAATAACAAAATACAGTTAAAAAGAGTGACCGAAAAATTAGCCTCTTTTTCAAACATCTGTAACTTCGATTGGAATTGATAAAATGAAACGTATAAGGGCTCAAAATTGTTGTCTGGTCATGAACTTGTGCGAAAAGCAAGATTTATTGTTCTAGAAGCTAAACATCCCCTTAAACAAAGGGATAACTCGGGGTACTTGAATTTTATCCCAAACTTTCTCACATTTTATTAAACATAACCAGGGCTGGCAAAAAGACGGGATTTTCCGAAAAATCCCGGACAGGGTATTTACCGGTAAGAACCGGTAAAAACCAGGCCACAATTGCCCAAATGCTGGGAAAAATCAAGTGGTTTTTACCGGTATTTACCAGGGTAAAAACCGGGAAAAACCGGAAAAATTGGGAAAAATCTCAAGAAAAACCTACATTTTTAATAAAAAAAATTATAATACAATACCTATGAGTTTCATGGATACAAAAACCGAGTTTTAAAATTTTCCCGCCTACTTAGGTACTAGGAACACAAGTGTGAATTAAGTCGGTTTTTATTTTTTACAAATCTATTTGAAAATATTTGCTTGCCTCTCACTCTAGCACATCACAAAATCCCAGTGGGATTTTCCTTGTGGTTTTTACCGGTATATACCGGTATTTACCAGGTAAAAACCATATGATATTTACCATCCGGGATTTTGCTCAGTGGTAAAAACCGGTAAATACCACTGGTTTTTACCGCCCTGGTCAAAACCTTGCCAGCCCTGAACATAACTGACTGGATCCCTTTAACTCGATTTTTCTTGAGATACTTTATGATTTACTAGTTTTTTTGGTGCTTGGGGGGTAGTTTAACCCTCTTTGTGGGCGGATTTTCATCGAATCCAAGGGTGATATCCCTTTACCCCTTTTTTTATCTTTTATGAGACAGAAAAATGTTTTGAATTTTTTAATTTTTTAACCAACTTAGACCCCTTTTTCTGTCATATAAACATAAAGGGGTATTACCCTTGGATTCGATGAAAATCCACCCCCACAAAGAGGGTTAACCTACCCCCAAGCACCAAAAAAAGTAGTAAATCATAAAGTATCTCAAGAAAAATCGAGTTAAAGGGATCCAGTCAGTTATGCTTAATAAAATGTGAGAAAGTTTGGTATAAAATTCAATTCAAGTACCCCTAGTTAACCCTTTGTTTAAGGGGATCTTAAGCTTCTAGAACAATAAAACTTGCTTTTCTTTAACTGTTGAACACCTTGAGACCCAAATAATTTTTTGATATACATTTGATATGTTTAGGGAAATCAATGGAGGCAGGGGGCAAGGGAAAGTTATACTTTTAAACTAATTTTAAATGATATAAATGAAAACTTAAAAAACATCGACTTTAAAAAAAATTAAGAAATACATGTTTAAAAAGAGAATAAGCTTTAAAATGATATATCACACGACCCCCTCTTTTTGAAATGTTCCCCCTTGCCCCCGCCTCTATTGGATTCCCTAAACATATTAAATATATACCGAAAATTATTTGGATTTTTTTTGCGTGTTCCAAATTTTGAGTTAATATGTTAAGCCGTTTAAAAGGGAAGTGGGCGGACTTGAAACACGCACTGTATATTATGGCCTAGTATACAAACTAAGTATTTAGTGTTCGAAAGTGATTTTTTTTTTTTTGGGACAGAGTTAAGGCAAAAAAATTTTCGAGAACTCTAAAGATAGTTTGCGCAATTGCATCCGTGGTGCATATGATATTTTTGCTACTACCTAAAGCTAGTAAGCTCCGAATAAGAGTTAAAAATTAAGTTTAAAAATTATTTTGACATAGCCGCCAGTTTGACAAATAAGTTAAAAAGTTAGTAGTTGTCTCAAAAAGTTTTCTTATTGACCATCATCAATAAACAATGCTTAACAACGGTCAATAATAAGTTCACTCATTTTATTGGTTGTCAACCATCATTGACAACGGTTTGTAATAGATAAGCTAGCGCTTAATCAGTAGAAAAAGTTTTATTTTACACTTTTCAGCCAAAAGTATAATGTAATGTATGTAAAAAGTACCTTATCTTTTGACGAGACAGGTATATTATTTATTTTTGATCGGTGAATCAAAATCCGGTTCAACCATAAAAAATCATGTTTTTTGCATTTTTCTCGAAAAATCACTGCGGAACCCCTTAATCTGACTTCGGATTTAGATTCAGCGATGAAAAATACATAAGAATAGACTTGTCCCGTCAAAAGATCAGGGTACTTTTTTTGTGGGCCTGCGTTATTTAATTCTTAATTTTACTTAGTAGCCTTAGGCTAGCGGTCGTAAAAATTAAAACATAAATTATTGAATTTTGATGTTTCTACTCTTTTTCTAAACCACGTTGCTGCTTTGACCGTATTCGCTCTCACTGTAACGTTTCAGTTTTCATGTGTAAAATTGAACGAAAAATTGAGGGCCAATACCCAGGTAGCAAAATAACATGACATTCACGTGAAAGTCACGTTAATATGTGACATGTGACGTTAAGATTGTAGTCTCATTTAACAAGAATGTAGCATTTTGGGGATGTCCTAAGTCCGCCCCTAATAACATCACACAATGACATCCCGAAAATAACGTGTTTGTGACATCATAAATCCACATTCCTGTTATATCTAATATCTTATGGATGCCGTTACTTTAATATTTAAATAATATTTTAGGATATTAGCTTTTTCTAAATTAAAACCATTAAAAACGCTATAACCCTATAAAAAAATCGGATTTAAAATCAATCAGTAATTGAAACAATCACAGATTGAAACAGATAGATTCTAAATACGAAATTGCAGATTAAGCGGAGAATATATCCTTTAATCCGTGTCCGTGGTCTTGAGAAGCCCGGCAGAGCCCCCTATCCATTGGAAATCTGTATACAATTTCCTTATAATAATTTACTCTATCAACATCATCTTATATCGATTTTTTTGCTTCGAACGTCGGTGAGAAGCAAAATAACATGACATTCACGTGAAAGCCACGTTAATATGTGACATGCGATATATTCACAGCGTTGCTAAATATTTGTTATTTAATAACATGGTTGTCACGTCACACGTGTTACGTTGCAAATGTGATGTTAAATACATGTTATTTTTCAATATTATGTGATGTTATGATTTAGTTTAAAAATACACCCAAAAGTAATGTTAATTTCTTGTAATATAACATCCCTTGCTACCTGGGTATTGGATCTCGATGTTTGTGTAGTAGAGTATATTAAAAATGTGTCCTAGCAGAGTGTATTTATCCCAAATAAATAAATATACTCTGGTCTTAGTAAGTATAGAAATAATTAATTAATGTATACTCAAAATATAATGATTATTTTGCTTTGATAAAAATATCGTAAAAATATGAAAAAAATATAAAGTAGAATGTTTATAATATTATTTTGCTTTAAGGTTGTGTTTTAATTTTAAAATTAAAACCAGAACATTTCGGTAAAGAATTTAAAAAGACAAAAATATGATACATTTAAATTGATTCTTTACATTTAAAGGATCTTTAAAAAACGGTATAAATTAACGAAAAAATAGGTACAATGATATTTATTTATCCAATATTCTAAGTTTATCTGATTTAAAATTAAATAGAGTCCAAAGTGTTGAAAAAGTATTTATCCAGTACATACAGATAATAAGACAATTACCAGCTTTATTTTAAAAAGATAGACTCAATAATAACCCCCGCGTGGCTTTTACTTTATTGTTATTATCCATTTAATAAAGTAAAAACCACGCGGGGGTTATTATTGAGTTTATCTATTTAAAATAAATCTGGTAATGGTCTTATTATCTGTATGTATTGGATAAATAACTATTTCTAACAATTTTTACAAAATATATTCATAGTTATGGATTAATAGGTATTTTTGAATGTATGTAAGACACAACCTTTAATTTTTAACAGTTGCTTTGTTTTTAAATAGATACCATCGTGATTAAGTAAGTTTAAAAATTATCTTCGATACAATAAATGTCTATAAAATATTTTAGAAAGAGGTTGCAAAAATCTACGAAAAATATATAAAATATACCTATATGAGAAAGGTTAGACAATTATGGCTGTGTTATTATAAAATTGTTTCTTTCTGTAAAACTTTGAAATTTAGGTTGTTTTAAAAATATTTGGACTGCTACCTACTATGTAATTTTTACGTATATTATGTAAAAAATATTAATTACAGGATCACAAAAAAATAGTGTTTTTTTTTAACTTGTTATAACATTTTTCGTAGAAAATGTTCAAACACTATATTGTTAAATGAGTTATATTCATTTTATTACTTGAAAAATTGTTAAGAGGCAAACTAACATCACTACTCTTTATTTTCCTACTCCCTAACATCCCTATTCCACAAAAACCCTACTTTGTAATATCCTTACTCCATAACATCCCTACTCCCAAAAAACCCTACTCCGCACTACATTCGGTCAACTAAGAGCGTGTCACCTATAACGTGTAGGCGGTAAGAGAGAGCCCTACTTTTTTTTAGAGGATATAGTTTACTTCCTCACGGACAATGCTTTGTACATAGAGACTATTTTTGAAGCTTATTTTTGGTGAGCTAACACGTTTTAAAACATGAGTGCTGCGTACCCGTCACGGGACGAGGCTGTCTTTCTCTATTCGCATCCGAAAGGTCCTAAAATGACGCCTACAGCGGCTGCGAAGTATATGGGCAAGTCGGGGAGATTCGTCAACAAGTGAGTGAAATGACACTCGGAAACGAAAAATTTTGACGACTTACTGGATCGTGGTGGCTCAACAGGAAAAGTGTCGGCTAAGCACGAAAAATAATTTTAAACATATTTTCTCAAAAAACTCAATAAACCCTGCGATAAGAGGCGAAAATACTGATGCAGAAAGTTTTGGATATTTCGCATGAAAAAATTCCTATCAAAACATTTTGTAAACTACAAAACATGCTTTTTGAAATTTCCACCGGACTAGTTTGGTGGTCTTTGCCGTAGGAATATGTGGAAAATCTCGTCAAATTATGCCCCCATGATGCCAGGCAATCATTGGCGCCAATGGGCAGGGCGACTTCCTAAATTATTTTCATTGATCTACCATTCATTGACTGAATTTATGTAAAAAAAATTGGTATAAATAAATTCTTGAATAAACAGTGCGTGACACGCTCTTACTTGACCGACTGTATATGCACTCGATTTTTCACTTGACACAACATAAAATAGTTATTTTTGTATTAAGACAAAGCAAAATGACTGATTTCTGCTTGAACTTGTCCAAACGAGGCGTCTAGCCGAGATCAGCATTCACGCGAAAGCAGAAATTACATTTGCGCTCGTAATACAAACAAAGTTTTTTCTACGATCTAAAATAAATAAATTTCTGGCAGTAAATTTATAACCTTACAAGGTCGCAGCACTTATATTTTTTTTGCAAATCTGGTGGTTTAGAAGAAAAACCCTTCCCACAGTAACTCTCCATAATTTCTTAACAACAAATATTTAACACATAAATATTAAGCACACGAAATTGAGATATTATTTTATATTAAAAAAATGGCAGAACACAACATCCCGTAGCATATACTTGACACTGTCAAGTTGACAGTTGTTTTACGATTGACTTGCCGGTTGCCTACACTGTCGCGCGCAAAATTCAATTTTGCGCTTGCTGTCATGGTAACGAGCAGAAAAGTAAAATGCTAAGAAATAGGTTATTTTTTGTAGAAATGTTAACTTTTCTATTAGATCGTTGAAAAAGTTATTTGTCAGATATGTACTTAGTTAATTGGTTACTTATTTATTAGCACACGTTATGTAAAAGGACAAAGAAACTATTAGAATAACACATTTGCGATAATCAGCAGTGCTCATTGAGCACTTCCTAGGAAAAAATAAAATAATATAGAAGAAAGTTCTTTCTTCCGCGGACCACTCATTTATTATTGGCTAATAGAGTGCATACAGTGCGGAGTAGGGATATTGGGAGTAGGATGTTATGGAAAAAGTCCAGTTATGCAAAATAGTAAGGGACGCGGCCCGTTTTACACCACAGAGCGCATAAATAGCATAATTATACATATATCGTAGTGTATCAAAATTTTAACAGATATCGGTACTGTTTTCCTGGAAGGTGGCTATCCAAAGACTCGTATAACAAGCATAGTACATAAGAATGCGATGCCAGGATTGGCTTGATGTGTCGTCATGTATCTTGTAATGGTTGTTATGCGAGCCTCTGGATAGGCCTTAACTTGTAATTGGAACCTAAAAATTTGACGTTTTCCTTGTGTTCAGTATAATTTACTTTGTACAATATGTAGAATATGCTAATTTATTGTGAGTGTATGAAGAATAAACCAAAAAAGTACCTTTTTCATACCATACAAAATAACATTAAGTATAACCATTTTTTTATGTAACTTTCTCTTCTTTTATTAGCTTTAACGACCGTCAATCATTGTCATAGACAAAAAATGTCACAATATTTTATATGTTTAAAGGTACGAGTTTTTAACGAATGATGTAGCTTAAAAATCGCGGGAATTTTAAACTACTATCTTGCATAATTGGACGGATTATAGTAGTAAGTTAAGGCGTAGGGAAATTGAGAGTAAGGATGTTAGTCTGCCGAACACAAAGTGTAGTTCAATGCATGGTTTCTGTTTTATTTTCATTGTAAACTAATTTTATATCTGTGTTATAAAATATCCCTTGAAATATAAATTGTACCTCCCGAGGGTCTTTTTGCATAAAAACCTAATTTCAGAGATTTTTTGAGTTCCTGTAATATTTATATCCTTTTTTGCATCAAAATTGTTAAATTTTAAGCATTTTTTCTTTAATTGGTCCAGATTTTTTTAACATACTTTAGCTGTGTGGAATTATATTTGTTTTTGTTTTATTTATTTTTTATTCGATATATTTACTATTCGATTTCACTTATAAGCTAATCTATATTTTATTACACTATTATAGATATATTAAAATACATATTATTAAAAAATACTTTGCATTTTAACTTTTACATACACACATAATTATTCATTGGTATTTTCGTTTAGCAATCCAGGGCAGCGATTATTCTTAGTTGCACACTTCCCCACGAAATTTCGTGGGGACCATTAATGGTCCCAGTCGGCATTTACAGCAGATGAGTCGGCAAATTAGACGAGTCAAAAATACATGTATTTTGCAAGATTGCAAGATTGATCTTTTCCCTTTTAGTGAATGGTTTTTTGAGTCATTAGTTTAATCAGGTGAAAATTTTTTTTGATAATCGGCAATTTTTTAAAAATAATGAGTTTTTTTTATTCATCAGCTGCTTAATGATGCTTTATGACTCGAAAAAAAAATATTTTAGAGGGTTAATGTAGAGTAGCGTAGGCCGTTTTTTTTTTTAATTTGAAAATCCAATGGGGGGGAAAGATGCGTCTTGCAAAGAGAAAAAAAGCGTGTATTTTATTTTATTTATTTTTACAATTTTTGGGCCCTCTACAAAGGTGTACATTTTGTAACTTTGAGAAAAAACTTTAAAAAAATAAAAATAAGAAAACTTAACAAGAAAATTGCAAAAGTGTTTTCTTGCAAAAACGAATAAGTTTTACAACCGAAAATAACATTTACAAACATCACGGGCAATATTTTAATCCACTTTATATTTGTGGTGGAAGTGAGGCATAATTACACGTGATTTAACTCTTACGCGAATAACGCCTTGTCACCCTGTCTCCATCGTGCCCCCTAAGCATACCAAATATATACCAAAAAAATATTTGGTTTGTTATTTATGTATTCCAAATTTCAAGTTGATATCTTAAGGATTTCAAAAGTTAAAGTGGGGAGGCGGACTTTTGACACGCTGTGTATACATTAAAAATGTGAAGAAATACGATATTTTAATTAATATTAAAGGCTTAAGATGACCTTTAATCTGATTCTGCTTTTGCACACATTAGTCATATTTTGGCGGCTATTGCGTTTTGAGATTCCACATTTCAATTTTTCGGCCCACCCTAATGTAGAGTATCCTGATTTGGCGTTTTAACATTGGAAATGTCTTATGGCTCTAAAACCATGAATTTTGTTACAATTGTCACGATTTTTGTTGGGATCTTCCTCACGATTTCTTACGATTTTGTCATAATTGTCCCGATTTTTGTTGGAATTTTCCTTGCGATTTTATCACAATTATCACGATTGTTTTTGGGATTTTCCTCACGATTTTATCAAAATTATCACGATTTTTGCTAGGATTTTCCTCGCGATTTCTCATGATTTTGCCACAATTGTCACGATTTTTGTTGGGATTTTCCTCACGATTTTGTCACAATTGTCGCGGTTTTTGTTGGGATATTTCTCACAATTTTGTCACGATTTTTGTTGAGATTTTTTCACGTAGGTCATAGACCGTGGGCCATAGGTCATAGGTGTTACCATTATGTAAGAATAAAATAAAAAATTCCTTGTTGATATCGCAATCGTCAATGAAATGACAACTTTTTTAGCCTAAAATACAACTTTTTTCCTCGAGAAAACAGTTCATAACTAAAAAAAAGGTCTTTACCTTTCCGTGACAGTTTTTACCAACATTTTGACGACTAAAAAAAAGAAAAAAAAAAGGTTTTCACCTCCAAAAAAGCTTTGTCCGTGACAGTTTTTACGACCCACTAACCCAAATTTTGACGACTAAAAAAAAGGTCCTAACCTTCAAACAACAAGCTTTGTCCGTGACAGTTTTTACCTCTAACCAAAAATTGTGATAACCAAAAAAAAAATAAAAGGTCCTCACCTTTTCGTCAAATATTTAAAGTTTGTATTTTGAATCCCTACTATATTTTTTGTCTGAATCCCTGCAATATGCAACTTTTGCATTTTGAATCCATAAAATATAATTTTGTTTTTGATCAATAAAATATACAACTTTTCAAGATGGGTGGGAGGCGCTCCCCACCCATAATTCAAATTATTTTTTGGATTCCTCTAGTTATTATTACATTACTATATTTATTATTCCATCAATCTATTGGTAGACTGACAGTTTCGGGCTGCTGGCCCTCTTCAGTACCAAGATGATTAGAAAATAGATTGATAGAATAATAAATTAATATTTTTATAATTTTGTTTAAAATTAAAAATTTATATCCTACATTACCATGTTTAAAAACCTGTGATTCTAATACGGTCCAAAAGTCACCCCCTTCTAACTTTTAAAAGAGTTGAGATATCGACTACAAATTTTTACATTTAAATAAGACAACTTAAACTATCTTTTGGCAAGGTACTTTCTATAGAACTATAGTCATTCAACGTTTGAATAATAGTTATTTATCCAATACATACAGATAATAAGACAATTACCAGCTTTATTTTAAATAGATAAACTCAATAATAACCCCCGCGTGGCTTTTACTTTATTGAGTGGATAATTATTTATTTTACCCACTCAACTGTCACATGTCAAATAATTTTCTTGTAAATGTCATTAAAATTTTTAATAAAAATATGAATTCCTAAGCTATTTATTGGATAAAACCTTGTATGGCACTCATGGGTAAACCGATATTGCCCTCTCTTACTTTACCCACTAGTACCATAAATAACTATTATGCGAGGCGAGGCGTCAGCCAAGCAGGTTAATTTTCGAAAGGGCAATATCGGTTTACCCATGAGTGCCATACAAGGTTTTATCCAATAAATAGCTTAGGATTTCATATTTTTATTAAAAATTTTAATGACATTTACAAGAAAATTATTTGACAAGTGACAGTCGAGTGGGTAAAATAAATAATTATCCACTCAATAAAGTAAAAGCCACGCGGGGGTTATTATTGAGTTTATCTATTTAAAATAAAGCTGGTAATTGTCTTATTATCTGTATGTATTGGATAAAAATATTTAAATGTCGATAAATTTTTACAGCTAAAATTAAGCAAATTTTTTTAAATAGGTATGATATTCAGTATGTGCGGACTCATGATGAGACTAAAATGGTGTGCATGGGTAGCCTTGTACTGTTCCTGCATAAGTTTCGCCAACTCAAGAATAACTGATGATACCAAACAAGTAAGTGAAAAATTTATTATTTTTACAATTATTCCCTAGAAAAAATACTCTATGAATATTTTTTGACTTTGCAACTTGTAAAAGGATTTATTTGTTGTTTTCAAATTCCTTTGGTGCTTTATTTAAAGTAACGAATTTATATATTAAACTTTAATGAGGTCTCTGACCAGCTATTTGAATCATTTAAATGATATCGCTTAGTACAATAAAATAGAATATTAAAGTACTAGTTTCATAACGTACGTTTTTAGCGCACGAGTACAAGTTTATAAAACGAGCCGCTTGCGGTGAGTTTTCTAAAGTACTAGTGCGCTAAAAACGTGTTATGAAACGAGTGCTTTTTACAATTTTTTCTATTTTGCTCTAAAATTTAAAAAAAACTTACATTTAAATTGATGACTGATTTAGGGATTTTTGTTTCGAGTTGACATTACAGTTTTCGTAATGTTTAAAATTCTAAGAACGAATATTATTTTGATATATTTTATAGTCATTTCTTCTCTTTTCCACTGCAAGTAACCAAGCCACAATTTTAACACGGTAAAACATAACCTAAACACAAAATTTTGTAGAAAATTAAACTTTAAACCGACGTTCACAATTGCACGGCAAACGTCAAGAGATAGACTTTTGTCTGTTGCCAACCCAAAAGAAAAAAAAAGTAAAAAAGTAGAGACCTCTTATGGGCCTATAAGAACACGCAAAAGGCGTGTGATTATGAGCTTATAAGAGTCGCAAAATAGAAAAAAGTAATTTAAGCTCAATTAACGTGATAATATCGAAGATAATACAAGTTTTCGCAATAATAAATACTTAACCCTCTAAGGTTCACTTGTACTTTTATAAGGGCTAAAATTGGCAAATTAGGGCATTTGACTAATTATGATTACCTAAATCAAATTCTATCATTAAAATTTATATTTTTCAAATAAAAATTGATATTTGTAGTTGTGATCATAGGTACCTAGGTATGCCAACATTAGGCCATCTTAAAAATTTAAATAATGATAATTTTTTATTTCTATTAACGAAAAATAATATTTATTTTAAATAATTTTATTTTTGTTGAGTTCGTAGGAAAAATAGTGTAAATAACTTGTCGAAAAGTATCGCATTCGCGACGTTTCCGTTCATGCGATGTAAGTTACTTCCCGTAAACGTTAATTATGATCACCTAAATCGAATTCTATCATTAAAATTTACATTTTTCAAAAAAAAAATCATATTTGTAGTTGTGATCATAGGTATGCCAACATTAGGCCATCTAAAAATTTTTAATAATGATAATTTTTTTATCTCTATTAACCAAAAATTATATTTATTTTAAATAATTTTATTTTTGTTGAGGTCGTAGAAAAAATAGTGTAAATAACTTGTCGGAAAGTATCGCATTCGCGACGTTTCCGCTCATGCGATTTAAGTTACTTCCCGTAAACGTTAAGTAATATACTAACTAGTTTAAAACATGTTCTAACCGTTCGTTTATTTTTATACTGTGTTGCACGACTACTGACTTCAAAAGAAAAAACAAACGACACTGGCTTATTATCCGCATAGAAAAGGCTGGAAAACACCTGGAATTTGATTTTCTCTCTGGAAAAACCGAAATGTTGTTTTTTTCATAAAAAAAATGGAATTTGTCTTAGAACCTGGAATTTTGGGTTTAGTAACTTTAGATTAAAATTAAAAACTATACAATACTTACAATTTTTAAATATCAATTGTAAAATTTTAAAATACGGATCTGCAAACGCGTCCGTATTTGTGCACGCAGAAAAATTGAGAGTACCACAGGTCTTCCTTCCTCCGTTTAAAAAAAAAACATATAAAAATCTTCCAGGGGGGCAATCCTGAAAAAACACTAACGCAATTTGTGCACGTTAAAACAAAAATATTAAAAAATAGGCTTTATATGAAATATACCTGGAATTTACAAATTTTACACTGAAAAACCTAGGCACACTAGATCTAAATCTTAAGTTAGCAAGACCTTGCTAGATCTAGACCTAGATAAAGTGTCCCTAGGAAAAATACCTGGAATTTGGATTGGAATATTTAGCTGAGGTCATATCTAACTTTTTAAATCAGTAGTAGTAGTAGTAGTAGTAGTGCAGTAGAATTACGATTTTTTATAAAATTTTGATTTAATTTTCAAAGGACCCCGCACCAAATACCTAGAAACTTTGTTGACAGAATTTTTCCAAAATCTAGGAATAGAATCTTTAGGTCATTCTGAATAAAAGTTGTCATGTACATAAAATCACTAAGTGCCTTTATTTAAAAAATACAGCAGGTGGTAGCTCCGAAAATCGAAATTTTAAAATCGCGATTTTACGTATTTTTTACCGAAATGAACTTATGTATTGGTTTATATGAAGTAGATATATATGTAAAATGCTGTGAACTTATGTATACTTATGTATTGATTCTTATGTATACCTAATAACACCGGCACTTAGTACTACTAAGAATGTCTTGAAATCTTCGCCAAATAAGTCAAAATCTTTAACCACCTTTTTTTATCTTTCTCGACGTTTTAGACCGTCCTGAACCAAAACCAGTAAAAAAAAATTTTTCGTCCGTCTGTCTGTCTGTCTCTGTCTGTCTGTAAACTCAATAACTCCATTTTTAAAAAAGATATCGACAAGCGGTTTTTTGCATATCGTTTCTTATCAAATTTCGAAGATCTGACTAGATTTTGGGGGTAAACAATTGGGGGTAAAGGGGTAAGAATGGGGTAAAACTCCTATTTTTAGCGTTTTTTTGGTTATAATTAAGTTAATTATTATGGTATGTTATTAATTAAGCATGTACATAAAAGATATTTTAAAACTGCTCAAAAAACAATTTTTTCCTAAATCACATTGTTTTCGAGATATTGGCGTTTAAAATTTCGATTTTTGGAGCTGTATTTTTTAAATAAAGGCACTTAGCGATTTTATGTACATGACAACTTTTATTCAGAATGACCTAAAGATTCTGTTCCTAGATTTTGAAAAGATTCTGTCGACAACAAATTTCCTAGGTATTTGGTGCGGGGTCCTTTCAAAACTTTTTTATTTTCAGGGGTTCGAATTATTTTCAGATAAGGTATTTGCTTTTTAATAATCGATATGGTTTTATGCTAGTTAACACTTTTAAACGCATACGTGTGTCTGTATTACATTCCTATTTTAATCCATGTGTACAATATTGTACATACAGGGTGAACAGTAACTGCCATGCCAAAATTTAAGAAAAAAATATGAAAAAAAGTTTCTATAAATGAGGAACAAATAAGAGCATCAATAAAATTTTAATACTGCCGGATGATTCTTCATTTAAAACTGAGCAAAAAAGTATTCTTCGCCATAACACCTAAATTTAATATTAAAGGAGTAATAGCCTTTTTGGTGGCACAAAATGTTACTTCCTCTTCATCGCATTTTTTTTTAAACGGTTTGGACTCCTACAGTGTTACATTATCTGAGATTTTTTATGTATTTTTACTCAAGAAATCTATATGTTTACAAAAAATCCAAAAAAAAACTACACATAAAAAAGTTTGGAGCAAAAATGTGTTAAGCCTTACATATTTTGTCCTAGGCACGCCTCTGGATGAATTCAAAAAAATAAATTAACATAATATTAATACTAGTGTACATGCAAAAGCTCGTCGCTCTAGCTTAAAGGGTACCTGAGTTATTAATTAAAAACCTTATTTTAATTACAATTTTAAAGGGCCCTAGAGCTTCCTTATGGCTCATTTCCGGACCAACCCTTATAGGAACTTTTTTTGATATTTTTAAATTTTGGCATGCCAGTTATTGATCAACCTGTATGTATAATTGTACCTCTTGTACATAATATAGCATATTATGCACTAATATGGCATTGCCATATGGCAACCATGTTTAATTTGCAAGCGGCGTGCGCCATTTGCCGAGGACTTACCTGAAAGTATGAAAATAGCTTGCAACTTCCATAAGTCTTCCTTTGCAAACAATATAATAGTTATTATATACCAAGGTAGAAAAGACATTTTTATAGCCGAGCGTATTAAATCCCGAGCTGCGTAGCAGCGAATGATTTAAAAGTGCCAGACTATAATAGTCTTTAAGAGTGCGAGGCTATAATAGTCTGAAAACATACCATTATTTATTATCTTTTCAGACTGTGAAATCAAATTTCTTCACCTATAGCAATAATAATTTTTTCTTTCCTAGTGGGAGTAAATTTTATAAACAATTTTAGATTTTAAGCTTTCACGGCCATTAAGATATAAAGAACTTTCACTTTCGGGTTTAGACCGTGTTAATGGATTTTCACTTTCCGACGTTTCGTCTCTTACTACTAGAGACATCTTCAGGGATTAATCTGAAACTAAGTTTCGAATCAACTTGTGTCACTATTTATGACGAGTTGTGGTTATTCACCCGTGACGAGGTTTTTCCTATCAAAGACTTCCATATTGCAGTAAGTTCTATGAACAAGTGTCAGGCGCCGCAATGGGATCCCCATTATCACCCCCTGCGGCCAATGCTTTCATGGAATACTTCGAGAAAAAAGCTATTGAGTCATTTCCATTAAAACCTAAAATTTGGCGCAGATACGTAGACGATGTCTATGCTATTTGGCCCCATGGCATGGAAATCCTTCAAGGTTTTCTAAATCACCTCAATTCCCAACATAAATCTATACGGTTTACGATGGAAATTGAGAACAACGGATCACTTCCCTTTTTGGACGTTTTGGTTTACAAAACGGAAAATGGCTCAATAGGACACTCGGTATACAGGAAGAAAACCCACACAGATACCTGAACGCATTTTCACATCACCATCCCTCTCAAAAACGCTCGGTAGTTAATTCACTTGTTCATAGGGCTTTCATGATTTCAGACAAGAATTCCCTAGACACAGAACTCCTTAAACTAACCAAAGCCTTGACCATGAACGGTTATACCAAAAAAGACATTAATAAGACCATATGCAAATACAGAAATCCCAGACCCAAACAACAGGACAATAGTGACAATGACAGACAGACACAAGTTATACTTCCCTATGTAAGCGGTATCACGGATAAAATAGGTAAACTTTTGAAGAAGTCAAATATTAAGCCTATATTTCGGTCCAACCAAAAATTAGGTCAATGTTTGACTTCAACAAAAGACAAAATACCCCTGAGTTCAGAAGGCGTATATAAAATACCCTGCTCCTGTGGTACGGTTTACATAGGTGAAACTAAGAGAAAAATTTCTACAAGACTTCAAGAGCATGAGCGCAATATAAGAAAGAAACAAATTTCCTTATCGGCAGTAGCCGAACTTGTACATGAAACAGGTCATAAAATCAATTTGTCTGAAACAAAACAAATATTAACAGATGTTTCAGTTCTTTGTGCAATTTTTACTAATTAAACCTATGAAAATAGCTTTAAATAACTTTTTATTTATTGAATATAATTAATTATAATTATTACCAATTAATACAATCAATAATTAGCTAAATATGAAGAAAAAAAACTAAACTTTTAAACGTCAGTTCAAAGTATTTATTTGAGCAAATGTCATTGTTCAAGGCCACTTGATTTTTATAAAAATTTCAAGAAATATAATTTCTGTCAATAATTTATTTTATTATTTGAATAAAAATTGTTAAATAGTGCTAGTAGTGAAAAAACTAATATATAAACTACGGTAGAAAAGACTATTACAGTATCGTATTCTTAAATTTAATACGCTCGGCTATAAAAAATGTCTTCTCTACCTTGGCATCTAATTACTATTAATGTCAAAGCTTTGCTAACCTTTAAAGGTTAGATATATTTTTTTAACTCGAAAATATTTTGTAGGTTTAAACTAGTTTTAGACAAACTTCACGTAAAGAATAAATAATTAATTTTTTACGTGAAATTTGTCACGTAAAAAATAAACAATTAAATTATTTATTTTTTCTTTAATTTGTCTAAAATTTAAATCTACCTAATATATAAGTATGTACATGTATACAAGGATTCATACATTTACAGTAAAACGTGGATGCATTTTCAGATTATACAAATTTTTTTTTGAGTGTTTTGATAATTTTAAAACCACTGCTTTAACCTTTAATTTACATAAAACAATGGTATACCCATAAGTATATTTACTCAAATTATTGTTTTTTTTTTAATTAATACTTTTAACTATTTAATAATTTTTTTTTTTTAGATTTTGAGTTCCTTTATGTTATCAATTTCTGCAATTGTAATGTCCTATTTGCAAAACCCACAACCAATGACTCCACCTTGGGCACCAGCAACATAAAACTTCTTTTAAGTACATAAATTCATAACTGTATTTTAACTTTCCATTTAATTATTTTTTAAATATTGTTTATAAATATTATTTTGTTGAAATTATAATATAATACTACATAAGTATAGAAGAAAAACCTTTGTTTCAATTATAATCATAACATGATAAGTAAGGTGTCCTTAGTAAACGCCAGACTTTTATATAAAAATATAAAAAGTTGCCGGGCCTGTTCCTCTTTCTATAGGAAATTTTAAATGGTTTCATTAAAACTCGACCGGAGACCTCGTATCAAAAATAAAACAAAAAAATCCCTATTCAACTTGGTTAATGCGAGCCCAAGCGTAAAAAAATATATCAACGCTGTTTCAGAAAATTTACGGGCAATAATTAAAGTTCAGTACCGAAATTTCCTAATTTTATTTAAATTTAAAACTTATTTTTTAGAAGTCTGTTTCTTGGGGGAGGGGCGACCTTCCTGTCCTCGGGCCCTGCGGGCTGTAGCCGTCCGTCTGTCCTGACAAGCGCATACATGATCTTAAATAAACTAGCACAAACTGGTTTTAATGTTGCTAAAATAGTGATCACTACTTTGTTTTGGTGTTACAGGGTCCAAAATTATCAAAATTTGCGTTACGTTATACTTGAAAGTTCCCTGATTAAACTTTAAAATACAATATTCACTTTATTCCGGATACTGCACCCTTTTTATACATACAAAAAACTCGTTCTTTATTTTTAGAATCTCTTTTTAAATTGAAATGCAGAAAATGCGTTTCTTTGATTTGATTTCCTTGAAACAAAGAAAGTTTACTTGCTTAATCCAATTTGTAACTCAGATAGATAATGCGCCGAGTTTAGGTCCCAAGCTAGTTGCTAACCTGAGACCTAGACCTTGTATCTCTAGTGTACCTAACCGAACCTGTCCGGGTGGTAGATTTCTGTAAAAACAAACAATATTATTGTCAATAATGACAGTGAATGAAAAAAAGTTAAACTTTACAAAATCTTTTACTTCATGTGAGCAGACGTGCAAATATCGTAATTTCAAAGACTCTGATCTAACAGTAGACTTTATATTAGCGTTCGATGAATCAAATGAAAGCAATTTGCGTAAAAATAAACGTTATATTTTTGAAAAAAATCTTCAACTAACAGGCCTGATTTTGGAAAGAGAAGAAACTGAAAACATACGTTTTATTAAAATAAATATACCTCTAGATGTTTTAGAACAGTACTCTGAACTTCTAAAGATCAAGTATCCAATAAATGTACAGAACTTTTCTAGTTCAGAAAACAGTGAAAATTGGTTTGATAAGGTAATGAATAAAACACTAGAATTTTTAAAAATCAAATCCTATGAAGATAATCAACCCACTATCTTAAAAGCTGAGTTCAGTAGAAACAGACATTATTTATTCGATGTTGATGATCCATCATTTTTTGCCTCGTTTACAAAATCTTTGATAATTTGGTATATTTTGGAAAAAGAACCTTTTGCAGAGGGCGATAATGATTTTGGTATAAAAAATCTACTTATTCAAAGCTGCTACGATGCTGCTTATCCATTACATGATGGTGATGTTAATACAGAGGGTTCAAAACGCAGTTTGCTACTGAACGAATGGGGTAGCTTATCTAAATGGTATAAAAATCAGCCTGTAGAAGAAATAAAGAAATATTTTGGACCAGACATTACTTTATATTTTATTTGGCTTGGATTTTATACAAAAATGTTAATTATTCCATCTATTGTAGGAATTTTATGCCTTCTATATGCTAGTGTTACCTTTAAAAATGATAATTTTTTGAAAAACGTATGCAACTCAAACGCTATTATGTGTCCAAATTGTTATGATGGTTGTGAATATTGGAAACTAAATAAAATATGTTTTTGTACAAAGTTAAAACATTTTGTAGATAATCCAAGTACAATGTTCTTTTCAATATTTATGTCCTTTTGGGCCAAGATATATATAGAAATTTGGAAGCAACAAAGAATCCAATTAATCTATAAATGGGATTTGATGAATTATGAAATATTCAACGAATTTACAAGATTGAAGTTAGGGAAAACTCAAAAAATTAGTTACTGGAAAAATAAATTTCCCAATATAGTCCTTTCCTACACGATTGTAATTTTTTGGATTTTTATAATAAATTCTATTGTTTTCGCCATAGTGATTTACAGAATCTCACTGCAGTCTTCTCAAGTTTTAGAAAAACATCAATGGATCAAGGATTATTACGTGATATCATTTAGTTCAGCCCTAATTAACGTGCTTTGTATTTTTATTGTTCACAAACTGTATAATCGTCTAGCCGTCTGGTTAACTGAAATAGAACTACACAGAACAGATGCGGAGCACTCTGATAGTTTAACATTAAAAATCTATTTGTTCCAATGTATAAACTATTATTCCTCAATATTTTATGTTGCATTTTTTAAGGGACGCAAAATCGGAAAAGTCTTTGGATTTCATGAAGAAGAATGTAATTTAGCTGGTTGTTTTGTAGATTTGACTATTCACTTGGCTATGATAATGGTTGGGAAACAGTTTCTTGCTTCATGTCTTGAAATAGGTTTACCTTTTATCAAAAAAGTGTACAGATCCTTTAGAATAAAAACAGAATATCCCTGTGGGCAAGACGTATTTTGCTGTAACAGATGGACTGAAGATTTTAAGTTGCTTAGTTTTGAATCTAATATTATAAGAAATGAATACTTAGAAATGGTTATACAGTATGGATTTGTAACGCTGTTTGTTAGTGCATTTCCTCTAGCTCCATTATTTGCACTAATAAATAATATTTTTGAATTGAGATTAGATGCTAAAAAACTATTGATGTTCTATAGAAAGCCAATTCCAAGGAAAATGTATAGTGTCGGAATGACGATGAAAATTATGGCGATTCTTGGCCATACTTCTGTCCTGACAAATGCTATAATTATTGCGTTTTCTTCGTATTTAATAGACTGTATAATCTATACTTACAAATTTAATGACGATTTAAAAGTCTATGATAATACACAAGATTTTAAAACAAAGAACAACGTTACAAGGTGCTATTACAGTCATTTGTTCCATACTGAATTGATGAAGAATAAAGTTCCCATGGAATTTTGGAACGTTGTGGCTATAAAATTGATATTTTTGATTATTTACCAAAATGTTATAAGTCTCTGTATGGGATTGTTAAGTTTCAGTCTAAAAGACAAGACTAAAAAAGTGAGAAAGTTAAAAAGTCAAGAGATGCACAAAATTAACTCGATTATATTAGAGAATGAGATGATTTTAAAAAATTTAAATAAATAAATCGCATAATTTTAATAAATTAAAAACTGTTATATCAAGATTTAAATAAATAAAATCAACTGATCCATACATTAACATCTTTTTTATGTAACATCGTTAGTATTTATAATTATTATACAGTTACAACTTATATTTAAATAATTATTGCATAAAACCTACTTATGTACAAGAAAATAATAATAACAAATCATTTAATGGCACACACTATTATATAAAAAGTTTCTATACAATTGACATTGTAAATTTGTATATTTTTTATTTAATAATCATTTTTTACTTGAATAATTTGACACAAAAGAAAACCTTTGATTCTCTTTTTTTTTCTTGCAGAGATCTAACAAAACTAGGCAAATTAAAACAAAATGAGCCTAAATGGTAGTTTTAAACAGAAGTAAAATAATTGTTGCGTTTTTATTGCTTATAAAAGTAAATTAATATAATTGTCATTCTTTATTAACCCAAGACTTACAGAGTACTTGGAATTGGAATATTATAGGCTTCCGAATGATGAAGGTTTCATCCATTATAAAATTACGCGGACTTAAAGCGTTCAATTTGCCTGGTCTTATTTTTAAATAGATTGGAATAAAAAGTTCAATAAAATCCTTTTTGTAACCTAAAAACGCTTTAGCCGAACTCGGTTATAGCTTTATAAAAGGCTTTATAAAAAGTCCCTGATTTTTAGAGAGCCACATCTCTGTATTTTTGCACATCATCTGCCGATGCATTACTCAACGAATTTTTACTAGTCAACTTATCTACTTGTTTTTTATAAATTAAAAAATCCGGTCCGTCTAAAGGCCCGTAATAAATAGGCACTCCATAATTAGCAATAGGCTGGGCGTAAAAACCGGTCCTGTTTTTAATTATATGGTTATTTTTCTCCGTTTCGTTTAGGGCATCAACCGAGGCACATTTCACTAATCTAGGGCTTTCCGATTTGTGATCGTTAGGTTGGTAATTTATTACACTTCCGGTTTCGGCGTTTGTCATCCATTGATTCTTTTGAAGCAGAAGTTGGTCTTGCAAAATTCTGTGCTCGTCCAACATACGTAAATCCATTAAAGATTGCGACTTTTTACCTGAAATAAAATATGTTTGTGTAAGTTATTGTACAAATTGATTCAGAAATAGTGATTCAACGTCATGTGGACCATATGAAAAACTATGAGCTACAGTATTTTGCACATGGCCTAATACTTAATAAGTCAAAAACCGACTGTAAAAAAATTACCCCATCCATAAAAGTAACTTCTAAACAAAAGACATCAACCCCGTGAAGATTCCAAAGCAAATTCCAATTCTCGTTTACTTACTATACCCTACTGTACCTACTATACCCGACTGTACCTACTATACTCGACAATAACTAAAAATCCAACTGCATATTTTAGTAACTACCATCTGTAAAATCTACCTTAAATAGCTTCCACAAAACATCTACGACACCGTGGACAAGCCAGTTGGCTAGTTAACTACAAAGAATTACCAACTTTTTGAATTTTCTTAAATTTAACAACTCTATAAGAAAATCTGAAAATACTTTGGTACCCAGATCTAGATATACTGATGATAACCATATGATGTTTTCGAAATGAAAACTATATTATGTTTTCTATAAAAATTCCATATGAAAATTTATGAAATTTCGCAATATTCAATAAGGGTATTGAAACCGGTTTTCATAAAAAAAATTATTGGTGACTTTTTTGATGTGTTTGGAAGGATGGGGATCATCCTCACCTGGAATGTTCTGTGATTATAGCTTTAGTTTTTTGCAAATGTTCTTGTATTACCCAAGTATTTGCCAGAATCGTTTTAATATCTATATTTATATATATTATAATTTTTTAAAAAAGTAATGATTCATCTTACTATTGTACGATGATAATTCAAGGCTAAGAATTAATTATAATAAAATCTAATTTAATCATTACCTATATGTAGGTATACAGCCGTCTAATAAAAGGAAGGTATTAAAGTTTTCACAACAATCATCTATAGGAACTTTTGTTTTTTGATTGTGTTAAATACGAGTCTTGCGAAAAAGTCCAAACCAGATCAGAAATTCGGTCTTATGCTTTTTTACTCCGATAGAATAGAATAATAGAATAATATAGAATAGAATAAGATTTTTATTGGTGTTTTACAGATAGTTTACACAACAAGTCACAGTTATAAATAGATTAAAAAATAGTTTCGCACACTATACATGAACCTATATATGTATTACAAATAAGTTCGAATTTTAAAAATGTGCACAATTGAGGCTTAAAGTAGATTAAAGGTAAAATCAAGTCAACATACCTGAGAGCGTTATAGTCCCCCTTGAGGAGTCCCACCTCTTTTTTAAATTCCTCATGGCTATATAAAGCTTTTTTCAATAGAAAATTTTTTATTTTGATTTTAAACTTTTCGTAAGATAAAATTTTTATGCTTTCTGGTAGCATCTAACGACATGCTCACTCTGCGTTTTTAAACAGCTTTAGTCAGAAACAAATTCAAGGCTCTGTCCTCATCAAAATCTGTTTATTTAGAGTCTCCTTGTTAAGAAAAAATTAAAAAAAAAAACTGTCGGTTAGACGAGCGGTTAGTTTTTTTTTAAATCAATTTTTTTTATAGCGTGACTACATCTGGTTAGAAGCCTCAAAGACTGACTGAGTGCAGGTACCAGGGCGAAAGCTTTCAGTTATCTTGCTCTGCCCAGAAGAATCTAATATGAAGTAAAATATTTTTAAAAATATTAAAATAGCTATTTCGTGTGTAATCCATTGAGTTAAACCTCAATGGTGTAATCCTTTATTATTTATTATTTGAAAAATAATATTTGTTTAAAAAAAATCAAACTTTTAGTCGTCATTCACTTTATTAATAATTTAGGTTAGTTACCGGTTTCGATTATCATCGTCTTCTATGTTTTCTTATGGTTGTTTTTTACCTTTTATGGATATAGTTTTACATATTTTTGGCTAGTCTGACGATAACAATCGAAACCGGTAACTAGCCTAAATTATTAATAAAGTTAATGACGACTAAAAGTTTGATTATTTTTTAAATAATATATCTTCACTGTACTGTAATAATCAACGAACTAACAAATCTCTCTCTAGAATACGCATACCGTTAATATAAAGTATCGCCAACATCTCGGTTTGTTTGTAAACAAATAGTGTATACAGGCCTGAACAATAAAAATTACCAGTAACTGTTATTGTTGTCTTTGTTAGAACAAAGCTGTGCGAGTAAGACAGACAAATGTATTTGTGGCTACGTTTTTTTTAGTTTTTACAAATGAAATGCCTATTCTAGAGAGAAAAGTTATTAGTTCGTTGGTAATAATTATTAATTGGTAATAATTATTAATATTAATATTTGTTGTCTTACCTGATAAATCATTGTACATGTAGTTATTGGGCATAAAAATGCTTGCATTAAATTCACTTGGTGTGCAAAACTGCAGACTTTCATATGTGGGCGGAATTAGATTATTTGGAATGGCAGGCCAAATTTGAGGACTTGATGCCACCCTATAATAAAAAATAAACAATTTATTTTTCATGATATTTAAAAAAAAACTAAAATAAACTTTTTTTTTTTCATATGTGGGCGGAATTAGATTATTTGGAATGACAGGCCAAATTTGAGGGGTTGATGCCACCCTATAATAAAAAATAAACAATTTATTTTTCATGATATTTAAAAAAAAACTAAAATAAACTTTTTTTTTTCATATGTGGGCGGAACTAGATTATTTGGAATGGCAGGCCAAAATTGAGGAGTTGATGCCACCCTATAATAAAAAATAAACAATTTATTTTTCATGATATTTAAAAAAAAACTAAAATAAACTTTTTTTTTTTCATATGTGGGCGGAATTAGATTATTTGGAATGACAGGCCAAATTTGAGGGGTTGATGCCACCCTATAATAAAAAATAAACAATTTATTTTTCATGATATTTAAAAAAAAACTAAAATAAACTTTTTTTTTTCATATGTGGGCGGAATTAGATTATTTGGAATGGCAGGCCAAAATTGAGGAGTTGATGCCACCCTATAATAAAAAATAAACAATTTATTTTTCATGATATTTAAAAAAAAAACTAAAATAAACTTTTTTTTTTCATATGTGGGCGGAATTAGATTATTTGGAATGGCAGGCCAAAATTGAGGAGTTGATGCCACCCTATAATAAAAAATAAACAATTTATTTTTCATGATATTTAAAAAAAAACTAAAATAAACTTTTTTTTTTCATATGTGGGCGGAATTAGATTATTTGGAATGGCAGGCCAAAATTGAGGAGTTGATGCCACCCTATAATAAAAAATAAACAATTTATTTTTCATGATATTTAAAAAAAAACTAAAATAAACTTTTTTTTTTCATATGTGGGCGGAATTAGATTATTTGGAATGGCAGGCCAAATTTGAGGACTTGATGCCACCCTATAATAAAAAATAAACAATTTATTTTTCATGATATTTTAAAAAAAAATAGACAATTTTTTTTTTTCATATGTGGGCGGAATTAGATTATTTGGAATGGCAGGCCAAAATTGAGGAGTTGATGCCACCCTATAATAAAAAATACACAATTTATTTTTCATGATATTTAAAAAAAAACTAAAATAAACATTTTTTTTTTCATATGTGGGCGGAATTAGATTATTTGGAATGACAGGCCAAATTTGAGGGGTTGATGCCACCCTATAATAAAAAATAAACAATTTATTTTTCATGATATTTAAAAAAAAAACTAAAATAAACAATTTTTTTTTCATATGTGGGCGGAATTAGATTATTTGGAATGACAGGCCAAATTTGAGAAGTTGATGCAACCCTATAATAAAAATAAACAATTTTTTTTTCATGATATTTAAAAAAAAAACTAAAATAAACAATTTTTTTTTTCATATGTGGGCGGAATTAGATTATTTGGAATGGCAGGCCATATTTGAGGAATTGATGCCACCCTATAATAAAAAATAAACAATTTATTTTTCATGATATTTAAAAAAAAAACTAAAATAAACAATATTTAAAAACTGTAGGTACTTCATTAGGGACTATAGATCTAAGTCTTAAGTTATAACATCAACATGATCAATAACAATAACAACATAATCAACATCATCAATATCAACAAGGCTACAACATCATCAACATCAACAAGGCTATATGCTTGTAAGGCTATTGTTAATTTAGGACTTAGATCTAGTGTCCCTGATGTTCATACATATTTTTTAATTTTTAAAATAGTTTTGATCAGTGGAGGTTTGCTTTTATTATAATATTTATTACTTTTTGTGAAACTATTAGCTTAAATCTGTAGCTTGGTTCTAAAAGGGCCAATGTCAAAAATTTTGAAGGGATACACTGTCAAACATTGGCCGGTTTAGCAGTTTAACAGAAATGTGTACTGAATACACATGTCGACCCTTAAGGGTCGACAATTGTCGCTTGGTTTGGTCTACATTTATCTCACAAGCACTGACATTGGCCTTTTTAGGTTATATACAGTTACAGGTTATATAGGTAGATCTGAAAAAAATTAGTTCGTCGGTATAACTCAAAATACGGAAAAAGTGACATTAGCCCCTTTGGGAACGTTCAAGTATTACGTAACGCAAATTTTGATCATTTTGTCGGGGACAGGTGTACATAAATAGTAGCTATCTTTAGGACAGACGTACACTATAACCTCAGGACATACCTTCGGGGTATCCTTGGTATATACGGTTCGGAAGTCGCTGGGCTTCCCGTTTAGTAACAAAGTATATCCTGAGGATGTCCTACGGATATCTATAGACGAAATCGTATATCCTAGGGATGTCGGAAATCCCAAAATGGATATCCTGGGGATATCCACTGAATAAACCAGTGCTATCTGGGATATATTTTTTACAAAAAAAAAAAGAGAAATTCGGCAAATGTTCTTTTAGTTTTGGACTCTTACCTTTTAAGATTGTTACCCATATGTTCCAAGGAATGTTCATATCCATTATTTTGGTAATACTGACTATTGAGTGGTGCTAAATTTTCACTAGATATTGGAATGGCCGTCATATTTAAGTCTCTTAATCTCTCAAGTACAATTTCCTCATCTTTCCACATAGTGTAAAGGGATTGGATTAAAATTAGTTCTATCACATTTATAACTATTCTAATTAGCCAACAGGCTAACTCTGTTATGCCATACAGGGACTCTATCCTCTAAAATAAAAGTACAAGAATAATCAAATCTGATACCATTTTATGATTTTAAGCCTCATTAAAACATAAAATAGTCATTAATATTATAAATAATTGATTTTTATTTAAATAAAAAATAATATAGCCTTTGTCCCACTATGTAACACTCATATGTTGTATAGTGGGACATAGGTGCATAGTGGGACAGCGTGCGTCTTGAAGTCACTATTTAATATTTTTAAAACACATAATGTAAATTCTATTAATGTTTAATGTTAGGTACTTATATGTACTAGTGTATAATTTAATAATTTAATTTTTTTAATTGACGTTTGCTAGTTATTTTTCATGTAAAAACGAAGGAGAAATAAACATATCGTCATCTAAAGGCTCTAACGGTCTAACTTCAAAACGTCATATTTTTCAGGAGGCGCAAAAAACGATTTAAAACTTAATTATAGCAATTTAGAACTTTAAAACTAGCTTGTTCACAGGTAAAAATGTTTGAAATGTGTTAATGTATTTAAAACTTTTCATTGTTATCTATTTTATATAAATTATTTGAAAATTAAATTTTAACCACAGAATCTAAATTCACTAATGGTCTAACTCCAAGGGAAGATAAAAGAGGATACCTATCGTATTATATCGCGTAATATTATAACAAAAAAATTATATTTTTATATTTAATATATAATATTACTACTAGGTAGGCATAATATATATACATTATTAATGGCAATAATTATAATTATCATCAAACAGTAAATTAACAAATATTTGAAACGGGATCCCCTGTTGTCGAGAAATAGTTTGACATTAGTGACAGTTCTCATTTAATTGTTTTCTCACAATCATATGATGGAGTTAGACACTTAGTAACTTAAAATATTTACATTTTTGCATTTTTTGAGGCTGATATTGGTTTAATGCAACTTTTTTTTTTTTTAAGTATGTTGGTAATCAGATAATGAAGCAAATTTGATAAAAATCTCATTTTTGAAAAATTTTGAGTTAGACAACTAGAGCCTTTAGTGGACGATATCTTTATCTTTAATTAATAATATACATTTATATTTACAACTTAATAAAATAACAAAAAATTAAATTAAATACGATTTTAATTTTTTATAGGTTTGAAATTTTTTGTCCCAGTATACAACACTTTCCCCTATATAAAATAAGTATAATACTAAAATGGTATCAATTACAAAGTGGGAAATAATTTATTTTATAACTGTTAATGGGTACGTTTAATACTGCATACAATGAATGTGTAAGAAATTATAATCAATACTCAATACGTAATATTTTTTACTTTAATTAAAACAAGAATTATATCTTGTTCCAGTTGTAGGATTCCATATTTTTCAACAAACAACGTTAAAAGTGGTTTTTGGTAGCCAAAGTATGTATTTAATGCTAGTAAAAACCGCCATATTATTCAGAAATAAGTTGGAGAAATTTAAGAGGTAATTCTAGGTTAAAAAAATATGAAAAAAAGTTCCTATAAAGGTTGGTCCGGAAATGAGCCGTAAGGGAGCTGCGGCCCTTCGAATATGACATATTGAATGGGGAACAAAAAAGCACCAATAAACTTTTAATGCTGCAGGGCGATTCTTCATTTAAAACTAAGCAAAAAAGTATTCTTCACCATAACACATAAATTTAATATTAAAGGAGTAATAGCCTTTTAAAAAGTAACATTTTTACTGACACAAAATGTTACTTCCATATAATTGCATTTTTTTTAAACGGTTGCTCCTACAGTGGTACACTATATGACATTTTTACTCAAGGAATCAAGTTTGAGGCAAAAATGTATTAAGCCTTACATATTTTATCCGTCTAGGCACGCCTCTGGATAAATTCAAAAAAATAAATTAACATAAACTTATTACCCTTATTAATACTAGTACACATGCACAAGCTCGTCGCTCTAGCTTAAAGTGTACAAAAGTTATTAATTAAAAACCTTATTTTTATTGCAATTTTAAAGAGCCATAGCTCCCTTAGGACTCATTTCCAGACCAACCTATATAGGAACTTTTTTTCATATTTTTTAGCGTAGAATCACCTCTTAAATTTCTCGAACTTATTAGAGCCGAGGGGTAAACCGCTGAAAAAAATTGTACACGTAAATTCCTTTTAGGAGGTAACCCTACACAAAAAATCTTGAAAATTATCTGAAAAAGATCCCACGTTTAGCGAATATGAGGTTTTCTCGGATTTCCTTGAGAGATTTCCTCCAATTTGTACAACGAAATTCCTCAGCGGTTTACCCGTTCGCTCACGGCGGAAAAAATGGCCTATAGAATCCAACTGTATATTTAGGAAATTTAAAATTATTTTCTTTTAAAATTCCAGTGTTTAGACCTTGAGCCTGTGACGCTGAAACTGCATCTTAACACGTTCGCTGCCGTGAGACATAAACGTGACGTCTCAACTGGTGTCTCAGACGTGGTTCTGCTCTACAGGCACGTTTTGCTCGATGAGCGTCTCGATTATATATTAATGCCTATCCACAGCCTCTTATGCGAGTCTAGCATAAAATTCCAGTGCTTAGACCTTGAGCCTGTGGCGCTGAAACTGCATCTTAACACGTTGGCTGCCGCGAGACATAAACGTGACGTCTCAACTGGTGTCTCAGACGTGATTCTGCTCTACAGCCGCGTTTCGCTCGATGAGCGTCTCGATTATATATTAGTGCCTATCCACAGCCTCTTATGCGAGTCTAGCATAATGATATGAGCCAGCGCACAAGATACATGACTGCATATGAAGCCGATAACGACATCGTATTGTTATGTATTATGCTAGTTATGCAAGCCTCTGGATGTGCCTTTAGTTATATCCGAGGTTATATGGGACTGAAAGACGTCGGTTATATGGGACTGAAAGAGCTTGGCTGTAAATATCTGAATCCGTTTTTGGTTGATTTCCTTTTTTTAACATTTCGGCAGTCAACGTATTAATAGTGTAATCCTAGGGCTACGGGTAATCAATCCCACACGGTGGGCAAAAAATTGATTAAAAGGCTTTAAGAGCTTTTAAACTTTTAGTTTGGACTTATAAATTTGCTAATTAAATTTTTAGGTATTTGGAAAATGCGTGAACTTGAGAGACAAAAAAAATCGTCTGCGGTTCTGACATGATTATAAAATCTATAAGCTCAAAAAAAATTATATTTTTTACGCTTTTTGAAGATTACATAAGTATACTTACCCAATATTGTATGCTCATATATATTACCATACCAGCTTCTGGAAATGTCAATATGGTTACTGAAAACATCCATGCTACAAGACATATCGTGTTTTTCTGAAAATAAAAATAGTTAAATTTTATATTTTATTCCAGGAAGCTTTTAAAAAAAGAGAAGTTTATAAAATTATAATAATATTTTTAATAATTATTAATAAATTATTAACATAGGACCTTCCCAGTCAACACAAATACATGGCAGGAACATAGCAGGTACATAACCACTGTTCTATGTGATGTTGCAGAAATGTAATTTTTATAGTCCATGTATAGTCCTTGGACTTTAACAATTCCGCCTCAAGTTATGTATCAGCTACATAACATGCTACATATCAGATACATACTAGGTACATAACAATAAAAGTAGGCGTTTCCGAATTTTGCTTGTTATGGAATGCATCATAGATTTAGACATGGTGAACATTTTTACGTCTTTTTGATAAACCTAATAATTAAAGTATATAAATATCTTTATATGTAGCATCCATCAGGCAAAATTCTTATACGATGTGCATTTTTACTGTGAAAGCAAACTTTCTACCAGGCTTAAAAATCATGGGCCACATAAAAAGCCAATTTTTAGAAAAAAAAATAGCAAATAATCATTTAAAAAAAAATATATATTTTAATTTTTTGTCTAAAATTATCTAAAATCAGTTTAGTTGTCTAAAAATACATGCGTTTCTACTACTTAAGGGTAAAACTTTTATTATTAACAACAATTTTAAGAATATTAGTGATTCTAACCTATAAAAATTAAAATAATATAGACGCCATATTTAGTATTGAATTCATAACATTTTATGTATCGTGTATGTTCTCGTACCATGTATATGATACATAACATGCAATATTGCATGTTATGTATCATACATAGGTATGTTACATCTTATGTAATATGGCACATGTAACGTAAAAAATCTTTCTGTTATAGGGCATGTTATGTAGCATACATATGTATGTTATGTCTCATGTAATATGGCACTTGTTACCTAAAAAATCTTTCTTTACCATGTTGCATCCATATATGTGCGGACTGGGTTATAGAATATAAGATAGTCCAGTGAATAGGTAGGTCCCTACATCGAAATAGAAACAATACCATTTCTTAATTGTATATTTTTAAAAGCATAAAAGAGTAATTTTAAAATTAGCCATTTTGTTTTGAGTATACAGTGCGTGTCTAAAACCCGCCCCCCTTTAACTTTTGAACGGCCCAAGATATTAACTTGAAATTTGGAACACTTAAATCACATAACCCAAATAAGTTTGTGGTATATATTTGATATGTTTAGGAACACATTGGAGGCAGAGGTAAGGGGAAACATTTTTTTAAATAGAAAGAAGAGTCGTGTGATACATTATTTTAAAGCTTATTAAATTCGGTTTTTGCCCATATATTTTTTATTTAAAAAAAATGTTTTAAACAAGGTTTTAAATGTGTTGAATTTTTATTTATTATTATTATTATTTTTAAAATGCGATTTTCTTAAAATTTGTTTAAAAGTATAATTAACCCTTTTTTTTATGAAATTAATCATTAAACAAAAAATCAATTTTTGTTTTTAATTTTTTAAATTATTTGATTTTTTTAAAGAACTACTGCAAATTAGAGTGAACATTTTTACATGTACTCAATTTTATCGGAAATACCACTATAGTTAGATAGGTTCTTTTTGTAGGTATACGAAAAAAAATCTAATAGAAAAGACATTTTTCTTTCAGGAATTTTTACAGGATGTCCAATCAGTGTGACAGAGAGTTAAAAATATAGCTAAAATATCCTGGCTATAAAATATTCGAATTTTTTTATTTGGTTTGGTATACCAAATATATTTCTTCTGAACCAAACGATTTTACATGATTAGAAACACAACTGCAATCTTTCAGAAATAAGTTAATATACTTACCTAAGACACCAGATCAGTGGCGTAGAAAACTGAACTAGATTACAGATAAACGCACCAATCTTATGGACTATTCATTAGATGGTAATAACATTTAGTAATAACATTTATTAGTACATTATTAATATATGTTTAAATTTAAATTAATTATTAATTAATGCAAAACCTATAATTAGAATGAAGTAGTTTAACTTTTTTATAGTGGGTATTATACCCAGTCCGCACATACATGGATGCAACATCACAAAGAAAGATTGTTTAGGTAACAAGTGCCATATTACATGAGACGTAACATACATATGTATGCTACATAACCTGCCCTATAACAGAAAGATTTTTTAAGTTACATGTGCCATATTACATAAGATGTAACATACATATGTATGATACATAACATGCAATATTGCATGTTATGTATCATATATATGGTATGAGAACATACCAGATACATAAAATGTTATGAATTAACCATAATATGGTGACCGTATGTACAGGTTAATAATAATAATCCGGTCGACTTGAAATTTTCAGGAAAAATCCGAGGTGAAGATCCCTATTATTTTTGAAAGTAATCCCACCAAAAACAAAAAATTTATGGAGGGATAAAGTTTTTAAAAAAAATCGAAAAAAGCTGAAAAAATATTCCGATTAACGTAATTTTTTAAGGAAAAATTACTTTTATTATAAAAATCAATTCTACAAAAACAAAAAATATTAAAAATTTTGAAAAAAATTTTAGTTTTTTTGAAAACTTTTTTTGAAAATTTTAATTTATATTTTTTTCAATAATTTTTCGTTTTTCAAAAAAGATCTTTAAAAAAAAAAAAAACAATTTTTTTTCATTTTTTATGATTTTTTTTAATATTGCTTGTTTAAAACTTCAGTTTGGTTCGACTCGGATAAAACTCACAAATAAGTTATTATTATTATTATTGGTTAAATCAAATTTACTTTTTTAAAGTTATTTTGGAAATCTACAAATTCCCATAATCGTTGAATACGCCTATCCGCATTCATGGTATAACTATAATTATAATTATGTAATATCTTGTAAAATACAGAAATCAGAGATGACATCACATTGTGATTTCTTGGAAATAGAAATTAGAATTTTGAAGTTCCCGCCAAGCAATCTAGTAGTAGAGTATGGCGTCATAATTAACGGAATAGTGTTTGTTGTTGTTGTTAATTTTTGTGTTGCAAAAGCTATTTTTTGGAGAGTGTTTTATGATAGGTTAGTAATAAAACTAATTATTAGTTTATACAAGTTTTATAATCTACATAATCGTAATACTTTTTTTTTAAATTAACCTCAAAATAAGATTTCAAATTATAATGGATTATACTTTTTTAGTAAATTGGAATATGCAGTTGTGTCATTTATTGGAAATGATGACGTCAGTGAGATTCCATCCCATGGGATGGATGATGTATCCCAACACAAAAAATGTTTCCCAATTAATTGCAAAAAAAAGGTACCTATTACCTATAAAAACGGATAGATAAAATAAATGGAGAACATTTGAAGTCATTGTGGTATGTTAATCTATATTTATGGGTAAGCTGTTTGCTGAGAATTATCAGGTTCTATGTGACAACTTTGATGAAAAAGAGATATACTTTTTTTATTTGTTTATCCTCAAGGAGTTGGGATCCTTAATGTAAAAGGCTGAAGAAAACTAAAACTTGTTCTAAATGTATTTTGCGAGCTAAATCTCCTGCGAAATCTTGTGTACCACCCTCGCGAAATCTTGCGAAATTCCCGAAATCTTGCGAAATTCCCGAAATCTTAAATAATTTAACACGTTGGCTATCATGAGAGTCACCGGCGACTCTCGGTATTTTTTACACGGTACCATTAGGGAACGTTCAAATATTATGTAACGCAAATTGTACCAAAATTCATACACTTCATACCCCGGTTTTCGCATTATTTAAGGCTGTAGAGATTTCATATTTTGGCTACCCCCCCTAACACACCCCCTATTAGGGGGGTAGGCAAAATATGAAATCTCTATAATCTATAATAACGCGAGAGACGGGGTATGAAGTGTATGAATTTTGGCACAATTTGCGTTACATAATACTTGAACGTTCCCTCACCGGCTACTCTCAGTAGCATAGGTTAACATAATATTGTAACTCTTAAACTGCCGAAACAAAAGCATCCATATTATAGGTGTGGTACACCAGAAGTACTACTTATGTCATATTTCAGTGGGACGCGGTAATATTGGTGAAAAAAGTTGTAAAAAATGTTTTATTAATATCACAGTTACACAAACTAAAGTTGGATCTCCGACAGACTCGTCTAGTCTGTCTGCCGCTTAATCCGAGTCGGAGTTTAAAAATTGGGTCCCATTTTCAAAATAAACTCAAAAAAACATCCTTTTTGTACTCTTTCGCTAGGTTTTTTGAGGTCTTTTTAAAAACTTTTAAATTTCGACCTCAGATTCGCATTCAGCGGCTCAAAATATATAGGAATTGACTAGTCGAGTCCTTCGAAGATCCATTTTTTTTGTGTGGCGCTGTATTTATTTTATTCTTAGAGATTTTAAATGATTTTTTTTTTGTGTAATTTACGCAAAAACGTATAATATATATATACTAAGTATATTATACTTGAAAATGTAAAATTATTTAGTTTTTTTTTAGACTTTGCGAGAAATCTTGCGAAATCCCCCAAAATATTTCAAAATCCTGCGAAATCTTGCCAACTCCCGCGAAATCTTGCCAAATCATGGGTAATGCAAAATTTGGTGTACGCGAGTTCGTATGAGATTTACCCCTCGAAAAATGCATTATTACGTTTTTTTTTTTAATTTTAAATATATTTTTTTTCCAGAATAGGTTTATTTATTTTACGTTTTTAAAAAAAATGTACAGTTACCTTTTTTAAAATATATTTTATTCAGAATATGTAATATGTAGTTTTAATTTTTTTTGTGTGTATACCTAGCAGGACAACCAAGTGTCAGTTTAAGATATATTTTTATTTTTGCAAAATAAACGAAATTAAGACTTCGACCGGACCCTGTAGATATCGACTTTAGATTTCGAATAGGTAAGTGGCACACAAATATGTATTTCATATTTGTGTATCATTTACCTATTCGAAATTGGAAGTTTATATTTGCCGGGGGAATTTAAACGGACATTATAACATCCATGTTACATATCACCCATATAATTTTAATGTATTAAATACCTCTCATCCATATGGCAAGGGATAACTTATGATGTATTTGGTATGTTTCTGCTACATATCAAGGAGTATAAAAACGACATGGCTGGTACCTCTCATCCATATTGCAAATGTTATATAATAGGTTATGTACCTGGTATGTAGCTGATATGTTACATGTTATGTACCTGATACATAATTTGAGGCGGAATTGTTAAAGTCCAAGGACTGTACATGGACTATAAAAATAACATGGCTGCAACATCACATAGAACAGTGGTTATGTACCTGCCATGTACCTGCCATGAATTTGTGCGGACTGGGTATATCTCTGAATAAAAATAGAAAGATGTTTTTGCAATGTTTTGCCTAAAGACTAAGTTATTTTTTAAAATAGGTAGAGTTGGATGCCTTAATTAAGGCACTTAATGTGGTGTTTTCACAGATAAGATCTTAATTGGCCAAATGGCCAAAAAAGCCCAATTTATCATAATATTTTTTAGGATAATTTGTTATGATTTTTTTTTGCGTTTTCAACCGTTTATATAGAAACAAAAAACATTTATAAACGAGGAAGCCACAGATAAGATCCTAATTGGCCAAATGGTCAAAAAAGCCCAATTTATGATCAAATTTTATTTTTAGCACAAAAAACGTGTAATTTTAATTAAGAGGCACTATAAAAATAATATAAAAAATGCTATATTACAACAATAACTTATTAGCAAATCAAGGATTAATTTGAGCCAAACTGTTTTGGTTACTTATTTAAAATTCTTAGGATAACTTTTTATGATTTAATTTTTGCGTTTTCAACCGTTTATAGAGAAACAAAAAACATTTACAAACGAGGAAGCCATAGATAAGATCTTAATTAACGTTTCTGGATCCCTAATTACAATTCTTAGGTATGTAAGTATGAAAGTGAATAAGATTACGTAACACTCTCACCTGAATTTTCAAACTGATTAAAAAAGAAAAATATTTATAAAGTTTTTGCTTTAATAATAATGCCCAGGGCCCAAGGTCTAAATTCTGCCCTAAATTAAATTTTTTTAAACGTCTTAATATTAGTTATAAGCTGTCAGAGCCGTAACTAGGGTTGGCAGGGGGGCTAACCCCCTGGTCTTGGTTGGGCGCCAATTTTTTTTTTGCAGTTTTACAGGGGCGCCAAGTTTAGTAGAAACCGTCAGAGACAAAGCTTTTTTTCTTAAAGGTAATTTTTGGGACGCCATTTATTTTAAGGGGTGCCATGTTTGGTAGAAATCGGCACCCAGACAGCACATGATATCTTAAAGACGTCTTTTTTAGATCTTAATTATGTCTGGACGCCTAAAGACTTAAAAAGGATATCTTATGGACTTCTTTTTAGGGATGTTTAAAATATATCTGATTATGATGTATATAAGATGTCTTTTAAGTATCGGTACAAGACGTCTTAACTTAAATACTCATCGCTAAAAATAAATTAACCACAATCAACTATTAAAAAAAATTACCTTTTTTTTTTAAGATCTTTTTTTGATAAACAAAAAAATTAATTTTTTTTTCATTTCTTTTTACGAAAAACAAAAAATTAAAAGAAAAAATCAAAAAAGAAATTTTCAAAAAAAAAAAAAAATTAAAAAAATAATTCACATAGTTTTTAAGATCTTTTTTTTTTGACAAACAAATTACCTCTCATTCTAATTACGCTTTTTATATCAATACGACCGTACCTAGCAACTTAAATGGGGGGGGTGGGGGTATTATTTTGTAAAGTCGCCTGTCAGTAAGGCGTCTTAAAAAAAATCTTAAAGACGTTACCTTTTGTAACATACGACGTCGTTAAGACGTCTTTAAGATCCATATACGGCAAAAACCGACGTTCTTAAGACGTCTTGAATGACGAGCTACGACATCTTTAAGACCTCTTTAAGTCATCTTTGTGCTTTCTGGGCAGGGACAAAGCTTTTTTTTAAGTAATTTTTGGGGAGAAATATATTTTTTTTTTGAAGGGCCGCCAAGTCTGGTAGAAACCGTCAGAGTCAGAGCTTTTTTTCCTTCTAGAAGGTAATTTTTGGGGCGCCAATTTTTTTTTCAGGGGCGCCGAGTTTGCTAGAAACCGTCAGGGCCAAAGCTTTTTTTTTTTTGAGGGTGCCACCCTGGAGGCTGAGCCCCCTAGATTTTTTTCTGTTTACGGCCCTGTAAGCTGTCAACATCTACTAACAGCTCAGTAAATCTTTGAAATTTTACCTTCAAATTACTTTTGTTCGAAAATGGTTAATCCTAGGGTATTACCATTTTTATGTATTTTTACCTGGGAAATACTATTCTAATAATAAATCGTAATAAATCCACAAAAAAGATAGGAGCAAAAAACTGATAACCCCCCCCCCCCTTTTCACGCCCCTTGTTAAAATACATGAACATGACATAAGATAATAGGCATTATTAAGGTTAGATCACATGGATCACATTTTTTTAACTCAAAGCTCTCCTGATTTATTAATTAAAAACCGAACTTTTTAGCTCTTTTAAGGATAATTTAATTATATAAATACAAATTGTGTTTAGATAAATATCTATGTTGCAATTAAATAAGGTATAAATCTATCATAAATTTTTAAATAATAATACATTGCAAATTTAAATAAAAACATTTCCCAACTTCCGTTTAAAATTAATGAAATTCCTTATGTACGTTAATATTATTAATAATAAATATTCTTTTTACCCACGTAGGTATACTAATAGCCTATTAGTACTTGACACATAGAAGCAGGGCCGGACAGAGCCAGCCCTAGCCCCGGGGTAACTTTATTACCGGGCCCCCCATTTTTGCAAAAAAAGTCTTTACTTCTCCAACATGGCTATTTTTGAATTAACTCGATTGTTATTAATATATTAAAAAAATTATCCAAACAAAAATTGTTGGAAATTTCCCCTCAAACAAAATTGGTTATATGCATTTTTATCGTAAGATGCATATTAAGCAACTCACCACTAAAATTCAGGATAGCGGACAACCCTTACGCAAACCACCCGGTGAAAAACTAACAGGAGTGTTCCTGTTACCCTTTAAAATATCAGCCCGTGTTTTTGTTGGGTTGGCATTACAGTTTACACTATGTTTAAAATTCTAAGAACAAATTATATTTTGATTTTTTACAGTCATCTCTTCTTTTTTCACTGCAATTAACCAGTCCACAATTTTAACACGGTAAAAAATAACCCAAACACAAAATTTTGTAAAAAATTAAACTTTAAATCGACATTGACATTTGACGCAAAACGTCAAGAGATAGGCTAACCCAACAGAAAAAAAAGTAGAGACCTCTTATGGGCCTATAACACAAGCAAATGGCTTAATTATGAGCCGCAAAATAGAAAAATATATTTTTCTATTTTGCGACTCTTATAAGCTAATAATCACACGTATTTTGCGTGTTCTTATAAGCCCATAAGAGGCCTCAATTTTTTTTCCTTTGGGTTGGCAACAGACAAAAGTCTATCTCTTGACGTTTGCCGTGCAATTGTGAACGTCGGTTTAAAGTTTAATTTTCTACAAAATTTTGTGTTTAGATTATGTTTTACCGTGTTAAAGTTGTGGCTTGGGTACTTGCAGTGGAAAAGAGAAGAAATGACTATAAAATATATCAAAATAATATTCGTCCTTAGAATTTTAAACATGAGAAAACTGTAATGCCAATTCGAAACAAAAATCCCTAAATCAGTCATCAATTTAAATGTAAATTTTTTAAAATTTTAGAGCAAAATAGAAAAAATTGTATAAAGCACTCGATTCATAACACGTTTTTAGCGCACTAGTACTTCAGAAAACTCACCGCAAGCGGCTCGTTTTCTAAACTTGTACTCGTGCGCTAAAAACGTATGTTATGAAACTAGTACTTTAATATACTATTAAATGCTAAATTTAATAATTGCTATATAGAAACTTACTGTTGCAAGTCCATGAATGAGCAGTGCTGCAAAAAGTGCCATTGCAAAATATCCTGCACACAGCAGGACGGCTGCGGCCGGCAAGGCCACCGCTGATTCCAAAATCCATAGCAATTCAAACGCGAATGCTATCAAGTAGGCGATCTGCAAAGAAAAGAAAATATTCTATTATATTTTTCTAATTATACAGTATTTATCAAGATCTACCTATGGGTATACATCACAACAAACAATGGTCCGGCGGCCGGCGGTAAATAAAATAATCATCGATTTTTGACGTTGGAACGTCGTTGGAACAACGGATGGTCGCCGAGCGGCAAATGATAATTAACCAAGTACCTTGGCCCAACGTCGAACTATTGTTGGCATCTGACTTTTTCTGATCATTTCTGATCATTGATCACGATTATTCCGTTGTTTAGCCGATTACACAGAACCACAAAAAAAAGTTAGTTTTTTATAAACTAGACTATATTTTTTCTACATATATTTGGACACTGAAAAAGAATATGAAAATGAAAACATTTTTTGACCCTCAAAATCTTGAGATATAGCGATCATTGTTTTTTTTTGTATGCATTTAAGGCCGAAACAAAAATCTGCAAGATTTCAGTAAAAGTTTTTTTTTATGAAAATATTGCTAAACAAAAATGATTCATGCCATAACTTGCAGATTTTAAATATCTATCCCAGTTAATTTTTTACAGGGCCAAAAACTCCAGATATAGCACTTTTTTCGTGTTTTTCCGATATATTTCATTAAAAATGTTATATAAATAATACAGATACAGCCTAAAATTTATATATGTAATACTACTACATACATATGCCTTATAAAAAAAATACAGATATTTTTTTATTTCCAGTGGTGGGAAGTCTGGGGGGTTTAACGTTGCACATGTCAAAAGAAATAAATATATCATAAGATTGTCTGTTACCCCGACCAGACAATTTTTTTCAAGTTTTTTTTTAGACATTTAAACAATTTGATAATACAAGACCTCCCTGATACCTAATTTGTTTTAAAACCACTCGCACAGTGAAAAAAAATTATCATAAACTGGTAAAAACTGAAAATAATCTAACTAGGGATCAAGGAGGTCTTTTATTGTCAAATTGGTATAAATCGCCAAAAAAAACTTGAGAAAAACAGTCTGGTTAAGGGTATCAGACAATGTTATGATATATTTCTTTTGACATGTGTAACGTTAAACCCTCCCCACCATTGGAGATAAAAAATATATGTATTTTTTTATAAAGCATATGTATGTAGGCTGTATCTGTATTATTTATATAAATTTTTTAATGAAATATCGGAAAAAGTGTCATATATGTATTTGGAGTTTGTGGCCCAGTAAAAAATTAACTAGTGTATATGTCCTATGGTTTAAAGAAAAATAATAATATTTTATTTGTATAGGTACCGTAAAATGCCTCGAGTTGAAATAGGCACCTACTGTTATTCTAAAAAAATAATGAGCATTTGTCCCCCCGTAAAAGGGTAAATTTTTGCAATTAAAAATAAACTAAAATATACCACTGAACTCCTTAGAAATCGAGCTTCCTATAGAAAGCTCGTCATTATAATGACGTATAATAAAATTTATATTCCCTATTTTGGCTGGCCCACCAGTCCAGCGGTAAAAGAGGGGCATTTTCTTTAATGCCAAAGTTTTTCCCTCTTAATAAATCAAATTGATTAATTGACCAATTTTTAAATATTTTAATATTTTTCTTTGTTCTTGGCCTTTAACAAAATCCATCCTGTATATCAAACCTATAGTTTTTAAACCTATAGGTCCTAAGAATTAAATTTTAAGTACCCATTATTTTTTACTGTGACCCAAATATTTTTTATACCTAGATTCGGTCGTAATCAAACTTATAAAAACCAAATTTAAGTAAAATCGCGGTTTGAATATACTTGTATGTACAGAAAGTGTTAAACAGGCCGTGATTTTAAACAATGGATTATATCGTAACCACTAAAATTAATACTTAGTTATAACAAAATATTGTACAATAAAAACAATAAAAGTTAACAATTGTTATAAACGCCAAAAATATACTATTACAAAATCAAAGTCCACGAACTTGCATTGTGTCAGTGGATTACACAGGTTTACAAAAAAATCTAGCTACTTTTTTGCGGTTTAGTGGTAGTTTAACTTAAGCCTAATCGGATCAACCTAAGATAACACAGGTTTACAAAAAAAAAATCAGGACTATTTGACCGGACCATGGTATTCCTAGGTATTTTGAATCAGATCCCGGGGTCAGTTTTGCCCCATCACGTCACGAGATTTCAAGGTCATTTGGAGGTCAAAATGGTGATTTTTTGGGAGCAGCCCCGGGACAACATCTCAACGTTCAGAAAGTATTCAAGAACTACACAGTTACCCGTGAAGTTAACAGGTCGCTTGAGATATTGTACCGGGCCCCTCCCAAAAAATCACCATTTTGACCTCAAATGACCTTGAAATCTCGTTTTCCTGACGTGATAGGGCAAAACTGACCCTGGGATCTGATTCAGGGCGCCAAAATACCTAGGAATACCATGGTCCGGTCAAATAGTCCTGACTTTTTTTTTGTAAACCTGTGTTATCTTAGGTTGATCCAATTAGGCTTAAGTTAAACTACCACTAAACCGCAAAAAAAGTAGCCAGATTAAAGTATTATTTAAGTTAAGATTTGACAGTCTATAAAAATATATACTGCACGTCGGTTTGGAATAACCGAAATATATATGTAAGAAAGTTATCTGTCTGTCGTTAAAATTTTTGGGAATCATCAGCACTGTGTATCCTGTATGTTGCTAATATTCAACTGACGCGTAGCGGAGTTCAGGCAAGCAATCGAGTGCGGAAAAGCCTCTTTACGCATGCGTTAGGAACAATACTTTTCCTACGAGCAGGGTTAAAATAAAATATACTTTTATATTTTATCAAATAAATCGAAAAAAATCTTATTTTTATAATTTTTCAATAAGAATTTCAATTAACAGGTAAGAAATTTAAACATTTTTATAATATTATGAATAAATATAACAAGAATAATACTACACAAGTAAGAAATTAAATAATATTTATGCGTGCGGAAAAGGCTATCTTTCCACACGCATATGCGTGCGGAAAGAGTGATCTTTCCGCACGCTCGTAGGAAAAATAAATTTCTACACTCAGAAAAATCTCATCTTGTAAAATCAATAAGAAATTATTTAAATTTAAAAAAAAAATGCCTTTTAAAATATTAAAAGTAAAAACTTTACGTTTTAGTTATGAATAATATTAATTTAAAAAAAATAATTTTTACACCAAAACGTTTTTCACTTTAAAGTAAAAGTATTGTCCCTTACTTTCTTATTTTAATGTTTTCTTAATAAAATTATAATATTTCTCTTTATATTGTTGAAAAATATTAATATATTAAAAGAATTCTTTTTAAAATAGCCAGTTTTTGTATTCAAATCATTTCTAGTTTACAAATGATTTAAAAGGAAACATTTTTCAAATTACGACGAATATTTTTACTTTTACAATGGCTTATAAAATTAAAAAATATCTTTTTAAATTGACAGAAAACACTGTCGGGGCAAAAACATATTGGTTTTCTTTTAAATCATATGACTTTTGTTTGATTTTATAACGATTTTTCTCTGAGTGTATGTAAATCACAAACTTCTATGGTTAGAGAATTAAAAAAATACGTTATGAGTAAAAATTTTAATTATTTTTGAATGAAAATTCTATCTTTGACTGTGGTTTGTGTTTGGGGACACACCAGGGGACTGTGTTTTGGCATACAGGGTGATTAAGAAATAGGTACAAAAAGAGGTGGTTCTAGGTCCAAAAATATGAAGGTTGGTCCGGAAATGAGCCCTAAGGGAGCTACGACCCTCTTAAAGGTACATCTGAAAATTAGTTTTTATTTAATATCTCTGGAACCCCATGAACTACAGTAACTATTTTTTGTACATGCCTTAACATTGATAAGGCTATTTCTGTATTTTTTACTGGATAATTTTAACCAGGGACGTGCAAAATGGGGGGGGGGGGGCGAAATCACTTTTTTGCCCCAAACATTTTTGTCCGTAGATTTTATGACATTTTCAATGATATAGAATTCTTTAGTTAAAAATACCAAAAAAAGGTCCTCTTTATGTAGAGCCAACCGTTTTCGAGAAAATTGCAATTAAAGAGGCAATTTCACCTTATGAGCATTCAAAACAGGAACAAAAAGTCCAAACCAATAAGGTTGCGTGGTCCTTTAAGAAGCTTTTTTAAATTTTTTATTTATTTTTTTTTTTCAGTGTATTTAATTATTAATATTTTGTTTCACAGCGGTGAAAATTGGTTAATATCGTGAATATCACGAATCTGTTGCATAACCTCAATTAGCCTTCCTCCGTGTTTGATATTAACTTTCTTTAAACATGTATATCAATATTTATCTAATTTGCATACTTTTTTACTATTTATTATAGCTTTATTACGTTTTGTTTTTAATAGGCTTTTATACTAAACCCGGACCGACCGGCCGACACACACAGGTAAAAAATTCCAAAAAAACGGAAAAAAATCATGAAGCGTCGAAAGTTGAATATTTATAGACCTTATAGTGTCCTCTAAATGATGTATATACATTTTTTTTTAAATGTTTGCGGTCTTGCTTAAAAAATTAAATTTAAGTAGCACATTGAATATACAATATCTTACACTTAATTTTTTTAATTTTTTTTAGGGATGTATTTTTTAAATTTTAAAATATAGTACAAATATCGGGTATTAAATCATAGAAAGGTATTATCTCCATGTCCGGACCCGTCATGACGCTTCCGGACGCGTCAGGTAAAAAAAAATAAATTTTTGGAAAAAATTCAGATTTTATTTCTTTTGTATATTTTTAGGTTTAAAATAATGAATTAACCTAAACAATAGAAAACTACTAAAATATTCAAATTTTTCAATTTTTTTAAATGGCGTTTTTTTATTTTAGTTTTTTTAACAGCCTAATTTGAGGTTCAAAAAAAAACTTTTTCGGTCAATTATGTAATTTTTTATACTGAATTTGAATCTGAATAAAAAACACCCTCATTCCATTTAAAAATTTTAAGTTATCCCCTCTCCCGCCTAAGGGTGTGGATGAAAAAAAAATCTGCTTTGATAAAAAGATGTCCTCCTTGATATTGAAACTTAATACCAAATTTAAAAAAATATCTTGTACGGTTTCTGAGATATCGAACCGTTTAAATGTCCCACCCGGTATGCAGTGTGCCACTTAAATTTAATTTTTTAAGCAAGACCGCAAACATTTTCAAAAAAATGTATAATCGATTGGAGGACACTATAAGGTTTATAAATATTCAACTTTCGACGCTTCATGATTTTTTTCCGCTTTTTTGGTATTTTTTACCTGTGTGCGACCGGCCGAAAAGGCGAATCTAAAAATGTCAACAAGTATATAGGATGCTATTTAAAAAGTTGATTATCACGGTTAGACCGAAAGTTTTATTTTAGTGGTTGTGCTAAAATGGTGGTTTTTAGGACACATATAATCCTTGATTAATTTAAAAAAAGTTTCTCTTACAGTTACGGAGATAATTCGTAGGCAACCCAGGTAGCAAGGGATGTTATATTACAAGAAATTAACATCACTTTTGGTTGTATTTTTAAACTAAATCATAACATCAGATAATATTGAAAAATAACATGTATTTAACATCACATTTGCAACGTAACACGTGAGACGTGACAACCATTTTATTTAATAACAAATGTTTAGCAACGCTGTGAATATATCGCATGTCACATGTTAACGTGGCTTTCACCTGAATGTCATGTTATTTTCCTTCTCACTGACGTTTGAAGCAAAAAAATCGATATAAGATTATGTTGATAGAGTAAATTATTATAAGGAAATTGTATACACATTATACGATTTCCAATGGATAGGGGGCTCTGCCGGGCTTCTCAAGACCACGGACACGGATTAAAGAAATATATTCTAAGCTTAATCTGCAATTTTGTATTTAGAATTTATCAGTTTCAATCTGTGATTGTTTCAATTACTGATTGATTTTAAATCCGATTTTTTTTATAGGGTTATGACGTTTTTAATGGTTTTATTTAGAAAAAGCTAATATCCTAGGATATTATTTAAATATTAAAGTACCAGTAACGGCATCCATAAGATATTAGATATAACAGCGCAGGAATGTGGATTTATGATGTCATATACACGTTATTTTCGGGATGTCATTGTGTGATATTAGGGGCGGACTTAGGACATCCCCACCATGCTACATTCTTGTTAAATGTTACTACAAACTTAACATCACATGTCACATATTAACGTGGCTTTCGCGTGAATGTCATGTTATTTTGCTACCTGGGAATACATTTTGGATCACCCGGTATAATAAACCTTATAAAATTAATTGTATCCTTTTTCACATACATAAAATGTGGAAAACATTATAATTTTTATATGGAATACCGGATTATTTCCATATTTATAAGAAATTTATATGAAGGTAACAATTATTTTCAGTCTTAAAAATAATTAACTTTATCTTAATCATTCTCCCATAAATGCTTAGCAGCGTACAATTAAATATTATTAATAAAGTTTAATGCTTTAAATAATTAGATATAGGTATTTTACGTAAATAATAATTTTTTTTTTGAAAATATTTAAGGTGAAGTTATAATCCAACAAGCAATTGTCAGGTGGCTGCTGATCGGGAAAGTATACTATTATAATAGCTAGAGATCGGATTTTACCGAGTCGTGATGTCAAAATCCATAGCCGGGTACAACAGAATAATAATTTTATAAAAATGTTTTATAAACTATCAAACTACTACATTTACAAAGAAAAGTATATAAATATTATGAAAATCCCCTAGCGTTTCTATTTAAGTAAAAGAAAATAAAAAAAACATAACAGATCCGAAAATTATGAATTAGTTGGACTTTTAAATAATCCAAATTTTATTTAATAGTATTGTAACATGGTGGCTGGGTATTACTTTTATCAAGTTAAAAAAAAAACTGCCTGGACAATCCTTTTCTATTCGCAATAACAGCTCACGTGACGTTTATAACTTGTGAAAATTTTTTTTTTTAATTTCTTCAAAATTATTATTTTTACTCAAATCTTTTTTTTTTCATATTATACATAAAATACTAAATTACACAATTAAAACTTATAGTGTTTCTAAAAAAACAAACAACCGACGAAATCTTTTTGTGTTTTATTCAATTTGTGAAGAGGTGACTGGAAGGTGAAATCTATTTAAAATCGTTATAAACATGTACTCCCAAGCTATTTTCCAGACATGCTTTAAAATAATGTGTCACATTTCTGCGTTACAGTTGGCCAAAGCACCAGAACATATTTTATCATATTTTTATGATATAAAAAAATTGCAAAAGTTTATAGTCTGACTTTATTATTATATATATTTATCCACGGCCATGATTAATAGGCTTATTTATCACGGGTCTGTAAACATAAACCGTTTACAATGTAAATAATATAATAAAGTATAGAATTCTACTCGCGTATAATAGCTATTAATCCTTCGGTTGATTAGGTCACTCGCCTTTCGGCTCGTGTCCCAAAATTCACCCTCATTGATTATTAGAAATTATTATACGATCATTGAATATAATAATATACTATTATTCAATACTTAAATATATATATATATATAAATATACTATTATTCAATACTTAAATTTTACGCAAAATATCGTTTTTCACCAGATGTTAACCGCTGGGGTGTTTTATCGAAGGACCTTTGTGACGTGAGGCAAAACGGACTTATTGTTCCAGGTGTCTTCTTGTACTTGGGCCCAAGATGATGTTTCCTCGGAGGAAATGGCGTAAGCCCTATTTGCAACTCATTCTACGCGAAATGTTATTTATTGGATGTATTTTCCATAGCGTGATTCATTACGAATAACTATTGTTATTTTTGTTCTTTGGAAGCGATAGTGGCGTGAGTATCGCGCCCCTGACGAATTTAACGTATTGTCCGGACCGTGCTGTTTTACGAACTCATTCAAATTACACTGAAATATCGCCTGAAGCCAGGTAGTACGTCATGCGCATGAAACCTTATATTTGTCCGCATAAGGGACTTATCAAAATCTACTATATACAGGATGAAAACTAAACACGAGAAGATCTCAAATAAACTTAGTAACATATTTAGTTACTAATAATGAAATCACTGATTAATCTTAAAAAGTAGGTATAGTAAATTATTATTTTTTTGCTTATGGTCCATTTTTGCATATAATGTTTAAATGATTAACCTTTTTTCAACCAAAAAAAGTAAAAGTTTTGCAAAAAAGTTTTATTTTGCTTGTTTGTTTTTTACAATTTTAGAACTTTAAGGGTCGATATATTGAAAACGGTAGTAGTTACTTTGAAAAAAAAAATGGCAGATTTGGATTCAGGACGAAATGTTTTACTAGAAAATGTGGAGATCTGTAGAAACTAAATTTTAGCTATTCGAAACCAATTAATATTCTTTGTCATGCACCAGTTGTTAGAAATCCCATTTTGTACCTACTTATCTATAGTGCATTTTTCTGTATTACCTTCAAATACATACATTTTCTCACATTATTGACAATATATTGTTGTATAAAACTGTTTAAAACAGTCTGTTTTATTATAATGCATTCCCACTATTTAAATAGCTATACCTACGCGCAGGTAATACTGGTATATGGATATATTTATAAATATGTATACCCTAGTAGAAATTTAACGTTAGAATAACGTTTTTCTAACGTTAGAAAACTGTATAAAAGTACGTTATAAAATATGTGAAAATGTCCCGCTATTTAACGTTAGAATCAAACGTTAGTTACAAACGTTAATCTAACATTATATTTTTAAGTTATAAATACGTTCCCAGTCCGCACATACATGGATGCAACATCACAAAGAAAGATTTTTTAGGTAACAAGTGCCATATTACATGAGACGTAACATATATATATGTATGCTACATTACATGCCCTATAATAGAAAGATTTTTTAAGTTACATGTGCCATATTACATAAGATGTAACATACATATGTCTGATACATAACATGCAATATTATAATTATAAGTACGTTTAATTTCTATCAGAGGGGGCGTGGCCAACTAGGAAATTTCTAACTGTATCATAAAATGGCAGCTGGAGACAAATTTATTCATATAAATAAATCTTAATGTATTTTAGCAATCATAATATTTTTAAACATAATTTCGTTACATTTATTTATAAAATATCCATCATTTTAGGTGGCCCTAAATATACTTCGAGAATTACGTTTACCTCTCAGAAAAACTTTATATTTAGTTAGTTTATATTTATTTACACATTCAGAATTTTAAAATATTTTTTCAATTTTAGTACCTACAGCGTTGCCCGACCTTTTTTGACTTTTGGGGGATATTTTTTTAAACTTATTATAGAAATAATAAATAATTATTAAACCTAGGCACCTAGCTGTCTAAAATGAGTATTTTCTACTATAGCTTACGTATTAATAATGGAAATTTAAAAAATATTTAAAGTTAGAATAAGGTTGAAAAAGGTTAGAATTTAGTTGGGAAACTATAGTTTAAGTTATAACTTTAGATTTATGTATTTTATAACGTTTTTGTCAAACGTTAGTTTTTAAGGTTAGATTTATATATTATATAACGTTTTTGTATAACGTTTAAGACTAAACATATAAATTTCACTAATCTAATTTTATGTTCAGTTAGATTTATGTACTTTTCTACCAGGGTAATATTATGTTTAAACTTTTCAACTAGCTTGGTTTTTGAGCTGCAATTATACGAATTTAAGTTTTTAACAATGTCGGGCCAATATTGGCAATCGATGATCGTTTGACAATTTTTTGCCGCTTTTCGGCCACCGTACCGATTACCGCTAATAACTCTGCAAACATTGGTTCGTTGGCCTAAGGTTGGCCAACGTACGTTGGGTCACAAGACTGCGGCCTTAGATTGGCCAATGTACGATTTTACAATCGAAATTATGGTTTGATGGGAAGCTATCAGATTTTAATACGTTGGCCAGTGGTCGGGCCAAAACTGTCAATCGATGATTGTTTGCCAAATTTTTGCCGCTTTTCGACCACCGTAGAAATAACCGCTAAAAAGCCAACTATCAGATTTTAGTACGTTGGCTAAACTCAACCATCAATGCAAAAGTCATTTTGGTAGGGACTTTTTCATTGATTATGGAAAATCCTGAACTAGAGCAGTGAAAACTGTATGTTGCAATCTACCCAGACAGCACAAAGATGACTTAAAGAGATCTTAAAGATATCATAGCTCGTCAAGACGTCTTAAGAACGTCGGTTTTCGCCGTATATGCTTCTTAAAGACGTCTTTAAGACATCTTTTTTAAGACGCCTTACTGATGCCTTACACAGGCGATTTTACAACATAATACACCCTCCCATTTATGTTGCTAGGTACGGTCGTAGTGAAATAAGAATTAGAGAGGTAATTTGTTTGTCAAAAAAAAAAAAAAATCTTAAAAAAATGTGATTTAGAATTTTTTTTTTGAAGATTTTTTTTTTAGTTTTTTTTTTAATTTCTTCTTTACTTTTTTTTATTTTTTTGTTTTTCGTAAAAATAAAATTAAAAAAAATAAAAATTTTTTTTTTGTTTTTTAAAAAAAGATTTAAAAAAAATGGTATTTTTTTTAATAGTCGATTAATCGACCATAATTGTGGTTATTTTATTTTTAGAGATTAGTATGGAAGTTAAGACGTCTTGTACCGATACTTAAAAGACATCTTATATACATCATAATCAGATATCTTTTAAACATCCCTAAGAAGAAGTCAATAAGATATCCTCTTTATGTCTTTAGGCGTCCAGACATCATTAAGATCTAAAAATTACGTCTTTAAAATATCATGTGCTGTATAGACAGTAGCTGGGTATAGATTGCAAGTTGCAATTTGAAACATCTGATCTTAAAATGGTCGGTAAATGGTTGGCAATATGATCGGCAATATAAATATGCTTTAACTTATATGAAAATTCGTATAAAAACATATAGAAATCATATATGAAATTTCGTGTAAAAACATATAAAAATCATATATGAAATTTCGTATAAAAACATATAGAAATCCTATATGAAATTTCGTATAAAAACATATAGAAATCATATATTAAATTTCGTATAAAAACATATAGAAATCATATATGAAATTTCGTATAAAAACATATAGAAATCATATATGAAATTTCGCATAAAAACATATAGAAATCATACAGGGTGTATTTGAAATAGGGTAGGAAATTTTAACAGGTGCTTCTACATGATAAAATATGACAAAAAGTTCCTATAAAAATATGTCTAAAAATGCGTCATAAGGGAGCTACGCCCCTTTGAAATTGGCTAAAAAAATCGGTTTTTATTTAATAACTCAGGAACCCTTTGAGATATATTAACGAGGTTTTGCACGTGAATTAATCCTAATAAGGCCCATCTTTGTATGTCATTTTCACGTACTTATTTAAACCAGGGGTGTGTGAAACGGGGGGGCCTTATTAGTTTTTTGTCCCAAACTTTTTTCTGTGTACCTTTTTTGCAATTTTATTTTTGAAATATGATTCCTCATGTCAAAATACATAAAAAAGGTACTCTTGTTGTAATACTGTAGGATTAACCGTTTTCGAGAAAAGTTCATTTGAAGGTGAAATTTCACGGTTCGAGGACGAAAAATTAAATACTAAAATGTCGAAAACCAAAATTTTAATTCCTACGCTATTTCAAATACACCGTGTATATGAAATTTCGTAAAAAAAACATTCTATGTAATTTCGTAAAAAAAAAAACGTATAAAAAACATATACGTATTTTCATATTAAAACGCAGCAATTTAACTTATATGAAAATTCGTATAAAAACATATAGGAATCATATATGAAACTTCGTATAAAAACATACTATGTAATTTCGTAAAAAAAACGTATAAAAGACATAGTACTATTTTTATATTAAAACGCAACAATTTAACTTATATGAAAATTCGTATAAAAACATATGGAAATCATATATGAAATCTGGTATAAAAACATACCATGTAATTTCGTACAAAAACGCATAAAAGACATATACGTATTTTCATAACAAAACGTATAAACATATAAAATTCGCATAGACATATACATATATACATATATACGAATTTTATACGAATCCTAATTAATGTTTTTACAGGGCTATGAAAATTAAATATTTACCAAAAGATATGCAGCAAAAAATCCAGATGCAATTGGAACACTACAACAAAAACAGGTCTCAACTAATGCCATTTTTGTTTATAATTTCACTGAACATCATTTTGTTAATCACATGTTTAAAAAGTAGCACTTTTGACACTAATTTACTTGCGTTAAAAATATTTCGTTAAAACCGCAACATCCAGTTGTCTTTAATAATATTATACACAAAACGAAAAATATTAATATTTTCAAGGTAAACAATTTCGCTTGATAATCATAATATATTTAAGTGGTAATTGTTATTTTTAAATTACACTACAGGTAAATGATACAAAAAATCATGTTCTTGTATAACTTCTTTCGCGCTATATGGGTGAGGCAAGAATGAATGAGTAATCACATACTCCGTGGGTTATTCGCAACTATTTAAATATTTTATTCACGTGCGTATACCTTATTTACTTTCTCTTGTAAATACTACTGAGTATTGTTATTATAAACGTTTAATTTGTTTATAACAATTAACACCTGCAACCAGTTAAACAATTTAATGTTTTACGGGTTGCCGGACCGGCAACACTTAATACAAATTGGTGATTAACTAATTGCATACTTCTCGAATTTTGTGTATCTGCAACCAATTAATCGTAATTGGTTTTATGGGTTGCTTATGCAGCAACCTGTAAAACATTCGTTGATAACTGGTTGCAGCTTCTCACAATTAAATTTTCATACACAAAATTTTAATATATTAGCGATAATTATCAAATAGAATTTATAATTATTCAGCCAAAATTAATTACGTTTTACAAATTATTAAAAATTTATTACCTGAATACACAAATTAATTTTGTGCCTGAATATTAAAGATTTTTTTTCTTGGGTTGGTATACAAATTTCTAGAAAAAAAGTTCTGTTGGTAGCAGTTCATTTGTGAAGGTTTTGGACAGGTAATGTGATTTTGTGTAAAAAAACTGATTTTTCTTTTATTTCTTAAATAAATTACAATTTATTAACTTTCTTTGGTGAAAATTGTTCCTTTATACATATTAAAAAATATATATATAAATTTTATCGTGTACTTAAATTAATAGTTAGATTTTAAGAAATGACAGACGATTACATAAACCCCTAGATCCACGAATTTCATAAGACTAATCTTTTTGCTAAAGTTATTGAAATTTTACAATAATATAGATTTTTAAAAGTTAAATTAATAAATTTTATTACCAAAGTAATTATTTTAATTATTAACCTCACTTTTAAAACAATTATTTCGTAATCTGTTTCTTTAATAAACTTTTTTTGGTGATTCTATGGTCTGTTTTTTCAAGCAAGATAGTAAATTAAAAATCGCACAGTAAATATTTTTACCACCAGTTTGAATAGTAGGTATATGCTGCCAAATATTTTTAAAAACCATTAATAGGTTTTATCGAGGGAGGCATTGAAATCGTAAATTTTACATCATATCATTTTGACAAGAGATTTTAAAAGTTGGGTTAAGCTTTTGACAAAAACCTTATAGGGTTTGGTCAGTAAGTACTGGATTATTTGTTAGTTTTTTGTATTGTACTATTTAAATTATTCTTATAATGCTTTATAATTAGAAAAGTTATGTAAATTAGGTTGTTTAATTTTTCCAATAAATTCTATTCTACTAATTTTAACTTTTAGAAAAAAAATCAAAGTGGATACTACTTAAGTAATTACTTTAAAAATTAATTCTTAGCTGTCAAACTAAATCAAACCATGTTGTAAAATGTACGATTTCAATGCCCACCTTGATAAAACCTATTAATGCTTTTTAAAAAATTTTGGCAGTATGTTTGTGTATAGAATATATGGTTGTTTTTTTTAAGCAAGATAGTAAATTAAAAATTGCACAGTAAATATTTTTACAACAGGTTTGAATAGTATATGTTTGTGTATAGAATATAGTTTTATAAAATAAACTATGCAGCTGCAATATACTAGTATATTTGCACATCCAATATTTGAATCTGTTTTAAAAATATTCACTGCGATTTTTAATTTACTATCTTGGACTTGAAAAAACTGACCATATATTCTATACACAAACATATACCATTCAAACATGTTGTAAAAATATTTATTGTGCGATTTTTAATTTACTATCTTGCTTGAAAAAACAGACCATAGTAGCTTTTTTTCATTGTGTGTTTAGAGACCCTACCGAGCTTTATAATATATATTATACAGTGTACATTTTTGGGTAGGTTCTTTTTTTTTGACTTTTATAATATTATGTTGCAAAATCAAATAAATATTTTAAATATTAAAAATTTGGTTGTTATTTATTAGGTACCTACATAATAAAAAATAATAATATGCAATATTGTTGTGTGTGTCTTGTTTTGCGAGGTTTTGTACCATGCGAAATTTATGATAAACGATGTTATTAGAATGCGTCACTTTGGTATGCGAAGTAAAGGCCAGGCGAAGTTTTGGTTTGCGATGTTTCAGTCGCGATTTTTCGGTCGCGAAGTTATTTTTTGCGAACGAAAGACCCCTACCCTTTCAAATGATAACGTTTTTTTTTCTACTTTCAGAAATAAATCAAAATGGAGAAAACTGATAAAATTTCAAGACCAATGAAATTTCCATACACCTTCTCAGCTAAATTTGCTCAATTTCCATGGAAGCACTACTTTAAGAACCAATGGGGCTGGAAATACTATGCCATATCTGTCATAGTTTGCATCCCAATCTTTAAATCCATCAGCAATTTAGGTAAGTATATGGATATGGGGCCATGGCCCATGAGGCCCTATTAAAAATACATTACGCACTTAGGGTCAAGGCTGTATCAAAGAAGATTTAGTGGGGGGGTGAAGGTCAAAAATCGCAACTTTTTTTAGTATATTATTAAAACTATTAACTCTTGACAAAAAAGTTGATGTCTAGTAGTTATTTTCTTAACTAGTCTATTAAGTAGCATTTTATCCTGACGGCCTCATGGGCTGATATTCTTAAATGGATAAAATCACTTAATACACGAGTTGAGAATTTAATTTTAACCAACACCTTTTATTTTTAAATAAAAATCTATAATTTTGCGAAAAATTATGTCAAAAATATTAAGATTAAGTTTTCTTAATACTAAAATAATAGGTAGCCATGGCCTAAGTGTGCCTATTAAAAATAAACAATTGCTAGTTTTACATTTCTTACAAACGTTAAAATGGACGCGGTGATGACAGAATTTTTAATAAAAACAGTATTTTATTCAAAAACTAAAGAATAATTTGGTGTTTTGTTTTTTATGGTTTAGTTAACGTGCTTCTATTTATAGAATATTTATAATACTTAATTAATAGGGTATGTAACTAATTTTGGGTGAGATCAAAAGCTGTACGTAAAAGAGTGGGTGAAAAATTTTTTAGTCACTAGTGGCAAAAAACTCACTTTTGACATTTAAAATAGTGCTCAAAACAAGTGTTTCTGTGAAAATTTTTCCTACAACATAGTAGTTTGTGCCTATTTCCCGCCCATTGTCATAGGCAATCAGCTGATTTTACATATCTGCTGTCAGGAAATTACTAAATGTCAAATACATAACCTCAAATTGACAAACTAATTTTAAGATAATTTTTGCGTTTTTTTATGTTTAGGTGTTAGGTCGTAGGAAATAGTATACGCACCTCGACGCAAACCATATCAGTGCACATCGAGTACTTTTTCATTTTCAAAATTTTGCATTGCATATTTAAAGTATAGCCCTATCCAGAGGGGTAAACACGCATACCATACAATGTTTTATCCAACACCTATTTATTCTGCTGATTATTTTTTACGTTTTTAGTTTAGTTTAGTTTATTGTTTAAAGTCTTTCTCGGACCTATCAGTATAGGTGTTTTACACGATAATTTTTTTTATCAACCAATCATTTAACAATATTTCTGGTCACGTGTTTATTTCTGTCCAATCATATTATAGCTATATTGGGAATTTTCTACTGTACACGGCGGGTCCAAAACCGGTTGTATTAAAAATTTCACCTCCATCCAAAACTGATGTCAATTCTTGTTAAGGGATCGAATACGAGTAGAATAAACCAAAAATTAAAAAAATCGTAGGAAGAAATTTTGAGTAATACCGAAAAACTTGCTTTTAAATATTTTTTTAGGTATTAAATTATTCTCGTGCCTTTTGGAACACTAAAACTAATTAGTTTCATTAATGAAACCGCTTTGTACAGCATATCAGTGGAAAGCTATATTATTTCTTTTGATATATAATATAAAAAAAACAACTTAGATGGGCTGAATATTTTAACGGTTTTCTCAAAAATTGAACACAAAAAAGATGTTTTTATGATTTTACTTCCAATTTGTTTATTTTTTCGAGTTTTATTATCTATTGTTTTTACGTAGCTAGTGATCGTTGCCTATCAACCAAGTAATCAGATTGAAGTGTCATTTAAGTTATAAAACTGTCGCATAAAAAGTTTTTAGTTTTACGTAATCTAATATAAATCAACATAATAATAATCGAATAATAATTGTTATAAAAACTAGTTTTGGACCCACCGTGCGCCGTGTTTGGTATTACATAAAGAGTACCTTTCTTATGTGTTTTAAAGTAAGGAAACATATTTAATTGGAAAAATTTCAAAAAAGCAATAAAAAAAGTTTGGGGCAAAAGCGTCCCCTATTTTGCACGCCTCTGGTTAAAATTATAAAATCAAAATTACATAGGATGATTGCCTTTATTATATAAGGGTATGTACAAAATTTCGTTGGTGTAGTTTATAGGGTTTCAGAGATAATTAATAAAAACCCTACGGACGGACGGACACTTCGGAGGGCCGTAACTCCCTAGGACACATCTACAGACAAATCTTTATAGGATTTTTTTTTTACATTTTTCGGTGTAGAATCTCCTCTTAATTTAGTATTTCTGTTTTCAAAACAACCTGTTAAATTTTGCAATATAACTATTTTTTTATGAAAACTTATTAAAAGGTCTAGAGTAGGCAACCCGCGTTGCTCTTTGTTATTATGTTATATATCAAAAGAAAGCTCATTTTAATAGCTTTCCAGTAGTATGACATACAAGGGGTTTTAATTAATTTTCAGTACTTCAAAAGGCAAGAGAATAATTTAACAGCTGTAAAGTATCCAAAAACAGACGTTTATCGATATTACTCAAAATTTCTTCCTACGATTTTTTTAATTTTTGGTTTATTCTACTCGTATTCGATCCCTTAACAAGAATTGACATCAGTTTTGGATGGAGGTGAAATTTTTAATAAAACCGGTTTTGGACCCGCCGTGTGTAGAAAATTCTAGTGAGAATCGCTGTAGTATTTTGTTTTGCAGTATTTCTCTTTTACTTTCATACCTAAAACTATTTATTAATTAAATATGAATATATTACTATTTATAATTATTGTTATTACTTTATTATTTACCAAAAAAATCCTCAAAATATACTTTTTATAAAATGTAATGACAGTTTTTATAGGTTGAATTTTATGAACATGCTTGCAAGCCTAGCGCAGTACCGCGCTAGTCAGTACTGCAGTAACTTACTGTAAGTGACTAAACTATTCACAGAACCATAATTTTCAATTTAAAAATGGACAAAAAAGGTTTTAGTTTAGCAATTGAGAATGGAATTAAATTAACCAAATCAAAGAACATGCCTGTAAAAATATTAAGATAAGTAATAAAACAATTTATATCACTTTGCGATGAAAAAAAATATATAAAAGTAGGTTGACATATTACAAATCGTTAAAAAATAATCTTCCGAATTACACATGATTCTTGATCCTTTTACTGCTTTAAACGCCTGTATCTCAAAAACAATGTATTTTAGAAAGAAGTTGTGTATAACATTTTCAGGGCCGGACATAAGGGGGGTATTTGGGGGTGTGACACCCCCCCCCCCCCAAAGTTCTTCAAGTCGGCAAATATTGGCATTCCTCCGGAAAATTTCTGAATCATTCGGCAAAATTTCAGGGACGTGCGAGTTTTTAGTCATCAAAATTTTCGGTCAAGGGTATTATGATTTGATTATGATCTGGTGTATTTTATGTATTCTGTGTAAAAATTAAAAAAATCGTTAGATGGATTTTTTTTGCATCGTCTTAAACTTAACACTTTTACCAAGGAATCCCTACATCTTTTACATAATAAAACAAGCTTCCTTAAAGAGTTTGAGCTGCTGAATCCATATCTGTTCTTAAAATGTAGTTACATTGTGTAGTTTTTGCGAAATATAATATTTTATATTCAGGAAGTTGATATTTTTCCCACATTTGGGAGTCATAATTTTGAAACGGCAAAGTGGACTCTTTTTATACTATTTGTTTTTTTTTTCAGCTAATTCTCCTGGAAATGTACAAAAATGGGCCGAAATCCGCCGTAAAGAAGCCGCTGAACATCATTAAGTAATTTAAGACATAGTCTCCATAGTAATTTAAATTCAGCATTTTGTTATCAAGTCGAAGAAAATAAAAATAAATTTAAGTTGAACAACATATTTTTCTTTTCTATTTTGTTTAAGATTTTTGTATATATTTTATACCAAACAGATAAGTTTATCTAAATTCGATTTCAATATTAGAAAGAATATTTTGTAATAATTACAATAACTTATGTTAAAAACTATTGATAAACTTTATAAATCAGGCAGTTTTAATAAATTGGTTCATATGTAGTTTAAACCAATGTTTAGTTCAACTAGGACAACACTTTTTCAAAAGCCTGTTTTAATAATTGCATCATGTGCAAAAGGTAAGTACCTAGTGTTTTTCTACAACTGACCATCTATCTGTAACTGGCCTGCCACAATTTAAAACGTGTTTCTACCTCCAAAATTATGAAAAGAAGTTCCTATAAAGGTTGGTCCGGAAATTATCCCTAAGGGAGATACGGCCTTTCGAAGATGGACATATTGAATGGGGAACAAAAAAAGCACCAAATTTTAATGCTGCAGGGAATACTAAAATGTTGAAAACCGAAATTTCAATGATGCACATCACAAAATAAGAAAAAAAAACATATACATATTATATGTATAACATATATCATTCCTAAGGGAGCTAACGTCTCCTAAAAATGCACAATTTTTAAAGGACCCTTTTAAAGCTACTATATATAAATTTATTTGTAGAGTGTTTTTCCGCTATTTTTCTTATGCCAAATTTATTTTTTTGAAGATTAAGTGAAAAGATAAATTATGTGTATCTCGTTTTTATACGATAAAAACAAAATGGAAAAAAAGTAAATAAAAAAACAATTAGTTTTTTATACATAGAATTTTCGGCTGAATTCAAAAATGTAAAAAATTACAGGGTGTTCCATTAAAAAAAGCATATTTATACCACCATTTATACCGGCGAAACCGGAAGTGAAACAAGAAAACTGCAGATTCATGAATCCGCCATTTTATAGCCAATGTAAAATTATATAAATCAGCAAAGTTTCGTTTTTATCGAATGAAGATTAAGTTTAGGGGTGGCATAAATAAAAGTTAACTCACCCGGTATATGCTTGGTCTGTGTGGTCGAAATTCAAATATACCCCTGGTAGCGAACGTGATAATTATTAATCAAAAACTACAACTTTGTAGGTTATTTTAGTTGTTTTTTACCACTATTACAACTAATATTAGTTGTAAAAACCCGTTTATATATATATATACTTCAGGGCACTAGCGTCTACGTTCCAAATGCAACTCGGTCTTTCGCGCTGTTGCCAAATTGTGCAGATATATTAAATCTTTGGTTTTTGGTTATTTTTGTGTTTTTTTTTTTTTTTGAAAAAAACGCCAAAACATCCAAAAACCAAAGCAAAAAAAAAACACCAAAACAACCAAAGATAAATTAAATTGCACAATTTAGGAACAGCGCAAAAGACCGAGTTGAATGTGGGACGTAGACGTTAGTCTTCAGGGCCACTTGCACCAATGATGGTTTAACTTTAAACTTGGATTAAATTGACGGCCGACCAATCAGATGCAGCATTTTTAACTTAAACTCGGTTTCGCTGAGATAATCCCAGACCAAAAGTTGGTGCAAGTGGCCCTCAGTGGATCATCCTGTACTCGGTGCATCTTTGTTTAATCACCATGTACCGAAACACCTGCGCCAGGCAGTTGCGCAATGAAAAATTCCGGGAAAATTTTATAACCTAAAAGTAGTTATCTAACAAAATGCGATACAAATACAAAAATAATTTTGTGCATCTTATAAAATTTATTATTTCTGCCATATATAGATTTTATAATGCAGCCATACTGGGTGAAACATGGAACCAAAAAAGTTTGTATAAAAAAATATTTATTAGTGTTTATAAATTTGAAGACTTTACATTTAAGCGTTCACAAGTTATAAATATGAAATCAGCAGTAAACGCAACTACAGTTGTACCATGGTACAGCCAATTAAAACTATAAATCATGGTTGTGCACAATTTATTTATTTTTTCAATAACTTTTGAACTAATTGTCCTATAGACTCTAAATTTGGTAATAAAATTGCTATTTGTTAGTTTAACTATTATTTAAATTTTGGAAAAAATCTGTATAGGATAACAAAGTCAAAATGGGACAAAATCGTTATTTTTAGCCTATTTTCGATTTTTTTTAAATTTAAAAACTTGTACCCCCCCAAGGGGGTAAGATCTTGACAAATTAGGGGGTCAAGATCTTGACAAATTAGTATATATTTAACAGACAGTAAATTATTCAAAATACATTCAAAAATTATTAGTAGGGGAAGTCGTGGTTAACTGAGCTACAGGGTTAACTGGTCCACCTGGATTTTATCAACCTTTTTAATTAGTATTGGCGCCTTAAAGCAAATTCTAGTGATATTTAGTTAGTGTTGTTTAAAGTATTATGACGAACCGTGTTGTCCATGTGTAAGTTGTAGTAAAAAAAGTTATTTTTTTTTTTTTGATGAAATGTTGGTATTTTAATTTAATATACTGAGTACTTTGTTAATTATTCTGCATAATTTCCGCCTTCTAATATCTTATTAAGTATTAAAATTTTATTCAGTGGTGTTAACTGGTTCGGGGTTAACTGGACCACTTATTTCAATATTAATTAGTTCGGGGTTAACTGGGTCATGTCCAGTTAACCCTGATATATCTAATATTTAACATATTATGTTGTCTATTTTTATGTTAGAATTAAATTTTATTTGATTTCAAATCGTTTTTATTCACAATTACAATACATTTTTGTTAGTGGACCAGTTAACCCTGAGTATGGTCTAGTTAACCCTGCCCCATGGGGTTAACTGGTCCAGCGGGGTTAACTGGTTTATCGTTAATAACTTTTTTTTATATAAATAATATTTATCTGAGGAAATAATATGTTCTAACTATAGTAATAATCTACCTTTTGCTATAGAAAATATTTTAAAATTGTTTACAGGTTTATCAAAAACTGGATATGAAAAAAAGCGGCCCAGTTAACCCCGACTTCCCATAATTTTTATTATTTCATAATGTATGTAATAAATAAATTGTATGTAAATACATAAATAAAAAAACGATTTAGTTGAGCTAAATTGGCCCCAATTTGCAATGATATTTAAAATTATGCAATTTTACTTTATCAAAAATAATAATGTATTATTACTATGATGATGAAAATTGATTAACAAATTATTTTTAAAGTTGTATTATATTAATGATAACTTTTTGACCTCTCGATATATATTTTCATTATCTTTTATATAAAATTATAACTTGTTTTCTTAAATAATTTATTTTAGGCTATATCTCCAGAATGGCATCAACAAGTGTTAGAGGGCAAGTCCTTTCAGGCACAGAAATTGCCAGGTAAAAATTATTTTCTTTCAAATCTCTATATCTGCATACAATACTAATTTTTCTATAATTCTAAGAGGCTATTCAACAATTATATAACCACAGACTCGCAGTCCACAGTTTCACAATCTTTTTACTATAGTTGCAATATAAGGCAAGACTTTCATTAGAAAAGCAAATAAAAATTTCAGTTAAAGGTGAACTATACCCCCACTTCCTTCAAGTGGGGGTGTCCCTTAATGTGACTCACTTTTATCTGACACCCCCCTTTTCCCATCCCCTCTAGAGTGGTGACATAATTGTTTAACAGCCCCCTAGTTACTTTATCTTAAAGAGAAAGCATTTTGATCAACATCATTTTTTTTGCCTAAATATTTTTTTTTTCATAATTCATGGAGAAATGCCAAAAAAACTAATACAACTTTCCTGTCTGTGTGTGGACCCGACCCTTTAAAATTTTTACCAAAGATTGCTTATATTAATATCCCGGTGAGGATTGTATATGGTAGGGTGACCAGAATTTGTCTCCGAAAACCGGGCACAGACATAAATTTAAAAAAAAAAAAATACGTAAAATTTCCTATTTATTTTAGGGTGGCCATAGGTATATTTTTTTTATGTTTTACGGTTTAACTTTTACCCAAATATTTTTGTCGCCGGAAATCGGGGACAATATTGGGACTAAGGATGGTTTGGGGGGTTAATGTGTTTAAAAAGCATGAATTTTGGTCGTGTGAAAATAGTATCTGGGGGTTTTAAGGGTTGTTCTTTTTATTTTGATAATTATGCATATTAAAAAAAATAAATATTTTTTTAATTTTAAAAAAGTTGAAATTTTTTCGAAAAAAAAAAAATCAAGACAGATGATTATGTATTTTTCATGATTACATGGTCAGTCGTTTTTGTCCAAATAAATATTTTTTAATAATAAAATATTTTTATTTTAGAGAAATAAGAGATCAATTAGCCAAAGATGTAGCAAAAATCAAGCAACAACTGCCTGGATTTCAACCTGGTTTGGCAATTGTACAAGTTGGTGGCAGAGAAGACTCTAATGTGTACATTCGTATGAAAATTAAAGCGGCTTCAGAAATTGGAATTAAAGCTGAACATGTTAAATTACCAAGGTCCACCACAGAATCAGAGGTAAAATGTACAAAATCATACCGATTTTCTTAGATTGAAGCAAACCCGTTGTTTTTTTATGTAGATATTTTCGTAACTCTATACTTTAAGGTATTAGGTCAAATAATTTATTATTATCGCAATAACTCGAGAACTCTTTGATCTAGATACAATAAATCTCTCATATTATTTTTTTAGATTTAACAGGGATAAATTAAGGTAAAACTCCGGGTAAAACTATTTTTTGTATATTTTTGCAATAACTTTAGAACGCTCCGATATAATTATTTTAAATTTAATACACAAAAGGTTAAGATTACGTAAATATTGCCAAAAGCGCCGACCTTACAAATTCTTGTCGTGCTCATCAAAAAAATTGTTGGCGCATTCACCAAAAAAATAATTAAATTATTCTCTAAATTTTAAAGGATACGAAATCTACAAATTGTAATTTTTAATACGTATACATTTAATGGCATCAATTTAAATTTTAGCTTTTAAAATATAATATAAACAGCTCGGAGCAACTTCAAAATATTTGAACATGGACTTGCGAGATTTTTGTATGACTCTTTGAAACCTTGGAAAATTACCGAGATTTTTCCTAAGATTTTTAAAAGACTTCCGAAAAATCTGTGTAGTGGTTTGTCCCTCATTATAAACATAAACAAAAAATAACAGACCTAGTTCTGTTTACACTGCTTATATCTATAAGCAGTGTATAAAATATTTGAATAGCAAGTGCGGCAAGCTTCACCTTTCGCACGCGACTACAGTTGACTGAGCGATGCAGAGTTCAGTCAAATGCAAAAAAGATACTTTCCCTAAGCGTTAGGGATTTTTTTTTCTAAAAGTGTTCGGAAACGTATACAACAACAAAATATTAAAGATTAAAAAAAGTGAATGATTTATTTGCATTTTGAAAGCTGCACTTTTCCGCCCTCATTTACCTTACACTGGCATTTTCGTGCTGTAAAGTTCTCTTCCACACTAATTTTTCAAACTGGAATAGTACAACTAAACAAAAGCAAATACGTGCGGAAAAGTGCTACTTTCCGCAAGATTGTAGAAAAAATTGATTTAAAATTCAATTTTAGCTTCTGTCAAAACTCCAAAAACTCAATGATGACCCTAATGTACATGGCATTATTGTACAAATGCCTTTGGATTCTGAAAATAAAATAGATTCACATTTAATTACGGATACAGTATCACCTAGTAAAGATGTAGATGGGTAAGTAAACATAATTTTGCGAAATGTTTTATTAAAAGTTCCGATGTCTGTTGCCATTTTTAATCTCTCACAAAGTATTGTTTCAAATAGAATAGTATATTCTATAACTAGTATGGAATAGACAATATTCCGCGCGAGCGGAAAGTTTGTCATACGAGCCGGCAGGCGAGTATGACGGTCCCGCGAGCGGGGAATGACTATTCCATACGTATTGTAGACTATACTTTTTCTTCGAATGCAAATATGAAATACTGTATGGCTTTAAACTGCGGACAAGGTTAAAAACAAAGTTTTTTGTGACTCGACATTGCAAATGCAACAAAACACATATTTTTAAATAAAACAATTAATGTTATTTAATAATTTTATCAAACCAGCACTTAAAAAAATACTTTTATTTAATTTTAGCACATATTTACAAATTATATTGCAAAAATTGAAGGTTATGTCAGATTGTTGTGACAGATGTCAGGTTTTAATATTTAACAATAGATGAAGCATTTTTAATTTTTTGAACTAAATTGATAAAAAAACTGGTCAAATATTAAGAAAAACTAATAAACTTTATGTAATTTTAACGCAAAACTTTAAATTGCATTAAATTATTCAATATTTCTTGGTAAAATATATATATTTTTGCTAATTTTGCTCTTTTTCTTTACTTTTATAAACAAGAGATGGCACTACATGTGCTCATTCTAACACTTGATACGGAATATTCATACCGTATCTAGAGCTAGAATTGATTCATTCTGTGTTTGAAAAGTGTGTGTATTTGCTTACATTCTAAAGCAGTCGTAGAAAAAAAACATTTTTAGCCTAAATTATGTTATTTTTTCCTAACACGTCGAGAAACATTAAAATAAGCAAAGAAACAATGCCGTCTGTCTGACGCGGTAGCCATGATAACTTAAGAACGCTTCAAGTTAGACTTGAAAAACGGTATGCAGATATATTTTTATATTATCTTGGAGAAGTTCGTAGTTGAGAAAACTCGGCTGGGGTAGCATAAATAGAAGACAAATTTAAAACCACCTAAAAGGTTAGAAAACGTACACAAATAATGTTTTCCATGGCATTCCCCCTCTCCCCTAAAATGTAAAAAACTGGACTTAATTTTTTTTATCTTTTAAAATAGAAAAAACTTTAAAAAACATCTGAAAGTATTCTCGCTCATTCGAAATGGCTGTTTTTTTTTTCTGTCACAGACTGTCCGGGAAATTGGTTCAAAAAGTAGAGAACAATTAATTAGAAGTACACTTTGATCTTTATTTTTCGATTTTTTTTTCTATTTTAATTTTTTTGTGAAACATTGTTTTGCTGGCGGCAGTATTTTGTAAAATTATTTTTTTCAGTTTAAACACAATTAACGAGGGTAAAACCTGCGTAGGAGACTTGTCCGCATTTCTGCCATGTACGCCAAATGGTGTTATCGAACTTGCAAAAAGGTCTGGAATCAAATTGGCAGGGGCTGAAGCCGTTGTCTTAGGCAGGAGTAAAATCGTAGGGACACCTGCTTCAGAATTATTGAAATGGAATCATGCAACTGTCACGGTTTGTCACTCAAAAACTAAAGATTTGAAAGAACAGGTGAATATAAACAACAGTATTAATATTCTTTTGCATTTTAGCCAATTTCATAGCATAATTATGTTTAAAAATTAATAAATAATCGTGGGTGAGGGAAACCTTACATTGGCGTAATGAGCCATTAAATTTTAATAAAAAGACATTTGCCTATTTCATATGTGGAACTAGGAGCTCCATAATTATGGGTTACCCTAAAATTACATTTCTGGAGAGGACCTAATTTTACAGAGGGCTTAGCTAAAGCAGATACTGGTTTTTCCAACCAATTGCCTTCTGCTGTAACATGTCAAGAATACAATTATTTTTTTAAACATTTAAAAAGTTACATTTTAATTTTATTTTTTCCAGTGTAAAAAAGCTGATATTTTGGTTGTTGCTATTGGTCAACCTGAATTGGTAAAAGGTGATTGGGTTAAACCAGGAGCTGTAGTGATTGACTGTGGTATTAATGCCATTCCAGGTAAGAAACAAAATTTACTATCATATTAAATAAAAATTTAACTTTGGCCAGCTTTTACTTAGTATCTGCTGGTCTTATTCTCCTGGATATCACAAAAGCCTTTGACAAAGTTTGGCACAAAGCAGTGGTCCCATACAAAAAGAGTGACAAAAGTCTGCTTTTTTGCATAGGGCCATTTATTGCACCGCTGATTACGAAAAAAAAAAATATTTGCTTATTTTTGCGTATTATGTCGAAAAAATCGATTTCGAGCAAAAAAGCGTCGGTCGGGATCTCGTTCTGTCCAGGAAATCTTGTAAGCACGATAACGCTTTATGATAGAGACTTAAAATTTGGAATTTTTGCAAAAGTTTTCGGTTGGGATTATTTTGGTAAAAATTGTAATGGGGAAAAAACAAAGATTGACAATTTCCTAAAAATTGGAAACATGGGCTTTTAGGGTCGCTGAAAGTGAATCTGAAAATTAAAAAAAAATACTCCATCCCCAGCAATAACTATTTTTAAATGTTTATACTTTCGTAATAATTGTTATATTGGGGTTTTAAGGTCTCTTAAACTACATCTGAAAAGAATCTCCATCGCGGGGGCAGGGGGCACACTATGTCGCCAAATTAAAAAAAGTGTCCAAAATTATTTTATTACTAAAATAGAGTAAAAACTCTTTAATATACATAAAAAAATAGTTTAGTCACAATTTTGAGTTTTTACTCCCGAGGTATACACTATTTTTTGCACGGCCGACGACTATAGGCTGATTCAGAATTGGTGAATTCAACAAAAATGGTAGATTCCCCATGCGAAAATAAGACAAAAAGTTCCTATAAAGGTTGGCCCGGAAATAAGCCCTAAGGGAGCTAGGACCCTCCTAAGGGTACATGTGAAAAGTAATTTTATTTAATATCTCTGGAACCCTATGAACCACAGTAACAAATTTTTGCACATGCCTTAACATTCATAAAGGTTATCATTTTATGTAACATTTATTTAATAATTTTTACCAGGGTCGCGCAAAATGGGGGGGGGGGGGGCGATGTCACTCTTTTGGCCCAAACTTTTTATGTGTAGATTTTTGCCATTTTTTCAATAAAATATCATTCTAATTAAAAATACATAAAAAAGGTACTCTTTATGTAAAACGGGCCGGAAACTTATAGACCGTACCTCCTACGCAGGGCTTATCCTTATTTATTAGCTAGTAAATTAAAATCTGACTTATTAACAAGCCATTCTCTTTTTTTGTATCGCCTCTTGTTATGGGATACTATAACTGGATCCGAGCTAGCAAGAAGGTGTACAAAAAGGTCTTCTCTCTGGTTATCGGAGGAATTTCTTCTGGAGTGGGTCAATCGAGCGTGCCTTACAATCTTATGATTGGCTTCTTGCGACTCCTCCGAAAAATACCCTACCGGAAGTGGTAAGCTTTCCATTATATCTGCCCCATGAACCAGTAACTTATGAAGTGTGAATAATAAGGATGTGTTAAATTTTTTTTTGGTAGGACCACCCCCCCCCCCTTGGCGGTAACTTTGGTATACTACTAGTTTTGTAAAAACTGCAAAATTATTAGTTTTTCGGCCTTATGGTTACCAAATTGTAGATCAGGATTTAACTAAAATGGGAGTATAACATAACTCAGGGAGGGGGGTCAGGTTAGGGTCAAAATTATTATATTTCTCTTATTTAGGGTAAGAACTACCTGCATACCAAATTTTAGCTTCCCAAAAAGTTTTTAAGAAATGTGTACCCAAGCTGGAAATTTTTGATATGAAATTTTTAAAAATGTCAAAAACGGCAAAAAATATCGCAAAAGAAATGCTTATATCTTGCAATGGGCCAAAATGGGCACTCTTATATTTATACAGTATTACTATTACATATTTAAGAATAGTTTTACGTATATATCTGATGGACAACGATGGACTAAAAAAACTATTCTCAAATTTTATGTGTCATCGACACGTAGAAAAAAGGGCCTCAAAATTATCGCTAGAATTTTACGTAAAAAATGTTTTTTGGTATATATTAATAAATATATCTTTAAAGACATATACTTGCTATGCTTATTCCAAATTTTAAGCAAAAATATTAGTTTATTTGGAAATTAGGATGGTTTTTGTGTTAGCATGTCAAAATGGGTTTTTGATCAACCGTTATGCATCGGCATGAATATTGCATTGGCGCATATTCCCAGATTTATTGCAAATAAAATTAATGACTTTTTCTAATGTAGAAAAGTATAATGAATAACTTTGAAAGGTTTTTGATTCTTATTTCTAAATTTCATTTGCCTATTTATGGACACTTTTTTCCCCGTTGGCAACATAGTGGGGCGTTTCCCTGAAACTGGTATATAGAGCCCTAGGGATTTACTAGGTCACTGGAACCGTTTTTAATAATCAAAAACCCAACTCCACCCCCGGGGGCGAGCGAAATGGTGAAAAATGAAAAAGCTAAATTTTTATCCGTGCAGTGTATTTTTTTTGTTACTTTACTTACTTATCTATGCAATATAAAATTCTAGTAATTCGCCACTGCCCTATAGTCATAGAAATAATGATTAGAAAAAAATGTTTAGATTGGTTTATGATTATTTATTGGTAATATTTTATAATAAACAATAATTAATCTAATTTAAAATGTTAATAAAGCAATATTTAAAACTAATTATACCCCAGAAACTTAAAACTCAGAACTAGGGCCGTTCCTAGTCATGATTAAAGTAAACATTCTTTTATATGTAGACAACTGTCAGTCTACCAATATCACTCTGTACGATGATTAGAAAATAGATTGATGGAATAATAAATTCTTTTATATACTCTGTTCCATTTAGAAACGTTATATGACATTTATTCAAATCAAAATTTTAAATCTTATAAAATTTAAAACAATAATTCAGTTATTATTATGATTGTAAATTAAATGTTTATATCAAATATTATTTTTTATGCGATAAATGTAGATTTGTTTCCGCGGCGTAAACCGTTCTAGGAATGGGTCCCATTAAGGTTTATTAATAGGGGAAGGTGTTGTACCTTTGACCGATTTTTATATTTATTTTTTTTTTTATATGTAGATAAAGTTTTATTGAATGTAACCCATTTACAGACACGCGTGAGCGCTTAGGTCTTTACTCGTAAAGTACATGTTTTGCAAATTTTAAACTGCATTTACAATTGTTATTAGAAATTTTATAAAAAGCCTTCAATGGTTAAAGGTACAACACCCAGGTAGCAAGGGATGTTATATTACAAGAAATTAACATCACTTTTGGGTGTATTTTTAAACTAAATCATAACATCACATAATATTCAAAAATAACATGTATTTAACATCACATTTGCAACGTAACACGCAAGACATGTTCAAACCTAGCGAAATGTGAATATATCGCATGTCACATATTAACGTGGCTTTCACGTGAATGTCACGTTATTTTGCTTCTCACCGACGTTCGAAGCAAAAAAATCGATATAAGATGATGTTGATAGAGTAAATTATTATAAGGAAATTGTATACACATTATACGATTTCCAATGGATAGGGGGCTCTGCCGGGCTTCTCAAGACCACCGACACGGATTAAAGGAATATATTCTCCGCTTAATCTGCAATTTCGTATTTAGAATCTATCTGTTTCAATCTGATTGTTTCAATTACTGACTGATTTTAAATCCGATTTATTTTATAGGGTTATAGCGTTTTTAATGGTTTTAATTTAGAAAAAGCTAATATCCTAAAATATTTAAATATTAAAGTACCAGTAACGGCATCCATAAGATATTAGATATAACAGGAATGTGGATTTATGATGTCACAAACACGTTATTTTCGGGATGTCATTGTGTGATGTTATTAGGGGCGGACTTAGGACTTCCCCACCATGCTACATTCTTGTTAAATGAGACTACAATCTTAACATCACATGTCACATATTAACGTGGCTTTCACGTGAATGTCATGTTATTTTGCTACCTGGGCAGGTATGTTGTACCTTTGATCTTGGTACTTTTTTTGGTGTTTTAAGTGAATAAGTATAGATTTCATCATGCGACTCCATTTTGTTTAAATGAAATATTAAAGTAGGTTTTTTTTAAATTTCTAGCCTCCGATGGTCATTTTATTCATCATGCGACTTCATTTTGTTTAAATGAGATATTAAAGTAGGTTTTTTTAAATTTCTAGCCTCCGATGATCATTTTATGTTCTTTTATGAACCTAATAGCGGTTTCCAGATCTTCTTTACGAATTTTGACCCTTTAACACCGGTCTTGCTCCTTGGCATCTTGCAAAATAAAAACTAAAAATAATATTCGTTAATAAAAATGTATGCTTGCGAAATCCGTTTGATTGGTCAAAGGTACAACACCTACTAGTGGTCAAAGGTACAAGACCAGGTCATTTCAAACGGGATAGGCTGCCGTTATTTTAAGGTTAATATTATTAATTCTAAAACATTCAAGCTTCTTCTAGAAAGGCAACTTTACATTTGGATATATTTAATCTCAAAATAAGCAATTTGGCAAAAAAGTTATGAGGCAATTTAAAACTTAAAAATACTTACTCTTGACAGCCGAAACTTCGAAAACTATTATGGAGGGAAAGTACCCATCTATCTTTAACTCGCGTCAGGTTCAGTAACACCTCTAGCGGGTAAACTATACACTAACTATATTAATTTACACACATACTCATACAGTGCTCTATATTACGTGGTGGTTAAAGGTACAATGGGTCAAAGGTACAACACCTTCCCCTAATAAATATTGATATAGAACATGTATATAATATATCTATTACCCTCAAGCTAAATTGTAACTAATAATAATTTATTAAAGCGACTTTTATTTTAAATTGTAAAGTGGAAGGCTGAAGTTCAGTTTTGTTAACAGCAATTGTCAACTAAACCCGTATTATAATGGATTCAAATGGTAAATCATATGTCTTGCTCATAATATTAATAATAATTTAGTATTAATTATATTTATTTATATTATTATATATTATCAATCTGAGATTCAATAATTATAAACAAGGTTCCTTAGAAAAGATACCTGATTGTCAGTTATAATTCTTCCAGTTGTAGGCTGGAAGATTATAACAAATTTTATAAAATTTGTAGATTTTTAAAGAAAAAAGATTCCCTGGTAGAAAAGTACACAATTCTAACTTAACATAACGTTAGATTAGTGATATTTTTATGTTAAGTCCCTAACAATTGTTTTTAAATTAGTCATATATATGCCCCTTTATAATAATTTATATAATAATATACAATATATTATATATTTTAATAGTGTTTGACTTTACATCGTTTTATGTAGATTTCAAAAAAAAAAAACTTGAAATAAGGCCCTAAACAATACCCTTAATTAACAAAAGGTCTAACCCACACATTTCTTATAATGTTGTTTTTGCATAAAATGTTCTTTTTGCTAGTCTTAAATAGATTCATAAGCCTTTTTTAATCAATAATAGTTAACGGTAAAACTAGGTGGGGCAAAAAAGCAAATTACTAAAAAAGCCTTACCCACGCGTTTATTAAAAGATTGTTTTTTTTACAAAATCTTGTCTGTTCTAGCCTTAAATAGGTTCATAACCTTTTTTAATTAAGAATAGTTAACGGAAAATATTTGGGTGGGGCAAAAAAACAAATTTTAAAATTTCCAATGCATTTTTTTGCCACTTCTAGTAACATATTAGGAATTTTTATTAACTAATATAAATAAATAAAGTATGTTAAGTAGTACCCGTTTCAGGCAAAAACCGTATTTCGAAAAAAATGAGGGTTAGGCCCTTATGTTAGTTGCACTCTTCATATACGACTTATTTGAAAAGACAGATTGGATCTATTTCTTACGGACACACAAAATAACAATAAAATATAATGAATAAATTTGGAACCGTTTATTTTTATTAATTTTTTTTATTATTCAACTTGTTAGATGCAACCAAAAAGTCTGGCCAACGTCTAGTCGGGGATGTAGCCTACGAAGAAGCTGCCAAAAACGCCTCATACATAACTCCTGTACCCGGTGGTGTAGGCCCGATGACGGTAGCCATGTTAATGAAAAACACAGTTCAAAGTGCCCAAAAGGCTGCAGATAGACTACTAAATTCAACATGGACGCTGAGGCATATGCCGCTTAAAATTCAAAGGCCAGTACCAAGGTAAGAACAACTATTTTTGTTCAATAACTGTTTTGCTTTGTTTTGGACAAGTATAAAAATTAACGTAACAGTTAGTTCTACTAAAATTCTTCTTAACCATAGTAAGGGACAACTCTTATTTTCAGTGACATTGATATTGCCAGAATTCATGAACCAAAGAACATTTCTTTACTGGCTGAGGAAATTGGATTATGTCCAGGAGAAGTCTCTCAATATGGAAGCAAGAAAGCTAAAATCTCTTTATCAGTTTTGGATAGACTGAAAAACCAAAAGAACGGACATTATGTAGTTGTCACAGCGTAAGTAGAAAACTGGGTAAAAATTTGAGGATGAAATTTTCAAAAACTTCTTCTTCTTCTTCTTATAATTTAGCGAGGGGTTTATTTATTAAAAAAAAATGTACAAGGATTGTGAGAATCAAAGGATTGTGGAAGATTGTCAAAAAGATTGTCCAAAATTTTAATGGAGATTGTTAAAGATTGTGGGAAGATTTCAGATGATTGTGGAAGATTGTAGATGATTGTGAAGGATTCTGGAGGAGTGCAGATGATTGTGAAAGAAGGAATTGTCAAGGATTGTAAAAGATTGTTGGATATGTGTACAAGGATTTTCCAATAAATAAACCCCTTGTAATTTGATAATTAAGTGAGAGTGGTGGCTGGAAGCAAGGTAGAATATAAAAATAAGTACATACTTAAAACATGCACTTTTTGTATCAAATGTTTTATTTCAGTATAACCCCAACTCCTTTTGGCGAAGGAAAAAGTACAACTTTACTAGGTCTAGTCCAGGGAATGTCCACCCATTTAAAAAAGAACGTATTCGCTACTGTAAGACAACCTTCTCAAGGTCCAACCTTTGGAATCAAAGGTGGCGCTGCAGGAGGTGGTTACTCTCAGGTAATTCCCATGGAAGACATGAACTTGCATTTAACTGGTGATATCCATGCTATAACCGCAGCCCATAACCTATTGGCAGCACAACTAGATGCAAGAATGTTTCATGAAGCCACCCAACAAGACCAGGCCTTGTTTGACCGTTTGGTGAGCACCAAATCAGGAAAAATGTTCTCCGAGATTCAATTAAGACGGTTAAAACGTTTAGGAATCAACAAGACTGACCCCAGTACATTGACTGACGAGGAAAAACGCAAATTCGCAAGGTAGGACTTTACCAAATTTACTTTACCTACAATGTACCTTGTTTGATTAAATATTTGTTTGAATTGGGTTGCCACCAAAATGGTATATTGTGTAATCTTAGCTATAGTCCAGTCAAATAATAAATGTAAATTGCAATAAATGTACACGGGCTATTTTAAAGGGTAGTTGTGGATGGTAACAGAACACTCCTGTTAGTTTTTCACCGGGTGATTTGCTTAAGGGATGTCCGCTATCTTGAATTTTAGGGGTGAGTTGCTTAAATGCATCTTACGATAAAAATGCATATAACCAATTTTGTTAAGAAGGAAATTTCCAACAATTTTTGTTTGGATCTTTTTTTTTAATTTATTAATAACGATCGAGTTAATTTAAAAATAACCATGTTGGCGGTGAAGTTGGTTTTCCATTTTTCAGCCAAATTATTCATCGGACGATAAGCAAACTTGTAGCTCTTGAAATTCTCTTTAAGTTTCATATATTATAAACTTTCATAGGTACTTTGATACGGTTACAAAGGGCGCAACTCGAATTTCAGCGCCCATTGTAACCGTAACAAAATCCTTATGAAAATGCATAATATACAGCCTGTTCCAGAACTCGTGTACCGAAATTTAAGAGGTGATTCTACATCCAAAAATATGAAAAAAAGTTTCTATAAAGGTTGGTCCGGAAATGAGCCCTAAGGGAGCTACGGCCCTTCGAAGATGACGTATTGAATGGGGAACAAAAAAAAGCACCAATAAAATTTTAATGCTGCAGGGTGATTCTTCATTTAAAACTGAGCAAAAAAGTATTATACACCAAAACACCCAAATTTAATATTAAAGGAGTAATAGCCTTTTAAAAAGTAACGTTTTTGGTGGCACAAAATGTTACTTCCTCTTAATTGCATTTTTTTTAAACGGTTGCTCCTACAGTGTTACACTATATGATATTTTATATGTATTTTTACTCTAGAAATCTATATTTTTTACAACAAATCCAAAAAACATACACATAGAAAAGTTTGGGGCAAAAATGTTTTAAGCCTCATATATTTTGTCCGTCTGGGCACGCCCCTGGATAAATTAAAAAAATAAATTAACATAAACTTATTGCCCTTATTAATACTAGTATACATGCAAAAGCTCGCCGCTCTATATTAAACGGTACCCGAGTTATTAATTAAAAACCTTATTTTTATTACAATTTTAAAGGGCCCTAGATCCATAAGGGCTCATTTCCGGACCAACCTTTATAGGAACTTTTTTTATATTTTTGGATCTAAAATCACCTCTTAAATTTTGGCATGCCAGTTATGGATCACCCTGTATAAAACTTATAGAGAATTTCAAGAGCTGCAAGTTTGCTTGTAACCACTTTTATCCTCCAATGAATAATTTGGCTGAAAAATCCAAAAAACCAACTTCATCCCCAACATGGCAATTTTTGGATATTTATAACTCGATTGTTATTAATATATTAAGAAATATATTCAAACAAAAATTGTTGGAAATTTTATCCTTAACAAAATTGGTTATATGCATATTTAGCGAGATAACCGCACTCACCCTTACACAAATCACCAGGTGAAAAACTAACAGGAGTGTTCCGTTACTATCCACTACTACTGTCCACTTGGTGAAGATAGTTTGTCGACGTCTGCCGTCTTACTAACTTAAGACCTATATCTAGGGTCCCTAAGTTTGATGCTTGCGGCGAATGAACATACTCCGCTTTACTTTGACCAATTTAGAATCAGACATAAGGCGCATTGTAGGTAATGAAACAATTATTTAAATCTAAAATTATTTGTTAGTACACATGGGAGATTTAGCTTAGTGGTCAATGGCATCGATATAGCCTGACACTGATCTAATGATCGTGAGTTCAAACCTCACTGGCGCCGATTGCCTTTTTCAGTTAATTAATAATTGAAATTTGGCGAAGGCGTACTCCCTAGATATATTGGTTCGAAAGTCAATTAAAGCCGGTGGTTCCCTCTACTACTAGCCCACACAAGTCCTGGACTTAGGGGATGCTTTATTAAGTAGAATAGTACGAGGTTAAAAACAAACATAAACATAAACATCACATTTCTTTTTTAAATTTGTATTTTTTTACCTTGAAATAGGTTGGACATTGACCCAGAAAACGTTGTCTGGCCAAGAGTTTTAGATATTAATGACAGATATCTCCGCGAGATTACTATTGGACAATCCCCAACGGAAAAGGGAATTACGAGGAAAACTGGTTTTATGATCACAGTAGCTAGTGAAATCATGGCAATCTTGGCTATGGCGACTGATTTAAAAGATTTCAAGGAAAGATTATCCAAAATGGTTGTTGCTTTCGACAAAAAAGGTAATACACGTAGTTTAAGTACGTACTTTTACAGCCTCATTTTCTAAATACCTTTCTAAAAAGCGCGTGTTATAATAGTATTCTAAACCCTGATATACTATTTCGCTACAAGCAAACATTTTATGTAAATATAAATTTCTGTTAAAAAAGGTAATCCTGTAACCGCCGATGATTTGGGCATGACTGGAGCTTTGATGGTACTTTTAATGGAAACTTTAGAACCGACTCTATTACAAACTTTGGAAGGTTCTCCAGTATTTGTCCATGCTGGTCCATTTGCCAATATTGCACATGGTTCAAACTCCATTATTGCCGACAAAATTGCCTTGAAATTGGTCGGAGAGGATGGTTTTGTTATCACCGAAGCTGGATTCTCATCCGAAATTGGTAAGCAGATAATTATCATATCTTTATTTGGGCTATTTCTAAAGTTTTTGGATTTTCAAGAAAATTGTATATTTTTTAAATTAGTGCGCCAAAATAAGTTACATATAATAAGTAAATTTAGCATGTTAATTTTGTTCAATTTCAAATAGTTTAATTTTTTTTCAGCAATATTTTGATTAGAAAGTTTCTTCCTCTACTTTCTTAGCGTTCTGACATCCAATTTTTGATATTGCTTCGCCTATTTATGTTTTTTTTTCGGTTTGTTTTACATCGGCACTTAGTGCTATCCAGAGTGCTGAGTGTTTCTTATCGTATTCCGAAGAGCTGATTAGATTCTGAGGGTAAATGATTGGAGGTAAGGGGGTAAAAATAGGGTAAAACTCCTATTTTTAGCGTTTTTTGTTATAATTAAGGCAATTATTATTGTATTTGGTTAATTTAGCACTTATATAAAAGATAATTTTAAATTGGTTAAAAAATGTTATAAACAACGTTTTCCTAAAACGCATTGTTTTCGAGATATTGGCGTTTAAAGCAGTAAAAGGTTTTTTTAGCATATCTCACATATTTATAACCCGATTTCAAAAAATTATATTTTAAATAAAAGCTCTGTTTAAGCCCTATAAAAAATGTTATATACAGTTTTTTGCTAGAATATAATGTTTTAAAGATACAGAATTTAAAATCAAACAAAACACCTAGTTTGAAATTTGCCAACTAGATGGCTCTAGTGTACAATAGTGCCGATGTTTTGACAGGGTGCTTGCAACGTTTCATCTAGTTTTTTTTTTGTATTCAATTCAGTACTGTACTTTTGTTAATTTAATATCCAGCTTGCGTATGGGTGGCCGGCATCTTGCCGTCGTAAAATTGTATGGTCTCCACACCAAAAAGTCTCTGCTCGCTATTGGTTCTAGCAAGCTTAATGTTAACATATATTGGTTCACAGGCATGGAAAAGTACTTCAACATCAAATGCAGAGCATCTGGCGACGTACCAACCGCTGTAGTATTAGTAGCCACAATCAGAGCCCTAAAGATGCACGGTGGTGGTCCCGCAGTGACCCCAGGAGCCCCCTTAGCACCCGAATATACCAAAGAAAACCTCGAATTATTGAAAAAGGGTCTACCCAATTTACAAAAACACATCAGCAATGCTACCAAATTTGGTGTACCAGTTGTGGTAGCCATCAACCATAGAGAGTAAGTAAATATGATTATTGGAACATAAAATTTTTCTACTATCGAAAGCATTTGAATCACTTGAAATTAAGTCATTTAAGAAGTTATATACCGCATATATACGGCCATTACTGCCAGTTGTAGTGTGGAATCCGAATTACATTAAAAACATCAAATTAATTGAAAATGTGGAGCATGGCGCCACAAGAATGGTTTTTTCATTAAGGCACCTCGATTATGATCAAAGACTTACGGCTTGGTTTACCCCGTCTTTTGGAAAGAAGAAGCCGTGGGGACCTTATCTACACTTACCGTATCTTAAATTGTGACTTTTCAGTGGATTTAAATGAACTTTTTACTCGTAATTTGGACAATACCAGACGTGGTCATACATTAAAACTTTCACGTGAACTTTTTTTTGCCACTATATAGAAACTATTGCCTGATATCAGGCAATAGTTTCTACCTAATCACGTCTTTAGCTCCTGGACTGAATCAACTATCTCCGCCTCATCAGTAAATTCTTTTAAAAATCGTTATGATGGTAGACATCAAACTTTTATATTAAATGTTTCAATTTTTATATTTCATATTATCTATTTAGATATGTAATAATACTTGGGCATAATAGGCATTAATGCCTCTGCCTTTGTGTACTAATAATAATAATAATAATAATAATAATAATAAACAGAGAAAATTAACAAATATATTAATCTGGCGCTTGAATTACAGCATATATGGAAAGTTCGGGAAACCTTAATAGTACCAGTTATTATATCTGCTATTGGAGTTGTGTCAAAAAATTTAGTTAAACATCTAGGAAAATTGGATATTGAAGAACATATTGTTTGTAACTTGCAAAGAATAGCAATCTTACAAACATGCCACATTGTTAGAAAGTTCTTAAACAATACAATTACCTAAATAAATGGGTGGGATAGGGTGAAATCCCTTCCCACTCCTAATAACCTGATTCCCTTGAGAACTATAAGGAATAGGTGTATTCCAGCTATTAGCTGAGAAGTAAAATACTAAATGGAAATAATAATAATAATAATAATAATAATAATAAACGTGGTAATATTGTCAATTAGAATTATAAATAATGGGGTAAAATATAAAATACAATTTGGAAAACTTTAACCCTATATTGCACTTGTGCCCATTTGGGAACACTGGTACCCCTGAATTCTTTAATAACCAAAATGCAAACTTTATGGGCACCTAGTTCTCACTTGGGAACACTGTTCTTCAAGTTGGAGTATATTGAAAGATGGTACGATTGCCCGTAAATATTTAAACAGGTGATCATGACATTGTCACGCACTTTGAAAATTAGATGGAGTCAAATTTGTGTGTTGGTTTTGTTTAAAAACGAGCTTTTGAGTTATTCCACATCCGAGGATTGAACCCCGGCTTCTCGATTACTAGATCGAGATGTTCACGACTGAGCCACCGCCAACCCCCTTACTACTACTACTACTACTACTAAAAGTCCAAAAAAAAGTAACAAAAACTTTAAAATAAAAGTTTTTTTTTCTATATTTTTTATGAATTATGGAAGTCAAAAGGCCTGTCGTAACTTTTTTTCGTTGGAATATAACATAATATGCAATATAGGGTTAAACTGAATTAAAACTATAATTTTGTTATACAACATCTTTATCCTCTAGCTTTTTTAATTATAAATAAAATTTTAGGACTGATACAAATGCCGAAGTCGAAATGGTCAGGCAAGCAGCCAAAGAATCGGGCGCTTTCGACGCCGTCGTGTCGACTCACTGGGCCGATGGCGGTTTAGGAGCCAAGAAATTAGGCGAAGCCGTGGTAGCTGCGACAAATTCTAAAAGCAACTTCAAATTCTTGTACGATTTAAAGTTGCCCATTGTAAAGAAAATCGAAATTATCGCGAAGGAAATGTATGGAGCTGCCGAGGTCAAAATTGCACCCAAAGCTGCAGCCAAAATCAAGAAATATGAAGAGCAGGTAAATTTTATTGTGTCTAAGACGGCTTAATATCCGAACGGGCCCACTCCAAAATAATAGGTTAATTTCTCCTTTTCTTAAAAAAAACGAGAAATATTTAAAAATTACTGTTATATTTTACATCGGCACTTAGTGCTATTAAGAGTGCCGATGTATTGAAATCTTCGCCGAAACGTCAAAATCTTTGACCACGTTTTTTTTCACATTTCTCGACGTTTTAGACCATTTTGAGTCGAAATCAGTAAAAAAAATTTGCGTCCGTCTGTCTGTCTGGGTGTAAACTCTCTAACTCCATTTCTACATGAGATATCGACTTGCAGTTTTTTGCATATTGTTTCTTATCGTATTCCGAAGAGCTGATTAGATTTTGGGGGTAAACGATTGGGGGTAAGGGGGTAAAAATAGGGTAAAACTCCTATTTTTAGCGTTTTTTGTTTATAATTAAGGCAATTATTGTATTTGGTTAATTTAGCACTTATATAAAAGATAATTTTAAATTGGTCAAAAAATTTTATAAACAACGTTTTCCTAAAACGCATTGTTTTCGAGATATTGGCGTTTAAAGCAGTAAAAGGTTTTTTTTTAGCATATCTCACATATTTATAACCCGATTTCAAAAAATTATATTTTAAATAAAAGCTCTTTTTAAGCCCTATAAAAAATGTTATATACAGTTTTTTGCTAAAATATAATGTTTTAAAGATACAGAATTTAAAATCAAACAAAACACCTAGTTAGAAATTTTCAAACTAGATGGCTCTAGTATACAATAGTGCCGATGTTTTGACAAGGTGCTTGCAACGTTTCATCTAGTTATATATTAGTTAATATTAGTTATTATTAATAATGATAAAAGTGATAATAATAATTAATAGTCGCTAAAGCTGAAACGTTACGCCGCGTTACAGAGGGGGAGGGGGGGGGGGTGTCAGTAAAAATGTTACGTAACACTAAAAAAATTATAAACTTAGTTATAAAAAGTTTATTGGATCACGTTTTTAACAATGATCTAGGCGTAAGATACCGATTCATTGCAAATTTTATTGCACAGGGCGCGCCGCGGCGTTCACTAAATCCTCTAAACAAAATAAATAGACATGGAAAAGCATAGGCAATTACCGGTTTTCGGTTAATCGGTTGCGAAACATGGATAACGGGTTAAAAAAAGTCAAAAATGGCCGAATTTTGCGTTACTTAATATTTGAACGTTCCCTAACCGACTTATTGTGCCAGATTTTTATCCTTCTTAGGGCCATTATATTCACCTAAAAGTAAAGTCTCTTCCAAAAGTATAAATGCCGAATGCTGCTTTGTTATTGGTAGTTGTTATGCAAAGAAAAGCCAAGCAAGGTGTCCTTCACTTCAGTCAAGGATGCCTTGGACCAAGTTACTCTACCAAACAGATTACTTTAAGGTGGATAATGGCCCTAAAATACGTAAGAATATTATGTATGTTATATCCAAGTAACTAACAACTCTTCTCTCTAGAATACGCATACTGTTAATATAAAGTGCCAACATCTCGGTTTGTTTGTAAACAAATAGGTATATTCAGGCCTGAACAATAACAATTACCAGTAACTGTTATTGTTGTCTCTGTTTGAACAAAGCTGCGCGAGTAGGACAGACAAATGTATATGTTGGCTACGTTTTTTTCAGTTTTTACAAATGAAATGCCTATTCTATTAGTTCGTCGGTTATATCATGTAATTTTTGTTTTTAGGGTTATGGTGAATTACCAATTTGCATGGCAAAAACTCCACTTTCTCTTACTGGAAATCCAACCATTAAGGGAGCACCAACTGGCTTTACTTTAGATATTAACGATATATCTATCTCTGTAGGAGCTGGATTTATAATTCCATTAGTTGGGGAGGTAGATATTAAACTTATTTTTAACAAAAACTTATTTTTAACAAAAACTTATTTTCAATAAAAACATACCCAGAGAAAATTTAATTTAAAATTTAATTCAGTGCTTGATTGTATTATTTATAGCTTAGTTAAGCTACCATTGGATTAGGTTTCAAAATGGTTCAAATATTATTTATAAATAAAGCACATCTAATCAAAAAGCATGTACTGCTCAATTTTCGTATTTACACCATAGTAGGCTAGACTCGAAGCAAACCAAACCAACACCCTAGCTTATTTATTTTTTTTTGTATATATTTCATTTATTTTAAATTTTTAGGTCAGCAAAATGCCAGGGTTGCCCACCCGACCAGCAATTTTCGATATTGACGTCAACACCGAAACTGGTGAAATTTTAGGACTATTTTAATTTTTTTATTATTGTTTTATATTAGGTAATATATATAATTTAAATATTTTTTTTTTTTAACTTGTTTTTTTAATAAATTTTTTATTTTTAGTTTATTTTATTATTTACATACTTCGTTTTTATAAAATTATCTTGTTTGTTTTAAACTAGGCACTCGAAATTAAATTAAACTTCATTTCTGTAAAAAAAAAAATACATTTACAGGCACTAAACCTTACAGTACTGCAGTATTCAATACTAAGTATTGGGCTATTTTTTAAATTTAGATGTAATATATCCATTTTATCTGTATTTCTTGTTAAATAAAGACCTTAAATATTTATTAGTAAACATTTACTGTTAATAATTTCAAGGCAATCTAAACATTTTATTAGGTGAAAATTCCTTAAGCTTGTTGCTACTTACCTCCTTTTGCCAAGGGCGATGGACGTAACAACTTGTTACTTGTTACTAACAAGCCCTAATAATTAGAGCCCAAATATTTATTACAGACGAACGTATGGATTTTTACGTTACACGTCTTTAAATTTCTTTATAATTACTAATTTTCTTATTATATTATTATTTTAAAATTTACAAATATTTATAAACATTCTCACTATTTCACAAGATCCTACTCCTAGGAGTTTAGGTCGTTATTCTTTAAGCTTAAAAGGTGTTTCTTACTGCAAGGATGAATACGTAACGGGCCGAGTTGGACTCGATCACCACCTTAAGGGATCATTCTGGTTTATAATTTTCAAAAAATCGTTTTTTTTTTTACATTTTTCAACGCCTTAGACCTTCAAAAATAGCCTCCTATTATTTTTGAGAAATTCGAGAGTTATAACGGTATATAACAACTCTTAGTGAGCGCGAACCTATCTGCTTCAAGCAGATGTAAAAACTTTAAACGTAGTAGTAGTAAGTAGTAAAAGTAATTTATTTACTAAGTCAAAGGGCTATTGACCGAAGTCCTTCTGCCCGAGTTTTACAATTTGTTTGCATGTTTAATTATATTGTATGAGTTAGGTAAATATTTAAGCTTAATGAGAGAAAAAAAAAAATAAATAAAACATTTGTACATAGAAAAAAAAAAATAAGTTATTACATGTAATAAAGGTGTATGTCCTACGCCTCATACCCAGAACGCGGCCAAGCGCCAACGACAATCCACCGGACCAATCAGGAAGCTGTAATTCGAGAATTCAGCCTCCAGACTGATCCAAAGAACGCCGTCACTGCTCGACAACGCTCCGTATATGAGGTGTTCTACTTGTTCTTTATTCGCTAGTTGCCGGCCTTTCTTCTCAGCAAGTCTTCATAGAGGGTAGTCTTAGGTGTCTTGTACTTTGAGTTGCGTGTGTTACGGGTAATGACTAGATCTTTAATAGCGTCCAAACGTTTTACTCAAAACAATGTGTTTTCGGTCGGCTGCGGTGATTTCTCCGGAACCACTGGACCGATCCTTATGAAATTTTAACCACATATTCTACACATAAATAGCTTCAGCGTATTCTATAACCGTATTAAAATTGTAATTTTTACTATTTTTTTTTGCCAAAAACAGTGAAAAAAAAACTCATTTTTTTTCTTTAAATCTTCGCCATTTTATTATTTATGAATAAATATTAATATCCATAGAATACACGAGAGCCACAGTCATATATATATATAAAAAGTCAGTATATACTAAATATTTTTGATTGTATCATCAAGAAAATTAAAAGTAATGGTAACTGCTTAAATAAGAGATTATAATATACCATCAACTTTAGTTCCAGAGGATGCAACGGGCGCTAAATGTTTATTTGTTAAAAAAATTGAAGATTTTTACACAATAAAATCTTAAACGACTTAATTTTTGTAATTTCCTCAAGCATTTTTGTTTATATTTTATTAAAATTAATAAATATAAGGGGCTGTCCATATATTACGTAACGCAATTTTTCAAAAAATTGACCCCCTCCCCCCTGTGTACAAACTGTCACATTTACCAAGACAGCGTAAAAATGATACATACATGATACATCACACAGGAAAAAAATACTAGGTACCTCTTTTTACACTGAGTGTCACATATAACACATATATTGTTTATGCACAGGTACACAAAATAGTACACACATTTGTGTTCTGTGAGTACACATTCTGCCCGAAAATGTATCATCGCCGATGATTCATCGGCAAGATCACGCAAGAACAGGGCCATAAGATTTTTTTTAATATCAATGTCAACAGTTTTTTTACTGATTACAATATTATTTAAATATGCATAGTTTCGTCAATTTTTGTGTGAGAAGGGGAATTATGGGCCACTAACTAGTAATTTATGTTGAAATAAAAATACATCTGCCAAGCTTAGGAAATAAACATTAAATTTATTAAATTCCGTTACGTAACGTTTACCTAGACCCCCCCTCCCCCCTGTCACAAACTGTAACAATTTCTCTGACCCCCTCCCCCCTCCTAGGCGCGTTACGTAATATATGGACAGCCCCTAAAAACCTTACTATTTCACACGAATCGCTGCTCTCAGTTTGGCGGATCTACTTCTCGGATTATCCTCAATCTCCTCAAATCTAGGAACAATAACATGTTTATGCAACATTTTCCAGTTGGACTCCATTACCTCCTTAACGATATCACTGTTCACATTTAATGAATAGCTAGAATACTTTAGCGGAAGAGGATTGGCGGAATTTTCTATCAGATTCCCCAACATATGCCGCTTGACAATGGTATCTTCGAGCGAATGAAAAGTAATGGTAACTAATCTACCGCCTATTTTTAAGTATCTATTGGCCAAAATAAGTCCATAGTTTATTTCGTTTAGCTCGTTATTGACAAAAATTCTTAAAGCTTGAAAGGTTTTTGTTGCCACATGGCTTTTTCTCTCTAATTTATCCATTCTATAATCTTCTGTACACACAGAGTCAACTAGATCGGCTAATTCTTCAGTCGTGGTCAATTTTTTGAATAAATATCTAGCCTCTACTATAGCTCTAGCTATTTTTCTGGCCTGTTTCTCTTCCCCATAATATTTAATTATTTTATAGATATCTTCTTCTGAAGCTTTTGCCAGTATATCTGCTGCTGTTGGTTGATCTAGAATATAAAACAAGTTAATGGCTCAATAATAATAGTATGCATCTCAAAGTAGAATATACACAGTAGTTTTAACTATTTTATAATTAGGTAATTACTGAGGTAATTACTCACTGTTTTAAAGAAATAATTTATTTGAAATAAAGCATAGAATAACTATTAAAAGTACATATAACTATAAAAAATAACTATAAAAAGTTTACCTTTTTATATTTTATTTCTACGTTTTTTAGTAAAAGTACGTAAATTTCCTGAAAATCGGAAGAGAACTTTCCTTATCACAATCCCACTATTTTTCAAAATCTTTAAAACTTTTCTGTTTTATTTATATTTTAATAGATCTATTTGAAAAAGAATAGGCTTCTTCTTCAATTCTATTATGACTTCAACTTTAAATCAACACAATTTTATACTTGTGACTTACTATATCTAATAATAACAAAATGTTACAGACAAAAGTTCCAAAATAACAAGCAGACATTAAAAATTTCTTTTTAAGGTGCGTAATTTTTACACTACCCAGTGTAATTTTCCAAAATAAAAAATGTTTATTGAAATCATCAAATCAGCAACAGACTGACTTAAAGCCAAACTTAGTACATGCCCCTTGCTGGCAACTTTATATTTATTTTTTTAATCATGAGAGTTTAGGCCCTTGTATTAGGTTATCAGAAAGGCTCACTGATACTTTCCCAGCATAGGGCCCTCATTGAAAAGGAACTGGAAGGACCTGAATAAAAAAAATAAAGGTGCCCCTTTGATTTTATAACAAGGGCCTGCCTAAAAAATGTTTTTCTACTGATTACAGAAGAAATGCTTTTTAGAGAAGAAATTATCTCTTTTGTGGGCCCCCTTTGGCCGTTTCACGGGCTGCCATTTACTGTTTCACGGACCCTCCGACCTGGGCCCAAAATACCCAAAATACTGCTCGAGATATTTGAAATTTAATGTATACCTGGAAATCTGACACCATCCATCCTCATATCCAATGGACCATTCTTTGAAATGGAAAACCCTCTATTAGCATAGTCGAACTGCATGGAAGAACAGCCAAAATCACAAAGCACTCCATCAATAGAATTCTGCTTAATTTTATGTTCATTTAAGAGTTGTGGTAACTCAGAAAATCTTCCCAATAAAGGAATGACTTGATTTGGATAATCTTGGGCTAAATCTGATATATACTGATGAGCAGTGGGATCTCTATCAAGGGCAAGAATTTTAATATTTGGGGCTTGTTCTAATATTCTACGACTGTGGCCTCCAGCACCAAAGGTCATATCAAGGATCATATGATTTGCTTGTGGCTTTAAATATAGTAAAACTTCTTCTAACATAACAGGTACATGAGGTAAATTTTGTTCTGCTATTTGGTCAGCTGCTAAAGTACATAACTGCTTCAACTGTGTTAATTTACTATACGATTTTCTAAAACTTCTAAGAATCATTTCTGGCTTTTTCCTTTTCTGCTTTTGATGGTCTTAAAGATATCAATCTCCTTATAAAGGACTGATCTTCTCTTTCTAATTCTTGAAGAATCTCGTTCGATAAAGCAATATTGCACTGTTCTGCAGTTAAGCCAGTCGCAGAAGAAGATAAAACTCTGGGATACTTGTTTTTATGTTGATTGTTAACTATTTTCTTAATAGATAAGTATTGTTTGTCCCAGTATTTAAGGTTAGTTTCAAAGTTATTCTCTTTATAAGCCTTGTTTATGAATTCTCTTAAATTTTCCCCAAGATCTCTATAAGAAAAAGTAAGGTTATGTAACATTATTAAAAACTTGGAAAGTACTGAGTAATTAACTATTTTTTTAAGCAAAGATTAATATCGTCAATTTACCTTCCTCCAGCTTTGTTTGCATCAAGGGGCCACTTTTCTAATAATTGTAAAATGCGTTTGTAACTCCCCGCAGCAGCCGCCATATTTTCAAATTCAAGGCCATTTTCATTTTATATCGGCAGACCCATCTCTGATATCGGTTAAAAGAACCTGGTTAAAAATTGTTTGTTTTAAGACAGGATAATTAAATCAAATTTTAAGAATCGATAATTCTTAGTCAGTTTTAAAATATTTAAGTTTAAGTTAATATTTTAGCGTTTTTACTTAAAATATAATTTAATTGTGACGTCACAAAACATACCGATTAGGTATAAAACCTAACCTTAAACCGGAGAATATGCCCAGCATTCCTTTAATTTTTTGACAGTTCTTTGAGTGACGGTGAAAGATTCGGTGTTGGAAAGTCTTGGCAAAGTTAAATTAATTGTAATTTGTATAAAATGTCCAGTATGCTGAATATGGCTACGCGGGCCCTTCCGCGTACAGTGTTAAGGACCATAAATAAAAGCCTAGAAAAAAGTGCCTCAGAGGTAAGGCCCCATTTGTCATAATTTGACAAAAATAGCCTAGCCTCGCGAATTATAGCTATTGCCCAACTTATGTAATAATCTAATTAAATCTGAACCTAACAAATAATATGCTAATAATAAAAGCAATTTTTCTAAAAGTTATGTAATCAAATTTCAGGTACCTAGAACACTTTGCCAAGGGCTGAAATCTGTTAGAAAATATAGTATAAGTAAAGATGTTTTATCAAGGTATAGTTTTTATTTTTATTTTTCTGACTATGATTATTAATATTTATATTTTAGGGCAAATAAATCAATTTGTTTTGAAAACGCTAGGTATTTTAGAACATCATCGTCAATGCTTGAAAGTCAAGTTGTAAAAGTGCCTCCTTTTGCTGATTCTGTATCTGAAGGAGATGTCAGGTAATATATTTAATATAATAATTAATAATTAATTGTTTTCCTTGGGAATAGGCAGAATAAAAACTATTTGTATAAATTTTTTTACTCTATTTAAAAGTTTTTTCACCTGGTTTTGGGCCATCATCAGCTGTAAAAAATAGAATTGGGAAACAAATGGTTATTATTAATTATATAAATATTAAAACATATACAGGGTGTTCCAGAACTCGCGTACCGAAATTTAAGAGGTGATTCTACATCCAAAAATATGAAAAAAAGTTTCTATAAAGGTTGGTCCAGAAATGAGCCCTAAGGGAGCTACGGCCCTTCGAAGATGACGTATTGAATGGGGAACAAAAAAAAGCACCAATAAAATTTTAATGCTGCAGGGTGATTCTTCATTTAAAACTGAGCAAAAAAGTATTATACACCAAAACACCTAAATTTAATATTAAAGGAGTAATAGCCTTTTAAAAAGTAACGTTTTTGGTGGCACAAAATGTTACTTCCTCTTAATTGCATTTTTTTTTAATAACGGTTGCTCCTACAGTGTTACACTATATGATATTTTATATGTATTTTTACTCTAGAAATCTATATTTTTTACAACAAATCCAAAAAACATACACATAGAAAAGTTTGGGGCAAAAATGTTTTAAGCCTCATATATTTTGTCCGTCTGGGCACGCCTCTGGATAAATTAAAAAAATAAATTAACATAAACTTATTGCCCTTATTAATACTAGTATACATGCAAAAGCTCGCCGCTCTAGCTTAAACGGTACCCGAGTTATTAATTAAAAACCTTATTTTTATTACAATTTTAAAGGGCCCTATATCCCTTAGGGCTCATTTCCGGACCAACCTTTATAGAAACTTTTTTTCATATTTTTGGATGTAGAATCACCTCTTAAATTTCGGTACGCGAGTTCTGGAACATCCTGTAGGTAAATAAAATATTCTTGTAAAATTACTTGGACACTGACATAAATTGACAAATTAAACATATAATAATTAATATAAATAGCCAAGCACCATTAAAAAAAATTAACCACCCAACAACTTGCTGTTTAAGAATATTCTGAATCAATTCACCATGTAATCCCATTAAATTCTACATAAATTTACAGCTTTATGTACATAAAAAAAAGGAACACATCCATTTTGTACTTCTTTAACTGAAGAAAATATTAAAAATATTTGACTTTAGATTTAGACAGACTTTAGTGGTATAAAATACCTTGGAAGGTATAAAATAACTTGGTAGGTATTTCAAGGAGTAAACCTTGCCAAAAAAAAAATACAATAAATTCGAAAATTCCAAGGAATTTTGATGAATCCAAAGGAATTTCCATACAAAGAATTCCAGGGAGGTTTACCCCTCAAGGAAGTCCAAACCAAAGAATTTGGATGTTATTTATTAACTTGTACTTATTTTTCCTTTTGTTTACATGGATATACCAGGTGTAACAAGACCAAGGTACACCCCCTTTTTTTTTTCTATATTTGGGGCACCCTATATATTTTTACATATTTCAACTCTATGCTTCATTCTGAGTACAATGATCCCAAAAAAGTGACATTTTATTTCAAAGTTTTTTTAATTTAATTTTTAGTTTTTATCATAGGTAGGTTATGATAACTTAAAATTACTTGAAATAATCCAAGTAACCCTGAAAATAGTTATTTATGGTACTAGTGGGTAAAGTAACCTGCTTGGCTGACGCCTCGCAGGTTAATTTTCTCATGGGCAATATCGGTTTACCCATGAGTGCCATACAAGGTTTTATCCAATAAATAGCTTAGAAATTCATATTTTTTTTAAAAATTTTAATGACATTTAGAAGAAAATAATTTGACAAGTGACAGTTGAGTGGATAAAATAAATAATTATTCACTCATAAAGTAAAAGCCACGCGGGGGTTATTATTGAGTTTATCTATTTAAAATAAAGCTGGTAATTGTCTTATTATCTGTATGTATTGGATAAAATACATTTACACTTAAAATTCAATTTATAACTTAGTTGCACCATTTTAAAGATTGCAAAAATGGTTTTTGCTCAAAAACTCATTTTTTTTAACTCATATTGGTACATTGGTACCATTAAAAAGTAACATGATTAAGGAATCGAACAATATATTTTATTTTTATTTATGATACAGGGTGATCCATAACTGGCATGCCAAAATTTAAGAGGTGATTCTAGATCCAAAAATATAAAAAAAGTTCCTATAAAGGTTGGTCCGGAAATGAGCCCTAAGGGATCTAGGGCCCTTTAAAATTGTAATAAAAATAAGGTTTTTATTTAATAACTCGGGTACCGTTTAAGCTAGAGCGGCGAGCTTTTGCATGTATACTAGTATTAATAAGGGCAATAAGTTTATGTTAATTTATTTTTTTAATTTATCCAGAGGCGTGCCCAGACGGACAAAATATATGAGGCTTAAAACATTTTTGCCCCAAACTTTTCTATGTGTATGTTTTTTGGATTTGTTGTAAAAAATATAGATTTCTAGAGTAAAAATACATATAAAATATCATATAGTGTAACACTGTAGGAGCAACCATTATCAAAAAAAAATGCAATTAAGAGGAAGTAACATTTTGTGCCACCAAAAACGTTACTTTTTAAAAGGCTATTACTCCTTTAATATTAAATTTAGGTGTTTTGGTGTATAATACTTTTTTGCTCAGTTTTAAATGAAGAATCACCCTGCAGCATTAAAATTTTATTGGTGCTTTTTTTTGTTCCCCATTCAATACGTCATCTTCGAAGGGCCGTAGCTCCCTTAGGGCTCATTTCCGGACCAACCTTTATAGAAACTTTTTTTCATATTTTTGGATGTAGAATCACCTCTTAAATTTCGGTACGCGAGTTCTGGAACAGGCTGTATATACAGCCATTTTAATAAATGGTAAAAATCATATTTTTGTGATTTTAGTAACCAAGTTGGCTTCGAAAACTAAAGAAGACAGGATTTTTATCTTTTAAATTTAAGTTAAAAAAAAAGTTTTTATTGTAAATTTATTTTTCTAGGGTTACTTAGATCATTTTGAGTAATTTTAAGTAATCATGGCCTACCTATGACAAAAACTAAAAATTAAAGAAACAAAAATTTGACATTTAAAATATCACTTTTTTGGTACCATCGAGGGTAGCTTTGTACTCAGAATAAAGCTTAGAATTGAAATATGTAAAAATCCCATTTAAAAATCGAAAGTTGGTGTCATTTCCGGTTAAACCGGAAGTGACTTTAATGTACTTTTTATGTTAAAAGTTGACGTTTTATGGCAATAAGAGATTTTACAAATTTGGAACCTCTAACTTTTGAAACAAACCTTGGTCTTGTTACAGTTTGTAAAGTAATAGTTTTGTACTTTATGGTACTTTATAGTACATGATGAACTTAAAAGTCTGGGTGTGCACTATCAAATTACATTGGTTTTAGTTTTTAATAGCTGCTTAAATGTTTTATTTATTTGTTTATGTCTACTATAGGGACCCAATTAGGTGTTAAATACCATGCAGTGTTATCATTTACAATAAATTTAAAAGAATTATTTTGTCAGTCATTATTTGTATCTATTTGATAAGTTATACTTATATACATATTTTAATAAAATGTTTATATTTTTAAATAAATTTGTACAATAGGTAGGTACGGTTATTATTCATAAGATAGTATCCTATCAATAATAACAGTATAACATTAGAACAAAAAAGAGGCAACAAACGCGTTAAAAAAAAAACAAATCTGTCTTAGATTGGGCAGGTTTCATGATATTCAATGAAAAATCAGCCAATGGAATCCTAATAGGATGTTTATGATTATCATATACATTGACATTTAAAGGGTTCTTTTGGCTTAATTTTTAATGCATACCATGAAACTGGGCTAATACATTTACTTTAAAATCCAGGATAGAAAAGAAAGTTGGAGATCATGTAGCAGCAGATGAAGTCGTTCTTGAGATTGAAACAGATAAAACATCTGTCCAAGTTCCTGCACCAGGTCATGGGATCATAGAAGAATTTTTGGTCAAGGATGGCGATACTGTCAAGGCTGGCCAAGCTTTGTTTAAAATAAATATCACTGGAGAAGCCCCCAAGAGTGCCCCTGCAGCCAAACCAGCTGCTGCCCCAGCTCCACCACCACCAACTCCTGCAGGTAAACTGATTTTTAATTTTCAGGACTGTATAAATTACGTCGCTTAATTAGAAAGTGGCTAAGCTGTACAAGGAATGGGGAGAGTTAAAATATCACGTAACAAACATTTTTGAAACGAACAAAAGAAAATATGTGATTCTGCAGATCTGCTTACTTATATTTACGGTTTATAATGTTTTATGATTAAAAATATTTTTTTACCAAATATTAAAATAATGAACCAAACCAAACCAAACTTTGACAAAACTTGGCGCCCCCCTGCCAAAAAGTGCCAACAAGTTGCTGACTATATGATTATTAAATTAAATTTGTATTAAACTTTATCCATTTTTTATTTGAATCAAATCCGACCCTGTATTCTTGAAAATCAATACCTCAACTTCGCCCTTTAGCCATGAGGATAGAAAATACATAATTTTAATAATTCTTTATAAAAATTGTTATATCTTTTGTGGTCTTATGATAAAATGTGGCAAACAGCAAATTTAAATCTAACCTGTAGTCCAGGGTGTCCACCAATCAGGAGAAATCGGGATTTTATTTTTAACATAATTTTTAGGTAAAGTTGAAACTATTGCTAAAATAGATACACCGGGTGTTTTTCAAAGGTGGCTCGCCTTCTAACTTTTTTATTCCTATAAATAAATAATTAAAATTTACGGGGTGTCTATAAGACTATATTTTGAATTATATATAATGCTTGGTTTTAAAAGGGTCAATGTCACTTTGTCAATAGCAGCGTTTTTAAATTATTACACCAGAGTTGATGTGAAAACGCTGCTATTGACAAAGTGACATTGGCCCTTTTAGAACCAAGCCACAGATATCACACATAATGACTTTCCAGATATAAAAAACTAACAAAAACTTGAAGTAATACACAAAGTTTAATGGAGAATCCAAATATGTAAAAATATACGGGGTGTTCCATTTGAAATTCAAAAGTTGTGATCATTTCCGGTTAAACCGGAAGTGAAAAAAAAGTACGTTAGGTGATAAAATTAAAAATATGGTCATATAGACACTGTAAATTTAATTCTTTTACCTCCAGGAATAAAAAAAGTTATAGGAGCGAGCCACCTTTCAAAAACACCCGGTATTCTTCGCAGTAGACAGTACACAGTGGGTTTTTGGTAAGTTTAGGTTTGACCAAAACGACCAAGAAAACCACATTCCGATTCTAATTCAGGCTTGTTTAAAAATCATAAAACTGCTTTTTTTTTTTAATCCAGTTAGATCGTTTTTGCACTTTTTTCCAAAACGAACATAGCACGAATATGACAAATAGGCTGTTTAAAAAGTTTACGCTGTTTTCGACTTTTACTATTTTTTGTTTGGTTTTGGACATCACCAGAATCATTCTAATAGTTTTAAAAACCTTTTCTGAATGTCCTTTTTTATGCAGTAACCGAGCAAATACAAAAAAAACTTAAGTAAACAAATAAACAATAAAATAGTTATACAACTAGGTATACCTATACTTTAGGTCCTATAGAGAAGACATTTTTTATAGCAGAGGTGTATTATATTAGCATCATGTATGGGAACGTTCAAGTATTACGTAACGCAAATTGTACCAAAATTCATACACTTCATACCTCGGTTCTCGCGTTATTATACCTCTAATAGGGGGTGTGTTAGGGGGGGTAGCCAAAATATGAAATCTCTACAGCCTTGAATAACGCTAGAACCGAGGTACGAAGTGTATGAATTTTGGTACATTTTGCGTTACGTAATACTTGAACGTTCCCTATTGTATGATTGTGTATATATTTGCGCTAATTTAATTATTCAAGAATATTTGATTTTTGTGAGTTATTATAAAATAGCATACTATTATTTTTTTAGTTTATAGTTTATTTTAGTAAAAAAAATAATATACGAACCAAGGTAAATTAACTGCTGCAGCCTCGGCCTCTTATATCCCATGATGCTAAGTATCTCGGGATATAACACACCTCTCTATAAATAATGTTTATCCAATACATAGAGATAATAAGACAATTACCAGCTTTATTTTAAATAGATAAACTCAATAATAACCCCCGCGTGGCTTTTACTTTATTGAGTGGATAATTATTTATTTTACCCACTCAACTGTCACTTGTCAAATTATTTTCTTGTAAATGTCATTAAAATTTTTAATACAAATATGAATTCCTAAGCTATTTATTGGATAAAACCCTGTATGCCACTCATGGGTAAACCGATATTGCCTTACTCTACCCACTAGTACCATAAATAACTATTTCTCTGTAGGTATACCTAGTTGTATAACTATTTTATTGTTTATTTGTTTAAGTTTTTTTTTTGTATTTGCTCGGTTATTGCATAAAAAAGGACATTCAACAAAGATTTTCAAAAATATTGGAATGATTTTGGTGGTGTCCTAAACCAAAAAAAAAAAATAATAAAGATAGAAAACTCAATTTGTCATATTCGTGCTATGTTCATTTTGGAAAAAATTGCAAAAACGATCTAACTCGATTTTAAAAAAAGCAGTTTTATAATGTCCAAACAAGCCTGAGTTGGTCAAACCTAAACTTACCAAATACAATACAATACAATATAAGTGAGGTTGTGAGGCAAGGTACTGCCTTTCAAATCACTGCGACCAATGAGATCTATTGTGAATCCCCTTTGCAATTTAGTCCACATCAAACTTTAGGCTTCCAAAGAAGTGTTTTTTTGGGGCTACTTGGGATATATCTGCAGGTCTTAGGTATACCTGTTCTAGATATTATAGCCGTTTGCGAGCAATGGTTTCGCAGAAGCACATAATGTGTTCGGCCGTTTCTGAGCATAGACGGCAAGTGTCGATTTCAGATTTTCCCATTTTTTTAAGATGATATCTTAACGGGCAGTGTCCGGTTAACAGCTTACTTACTTACCAAAACCACACTGTGAGTATATTGCGTTTTCTCTCGATAAATTTTTAAAGTATAACTTTGTTATTTATCAATGGATTTTGTCAAAATTGATATAAATATTTTTATCAATAAAAACACTAATTCTGAAAATGTTGAGTTTATAGAAGTTTTGGTTCTATTTTTATTATTATTATTATTTTTTTTTTGAAAAAAGGACACAGAAACGCTACAGAAGGACAGGCGTATTTTTTCAAAAATGTTCAGAATTCGTTAAAAAGTATATTTATAATTTTTTGTCTGGGCGGATTTTTGACGATTTTGGAAATTTCAAAACCATTGCACAATACTCTTTTAATTATAAGACTGCAAAGAGTATAATAAGAGAAACTAGATTTAAGAGTTTTGGACCTTTAATAATGTTAATCCGGCTTGTTAATCCTAATTTTTTCTATTTTAGCTCCCTCAAAACCCCAGCCAGTTAAAAAAGCAGGTATACAATTATTATTTCTCTTTTAAATAAAATATATTCCAATATATTGATATTACTCTGTTATGGCTAAAAATAATGGTAACAGTTTTATACCGAATTTCAGTAAAATTGTTCCAGGAATAACCTAGATAATGATGTCACGCATTGGCATTTTTTTTATTCCTGGGCCGATTTAATGAAAATTCGGCGTATATTTTGTTTTTCCTACGATCCAAATGAAAATGGCTTTTAGCATACTCTTTTTTTCTTTAGAAAACGCCTTATTTATTTATTTATTTATTTATTGATTTACTTGCAGGTACAGAGTCATGGAGAGCCCCAAATAAGCTTTTGGCTTGTGCTAGGGGCTCTCAATTGATTTTGATAAGAAATATAAAATTATAAAAAGTATATTATATCGCACTAGTTTGATATTTATCACATTTGTGTGATATTTATGTATGGAGGTTTGCCTAATTTTATTTAGATATTTACCTCGTAGAATCTACGAATTTTATTCACCTTGTTTTATAAACCATTTTCCAACTTTCACCACAGCCTTTTATATCTTTTAAGTGTTTCAATACAAATATTTCTGTTTTTCATGTCAAAAATAAAAACTATAGTTATAACGTTACTATTTTGACCATTACTGTCTAGTCTAGACAGTCTAGATCTTATAAAAATTACTTAATTTTTTATTTAGTTACTTTACATTACATAAAATACATCAAAATACACAGTATTTTTCTTATGAAATGTAAAACAGTACAATTTTACTGTCTTATATGGCAGCATAACCACAGAAATCTAATTTAATAAGCAAACTCAAGTTTGCATTTATTTAGGAATAGGCAACCCATTAAATAACTATGTATTGTATTAAATAAAAAACCAATAAAACCAAAGCTAAATGAAAATCATATTTCCTGTTTGACATACCTACATATATAAATTTGTATGCTATTTATAATTATTTTATGCTTTTCTTAAAAATTAATAAAAATTAGAAAATTTTAAAATAAGACCCATATTTTTTCGGGATCGTAGGAAAAATAGTGTACATAACTCGTTGGAAAGTGTATTTCATACACTCGCGTGAAATATGTCACTTTCCACACTAGTTATGTAATATACTATATATGTTCACTTTGAAAAATAATTGTCATATCCTATCAATTTAAACTACACTTATCCTGCTTTAAATTAAGATAAAAAGATAAAGAGGGCTCAAAACACTTTTCTTAAGTAGTTAGAACAACAATTAAATTATTTGCATTATTTTATTTAACTATAATAAACAATTATAGTATTAAATTTAGCATTTAATTAATTAAAATATTATTTATTAAGAAAAACAAATGGTGAAGCTGGAGCTAAAGTGGTCTAACTAACATTTTTGTCGAAAATGAGTTACGGCCATATTTCATTACTAGACATTATATATTTATAGTTTAAACGCATTTTAGGTCTGTAAACCTGCCCAAACCCCTTAACTTAAACGATAACATTTAGGAACTGTACAATAATTTATTTTTTAAATTTGTTAAAAACGGTTTAACTTATTGTATTTTAAATAAGTATTTTCCTATTTCTAAATAATATTTGCAAAAAATATATATATAAGCGAGCTTTATAATATAATAAAATTATTTTTGGGCGTAACCAAGTATTACGCAACACTTTTTGGGGGTATACTAAATAAGCCTGTTTTTTACAAAAAAAAAGGGTGACAATATGAATAATTTTAGCTAAAAACGCACAAAAAACGTTGTATAGAACATTAAAAGACCCACCAAATAAGATTATAATTAATTGAATGTCATTTTAAAGCTATTTCACACTAAATTTTAGAATCTGCCATTTTTGTCAAAATGAAAAAGCTAAAGTAGTCTAACTAACATTGTTTCCAACACTCGTTATTTCCCAAACAAAACCAACTATTGCAACAATTATGCGTGAAATAGTGTAGTATTACCTTTAAACTATACTATAAAATAATTTTTGGGTGTGTCCAAGTATTACGTAACACTTTTTAGGGCATACTAAATGAGCTTGTTTTTACAAAAAAAAACGTTTTTTGTAAAAAATAGGCTTATTAGGTATACCCCAAAAAGTGTTACGTAATTCTTGGACACACCCAAAAATAATTTTATAACATAGTATAAAGCATTTAATGCATAGTTGTTGCAATAGTTGGTTTTGTTTGGGAAATAACGAGTGTTGAAAACAATGTTAGTTAGACCACTTTAGCTTTTTTACTTTTGGCGAAAATAGCAATTTCTAAAATTTATGTATGAAATAGCTTTAAATGGCATTAAAATAATTAAAATTATATTATATAGTTAGGTTTAAGTATTATTTTACACCTACTGTGCCAACTTACCCAAAAAAATTTGAAACTATGAGTTATTTCCTAAAAAGTGTCGCGTAATAATTGAAGGCACCCAAAACTAAAGTTATTTTAATGAGATAAGTTTTTTTATGTTTTATGCTAACGTATACCCAAAAAGTTTTGTTTTAAAGGTAAAAGTGATTAAAATATAAGTCAAAACGCGTTTTCTTCATTTTCTCCATATTTACATTTTGTTAGTTAGACCACTTTAGCTCCAGCTTCACCAAATATGTATAATACTTCTATTTTAGATCCCAAACCTTCCTCTCCTGTTCCTAAGAAACCAGGTAAAATATCCTAATTCAATAATTTTAATAGATCACCAGTAAATTCTATGAAACTTATATTACATTACATTACATGTTTGTTTAACCTCGTACTATTCTATTTAATTAAGCATCCCCCAAGTCCAGGACTTGTGTGGGCTAGTAGTAGAGGGAACCACCGGCTTATACTGACTTTCGAACCAGTTTTTATAGGGGTGTCCGCTTCACTTACGTCTTCGTCAAATATCAATTATTAATTAACTGAAAAAGGCAAATCGGCGCCGGTGAGAATCGAACTCACGCTAGTTGGCTAGTACACTTGCCACGACTTGTCATGTACAGACGCGGTAGACCACTACACCAATCCTCCCATATGTTTTGGAATTTCTGATATTATATTTTAATATTTAATCAACGTTATTCTTTTTAGCTGCTCCACCACCGGCAGCACCTGCCCCAGCTGCAGCCGCACCCCCACCACCACCAAGGCCCGCAGCACCCTCTGGTGGTGCCCCAAGGCCTCCAGCGGCGCCCATCAGCTCGATTCCTGTGGCCGCCATTCGCCACGCCCAATCGCTAGAGGCCGCCACTGTCAAACTGCCTCCTACCGATTTCACGAAAGAAATCACCGGAACTCGAACCGAACAGAGGGTCAAAATGAACAGGATGAGGCTAAAGATCGCCTCCAGGTTGAAGGAAGCCCAAAACGTCAACGCTATGTTGACTACCTTTAACGAAATCGATATGACGTAAGATATAAACATATTTATTTACAACGCATATAAGCATATTTATTTACAACGCATATAAGCATATTTATTTCCAACGCAATACCTAAAAATATTTAACTTTACAAGTACATTTGTTCTTTCTAATAAAGGTATATTCAGAAACATAAACAGCTAAACTCAGACCACTAAACTTTATTTTTTTTAGGTATAGTTATTTTAAATTTGCCGCTAAATACACACATAGTCCGATTTACACTGAATCATGTGGCTTGTTTTGAATGTTACATAACCAAAATTTATAATTTTTGTTTACTTTTTTTTATGATGTTTTGATGTAAAAAAAGAGAATTGATAAAGCTGTTGCTAAAAACACTTTCGTATTCCTGTAGAAACAAAATTTGCTTATAAAATCGCTTTTATTCCAATAATTTAGAGGAATAAACCATTGTTTTGTTCTCGTTAATGGCACGTCAACGTTTTACGGTTGTGTAAATTGGGCCTAGTCATTTCGCTTACGACGCATGCGTATCTTTACGTTTCTATGGTAATTTCGAGATTGTTTACAAGCGGGAAGGTTTAATATAACTATACTTTAAAAAAATAAACTTTACCTAAATCAGTAAAAACGACAACCGTTTTGCATCTCTTGAATCAAAGAGTTAATATTGCTAGTGTTGTGAAGTGGTTTTTTACTATTAAATATTTTTCTACTAATGTAGTCATGTCGAATTCTATCACTAATTTTTGTGAAGTGGTATATAATTCGGTTATAGCCGAGCAGTTAATTATAACTTTTATTATAACTTACTCAGTTAGGTTGGCCATACAATCTTCCATCGTATTTAAAGTATACCCGAGCGGAGAATATACTTAACCACTTATCACTTTATTCGGGAGCGGGTATTCTAGGAGACGGCGCTTTGGAAACAGATAAAACGATTTCTTCTTAACTTAAGAATAATATATTAAATAAATGTGAATAAATTCTTCAAGAACATGAAAGATCAATTCTTACTTCTAAGTCCTATTTTTATGCAAAGCCCTTAAATTCTAAATTCCATTATATATTATTTTCCATTAATACTTCTAAATTAAAACATTCTATGTTTGAAATCCCAACTATTCGCAATCATTTTCAAATCCCATTTTATTTTACACATTTTTCTTAGTGTATATTAAAACTGGTTCGTATAAGTCATTTAAATTATTTTACAAAATATTTTTCAAAGTTAATTAATATTCGTCAAAATTTCTATCAGTGTTCAAACTATCAATATTTATAAGTGTCCAAAATTATTTCTATGTCTGAAAATACGAGTCTCAAAATTTTTCTAAGTTTTAAAACTATTTTTAATTCAAGAATAAATCTCAAAATAAATTCTCACAGAAACTACATTTTCACTTTTGAATTTGCCATAGTGACACCCTGAATAAAACTGAATAATTATGAATCTTTTCATGAGTTTATATACCCAATAAGAAGGTCACTAGTTAAATTTATTTGACAATGCTATTAGCGCAAAATATCTACAAAGATACCGCGCATATTTAATTACCCCGACAAAAGAGTTTCAGTCACATCAATTTGCAAACTAATTGCTATTTCTGACATCTGAAACGATCATTTTAACCATAAATTCAATTTTGTATAAACAATTTGGACTATTAGACAACTTTTAAGTTATACCGACAAGAATTACCGAGGAGGGGTCCGATGTAATTTAGGTCAAACCGGACTTTACCGAAGCCGAATCTCGTGAAGCCAGATTGTATCATAGCGCAATATTAAAGAAATATTATTTTAAAATTTTAACTACATATAAAATATTCGGATCATAACATAGCTCTCCCCCTAATTTTTGAAAAATGATAAGCATTTTTCAAAAAGAAAATGTGCAACATTTTCCTGTTCGGTTCATGCTTAAGTTGGAATTTCAAAACACATTACAAAGACCAAAAACCTATATCTAAATCATAAGAACAACTAAAACATTACTTTTAAGAACAACAAGTTATAACTTCCTTATACGTTTTATAGTTAATAATTTACATTATTACTTACATAAACTTTACAATAGGCATCTCTATTTTATTCATTATACCATAAACTTCAATAAAAAAAAATCTTTACTGCGTATTGACAAACTTGCTAAGTTATACAGTTAATAATTATGCAATATTATACAACTTTAATAACTGCAACTTCGCACACTTAAAAAAAAAAATTATACCATTAATGAACCCCTTACATATTTCAACAAAAATAAAGTTCAATATTCATATAGCCACTTATTGGACTAAGTATTTATAATCATTCGTAACTCACTATATTCGAAATATCCCTCGTATTGATACAACTTCTACTGCTTTTCCGAGAATCTCTAACTCATTTTAAAAATAATTCCATTTATTTCAAAAAAAATATATATATACTATAGTATTCGCAAAATTTATTGCGACCAACCTCACTCACTATTTGTCGACTATTTATCGGTGCCTACTTTATACTTCATAAAATACTACCCCTTTTTTTTAGTTTTAAAACAAAAATTCATTCCTCCACTTGGGTAACGTCACGGCTCCCGTCACCAGGTTCCATGGCAATTTTCTTTGGTAACTGCAAATTATTGCGAATTAACCAAGACTGTTTGGTTCTGTGTTAAAAACACCACCTAACCCCCTGATTTAAAGTTTGAGTGTTTACTTAATTGTAATACTTTTTGTCAAATTTCTTACTATTTCCAGATTTTAATAATCGTACTATCGTAATACTATTTGCGAAATTTTGCGCACATTTTCGTAAATTTCTTAAAATTTTTCAAAAACCCAAAACTCCAAATCTGCACCATTTTATAACTTCCACTTTTGCTTAAGTAGCAAATTTAAAAACATAAAGGACTATGTCCTTCTTTAAACTTTTCATGTAACAACCAAGTGTTACTTATTATAACACCAATTTCTCGGACCTTTAATATAATACGTCAATATATTATACTCCCAACTCGATATTTAACTTTTCGTAACGTATCCCTCTAATATCCTAACTTTCTACGTAAATTCCAAGATAAATCCCAATAAAAATAAGCCTACATTGCAATGAATCGCAGGCGTTCTCAAGTTATCATATAAATGCTTTGAGACAGAATAAGTTTATTTGATTTACTTTAAACTACGTTAAGCTGTTTAACGATATATTACGTTTTTTTTTACCAACTGGTTAATTATTTTTTTTTTACATAACATAACCCTCATAACCCTCATATATTTCAAACTTTTACGTAAATCATAATAAAAAATCATCCTACATTGTAGGCGTTCTTAAGTTATTGTAATAACTTTTCTGAGACCTTTCCGATATTTTATTTTATTTACACTCTATAATACTATAGGCAGTAAGACTACGTTAGCCTTCTGAAAGTAAAAGCTTAATAAATATATTTATTATTAGTTACATATATGCGATATGCGCACACCTTTTATACGATATTTCGAATTCACCAAAAATACTAAAAAACAAAAACATAACTCATTATTGAACTTAATTTTGTTTATGCATTACCAAACATTACTAGTATTTTAATATACCCAACCAAAATAAATTTAATAATATATAATTTGCTGCCTTAATTTATTTTTGAACTGGACCTTTAAAACCTTTAACCTTAGTTTTTTTTTCACACAAAAAAAACTGTTACATACATTTTTAAATCAATGCAACTTTTTAACCTTTCTCCACAGAAAACTATTTTTGTTATAATTTTTATAAAATACTCTAGCTTTCCCTATTTTTACAAACATTTAAATAGGAAAGCAAAATATGCGACCATCTGTGACAATATGCGACTGTCTATCTCTTTGTGCAATAAATATCTTGCCTAAACAAAATAAAGTTATATAAACCAACGATAAAACTGTAAATTCCATAAAAAATAAAATAATTAAATACACGGAGAAAAATATAGTTACGTTCAGTGTGATCAGTACTGAACAAACGGTATTTTTCCATAAAACTGTAGGTTTTCTCAGATTATACTAAACAAATTCGCTTTGACTCAAAATTAATTTTTTAAAAAAATTATAAACTGCAATTAAAAAAAAAAAAATAAAATATTATTTCGAAAGAAAAAAAAAATCTGAGAAGATAACAAAAAATACTCATCACGTTTGGGGTAGCTAATCCCATACGAATAAATACTTTTTTTTATAAACTGATTATTCACATCTTCAATAAGATAGATAAAATTGTTTTATAAATATACTAAGATAAAAAATGAAGTCACAAAATAAACCATTAAATTTTCAAATCGTAAACACTATTAATTTTTATTACATAAACACTTTCAAAGACCCAGCGTGCACCAGTGGGTTAAGAGAGACTTACGTATTTCCTATACACTGAAAGCAACATTACAAAATTATAATAAAGTGGTTCTTAAAATATTTTTTTTATAATAAAAAAAAATCAGAAATCAACTAAACATTTTTCAAGATATTTAAACTACATCCAAGTAGGCATTCCTTACATATAAAACCTCGATATTTTTTTGGTAATTTTAAAACATTTTGTTTAAGTTTTCTCACTGAATTACAATAATAAAAAAAAATTAAATATTTCTGTATCCATTAAAATAACAATCAAATTCCAGTTTGAAAAAATAATAATAAATGATAACCGTTAAAAAAAAATTATATGTAGGTACACTTTAATAAAATATATACATTTCTATAAAATTAATTTTTTACAAAATTTAATTTCCCAAAAAAAAATTTATGAATTATAACCCTTAGAAAAAATTACACTGTAGGTACACGTTAATAAAAATCAAATTTAAATTTCCCAAAAAAAATAATAAAATAAAAAAAAAATATTTCTTTTTTTTTTAATATTACTTAAAAAAAAATTCTGTACTATTTAAAGAAAATAAAAATCGTACTATAAGTTCCAAAAAAGTAAAAAAAAAATCTGAGAATAATTATTGTACGCTTTAATAAAAATATCATTTAAAAAAAAAAATAATAAAATACAAACCTAAAAAAAAAATTAATTACGTTTTTTTTTATTAGTACTAAAAAAAAATATCGAAAAAATAAAAATATCCTGAAAAATTATTCCATTAAATAAAATAAGGTACACGCTAATGAATAAAACTAAATATATATTTTCTTTCCGTCCAGTTCAAATTAAAATTATCAAATACTCTAAACCTAAGTATATTCATTTCTTTCTGACAAAGGAAAATACTATTGAAAAAAAAATATTGCTTAAGTATTAAATCGTATTTTTATACTTTATTTTAAAGACAAAAAATTCTACAATTGTAATATAATTAAAATTAAAAACCAAAAACTCAACAAAAAACACTAAAAATTTCCAAAAATTTTAAATACGATTTCATACTTTACAAATCTACAACGAATAACTCGAGAAAAAACATACCAACATTTTTTAAAAACAAAAAAAAACAATCTTCCCTTCAACTGACATTTTTCTATAGCCCATAAAATTCTGCAATTTTTTTTTTAAATATCACTCTTCTTTCCTATTCATGGCCAATTTTTGATGCTATCTACTTTTCCAAAATTCTACTTGCCTTTTCTGCCATTATTCAAGATTCTGAAGTCTCTGTTCCCTTAGCCTATTTTTGATTTTAAGCAAAAATAATCCAGTCTCACATCAAAAACGATTTTTTAAATTTATTTCTCATAAAAAATAAAATCATTCATATTACCGACTCTTTTGTCATAATTTCGTTTCTTTCGTTGATTTTTTTTTATTAATTACTTCTGCACAAAAATCGCTTTTGTCCCGTATGACTTGAACACCATTGTTGTGAAGTGGTTTTTTACTATTAAATATTTTTCTACTAATGTAGTCATGTCGAATTCTATCACTAATTTTTGTGAAGTGGTATATAATTCGGTTATAGCCGAGCAGTTAATTATAACTTTTATTATAACTTACTCAGTTAGGTTGGCCATACAATCTTCCATCGTATTTAAAGTATACCCGAGCGGAGAATATACTTAACCACTTATCACTTTATTCGGGAGCGGGTATTCTAGGAGACGGCGCTTTGGAAACAGATAAAACGATTTCTTCTTAACTTAAGAATAATATATTAAATAAATGTGAATAAATTCTTCAAGAACATGAAAGATCAATTCTTACTTCTAAGTCCTATTTTTATGCAAAGCCCTTAAATTCTAAATTCCATTATATATTATTTTCCATTAATACTTCTAAATTAAAACATTCTATGTTTGAAATCCCAACTATTCGCAATCATTTTCAAATCCCATTTTATTTTACACATTTTTCTTAGTGTATATTAAAACTGGTTCGTATAAGTCATTTAAATTATTTTACAAAATATTTTTCAAAGTTAATTAATATTCGTCAAAATTTCTATCAGTGTTCAAACTATCAATATTTATAAGTGTCCAAAATTATTTCTATGTCTGAAAATACGAGTCTCAAAATTTTTCTAAGTTTTAAAACTATTTTTAATTCAAGAATAAATCTCAAAATAAATTCTCACAGAAACTACATTTTCACTTTTGAATTTGCCATAGTGACACCCTGAATAAAACTGAATAATTATGAATCTTTTCATGAGTTTATATACCCAATAAGAAGGTCACTAGTTAAATTTATTTGACAATGCTATTAGCGCAAAATATCTACAAAGATACCGCGCATATTTAATTACCCCGACAAAAGAGTTTCAGTCACATCAATTTGCAAACTAATTGCTATTTCTGACATCTGAAACGATCATTTTAACCATAAATTCAATTTTGTATAAACAATTTGGACTATTAGACAACTTTTAAGTTATACCGACAAGAATTACCGAGGAGGGGTCCGATGTAATTTAGGTCAAACCGGACTTTACCGAAGCCGAATCTCGTGAAGCCAGATTGTATCATAGCGCAATATTAAAGAAATATTATTTTAAAATTTTAACTACATATAAAATATTCGGATCATAACACTAGTAGGAGGTCTACACATTATAAAACCATTAACAGTAGAATCTGAGGTGCTCGGTTTCGGAAGATAATGGACTTTTTTCTTTAGAAAATAAAACTTTAATTTATACTGTTTTAGAATGTTCTATATAAATTTTGGTCAGAGATTTCAAATCCGTTTACATAGTCTATCAATTTCCAGTTCAGAAAAAATTGTTGCAGATGTATTTGGTAGGTTATTTTGTAAAAAAAATGTAGTGCAGTGTATTAAATATCTCTCATAATGTGTCAGAACAATAATTCAGTAATAATAGGTGTTACAAATAATTTGTCATTAATTGATACACTTACAGAGCGATTATAAAGTGCCGAACAATTTGAAAAGAAAATACTCTTCGTTTGAAGCCACGCCTCTGTTAGAGTTGTGCGCGACAAGCCTATGTGATTGCTACGTAAAACAGCTCGGTGGCCAGTAAAACGCACGCAGCTTTCTTGCATTTTACTCATCGCTAATGCCAGTTTTGAATTAAAAACTGTTCGGCACTTTATAATCGTATGGTATATGCATATTTTTTAACATCCAAAAACCTCAGTGATATTTTTTTCCGAAATAGAAATCAATAGACCGTTTCTGTGAATGGATTTAAATTCTCTGATCAAAATTTATATAGAGCAGTATAGAATAAAGAACTGTGGTCATTTCTGATGAAAAAAGTCCATTGTCTTCAGAAACTGAGCACCTCAGATTTAACTGTCAATGATTTTATAATGTGTAGTCTTCCTACTAACATGACTAACTGTTGTTTTGCGTTGGAAAATCACTTAAACCTAATTTGTATTCAAGATAAGCGTGCCCAGTTATAAAGATAAACACATTTCAGACCAATTTGTACATGCTATGCTTTTTGGCCAAATATCATCTCTTTTATCGAAATTAAGTGATTTTTTTTACATTTTATGGGATTTGTGATTTTGTTTTGCACATCCTGTTCTTTTTCTTAAAAAAATAAATATGGATCGTTAATGGAGATTTCTCCCGTTAGATTAGACAGGGACAAAAGTTCTACCCAAAAAGGATAGAAGACATACATACACTCCCACTTCCACCCAACCAAACAAATTCTGTATTTGTTCTTTGTTGAACAAATACAATATTTACTTGGCCGGGCGAAGAGTATTATTTTTATTAAAGAAATTACTGGCGCCATCTAAATTTTAGTAGAATTATCTTATTCTACAGATTCACATTAGCTATGTTCGTTCGTGCCGCTCACTGCTACACTTTCCGGCCAATACAATAAATACTATATTTGTTGTATGAAAAACAAATACAGTATTTATTTGGTTGGCTGGAAAGTGTAGCACAAATGAGATAGAGATAGGGTAGACGTCTTTTGTTTCATAATTCTAGTGGTAGAGACCTCCATTAGTACTTATCAATGAATTTCTAAAAAAATATGAGAAATGAAATATGACCCATGAGAAAAATTTCTAAGTAACCTTTTTAGTAGCAGTAATAAGCTTCATACCTCAATTTTTACAATGTTTTTACCCTGGTAAAGCCATTTTTTATGTAAAAGGGTATTTTTTTTTAATATTCCCTTATTCAAAAATAATTTCCCTTCCTAAAATCGCCTGATTTCAACGTTTTTATATTTAAACAATAATATAAAGGCTTAACATGATTTTTTTCTCAAAATACCGCCGGGCGCGACCCTTTTTTAAAGATCTGAAAAAAATAGGGGTTGGGTTTTGACCTAAATGAACATTTATAGGGGCACCCTAATGTTCCCACGTAAAAACCACTATATATTTTTTTATTTGATATAGGGGGTATCAAATTATATAGCTCTGACTGATCAAAATCATCACTGTTATTGTTTCAGAAATATTATTGAATTCCGCAAAGCAAACATGGAAGCTTTCCAGAAAAAATACAATATGAAAATTGGTTTCATGTCGGCGTTTTTGAAGGCTTCGTCGTACGCTCTGCAAGACCAGCCCGTCGTGAACGCCGTCATCGACAACAACGAGATCGTCTACAGAGACTACGTCGACATCTCCGTAGCTGTTGCGACTCCAAAAGGTATTTGATCTAATACATCAATATAAAGAGTCTATATTAAAACCTAGTAATCAATTAATTTTAAATAATTCTAATCTTATTTATCTTTATTTAAACAAAATAATATTTATTTTAAATTATTATATTTTTGTTTGGGTCGTAGGAAAAATAGTGTACATAACTTGTCGTAAAGTATCTTTCGCGCATTCGCAACGTTTGGACTTTTTAAATGAAGAAACTCAGTAATAACCCACACGTGGTTTGGACTTTACAGATTGCACAATTATTTATTTTAACCACTCAGTTGTCACTTTTCAGATGATTTTAAATCTATGAATTTCTAAGCCATTTATTGGATAAAACTTTGTATGTCTCGTGAGTAAAATAATATTGCCCTCTCTAAAATTAACCCCCTCTGCCTCCAGACTCGTAGGTTAATTTTCTCATGGGCAAAATCCTAGTTTCCTCTCTTGTACTATAAATAACTATTACATTCTTTTATTTGTGTTATTCAGGTCTGGTCGTACCTGTCATTAGGAACGTCGAGAAAATGAACTTTGCCGAAGTAGAATTAGCGATGGCTGCCATGGGAGAAAAAGCTAGGAAAGGTAACAATAATAGATTTCTTCCTTATAAGGAAGCTTAACCCTTTAAGGACGGAATTGTTTTACAGCTATTTGCCTCCCAGATGACGAAAACATACGAAATCGTTTGAATCGTTTAATTTTATTAAGAAGAAGCATACCACAATCTAATCTAAAAATTTGATATTTATTTAATTGTTTATTTGTATATTTATAAACTAAAAATTCATGGAGAGCCCCAAATAAGCTTCAAAGCTTGCTAGGTTATATGGTATGATAATTATAATCATTGAAACAAGATGAAACGTTGCAAGCACCCTGTCAAAATATCGGGCTTAAAAAGAGCTTTTATTTAAAATATATTTTTTTGAAATCGGGTTATAAATATGTGAGATATGCTAAAAAAACTTTTACTGCTTTAAACGCTAATATCTCGAAAACAATGCGTTTTAGGAAAACGTTATTTATAACATTTTTTGACCAATTTAAAATTGTCTTTTATATAAGTGCTAAATTAACCAAATACAATAATAATTGCCTTAATTATAAACAAAAAACGCTAAAAATAAGAGTTTTACCCTATATTTACCCCCTTACCCCCAATCGTTTACCCCCAAAGTCTAATCAGCTCTTCGGAATACGATAAGACACAATATGAAAAAAACCGCAAGTCGATATCTCATGTAGAAATGGAGTTAGAGAGTTTACACTCAGACAGACAGACAGACGCAAATTTTTTTTTACTGATTTCGACTCAGAATGGTCTAAAACGTCGAAAAATGTGAAAAAAAACGTGGCCAAAGATTTTGACTTTTCGGCGAAGATTTCAATACATCGGCACTCTTAATAGCACTAAGTGCCGATGTAACAAGGAATCATATCACAGTCCAAGGACAATGTTAGACTTCATGTCGCATATATCCGACCACGGCTTTCCTAAAAGATTAATGAGATGAAGTAGCTCTACAGAAATATCTGATTATGGATCATGATAGCAGAAGGTCTACACATTTGAGAACTATTTACAGCTAAATCCAGAAAACTTGTTTTTGGTAAATAATGTTAAATAATCTTCTGCAGAATTATTGACATTAAAATGCATATTTTCTTGAACGATTCCGACAGTATATTTTTACCTGATTTCGAATATCTTTAAAGTAAATCGCTATATTTTTCCGTTTTCGAGAAAAATGCTCTTGAAAATATTTTTTTCCATTTTTCAAGTGCTTGTAGAAAAATTATCATAGTACCTGAAAGATTTTTTCCATGCTTTAATTAGAGGGGGGTTCTTACTCTTTAAAATCGTACAAGAAAGACTTAACACAATGTTAATGGTGGTTAATGGTAAATTTGCAAACAGTTTTAAAATACCGCTGATAACAAATTTTATGCAAATTATATTTTTCTTTGTTACATAGTGTCATTATGTTAGCAACGAATTTTACCCCTAAAAATCTCAAATACCGAACGTCTATGATACTACAATAATTATAAGCGCCTAATTGCAGCTCTCTGTGCAGGAGTTTGTTATGGTTTTTTCTTGGTATGGACTTTTATTTTAATGAGGTTTACGTTAACGTTGGTTTGGCGTCTGTTTGGTGTTTTTTTTTGTAAAAAAATGTTTTTTTATTTAAAGTAACATTGAAAAACGGTCAGCGCATGCGCAGTTTGTCAAAACGCGGCATAAAGAGCTGCAGATAAGGGCTCCTTAATAATTCGCTATTACTGTCAAAAATAAAAGTTATACAAAAACCGAGCAAAATCGGCATAATTCGGCAAAAACACTATGTAGCAAAGACAAATGTAGTTTGCATAAAACGTGGTTTCAGAAATATTTTAAAACTGTTATCAAATTTACCACTAAACATTATGTTAAGTTTTCCTTGTACGATTTTAAAGAGTAAGAACCCCGCTATAATTGGAGCCTGGATAAAAGCTTTCAGGTACTATGATAATTTTTCTACAAGCACTTGAAAAACGGAAAAAATATTTTCAAGAGCATTTTTCTCGAAAACGGAAAAATATAGCGATTTACTTTAAAGATATTCGAAATCAGGTAAAAAAATACTGTTGGATTCTTTCAACAAAATATGTAATTTTGCAGAAGATTATTTAACATTATTTACCAAAATCAAGTTTTATGGATTTAGCTGTAAATAGTTCTGAAATGTGTAGACCTTCTGCTACCATAATTAGTTTTTTCTATAGAGCTACTTCATCCCATTTATCCTTCGGGAATGCCGTGCGACAGTCGTCTGTGACCCAAGTTATGTACTGTCGGATATATCGGTCAACCGTTAATTCCTGCGATTTTTTGCTTTTCGTGCATTGCCCATAAAAATATTATTTTGATATACAGTTTAGTTATAAATTTAATTTTGCAAACAGTATTGAGCTCTCAATTATAAAACATTATTTTTAGGTCAAATCGCCGTCGAAGACATGGATGGCGGTACCTTTACAGTAAGTAATGGAGGAGTGTTTGGATCTCTAATGGGAACTCCAATCATTAACCCCCCACAATCCGCTATTTTGGGTATGCACGGCACATTCGAACGACCAGTAGCTATTAAAGGACAGGTAAGATAAAAAAAAACAAAAAGAACTATTAAACTAAATTAAATTGTTTGATATTTACAAATTTAAAAAATCTATATAAAATATTTTACTATTTCTTAAAACAACTTTTGTTTGATTAACGCAGTTGTCCCTCCGAAGTGACTGATCGATTTCGTGCTTTTTAGCACTCTTCAGAGCCACATATCGGTAGTAAGAACAACTACGAAAATCAAATCCTTTCCATATATCTCTATATGGAGTTTAAAAATCGTTGTTAGGAATAGTAAAAACAGCTAGCGACATCTACTGCTAAAAGCAGAGACTGGATAAACCTATCGACAGTCCAAAAAAGGAAGCAGTTATTGCTGCGTTAATCAAACAAAAGTCGTTTTAAGGAATAGTAAAATATTTTTTATAGATTTATTAACTATTAGTTAAACTTTTCTGTTAAAAATCTCAAAAAGTCCGTATACAAATATGTTGTACCTTCGATTTTAAATTAACAATTTACGTCCTCCTATTTTTCGTATGTAAGTTCTTTATACAATACTCACCCTGTAGACATTTTTCAAGTACTTAAATTAATCTTTTTGTCAACCATTTACTGGGTTTTACTATAGTTACTAACTTGTTACTATAATTTAAACAATTGTTAAATGTCAAATTCTGAAAAGTATTTTTTTTTGATCGTTAATTATTGTTTGTTTTAATAAAATAAACCGCACGTTTTATCTTTCCAAGTACCTATACCAAGTACTATATTTTTAATGTTTAAAAAGTTTACTTGTCAAAACAATAAAATAATCTGCAAATAGAAATAACTTAGTATAAAACAGTTCCAAACAAAAACATGTTAAAAAGTGACAAAGTAAAACTTGATAGTTATATTAATGATGATGATAATAATAAAGATTATATTGATGATAATGATAAATCATCAAACAAGGTAGACAACGATAAACTTTTGTCAAATATGATTAATAAGGATAAAGAATTTGAGACTAATGCTCGAGGTGATGCTAAAAATGACAAAAATTATCATTATGATTTTCCGGATCAAGACTGGAAGTTAATATTCCTTGGAGTTTTTCTCATTGTAATGGCTTTTACGATGTTGGGGATGATCACATCTATAAAACTAAGTTTCGACTTCGGAGTTGTGGGATTTGTATTTTTTAATGAAGTCGTTATAGCATACACTTGTTTAATCACATGCCCTAGATTTGCAGATGGAAAACCCTATAGTACCAATGAAATAATTGCAAAACTTCTGGCTTATATGACTAGCTCATCATGGGTTAAACTAATGCACAATGCAGTTGGTACTGTGTGCTGTTGTTTGTGTCTGATTAATTTGTTTCTTGCAGTTGGTTCAGATTTTTTGCTGGAGAGTTTATTTGGTTATATAAGAATACTGGCTGTAATTTATTATTTAATGGCTTTTTATAGAATATTTAACATTTTGTATTCATTATTAATGCAAATGAAAAATGAATAAAATAATGAATTATTTAATAATAAATGTGATTTAATGCAGTTACATGTAAAATTTACCAGATTTTAATTGTAATTTTACAACTGTAGATGTAATGTTCTAAATATATTATAAAAATGTAAAATTATATCTAAAATTGTAAAATTACATATAAAATCCAGTAAATTTTACATGTTTCTGCAAAGATTTCAGATAATTTTTAACAAATATAAGGTATTACAGTTGGAATAAAAAAAAGTACTACAGCACTGAACCTTGAGGTACCAAATTTTTAAAATTTAAGTTGTTTTAAGTGCTTTACTGACAATGAAATTTTTAGGGTTATGTACAATGTCAGTGGATTTAAAAATAATATAAAATAACATTTTTTTTTCGAAACAATATATTCCTATTTGTAAAAAATACAGAAATATATAAATTTAAAAAAAATAACAGAAATAACGAAAAACAATAAGGTACCTTATTTAAGGGGTCTACCCTCTTTAGACGGGCAAAGATAAGGCTATTTTCACGAATTTTTTTGACCGGTATACGTCATAAATATGGACATAAAAAGTGTTAGGCCTAAAAAATACACTATTTGATTACACAAGAAAAAATTTTTTATATTTATTTTAATCAGTTTTTATACATAAAAATGAGGGAGAAGACTGGTCCAAAAAAAAAGATGAGTGTGCGCTGTTGATGAAATATCTGGAATGGATGATCTGAAAAAAAAAAAAAAAATAGTTTTAGATTCAGTAAGTAAATGGCTATAGCGCATATCATACGATTTTTGAAATTTTGAGTTTAACTATTTATTTTTGGCAAAGAACGACGGAAAAAACGTGATTTTTCGTACTTTTTCGAAAAATGGCTGCCATTTTGTCATTTTTGAAAAAAAAAAAAAATCGTATGATATGCGCTATAGCCATTTACTTACTGAATCTAAAACTATTTTTTTTTTTTCAGATCATCCATTCCAGATATTTCATCAACAGCGCACACTCATCTTTTTTTTTGGACCAGTCTTCTCCCTCATTTTTATGTATAAAAACTGATTAAAATAAATATAAAAAAAATTTTCTTGTGTAATCAAATAGTGTATTTTTTAGGCCTAACACTTTTTATGTCCATATTTATGACGTATACCGGTCAAAAAAATTCGTGAAAATAGCCTTATCTTTGCCCGTCTAAAGAGGGTAGACCCCTTAATAGCAGTTGAAACTTTAGAAGGACCCAAACCTCCATTCCTATATATTTTGGTTCTGGCGTGTAGAATTATTTAATTTCTCGGCCATTTTCCTTATATTAGCCCAAAATATACTGTTAAAATTCAATGGAGCTCTCTATAACTAGAATTATGAAACAAAAGACGTCTACCCTATCTCTATCTCATTTGTGCTACACTTTCCAGCCAACCAAATAAATACTGTATTTGTTTTTCATACAACAAATACAGTATTTATTTGGTTGGCCGGAAAGTGTAGCGCTGAGCGGCACGAACGAACATAGCTAATATGAATCTGTAGAATAAGATAATTCTACTAAAATTTAGATGGCGCCAGTAATTTCTTTAATAAAAATAATAAAGTTACACTTTTCGCCCGGCCAAGTAAATATTGTATTTGTTCATCAAAGAACAAATACAGAATTTGTTTGGTTGGGTGGAAGTGGGAGTGTATGTATGTCTTCTATCCTTTTTGGGTAGAACTTTTGTCCCTGTCTAATCTAACGGGAGAAATCGCCATTGACTTTAATGACAAGTTAGATTTAAATGGTACAAGTTTTGGGTGTAGTACTTTTTAAAGATCGCAACTGTACAATATTTTCAGTATACGCAGTATGGATTGTAAATAAATAAATAAATAAATAAATAAATGCGCCACGGATCTGGCGTGTTAACACTACAAATTAATTCGTGGCCATATTATAGAATTGCTGCTGTTGCCAAATAGGCATAGTCCAGGCCTGAATAGCGCGTTTTTTATTTTTTGTTGAATCTTTCTCCATTCTGAGGACTAGTTTTTGCTTTACTGTCTTAACGTTTTCTTAACAGAAACCTTTTCATTATTGTATTCTAGTTTGGCACGGCTAGTTTTAAAAAGTTTTACTTAAATAATAATAATTATAATAATAATATTCTTTATTTTCATAAAAACGTTTTTACATTTATAAAAAGAAAAACATTGATTGAAAAATTGTCATAATAGAACTTAATTCTAATACACATAAACTCTAAAAGGACATGAATTCTTCTAGGGCTCCATATCGCAAATATAATTAAATAATTATTTCTTAAAACTATTAAAATTAATATTGGTTTTTAAATTTAGGGGAAGTTTATTATACAATATCACCGATGAATAATAGGAACCCTTTTCATATGCAACTAAGTTGTGTTTAGGTACATTATAATCTAGTACCCTATTAGATTTTGGCTTAAGTTTAACAAATAAATGTTGATTTTTCTTTAAAAATAAATTTTTTTCATACACGTAAAGACCTACCACAGTTAAAACTTTGTTTTCTTTAAAAATTTCTCTACAAGAGTATCTATAGCCTAATTTTAAAATTGTACGAATCGCTCTTTTTTGAATGGATAAGATTGACTCTAAATCACTAATATTGCACTTGCCTCAAAAAATTATGTCATATTTTAGTATACTTTGAATTAAAAGGGCTCCTCCGATGTTTTTTCTGATTATGATTCTGTGGTGTATTTTATGCATTCTGTGTAAAAATTAAAAAAAATCGTTAGATGGCTTTTTTTTGCAGCATGGCGGTGCTTTAATGATGCTACGATGCATCGTCTTAAACTTAACACTTTAAAATGAAAACCAAGGAACAGGGATTCATCTTTAACATAATAAAAACAAGCTTCTTTATAGATTTTGAGCTGCTGAATCTATATATGTTCTTAAAATTTAGATACATTGTGTAGGTTTTGCAAAATATTATATTTTATATTCAGGAAGTTGAAATTTTGCCCAAGTTTGGGAGTGTATAGTTTTGGAATGGCAAAGTGTTTTAATACTTTTTCGGCCTGTTTGAATGAGACGTATATTTAAGTTTTTATGGATAAACATCAAAATGAAGGTTTTATTTCAAGTACGGCAAATCTGATTTTCTAATTACCTGCATTGACTTTAAATGAGGCAAAACATATGAAAGTTACTGTATAGTTTGCATGTAATGTCATTACAACAATATTGACTATAAAAACATTTTGTTAGGGGAACGTTCAAGTATTACGTAATGCAAATTGTAGCAAAATTCATACACTTCATACCTCGGTTCTCACGTTTGGAGTTTCATATTTTGGCTACCCCCCCTAATAGGGGGTGCGTTAGGGGGGAGCCAAAATATGAAATCTCTATAACTTATTATAACGCAAGGGTATGAAGTGTATGAATTTTGGTACGTTACGTAATACTTGAATGTTCCCTAGGGCAGATAAGTATGTGCACCAAATTTCAGCTTTCTAAGTTTATTAAGTGGGTCAAAAATCATTCGTCATTCGAAGTATACCTATATGGAAGTGAATTGAGGGGTTAAACATAAAAATTATCTTTTGAATGACAAACGAGTCTAATCAACTAGAATTTTAACACACATTAATAAAAAGAGCCAAATTATAAATATTTATATTCTCGTATTATTTTCAGTATCTTGAGTTATTATTAGACAGAAAGAAGCGCATGTCGTCAGCCGGATAGTTTGTTTGACTTGTGTTACAAAAATGTTCTTGTTTTAGGTACAAGTCCGCCCTATGATGTACATCGCTTTGACTTATGACCACAGACTTATTGATGGCCGTGAGGCCGTTATGTTCTTGCGCAAAATCAAGGCTGGCGTTGAAGACCCAAGAATTATATTAGCTGGACTTTAAAAAATGCTTAGAGTAATCTAAAATAGGCATACACGTCGTTAAAAGTTTGTAAAATATTATTTATTACCTATTTAATATTTAAAATAGAAGAATATTTTACAAATTTTCTGCACCCCTTTTTTTAAGTTATGTAAAATATGTAAGTATTGTATAATTTCAATCTAATTTTTAAATAAATGTTTTTATTTATACAAAATTATCATCAGCCAAAAAGCGGATATTTGTCATAAGTTGACTAAGGTTTGGTTTTGTGCATATTCTTTGGAACTTGTTTCATGTTTTTCTTTCTCTGGGTACACGTTTAATATTTTGACAGGAAACATAAAAAAAACAAAGTCACACGTCGAATTGATAACCTCCTTCTTTTTTAAAGTCGGTTAAAAATAGACGATTTCAGGATTATAATCAAGGATTTGCCATTGAATTAAGCCATAAACGTGTTAATGTGGGTTAATTTTTAAACATTTTATTAATGCGTGTCTAAATTTTAAATACGAAATGTAAAATCAATCATTAAAATCAAAGACATGAAGGAAAGTCGTAGAAAATGAATAAAATCGAAATTATTTTCTTTATTTATTTAAATTATTGTCAACATAATGTTGAAAATATATTTTTTTTCGGGAATTTACCATGTTCGTATTAATTTATTGTTAATAAACAGTTTTAACAAATTTAAATGATTGTAATTACTTATTACCTTATACGGGATTATATTATATGACTCCAACTAACTAATAACTCTTCTCTCTAGAATACGCATACCGTTAATATAAAGTATCGCCAACATCTTGGTTTGTTTGTAAACAAATGGTAGGTATATTCAGGCCTGAACAATAACAGTTACCAGTAACTGTTATTGTTGTCTCTGTTAGAACAAAGCTGTGCGAGTAAGACAGACAAATGTATATGTTGGCTACGTTTTTGTCAGTTTTTACAAATGAAATGCATATTTTAGAGAGAAGAGTTATTAGTCCGTCGTATGACTCACACAGAAACAACTTTTTTTAAAGCCTTAATAATGAAGGCTTTATAATATAAATATTTAATTGTTTAATAGCCTCCCGCGTGCGAAACATTCGTATATTTATGTGTAAAAAGATTTCTCCACCAAATCTCGATTTTTGCCTACATGACCAAGTATTGTTTAAATACATTAAGAAAACTGCTGCCAACAATCAAGTTTTTTTTTAATAAATATTTTACTTTCCCCCAGAAAAATATTAAAAAAATAGTTCTTTCTTCTATTTTCTTCTATAGGAGGCCTTTCACGCCTAGCGTGCCAAGATTCTGCACTCATCCCACGGATTTTGACCAAACTTGGAATAGTACTAGTAGGTATATACCATGGCATCATATTTTTAAAATCCATCTATCCGTTAAACATATACAGGGTGTTAAATTTGGCCCAGTACCATCTACAGACATACATTTAAAAGTTCATATCTCCTAGAAATATTGATCGATTTAAAAAAATAAAATATGCTTTAAAATCTTCTTTCTACGCTCTATCTCATGACATACTACTAAACTACCCCTGATTTAGGGGTTAGGAAAAATATTTTTTGATAAAAGATAGATAATGGTTTGTGGGGTGGGGAGGCTGAAATGTCTATAAAAAATATATAATTATAAGATTATTTTAGATATGTAATACGAATCCGATCGGAGTAGCGGAAACGTATATCGGGGCTTTTAAAAATGGTCAGTAAATTAGATTTCCCCATTCTTGCGCCCTTAAGAGAAAAACGAAGTCGGCCCACTCTAAACTATTGATCAATACAATATGAATACTATGAACTTAAATTAAGCCAATCTTGAAAAAAATCGAAGTAGGTATATTTTGAGAAAAAAAGATTTTTATATTTTGCTAAAAATGTTAGGTTATGTTTTTTTGGTTATGCCAAAAATCAAAGTTCGTCGTGAAATAAAGCGTAGGAAGGAGATATTAAAGTACATTTGATTTTTTAAAATCGATCAATATTTCTAGGACTGTTAAATGTATGTCTGTAGACGGTACTCGGCCAAATTGAACACCCTGTATAATATACATATTATGTTAAATGGATAGATGGATTTGAAAAATATGATGGCATGATATATACACCTAGTGCTACATCTATTTCAAGTTTGGTTATAATCCGTTAGTTAAGTGCAAAATCTTGGCATGCTAGGCGCGAAATGCCTCATAGGCAAAAGTCAAGGGGTAAACCGCACAGGAATTCAAGTGTACAGATTCGAGGAAATCTTTGAAGGTTACGAGGAAATCTTTAAAGATTTCCTCCTTTTCGGAGGAAATCTTAGAAACTCGAGGTAATCTGGAGGAAATCTTTGAAGATTTCCTCCTAAAGGTGTACAAAATGTTGTCAGTGGTTTAAACCTCGGCAAAATTGATTAAACCAAAATCGAAAAAATAAAAAAAAAATTGATGTAATGTGACCACGTTAACTAAAGAACGCTTTGAGCTAAGACTTTTGTAACATGGGTTCCTCATCAAAAAATCTCAGATGTAATTGTTTAAGTAGGTTGTTGTTGGTTAAATTTACTTTATCCAACACCTTCACAGAAACACTTGTTTTGAGCACTATTTTAAATGTCAAGAGTTTTTTTCCACTAGTGACTAAAAAAATTTTTCACCCACTTTTACGTACATCTTTTGATCTCACCCAAAATTAGTTACATACCCTATTAATTAAGTATTATAACTATTCTATAAATAGAAGCACGTTAACTAAACCATAAAAATTAAAGAAAACCCCAAATTATTCTTTAGTTTTTGAATAAAATACTGTTTTTATTATAAATTCTGTCATCACCGCGTCTATTTTGACGTTTGTAAGAAATGTAAAACTAGCAATTGTTTATTTTTAATAGGCATACTTAGGCCATGGCTACCTATTATTTTAGTATTAAGAAAACTTAATCTTCATATTTTTGACATAATTTTTCGCAAAATTATAGATTTTTATTTTTAAATTTAAAGGTGTTGGATAAAATTAAATTCTCAACTCGTGTATTGATTTTATCCACTTAAGAATATCACCGTGGATAAAATGCTACTTAATACACTAGTTAAGAAAATAACTATTTTATTATTTATTTTAATTTAATTTAATCTATTAAATTAGTCGTAAAACACAACAATCTTACGGCAGTAATCTATGTTATGGTGTTGCCATTTAGTAAAGTCCTATACTTCACATCTAGAGGACAGCATAGTTTATATGTCAAATTACACCTATGATCCGCTTCAACCCTACTGATCCGCTTCACCCGTTTTACGGTACTTCTTTATTTTTTTTATGAAAAGTGAAAGAATTGCTTTTGCAAAGTTAAATTTACATCAGAAGCACAAATTACTTGGTCAAAGCAATTACAGATTTTCTTTCGTCTAGCACTCCTTCATCATGACGAGTTAATTAAGGTATAATTAAGTTATGACGTAAAGATGTCCAGAAGGGCATTCGTAGACCGTCTTTTATGTGTCCAAACTTCCATATTGCCATGCTGTTGAGAAATGTATCTACAGCTATAACTACGACTTTGTAATATATTGCTCAATAAATAAAATAAAAATAAATAAAATAGGGGAAGGGGCCCAAAGATGACGATCTGGGTAAGTTGAAGAATCGTCTATAACAGGCGGACGTCAACAGATGGAAAAACAGTTGCCAAAACGAAGTTGGCCGATGAAGAAGCCATGTTTGTTTAAATGGGTGATCCAATAAACATTTTAAGTGTTACGTAACATTTTTACTGAGTCCCACCCCCTCTATGTAACGCGGCGTAACGTTTTCGAGACCCCTCCACCCCTCAAAGCGTTACGTAATACTTGAACGTACCCATACCCGGACGTATGCACAGACAGAAATACAGACTGTCGGACGGAAAGATTTTTTGAAAGTTAATTACAGTTCAATAAAAAACATTTGTATAAAAACATTTTTGATCTAGGAAAATTTTTGAGGATTTTGGAAAATTTAAAAACCTATAAACATATGACCAAAATCGTCTTGTAAGGGAGCCTCTTCAAGAGGGGCTTTAAAAATTTGGTTTTTATTTGATAACTTAGGAACCCTTCAAGCTATTGATCCAAACTTATTAAGACCTACCATATTATTTTTGCGTAGTTATTTTAACCAGGGGCATGCGAAACGGGATCTTTTTTGCCACAATTTTTTTCTGTGAAACTATTTTGTAGTTTTGTTTTTATAATATGATTCTTCAGGCAAACATTTAAAAAAAAAGATATATCTTAAAATTTTACAAAATGTATATAGGTCATTATCAATAAGCAGAGCAGTATAACTTCAAGGCTAAATTAGATGCATCTTCATGAAGACGCGGAGTCAAACCGCACCAAAGGACTTTAAATCTAAGGAAAGCCACCTTTCTGAACGTTAAAGCGTTAAATAATTTTTGAATAAGAAGCTATTAGGATGTCGCTTCACGATTCACTCACCGCAGTAATGAGAAGAATCCAGCGCATGCTCACTGATTCTGTTTTGACGTATGTCTAAAATTATTTTAAGGTTATGTAACATTCTTTTGCAGAATTTTAAAAAAATATCTACTTTTTTCTTATGCATATTGTTACAACAGGCAAGCATTTATTTTTTAATTAGCTAAAGCTAAATTATTTAGCCTAAATATAATCCTATTTGATTCTTAAAATATATCGCCATCTAAATTCTGAAATATCGTATCTGAAAAATTCCTCCCATTAAAAAAAAAACAGCAAACCAGCAAACTACCAAACCAAACCATTATTAACGTTAACCAACGCCTCCCATTAAAAAAAAACACCAAACCAGAAAACTACCAAACCAAACCATTGTTAACGTAAACCAATGCCCCCATTAAAAAAATCAAACAGAAATTCGTATTTTAACAATATTTTGCTATATATTCTACCAAAAAAACTAGTGTACTGGTAGTAGTAGTTTGGTAGTTTGCTGGTTAGGTTTTTTTTTTAATGGGAGGCGTTGGTTTACGTTAACAATGGTTTGGTTTGGTAGTTTGCTGGTTTGGTGTTTTTTTTTAATGGGAGGCGTTGGTTTACGTTAACAATGGTTTGGTTTGGTAGTTTGCTGGTTTGTTTTTTTTTTTAATGGAAGGCGTTGGTTTACGCTAATAATGGTTTGGTTTGGTAGTTTGCTGGTTTGGTGTTTTTTTTTAATGGGAGGCATTTTTCAGATACGATATTTCAGAATTTAGAAGGCGATATATTTTAAGAATCAAATAGGATTATATTTAGGCCAAATAATTTAGCTTTAGCTAATTAAAAAATAAATGCTCGCTTGGTGTAACAATATGCATAAGAAAAAAGTAGATATTTTTGTAAAATTCTGCAAAAGAACGTTACATAAGCTTAAAATAATTTTTGGCATACGTCAAAACAAAAATAAGAAAATCAGTGCGCATGCGCTGGATTCTTCTCATGAAGAGTGAATCGTGTCGCTTCAGGATTTCAACATTTCACAAAATATTAAATACCTATTTTTTTTTTAATAAAATGCAGTGGTGGACTGAGTATATGGGAATAGGAGGAAATGGCGGCCTTTAGGCTAATGGCGGCCATCGTTTATCTCAGTTGTATAGAGGGGGGGGGGAGAGGGAGAACAAGTAAAATATATAAACAATATTATATTATATTTCTTTCATTCTTTAAACTACCTCCAGCCTGCAAGTACCTATACATTCTAATGCGAGTCATTTGCTAAGAAAAGTAAAACAAATGTTTTCCATGTTTGACACTGTTAAGTTACGTTTGTCTTACAATAAAAAAAAATACAGTAAAATATCTAATAATCACAAAAAATCTTAGGCGACTTTTCCCCCATTAATAAATATTTACGTTGCTCTTTACTTTTATATAAGTTTGCAAGTTGTTTACAACTAATACAAATTATATTAAGTTACCCTTCTGGTTTGTTTTATGTGTTAATTTATTGGGCACTATAATAGAGTATGTATAGGAACAACAAGACCATGTAGTTTGAAATTAATTATAACAAGGTAAGTCGTGAAGCCAAACTTCTTAAACAACCTATAAAGATAAAGTAAGCTACGCTTTTTGTAATATACTCTTTGCAGGGTTATAATCAACGAACTAATAACTCTTCTCTCTAGAATAGGCATTTAATTTGTAAAAACTGACAAAAACTTAGCCAACATATACATTTGTCTGTCTTACTCGCACAGCTTTGTTCTAACAGAGACAACAATAACAGTTACTGGTAATTGTTATTGTTCAGGCCTGAATATACCTACTATTTGTTAAAAAAAAAAAACGAAAACAAAAATAACACGCAATATTTTTATAAATTAATTTTAAATTAGCAAAATTTCCTGTACTAAAATTTAAGAAATAATACATACAGGATTCAAATTCCGATTCTGGGCCTATAAATTCGTAAGAAAAATATATTTTTTGCGCTTGGAAAAAAAGTTTACACTGTTGCTTTAATTTTATTTATTTTTTTACACAAACTTGATAGTTTTTCCACAAATGAGCAATTAAATAAACTGTGCTGGAATTTTTCTAAGAACAGATTCGGATTCTACGCTTAGATTAGTAAGCAAAACCTCCTTTCTGATCAGGGCAAACAAAACTTGCGATTTGTTGCCTAGTGTTATTAATGTCATGATTCAAAAACGTAAATTATACTTAAACTAATTTTAAATGATATAAATCAAAATTAAAAAGAAAAATCTAAGAAAATCGCATTTTCAACGAAAAATCTGAAAATTAAACACCTTAAAAAAATAAAAAAATATAAGGTCGAAAAGAAAAGTTAAAAAACTTTAAAATGATGTGTCACACTACCCCTCTTTTCATTTCAAAAATTATTGCCCCTTGCCCCCTTGTCTCCCTTATGCCCCTGGACATATTAAATATATACGAAAAAATTATTTAAAAATATTTTTTTATGGCAAAACCTACCTACAAGCAACTTACTAATAACTCACGTATTTATTCCAGGTGTTTTAATTATCATAAGATTCAATTAGAGGGTGATATTTTTGCTGTTACTATTGCTTGTTTAAACAAATTTTGCACCATTTAATAAATTAAATTGAATTATTAGTATATATTTAAATTTAAGTGACCCTCTGATTTTTTTGTACTGTAATATATTTTTTACTTTGTTCTTTATAATTGACTCATCCTATAATTGGTTTATAAACAGATAAATATATTGGATGCAAATAAATACATACATAAATAAATAAATAAATAAATAAATAAGTAAATAAATAAAAAAATAAATAAATAAGTAAATAAAATTATGTTTTTTGGCTAGGTATATTGCAGTTCTCACTGAAATGTTTACTAAACTTTGTTTCACATACCACCAATTTCTTCTTGAAAGAGCAAAAATAAGGTACTCGAAGTACCTTAAAGGTTCAAATTAAGTTGAATTACTTGTATTTAAATTTAAGTAACCATCTTTTTTTTTAATACAATATTGTTATATTCTGTATAATATATAAATAAATAAATAACTTAACAAATAAATAAAATTAGATTAGGAAACGTCCAAAATGATCAAAATTTGCGTTACGTAATACTTGAACTTATTGTGGATACTTCGTTTTTTTTGCTTAGTATATTGCAGTTACCACTAAAATTCTTATTAAAATAGTAATTTTTGCACATACCCCCAATTTTGTATTGAAAATAACCTATTCACAGTACCTTAAAGGTAAGTACCTTTAAGGTACTTCGAGTACTTTAATATTATGTAATTTTTTAAAAAAATGAACCTCGTCCGGCAGTATAATAAACGCGCCTTCGCCAAAATTGCAAATAACTACGCAGACCGTCATGCAATGTTACATGTTTGTTTAACCTCCTACTATTCTACTTAATTTAATTAAGCATCTCGCCAGTCCAGGACTTATGTGAGCTAGTAGTAGAGGGAACCACCGGCTTATACTGACTTTCGAATCAGTTCATGTTATTAGAAGTTCTTTCCAAAATTCACTTGAAGTGAAACCTTTTCTTTACAATTGTCACATTTTTTTGCAAAAACAACTATATTAACAAATTGCATGCCATCCAATTGTTTAATCAAAACAATATTTATTCTTAAATTGCCGATGCAATAATTAGCGCGTTTGATTACGAATCCCGGGGTTGTGGGTTCGAGCCCCACCTCGAGTGAAGAGTGCAACTAACATAAGGGCCTAACCCTCATTTTTTTTTCGAAAAACGGTTTTTGCTTGAAATGGGTATTACTTAACGCGTACATTATATTTTTAATTAACCAGAGGGATAATTATCGCTCTAGTTAATAAAATTTTTTAATACGTTACTACAATTGGCATAAAAATGCATTGGAAAATAAGGAAACGTTCAAGTATTATGTAACGCAAATTTTGATCATTTTGGACCCCCACCCCCCTCTGTAACGCTATTTTCCTATATGGGCGTAACACTCCAATATGACCCCCACCCCCCCAAAAAAACAATTTTATAAGAAACATGTGAATAAGGCTTTTTTAATAATTTGTTTTTTTGCTTTACATTTGCTAAAAAAATCATAATATTAAATTATATTTTCTTTAAAAACTAAGTTTTTTTTTAATAAAATAATTTTATCAAGAACTCTATGAATTTAACTTATTTTGATTGCAGTTAAGGGTTTCGTGAATTGAACATCAAAATTATAAATGTCTGGATCAATGTCATATAAAATGTCAAAACTGAATAAAGTTTAACTTGGGTAAAATATTTTTGATTTATTTTTTTAATATTTTTGTTTTTCAAATAAAAAAAAATCTTTGAAAAAAACATTTTTTGAAGTATTTTTTCATAAAAAAAATAAATATAAACTTTTTTTCAAAAAAATATAGATTTTTCAAAAAAAAAATTTTTAATTTTTTTTTTTTTTTCAAGTTGCGTTATTTGGGAAAATGGAATACCATACACTGTGAATAGTATATAATGGAATGCGTAGCATTACATATCTTTACGGTTTCTTTTTTCCTTCATTCCACATTTTAATAGCTCGAGTTTGCCCCATATTTAAATCAGGAGACCCCTCAGTATTAAGTAACTATCGTCCTATTTCGGTGTTAAATAACTTCGCTAAAATTTTTGAAATCTGTATTTACAATAAAATTTATCCCCTAACTAAACACTTGATATCTGACTGCCAACATGGCTTTATGGCTAATAGATCAACAGTTACGAATCTGTCATGTTTTTCTCAGTTCCTGCATGAAACTCTTGATATATGTGGCCAAGTTGATGTAATCCTAACCGATTTTGAAAAAGCATTCGACAAAATAGACCCTAAAATAATAATATCAAAATTAAATCAATTCGGTTTTTCACCAGCTATGAAAAAATTCCTATATTCTTACCTGTCCTTTCGGAAGCAGTTTGTTGCCTTCAATGGTTTTTTTCTAGAATGTTTTCAGTTACTTCAGGTGTGCCTCAAGGTTCAAATTTAGGTCCTTTGCTTTTTTTATATTTTATAAATGATTTAACTACTTTTTTATCCTGTTTAAAGCTACTCTTTGCCGATGATTTAAAATTGTTTTTACGAATTATGAACCTTAATGACTGCCTTTTTCTTCAAAATCAATTATCGCGCCTTATGGAATGGTGTCAACTAAATAATTTATTTTTAAACATAAAAAAATGCAAAGTAATTACTTTTACTCGAAAAATTTACACTGTTGACTTCAATTATTCGATTAATAATCAGGAATTAGAAAGATGCGAGAGTATTAGAGATTTGGGCATTTTATTTGATTCAAAACTGACATTTAATGATCATGTTTCCACCATGGTCAACGCTGCAAATAAAATGCTTGGATTTTTGAAGCGTAACTGTCAACATTTTACAACTGAACCTCCCCTAAAAACTCTGTATTTTGCGTTCGTAAGGTCTAAACTGGAATATGGTTCATTAATTTGGTATCCTAAATCAGCTACCCTTTTAAATGACATTGAAAGTGTCCAACGTAAATTTTTAAAATTTTTAAACTTTTTAAAATTTTTGGTATCTACCCTCCTCAGGGCTTCGATGAAAAAGTTTTATGCAACAGGTTTTCTGTTCAGTTACTTGATCATAGAAGAATCCTATCGTCCTTATCCTTTGCTTTTAGGATCATAAATAACTTAATTGACTGTCCTCATTTACTTGAGAAATTAAATTTTTTGTTACCCTGTATTAGTGCTAGAAATGTTGATTCATTCATGTTACCTATTCCTAGGACGAATATATTAATTAAGTCACCAATCTATATTATGTCGAGTATGTTAACAATGGGAGGCATAGCGTAGTGGCGTAGTGGCTAGCGCGTATGTATAGCAAGTCTACTATCGTGAGTTCGATTCTCACTGGCGCCGATGTGTCTTTTTCAGTTAATTAATAATTGAAATTTGGCGAAGGCGATAAGTGAAACGGACAATCCCTAGAAACTGGTTCGAAAGTCAGTATAAGCCGGTGGTTCCCTCTACTACTAGCCCACACAAGTCTTGGACTTAGGGGATGCTTAATTAAGTAGAATAGTACGAGGTTAAACAAATAAAAACAAATAAAAACAAAAAAAAAACAAAAAAAAAACAAATTATTGTACAAATTGTGATCTATTTTTTGAGAGTCTCAGATCTATTTTGAGCGTGGCAAGTAATGGATTGTAATAAATATTCTCCTAGATAGAGTTCAATAGTTTTATATTTAGATGTATATATTAGTTATATTAGTATTAAGGTTAAATAATATTGTTTAGTTTTATCTTATAATTTTGTCCTGTAATTGGATTTCTGTTGGGCAATAAATCTATTATTATTATTATTATTATTATTATTATTATTAATTTTACAAATGTTAATTAGGCAATGGATTTCAGATGAAAATTGCAAATACTGGAATATTATCTACGAAGAGTAGAACAATGTTGATAATTTATGATGATTACGTAGAATTACCGCATGATCGGCTCTGTATCCGAGAATTGCCTCAAACTAGTAGCTTGGTCAAGTTTTGTAAGCAAACTTCAGACCAATCTATTAGGAAGCAGTTATGGGAGGTACCGTGATCCGAGTATATCGGACTTTTTCTAACGAATTATATTTAATAATTTTTTTTTTGCACGACCAAGACTAAAACCTAATTTTACGCTTTCATTATCTGGATTAAACTTGCCGTTTTCTCCCTAGGGAATAAAAATCACGGCAACCTTGATAACATTAAAATATTAAACTATGTGTTTTGCTGGTTCAAAAATTAGGTTTGGTGGTGTTTTGTAATAAATTAGCGATTCAAACCAATTTATTAGATTTTAACAAAGAAAACCTTTAAAAATAACATTGTTATAACAATTTATACATAACTTAAAATTTATCATCTTCGTCCATTTTTTTGACGTTTGTGTCAACCATATTAAAAAACAATTGAAATCGCGAGAGCCATGAAACTGACTTTTCGCAATTTACAGGCATCTTGATTAAATTACGAAAATAAAACAACCGATTTTAGACGCGTGGTTTTTAATTTTAATTTTATCTACCTACCTAAATTATGTTTGGTACTGCAAAAAATAGTGTATATACCTCAGGACTAAACTTGGCTGTTTTAGTCCCTTGCATTTCTGTTTCCCTCGCTCGCTACGCTCGCCTAAAAAAGCCAGTTTAGTCCCTTGGTATATAAATAACTATTTTTATGCCGCTGCTTTAGGGGTTTTGATGTTGTGTTTACACTCTGGGCCTTAAATACTTTTAAATAAAAAGTCAAGTACCACCAATTTTCTTTGTTCAATTTTTTTTATAGACCAAAAAAAAATTTTCGAAAAAAAAATTAAAAAAAATATCTTGTTTTCTAAAATTAAAAGATTCTTATCTACCAGTATGGTTTAAGTATAAAGTTCCTAAAAATAATAAACTATATGCCAACAGACTATATATAATAGTTGTTAGGGAATATAATAGTAACCATACACAATTTCGGAAGTTCTCCAATTTTAGTTGTTAAAACCATAAATGTTATTTTTTATAGTTACATTTTGTTAAATTGCTTTTTATATAAATAAAGACGGTCTAAAACACGTGAACAAAGTAAAATGAACCGATTTTTTTTTTAATTTATCATAGGACGAATAGAACGAACTTCTTTGTTTCTACGTCATAAACTCTACGGTACTGACTTTTTTTTATAATAATAAACATCTTAGTAGGTAGTATTGGTCTCTCAATAAAGGTATAAAATTGTAGATCGGTAAAAAGTTATAATTCTCAAAAACTATTTTAGAAAAAAAAAATTTTTCTTTCGATTTTTTTTTTCAAAAAATGTTCTAACGATTATTTTTATTTTTGTGTTTTTTGTTTAGGTTAGGTCTATAAAAAAGATTGAATAAAACAAAATTCGTGGTGCTTGACTTTTTATTTAAAAGTATTTAAGTTTTTAATTGCGAGGTGCTATAGAAAAATATTACCCAGTTAAAATAAAAACTGATTTAGCTGATTTATAAATCAAGTTTGGTTAATACAAATGAAGATTTTTAGTAGATGTTTTGCTTTCCCATTTTGAAAATTTTCAAAATTTCGAAAAGCCTTGTATTCGTGCAAAAATTTTTACGTTCTATGACGTTTTTTACGTTTTATGACGTTTTATGTTGAAATACATTTCAAGCAAAAAAATAATTGTCGGTCGATTAGTCGTTCTGTTCGGGAAATCTTGTATTCACGATAACTTAAGAACGCTTTAAGCTAAAGAATTGAGATTTGGCATACAGGTATGTTACCAAAAGTTCTCGCGCGGGATTGTTTTTGGTAAACATTGCGGTAGGGCAAGGCTGGCAAATGAGGTAAATACAATAATTTTTCACAAAAATTTGAAAATTTCTATATAGGGGTTTTTGAGAAATTGAATATGATAATAAAAAAAAATCTAACACACCCACATGGGGGTGAGGGGGTAAATATTTTTAAATATTTTCAATATTTTCGTCAAATTTGGTATTTAGGGGTGTTTGGGGACGACGAAACTGAATTTGATAATAAATTTTTTCCAATTCCACCCACTAAGGGGTGGGGGTAGTTTTTGTAAAATTTGGTATATAGGGGTTTTTGAGGTTGCTAAAAGTTAATCTGATAATAAAAAAATTGTAACTCCACCCCCTGAAAGGTCGGGGGTAGTTTTATTGAAAATTTGTATATTGGTGTTTTTGAGGTTGCTGAAAGTGAATCTGATATTAAAAAATCCATTTAATGCGTGAAGGTGAAAAATGGAAAAGCGATTTTACTGGGCAGTGTATTTTCTTTTGACAAGGCCCGAATCAATTTGTTACCTCAATTAGTTTTTTAGTTCAGTTGACAGGTGACAAAATTTTTTCCATGATTTCGCTGACAATAATCGGCATAACTCTGGTCCTGTAAATATCTTAAAATTTTTTTTTCGTTTAAAAGTACCTCTACGTGCCAAATTAAAAAAAAAATCGAAACTATGAGTTGGTCATTTTTTGGCTGGGCTAAGCCACTTGGTAAGATTTTCCTAGACACACTTGTCAGATTTGTAAGACATCGTAAGATTTTTAAGAACAACCCAACGAACTAAGAACTCTTCTTTCTAGAATAGGCATACCGTTAAAATATTCTAGAGAGAAGAGTTATTAGTTCGTTGGAACAACCTCTATTCCTAAAAATTTTACGTAACTTGCTACACCCGGTATCTCCGAGGGTATCTCATACATAACAAAAGTAATTGAAAATGAAAAAAAAACGTCTTCAAAATCCTAAAAGGCAGTTTATTTTCATCATTTTGTAATTTAGAAAATGGCAGTATTGAAATGAATTTATTAAGCCAACGTCATACGATCTGTATGATAAATCACGGGACATAATGAAGACAAATACGAGCCATGGACGACTACGATGCAATTTACAAGATTAATACTATTTCGAAATAAGGCTGGACTTTTCATCTTAGTGTAAATACACTGAGAAGATAGACTTTTAAAATATCGTATTACCTACACCTATTATAGCGATAACCACAGTTTTGACATTGGAAGATTTTGTTTTACGAGGAGAAAAAGTGACACATTTTAAATGGCAAGGTTTGTTTGACATCCTACCGTGCAAGGCTGCACTATAAAAAATGTGATATAGTGCGTTTTACTGCATCATTCTGTTGCCACTGGTGCCACTGGTTTGAACGGAATCATCGTTTTACTGCTGACATTTGACCATTCTGGCCGTTCCGACCAAACGATCGGGAGAGGTCCGAATGAAGAGAATGACAGATGTCAAATGTCAAAATAAAAAATTAACTAACGGTTTTCATGTTTATTCTGGGCACAAAATAAGGTTACATTTGTGATTCTGCGTTTATAATTAAAAATATGGACGAACTTGAGTACGGAAAACTGTATTGGTTTAACAAAGAAAGTAAGTACATACCTAGTTCAATTCAATTCAATTCAATTTATTCATTTTAAGTTTATAAATACATATACATATAATTTATTATATAAAAACCACCTAAATTTACATTTGTGTGTGGTTCAAATCATTAATAATATAATATTTATAAATTTAAATATTATGTAGGATTTAATTATAAAATTATAAAACATAACAAAAAATGAGAAAGTGAATAGTATGTAATTAATAACTTCTAATGCTAGGGAGAGTGAGAGAGAGAGAGAGAGAGAGAGAGAGAGAGAGAGAGAGAGAGAGAGAGAGAGAGAGAGAGAGAGAGAGAGAGAGAGAGAGAGAGAGAGATATAATATTTATAAATTTAAATATTATGTAGGATTTAATTATAAAATTATAAAACATAACAAAAAATGAGAAAGTGAATAGTATGTAATTAATAACTTCTAATGCTAGGGAGAGTGAGAGAGAGAGAGAGAGAGAGAGAGAGAGAGAGAGAGAGAGAGAGAGAGAGAGAGAGAGGCGTAGTGTGGGAAAATAAGTTACTGGAAATCTAAATTAACGGTTTAAAAACATTTTCCAAAATTTGGCTGTGATTAAGAATAAATTCCTTTAAAACTACTTTAAATCTTTTGTTGTTTCGAATTAGTTTGATTTCAGCGGGAATTTGATTAAAAAGTTTTGGTGCATAAAAAAAGAGTGATCTTTGAGTACCTGTTTTTCTATAAAAGGGAGTACTTAGATGATTTTTACAATGAATGGACACTGGTAAGTTATCAAGATTTTGACGCGCCCATACTATTGCATGAAACATAAAAAGTTGTCTTACTGTAAGTACTTTTGTTTCCTCAAACAAAAGTTCGGTTGAGTACCGACGATTTTTGGTAAACAAAATTTTAAGTAACATTCTCTGAGTTACCTCTAGGCCACTAATTGAATCTTCTAACATTGCACCCCAGATACCTATACAGTATCTTAATATGGATTCAGCCAAGGCGCCATATACTATGGTTAACAATTTTTTGGATAGTACTGAACGGAGCAGATAGAACTTATACACCAGCCTCCTCAGTCTAGAGTCTACATAGTTTGTCTGCTCTCTCCATTTCAAATGCTGGTCGACCAAAACACCAAGATATTTTACAACTTGTTTTCGTTTTACATAGGTACAGTTACAGTTATTACTGCAATTTTTAGCGTCGTGAATTTTTAAATAATCATTTGTCGGTCTTCCAGCATTTGTTAGAGAGAACGTAATAAAGTGTGTCTTATCTACATTAAGACTGAGAAGGCTGAAGTTTAACCAATCTTTAATTTGAAGAAGTCCATATCCAGCCAACTCATAAACCTCATCCCAGGTGTTGGCCTGAAACACTATGGCAGTATCGTCCGCAAATGAAAATATTTCACCTTTAAAGTCTTTAATATCAAAGATTGAGTTTATGTAAAGCAAAAACAAAATAGGACCCATGACTGTACCTTGAGGCACGCCCCTGGTTACAGTCATAGGGTCACTTAAACAATGATTTAATTTAACTCTTTGCGAACGGTTTGATATATAGCTTTTAAACAAAGTAAGCGCTATGCCGCGAATTCCAATGTGTTCCAACCTCCTGAGAAGAAGTCTATGGTCAACGGTATCAAACGCCTTGGCTAAATCAAGAAATATAGTGATACACTTTTTATCACGATCCATACCCCTCAAAACAACGTCAACAAGCTGTATTATGGCATCTTGTGTACTTAGTTTCTTCCTAAAACCGAATTGTCGTTTGTTTAATATATTTTTATTATCAAGAAAGTTTAATAATCTAGCTTTAAGGCATTGCTCAAATAGCTTGGCGAAGTTGCTTATGACAGATATGGGTCGGTAATTTGTAGCTAATTTTTTATTTCCAGATTTGTATATAGGGGTTACCCTCATACATTTAGTTTTGTTGCACTGCAATAATAAGCCTACCTACTTTTTAAACGTTAATTATTTTTTTGCAAATATTAACTATGGATTAAAATACCCAGTTTTTATATATATAGGCTACCTTCCTCTATTTGCTATAGTAGTGTGCTATCCATCATTTTACATCAAGTAACTTATGACATGTTTTTTAATGCACGGTTGAGGTTATCTGGAAGAATATCTGGTTAAAATCTTAGTTATTTATTGGTTTTTCCGAGTAACTATCTACCACATTGCGGATTTACATAGTAACTATCTAGCAGATAGCTAACCAAAACTTAACCAATGGTTAATAACCATACCATGAAATATTATTTTTCTACTACTGCTTTAGAATTTAAGCAAATATACACACTTTTCAAACACAGAATGAATTAATTCTAGCTCTAGATACGGTATGAATATTCCGTATCAAGTGTTAGAATGAGCACATGTAGTGCTATCTCTTGTTTATAAAAGTAAAGCAAACTGTGGCAAAATTAGCAAAAATTTATATATTTTACCATAAAATATTGAATAATTTAATGCAATTTAAAGTTTTGGGTTAAAATTACATCAAGTTTATTAGTTTTTCTTAATATTTGACCAGTTTTTTATCAATTTAGTTCAAAAAAATAAAACTGCTCCATCTATTGTTAAATATTTAAACCTGACATCTATCACAACAATCTGACATAACCTTCAATTTTTGCATTATAATTTGTAAATATATGCTAAAAATAAATAAAAATCTTTTTTAAGTACTGATTTGATAAAATTATTAAATATCATTAACTGCTTTATTAAAAAATATGTGTTTTGTTGCATTTACAATGTCGAGTCACAAAAAACATTGTTTTTAAGCTTGTCTGCAGTTTAAAGCCGTACAGTGTTTCATATTTGCAGTCGAAGAATAAGTATAGTCTACAACACGTATGGAATAGTCATTCCGCTCTCGCGAGGCCGTTATACTCGCGTGCCGGCTCGTATGACAAACTTTCCGTTCACGCGGAATATTGTCTATTGTCTATAGAATATACTATTCTTCTAAGAACTGACTAAACTCGTGAAACATTACTTCTTATAAGAACTGAGTATACTCAGTTGTAAATTGTAAATAAAAATTAAAAACTAGGGATATATAAATAGTAAAATATATATTTTACTTATTTCATCAAGTAAAATATATGGCTAACTTGAGATGTCGCCTTTACTAGAAGGATTCCAAAAAATAAATTAAACTGGAGAAACAAAAACTTTATTAATTATAATTAACTTATGCATTCATATTACTATAATTTAAAAAAAATTAAAATAAAAATAAACAAAATAAAAGCAATAATGAATTTAACTTTTTTTATTTGATTTAAGTTTTGCAATCTAAGTTAGAACATAATATCATCGGCTTACAAGTAAAAGGCACTAAGTCACTTTTTTGCAAAAATGGGATTTTAATGGCACTGTAATTAATTTTTGATGATCTATGTATAGGTAAACCGAATTAACTTCTAGGTGGACTTCCAAGGGAGTTACCCACTATACAAAACGCACCAATTTGATTTTGATTAAAATTTTATCTGAAAATAGGCACTAAGTCACTTAGTGCACTTAGTGCGTTTTACTTGTAGATTATTTCAAATGTTTCTGCACTAAGCGACTTTCTAAAAAGAGTTAATTTATAAAAATATGATTGCTTGAATCATTTATATGATACAATATCGCGTTATTTATTGTACTGACAAACGCATTCAAATTTTGCTGTTAAAGTTGATGGAATAGAGACAGAACAGAGAAACAGAACTTTACCTGTAAAATGACAATGCTTTTTACGTGTACTTTCGATGTGTAGGTAATAATTTAATTTTTATTTGAATTGTTTTTTTTATTATCAGATAATATTTCAAAACTAAATTTGAAGCCTTCACACTAAGTTCAAAGTCTCGGTGCATTTCTGAGGGGTGTTGCACCGTGAAGTGTTTTGTTAATAATAATGATTCATTATAATTATTGACTTTAGGAGATGCCTCTTTGCCGGCACAGCCGATGGCCTCTGAAAACTGTCTTAGTTCTGGCATAGTAAGCATTCATATAATTAATACTAATTATTATTATTAATTTTGGAAACGTTCTTTAAACAATGAAAAAGTCCAAACCCTTCTTTTAAAAATCTAGTTTTTGAAAATTTATGTAAACATCTTGTTTTCTACTTTATAGTAATACATTACGTTTAATTAATAGAAGGGTTTTAATTTTAAATAGTTGTTTTTTATATTATTTTATTGACTTAGTGCTCTTTACTTGTAAGCCGACGTCGTAGGCTTACAAGTAAAAGGCATTAAGTCCATGTCTTTTTTCAAATTTAGTCGAATTAAACTACTTCAATTATTCTTTATTTAACTGCCAATGAGACATTATTATCTCCAAACATATCATTGCAATTTGCGATAGTTTTTTTCCAAAAACAATTATTACAAAAATTAAAAAACAACAATAAAAGTTAAATTTGTCAATATCTCAAAACCATGTTTTTGGACTTAGTGCTCTTTACTTGTAAGCCGACGATATAAAACACCTCACAGGCCACTCAAGAGTACCTGTAAATGAATGAATGAAGAATACAACGCTTTTTATTTTAAAGTCTATTTCTGGATTGTCTTGATAATCTGTTAAGAATGATATCCAGCTGATAAAGATCATCTTCAAGGAAATCTGAAACAAATAAGTTAATTATAAATTATGCTATTATCCTACTTACATCTATTATAGGCCTATAATAGGCCTATAATAGGCCTTTGCCCAATTACAAGCTAACTTATACCAAAAAAATATGAAAAGTTAAAAATTCACAGTAGGGTGCCCAGCACCTACAAAATTGTTTGGGTCCCACCCCTCAAAATTATTCCAGAAACCACCCTGTTTTTTTTTATATTTAGGTCGCGTCCGGCGCTTTTTTGAACAGAAAATCATGTAAAGGGTTTTTATTCTTTTAAAGATATAAAAACATTGATATTAGACATTTATGAAACAAAAAAGTGTTTCTGGATAATAAAGGAATATTCTCAATTTTTACGACCCTCTACAAAAATAAAACTGCTTTTTAATGGGGTGAAAATGCTAAAAATTGACACACTTATCAATGAATTTCTAAAAAAAATTGACCCATGAAAAAATTTCTAAGTAATGTTTGGAATACCCTAGTAAGGCCATTTTTTCAAGTATTAGGGTATATATTTTTTTGAATATTCCCTAATTATTCAAAAATAATTTTCCTTCCCAAAATGGCCTGATTTCAACGTTTTTACATTTAAATAATAATAAAAAGACTTTTAAATGTTTTCTCTCTCAAAAAACCGCCGCGACCTCTAAATATTTTTTTAAAAATCTGAAAAAAATTGAGGGTTTGGTTTTGACCTAAATGAACATTTATAGGGGGTGGAACCCTAAAAAAGTCAATTTTTTAATTTTGGTTGGGCACCCTAATGCACAGGTCCTAAACTGACTCGACATGGCGCCCAGCGTAAGGCTTTAGGGGCTGTCCATATATTACGTAACGCGCCTAGGGAGGGGGGTTAGAGAAATTGGTACAGTTTGTGACAGGGGGGAGGGGGGTCTAGGTAAACGTTACGTAACGGAATTTAATATATTTAATGTTTATTTCCTAAGCTTGGCAGATGTATTTTTATTTCAACATAAATTACTATTTAGTGGCCCATAATTCCCTTTTTCACACAAAAATTGACGAAACTTTGCATATTTAAATAATATTGTAATCAGTAAAAAAACTGTTGACATTGATATTAAAAAAAAACTTACGGCCCTTACGGCGATGATATATTTTCTCGCGGAATGTTTACTCACAGAACACCAACGTGTGTACTATTTTGTGTACCTGTGCATAAACAATATACGTGTTATATGTGACACTCAGTGTAAAAAGAGGTACCTAGTATTTTTTCCCTGTGTGATATTGATTATGAATATTTTTTTAAAATTATCGATTTTTTCGTGTAATTTTTTTTAAGGTTATGTTATACTATATTTTAGGTTCATGTTTGTTTTGTCGAGAAAAACGAATTAATTTTTTATGATTTTCTACTTTTATTTGAATACATCTATATTTTTTCTTAGTGCAGCTTCTTTTTTGTAAATATAACCCGCTTGGCAAAGAAACGACCGCATTGTCCGCAATTGTTTTTATGTATGTTTGAAACATAATGTTTGGCGCACGACGTTGTACATCATTTTTTATTGGACAACTTAGACTGCTAGACATAGACGATGCCAGAAATAAGAACGATAGACTATATACGATCATTACTAGAATGTTCTCTTTTTGCTTTCCCAAGCCTTGTATACATGTATTCGTGCAAAAATTTTCAAAACTCATCACGGCGCCTGTCCGAGTAGATTTAGTTTGATCATCTTGCAACCCTATTTTTTTTCTTATATTCATTTAGAGCATCCTATAGATCATTTTTACAAAAATAAAAAAAATCTACCCGTCCGTTCGTTTTTTATTTAAAAATATGTAAATATTGATTTTTTAGATCTCTAGAGGGCCAGTTTCTAGAATTTCATAGAGCGAATAATAGATTTGGCTGTAAGTTATATAATTGATAAGGACAGAAATTTTTAATTTTAAACAAAATTATAAAAATATTAATTTATTATTCCATCAATCTATTTTCTAATCATCGTACAGAGTGATATTGGTAGACTGACAGTTTCGGGCTGCTGGCCCTCTTCAGTACCAAGAGTCAACTCTGCACGCTGATTAAGAAAACGTTTTTAGACTTAACTCGCAAAAGGAATATAGCCAATAGATTGATGTAGACTTGTGCGCCATCTATTTCTAGATGTAGACAACTACTCATACCTCTCCTATTCTGGAGACTTTGAATGGTAGCAAGTTGAAGACTTGTGTGTCTCAAGCACATAGTACCACTAACGGGGGGTTAGACGTAGAATTAGTAAGGACAGAAATTTTTAATTTTAAACAAAATTATAAAAATATTAATTTATTATTCCATCAATCTATTTTTTAATCATCGTACAGAGATGATTAGAGAATAGATTGATGGAATAATAAATATAATTGATAGTACCGTCCTCTTGGACAATAGGTCGCTATATAAAAGTTTTTTAAATCCTTCTAGTTTCAGAGCAAGAGCTGATCAAGGAGGTTGTTGCATGAAAATTTTGTTCTTTTCGGCCATCTATACAAACCTTCCTAACTTTTTTGTGTTTTAGCAGATTTTAACCTTCAAGGTTTTCATTAAATATTTAGAAAACTATTTTTAAAAATGTTAAAATATTTAATGTTATTTGGTGTTCAGTTCTTTGAAAAAGCCTCTAAACATGACAAAAATCGAAAAAAAAATTCCACCTTATTTTTTTTCTCCTTTTCTCCTTTATTCTTTATTGCTATTTTTATTTTTATAGACCATGCATATGTGTGACACTATTCAATTATAAGTATTTTTAAAAAAATCTAATATGAGAAAACCCTAAAACAAATATTAAAAAAGTTGAAAAATAGAAAAAGTCACATTTCATTGCCATTTTGCATTGACTTCTGGATATTTTTTAAAATTTAATTTGACCCATATATTCCTAAGAATATATCCAACATTTTATACAAAATTGTATTGTCAACCGAGTTAAGCATTTGTACCAAATTTTAGCTTTCTAAGTATATTCTAAGTGGTTTCAAAATTTGCGTTACGTAATACTTGCACGTTCCCTAAGTTAATAAACAAAAAAGTTATAGGGGTGTACCCCTATTTTGTGATTATACACAATCTAAGATATGCAACAAAAGCTGGTGGAAAACTTGTTTAGGCAAATTTGTAGCTTGTTGGGTTTTTCATTGGTATAAAATTTAGCTTTACTAAAGTTTATTTTTTTAAGGTATAGTTATTTTAAACCTTCCCGCTTGTAAACAATCTCGAAATTACCATAACAATGTAAGATACGCATGCGTCGTAAGCGAAATGACTAGGCCCAATTTACACTACCGTAAAACGTTGACGTGCCATTATCGAGAACAAAACAATGGTTTATTCCTCTAAATTATTGGAATAAAAACGATTTTATAAACAAATTTTGTTTCTACAGGAATACAAAAGTGTTTTTAGCAACAGCTTTATCAATTCTCTTTTTTTTTACATCAAAACATCATAAAAACAAAGTAAGTAAACAAAAATTATAAATTTTGGTTATGTTGACATTCAAAACAAGCCACATGCTTCAGTGTAAATCGGACTTTGTGTAGTATTTAGCGGCAAATTTAAAATAACTATACCTTAAAAAAATGAACTTTAATAACGTGACAAATCGTGTGATTTGTCTTAGGTGAATCACGTTGTATAAGTGAAAATAAATCAATTTTACTTTAAAGCTAATTTAACAACAATGTTATATTAAGTATGTAAATTCGTATGTTGTGAAGTAAGTTTGGTCATTTTGTTGCAGACCACAGCACGCTCTGTCGGTAATATAGATAATAAGTTAAAACTAGTTCGACAAGTGTTTATACCTTGAGCGCAATAAAGCATGGATCTGTAGAGCTTTCCCCATACTTTATAGTCGGCACTGACTTGCAACTTTACAACTCCCCGTAAGCTTAGGTAAGCTCCTAGTTTGGATACTAATTTCAGCATAAAGCAGCCAAAGCTCTGTACGGTTGTCTTCTTACTTAAGAGCTGTCTTAGGCCAAACGGTTTTTATACCAAACAACTCCGTTAACTTTATTCCATAAGGGTCGACTTAGGGGAAAAGTTATATATAAATTATGTTATAAGGAAATGTTTTACTATCGAATAAATTTTGCAAGTCAGACAAAAAACCTTTTTTAGATTTTTTTTTTGATATATACCTATTCCACGTGGATTCAGGCAACAGTGACTGCACTGTGGTCACGGATTTGGGTGAATTATGTTTTATAGGTACCTTGTGACATAAGAAATAGATTCCCAATTGAATTTTTTCGAAATGCGCATATTTTGTAAGATATGACCTTTTTTAGTTTTTTCCTAAAATCAAATATTAGTATAAAAATTGACTTTGCCGTATAATAACTTTAAAACTATTAGAGATATCCAAAAATGGTTTTTAACATTAGAAACAAAGTCAATTTCTTGACAAAATTATTTTTTTTATATCGATAGTGTTTTGTTTTTTTTTTAGATAATAGCTAAAAACTTTAAACATAAATATCTCAAAAAAACCACCCTTAATATTTTTTAAAATTTTAGGATATATTTTTGACTATGTCTACTTTCAATAAACTAAATTACTGAAATGCACATTTTTGTTATTATTTTTTTTATTTTCAAGAGAATTTCAAAAAATCCAAAATTCTTTTTTTTCCAATTTCATGAAGTTGAGATAATAGATCCGGACAGTGCATTCAGTTTAATATAACGTAATAATAAATAAGGTTCAGTTACACTACAGCGCTTTTTAATTTACGCGCTTTGATTAGGGATTGCATTCCCGAAATGCCCGCATCCCGCGCCATTTTTTCAATCCGCAAAAGTGCGGGATTCGCATGCGGGATCCCTCGGGATTTGCGGGATACGGATAAAAAATGAACACGACTTCCGGTTTTTTGACGAAAATAACTGAAAATGAGTCCGAAAGCAACAACTTATTTGTTGTTTCTTAAGAAACTTCCATATTATCTTTGTAAGAGGAACTAAAAATAAAATTACAATACACAGAAACAGCAAATAATGTAAATATAGTAATGATTTTGATATTAAGTATAGTATAAAGAGAAATTTGAGCCTTAGAAAATTATGGAGTTAAAGAAAAGTACATAACTCTAGTCACACAATATCTATATTTTCAGCTGCTGGCATATTAACAAAAAAATTAAGAACTAGGCTAGAACATCCTAGTATAAATGACGTGTGTGAGGACACACTTTCAAAAAAAAAAAAATAAGTATAATGGGATCATGCACAAATTACGTAAGATTATTAGGAGAAGCATATAAAAATTTAGGATTTAGTAAAAAGCACATGAAAATTTTACAAAATTCTACGTTAGGGGGGAAAGGGGTCAAAAATCCTTTAAAAAACATAATATTATTTATGCACGTACCCAATTACAATAGTATATTAAAGTACTAGTTTCATAACATACGTTTTTAGCGCACGAGTACAAGTTTAGAAAACGAGCCGTTTGCGGTGAGTTTTCTAAAGTACTAGTACACTGACAACGTGTTATGAAACGAGTGCTTTACACAATTTTTTCTATTTTGCTGTAAAATTTTAAAAAACTTACATTTAAATTGATAACTGATATAGGGATTTTTGTTTCGAATTGGGATTACAGTTTTCGACACGTTTAAAATTCTAAGAACGAATATTATTTTGATATATTTTATAGTCTTCTCTTTTCCACTGCAAGTAACCAAGCCACAATTTTAACACGGTAAAACATAACCTAAACAGAAAATTTTGTAGTAAATTAAACTTTAAATCGACGTTTACAATTGCACGGCAAACGTCAAGAGATAGACTTTGGTCTGTTGCCAACCCAAAAGAAAAAAAAGTAGAGACCTCTCTTATGGGCCTATAATAACACGCAAAATGCGTGTGATTATGAGCTTATAAGAGTCGCAAAATAGAAAAAATAATAATAAAGTATGATATAATTTATAATATTATACATATTATGTGAGATTTCAATTTTGTTCTATTTTGAAAATTTAATTTAATGGAGATTTCTCCCGTTAGATTAAACAGGGACAAAAGTCCTACCCAAAAAGGATAGAAGACATACATACACTCCCACTTCCACCCAACCAAAGAAATTCTGTATTTGTTCTTTGTTGAACAAATACAATATTTCCTGGCCGGGCGAAAAGTGTAACTATATTATTTTTATTAAAAAAATTACTGGCGCCATCTAAATTTTAGTAGAATTATCTTATTCTTCGGATTCACATTAGCTATGTTCGTTTGTGCCGCTCAGTGCTACACTTTCCGGCCAACCAAATAAATACTGCATTTGTTGTATGAAAAACAAATACAGTATTTATTTGGTTGGCTGGAAAGTGTAGCACAAATGAGATAGAGATAGGGTAGACGTCTTTTGTTTCATAATTCTAGTTGTAGGGAGCTCCATTTGCTTTTTATATAAGTAAATAATATTATATATCTTTTAATAAATACTAAATAGTATTTCTTTACTGTTTTGATTTTTTTTTAATAGTATTTTAAAGGCACCTATGATAGCTGAATATCTATAAATTATAAAATAGAAAACAAAATGTAAAAAAAAAAAATATATCGCAAAGTAAAAAATCACAATCCCCCATGCGGGATCCCGCGGGATTGAAGTCAATCACGCAAAAATCCCGCGGGATTTAAACTCATGCGGGATTGCAATCCCTAGCTGTGACGTCATTCATTCACTTCTTGAATGGTGGTTAATTATTATTGAAATCCTATTTCAATTAATAACAAACATATCTGCAGATCAAAGTAATTTAAAAGGAATCCAAAACTTTCTGTGTAGTCATATAAATTGTTTCCTGCCTAATATTATTAAATCAAAATTTCAATATTTGCAAATTTAAGATTCCATTCAATTTCCTTACAGGCCTCTTCTAGGGAGACCCTTAGACATTCCTTCTTCACCTCAAAACTAAAATTTTATACATAAGCCCGATAAGGGCCTTGTTTCTCGGTTAACTATATTATAGAAACATTTTCCCAGAATATTCCAAAACACAGGCACACAAAAAAAATGATCGGTACCAAAAAAGCGACTTATATAGCATAGTCAAAATCTGCAGTGATTTGAATATTCTGCTTGCCAGTTTTTTTTTATTCGAGTTATAATTTTTATTTTAGGTCAAATTATAATTTAACCTAAACTAATAACATCATCAATTATCCAAGTAGTTCACCAAAAATCAAAAGTTGTTTTTTTTTTTGCTGTAAAATGTTTGTTTTAATAGGTTGAAAATATTCAAGTTCGAAAAGATTTTCACAGATTTTAGTTGAACATTTTTTTTTTCAAAAGTTGTTAACAAAGAAAGTTTAATGTTACATGATCAATATTACATTTAAATAAAAAATATTATATTACGCACCGAGTACGCGAACCTAGTGCACTCGAAGTGCACTGAAATAGGTTTGCGTCGAGGTGCGTATACCGAGGTGTATACATAATATTTTTCCTACAACCTAACACCTAAAGATCCAAAAAACTCAAAAATGGTCTTAAAATTAATTTTATTACTTTTGTTTGTTTGTTTTCTGATAGCAGATATGCAAAATCAGCTGACTATTCTAGAACCCCCTAAATGACATTTAGCACACTCTGTTGTTCTTTAGAAAACGCCTTATATCACACTACTTTGATATTTTTATATCACCCTAGTTTGATATTTTTATATCACCCTAGTTTGATATTTATGTATGTAGGTTTGCCTAATTTTATATAAATATTTTGTTGTAAATTCTACGAATTTTACTCACCTCGTTCTAAATCCATCCTTCATGACCGCCTTTTTTGATAACTTTTATGTGTTCATTCCAAATATTTATGTTTTTCATGTCAAAAATAAAAACTATAGTTATAACCTTAATATTTTGATCAATATAACTTGAGATGTTTTAATAATTTCTAGATTTTATAAAAAAATACTTAATTTGTATTTAATTACCTTCATAAAAAACATCAAAATACACGGCCTTTTCCTTATGAAATGTAAAACAGTACAATTTTATTGTCATATATGGCAGCACATCCACAGAAATCTAACTGAATTAGCAAACTGTCAAGTTTACCTTGATTTGCGCTTGTAGGCAACCCAATAAACAGCTAATAATATATCGTAATAAATATAAAACCAATAAAACTAAAGGTAAATAAAAATCATATTTCCTATTTGACATACATATATACATGGGTATATTCGTTGGTTCCTGCACATTTTTTGCCATGTTTAAAAATTAAGGAAAAAAATCAGTACTTATTTGGTTGGATGAAAAGTGTACGTAGTGCAAGAAAGTGCAGTCCCAACGAACAAACCTACATATAAATTTGTATGCTATTTTGTGCATTGCTTTTCTCAAAAATTCTCTAAATAAATAATAAAAATTAGAAAATAGTAATTAAGACCCTTAAATTTTTTTCAGAATCGTAGGAAAAATAATGTACATAACTCATTGGTAAGTGTATTTACTCGCGTGAAAAATCTCACTTTCCACACGAGTTATGTAATATACTATTTTCTACGTTCTAATAGAAAAGTTAACATTTTTACAAAAACAACAAAAAGTTTTCAGACCTATTTCTTAGTATTTACTTTTCTGCTCATTACCATGACAGCAAGCAGAAAAGAGACTTTTTGCGACGAGATATTGGTTCGCAATTTTTTTAATATGAAATTATTATATTTATTTTGAATCAAATCTCAATTTCGTGTGCTATATATTTGTTAATACGAAGAAATTATGGAGAGTTACTGTGATTAGGATTTTACTTTTACACCAACAGATTTGCAGAAAATTGTACTCAAGTGCTGCGACCTGCGACCTTGTAAGGTAACTTACTGTCTGAAATTTATTTATTTATTTATTTATTTTAGATCGTAGAAAAAATGTTGTTTGTATTACGCTCTAGCAGAAATTAGCAATTTTACGCACTTAATACAAAAATAACTATTTACAATTTATTAAGTACATAATAGCAGAGCCGGATTAACAGGGCAGTGGGCCCTGGGCCGCAAAATTTCTATTATCAACTTTTAAACCTGTTATAGTTGTTACTAAATAAAAATTACAGTATTTTAATTTTTTTTATAAAAAACAAAGTATTTGATTGCCAGATAGGCGAACTAAAAGTTGCTAGAAAGTTACCGTGGGTGTTATTGTAAAAAATATACAAAAAATAATTAATTAATTAAGTAATTTAATTAACAAGCTGTATTCAGGGCCAGACTGAATAGGACCCCCGAATTTTTTTCCGCTCCCCCATATTTCCAAAAAAATACTTTTTCATCCAGCGCCGTACCGACTAAAAAATGGTTAGCGCCGCAGGCGATTTTTTTTAAAGAATTCTGTTAATTTCTGACGTATTCTTTTTAAATTCAATATTTTAAAACTTATGCTTTGCAAAAACTCAAGAAATCCCTAGCGCAGCAGGCTATTTTTTACACTTTTGAGGCTCTATTTTAATTTTAAAACATGTTACAATTTTAAATTTATTAAAAATGCAAGAAAGCTATATCAAGCGATCGCCGCTGGTGAAAATTTTTACAAATAAGTTTTACAAGCTCCTAAAAACGTAAAATTCTAGAGCCATAGGCGAAAATTAATACAAATTTGATTTTTAATTTTATAACATTGTTACAATTTAAAGTTTCACAAAAAAGCAAAATTTTTACTATTTTTACGTTTAAAATCTTAAATAACATTTAAAAAAAAGCGTAAAAAGCCTAGCGCAGCATGCATTTTTTTTTTTAATTTTGATGGTCTCTTTTAATTTTAAAACAGTATTAGGTATAATTTAAAGTTTGATAAAAATGCAAGAAAGCTTATTGCCACAAGCGCCGCAGGCGAAATTTTATACAAATTTCACGCTTGAATTTTAGACTCGAATAAATAAAACAAAAAAACATACAAATTTGATAGACAATTTTAATTTTAAAATAGTGTTACAGTTTAAAGTTTCATAAAACGCATTTTTTTATAATTTTTACGTTTAAGTTTAACAATCTTAAATTAAAAAAAACTAAAGGAAGCCCCAGCGCCACAGGCGAAAATTCGTACGAACTTGAGGGTGTGTGGTACATTTGGAAAAGGCCCTGATCATTTTGGTGCCCTTATCGTTCTGGGGGGATTATAAATAAATAAAGTATAAACAGTTTATAATAAATTAAAAGAAAGTGTAGACGCTGGGAGCTCCTCAAGAGCCCTCGTCCAGTGAACAGTGGACCAAGGAAAACTTTTCTGGAAAAGTGCCACTTTTCCACGTTAACAGAAAACTTTTCATGTGGACTTTATGATAAAATAGTTTCCCAATCTAGGGGTCTCAGGGGCCCCTTCTGGATGCATAATAATGCCTAATTATGCACCCTCTTAAGATTTTAGCTGCGCATTTAAAAAAAAATATTTTTTTGCTGTTTCAAAGCAATATCACCAATTGGGACTTATGTGTGGGCCCCCTTGTAGGTTTAGTTGGCGTTTTTGTATCAGGCTTTTCTATAGTTGGGGGCCTATAGATGGTATGCTTCGTTTTAGATTTTGTGTACAAAAATGGTCAAAATAGGCCCCTTGAAGGTACAATTCCCGAGTAAAAAAATGACAAATGCTATTTTCGATACATTGAAAGGATTAATCTCCATATTTCTTTAAGGGTATTTTCTGAGCGTTGATGATCATGATGATTTTATGCATTATTACTATTTGTATATATTCAAATTTTTAACAAATAGTCTTGGATGGGCCCCCCCGGTCGGTAGGCCCTGGGCCGCCGGCCCATCCGGCCAAATGGTTAATCCGGCCCTGCATAATAGGTACTATACTTCAACCTGAAGTCTTCAAGCAAACAAGGACTTTTTGACGATAGTACTAAATTAGTAATTGGACCAATATAAGGGTGTCTACATTTATCGATATAATTTTGGGGTAGGCTGTATAAAAAATGAAGTATGAACATGGCGGTATTCCGACCCTTCGTCTTTATAAATAGGGGTTGTGATAGTTGGTCGATTACAGTAGAAGATATTATTTAGGATATTATGTACGTATTGAATGCACGGTACTTTCTGGGCTATAGCCTTTTAATAGTTATTTATATTATAAATAACTACACAGCCGCGCATTAAATTCCGGACACCTAAAAAATTGACATTTTTTAAATTCAAATATTTCGAAAACTAATTAATGGATTTGACTGATAACAAATAATGTTTCTATGTTTCTTATTGCCGCAGTTTTAATGAATATTTTCTTTTTTTTACATTTTTACTTCTGGTTTAGGAGATATCAGGATTTTCCTGAAAGTTGTCATTTTTTCAGTTAACTTAAAAAGTACTACTTGAATTCAATTGATGCTGTGCTTTAAATTTGAAGCTTAACCGAGATACGTTTTTCTTCTAATCAAGTTTATCAAAAACATAAATTGGATTTGAAAAACTTGAGTAGAAGAAAAAATAGGGTCACTCCATCCGGCCGCAGTTCTGGGTCAGACGGCAATAAAAAGTTGCCCCGGGATGAAGAAACTGTAGAAGAAGAAGAAGTAAAAGACATGAGAGTAGAAGAAGAAGTAAAAGACATGAGCTTCAAATAAAAACTCTGCTGATTTAGTACTTTTTGAGTTGAAAAAATGACATCTTTCAGGAAAATCCTGATATCTCCTAAACCAAAGGTAAAAAGTAAAAAAAGAAAAAAGAAAATATTCATTAAAAATGCGGCAATAAGAAAGACTTTAATAATTTGATGAACAGTTACAGTGGCGTACCATGCAAGTCCTAGAAGATGGGTTAAGAAATATAGTTGTACATTATTTGTTGCTGTTAATACGAAAAAAAAAATTAATCATTCTTAAAAAAAACAAAAGTAGAGAATGTTTAAGGTTCAAAACAAAAAAAAAAAAACAGTCAAATCCATTAATTAGTTTTCGAAATATTTTAATTTAAAAAATGTCAATTTTTTAGGTGTCCGGAATTTAATGCGTGGCAGTGTATTAAAAGGTTATAGCCCAGAAAGTACTTTGTATTAATAATACAAGGGCAAAAAGTTAAGTTTTTCGATTGAGTAAGTTTTTAGAAGCCGAGGTCCGGCCGATGGGGCGGGCCCGAGGGTAATAAACCTACGAAATAGAAATTTACAGTATTTTTTGTTCAATGGAGATTTCTCCCGTTAGATTAGACAGGGACAAAAGTTCTACCCAAAAAGGATAGAAGACATACATACACTCCCACTTCCACCCAACCAAACAAATTCTGTATTTGTTCTTTGTTGAACAAATACAATATTTACTTGGCCGGGCGGAAAGTGCTTTTTTTTAAGAAATTACTGGCGCCATCTAAATTTTAGTAGAATTATCTTATTCTACAGATTCATTAGCTATGTTCGTTCGTGCCGCTCACTGCTACACTTTCCGGCCAACCAAATAAATACTGTATTTCTTGTATGAAAAACAAATACAGTATTTATTTGGTTGGCTGGAAAGTGTAGCACAAATGAGATAGAGATAGGGTAGACGTCTTTTGATTCATAATTCTAGTTGTAGAGAGCTCCATTGTTAATAAATTATTAAAATATACTGAATTTTAAATTGCAAAAAATATTTCTTTTTACTGTCTTTATATTACTTATCTAGTTATCCATGACAAATTGCTATCAAATCAAATCGCTAAAAAAACAATTGAATCGTTTCTTTTGAGTGCGGTTTAATTTTCAAATTAAAAAAGTTATAGCTTGGTGAAAAATTTCTGTTAAAATGTGGCTGTTATGAAAATAATAATACTTCTGAAACCATTCTATAAATATTATAAATATTGAAATAGATTTACAATTGAAATTTTGTGTTTTTAATTTATTTTAGTGGATGAATACAGATTAATCAATTAATATATTTTGAGGTTATGCTATAGAAGAAATTTTTATTTTGTGTGAAATGATTATAATAACTTTATCTGGTTAAAAAGAACGTTAGTTCAAGGCCAAAAGTGACTAAAAGGTCACTTTATAAATATTACAGTAAAGGTCTTCTTTTAAAAAGCTTAAAAATAACAAGTTTTAGTTAGCGGGCGAAAAAAACTTTTTGGCCCTAAGGCCACAAAGTTCAACTTTTCGCCCGTAAAACATGAACAAAAAGTGTCGATTTTATCATCAACCGAATAAAAAATACATTAATAAACTAATAAAACAAAACTTCCTTACTTTTCAATGTAGGATATACATATACACATGTATACTATACATATGTATATGACTTATAGTATATTCTATCACAAATGTAGAATATACATTCCTAACATAATTCAGACTATACTTTTTCTTCAACTACAATATTTCTTAATAATAATTACAATTACAATTATTGTATTGCTTTTTTTAATATATCGCTATCAGCTATAAATATCAGTTATTTTTCATTGTTTAAATACATTATAATTTAGTTATTATAAGCATTGAGATGTCGCCACATATGCATAAAATTTTGAAACTTTTAGTTTATGCGAAATTAAAGTTGTGCGATATGACGGATTTGTAAAAAATATGTGGTATAAAGATCTTGAGCAATAAAATTTAGCGAAATATAAATTGAGAAATTTTGTTAAAAACTCATTCTTGCGAGCTTTTTTTTTGTCTGAAGACCGTGAATCAAGACAGTTTATTTGAAATAAATTATTTCTGTTAGCTGTATTGTTGGCTGCGAACCCTAGTCAGAAGGCCAACTTGGCAACTATCTGTAATTACCACAGGGTCATTCCGCGTCAACTGCTACCCCAGCATCAAAATGTATATATTATAATATATAAAATAATTATTGTTAAATATTTATTTAGATATTGGGTAAGGTTAGAGTTTAAAATTCATCCAGCATTTCCAAAAAAGCTTAGGGCTCCTTAAAGGCCCATAAATAAACCACGATCATCTGCAAAAAAAAATTTGGAGTATATTGCCCTACACGGTAAAAATAAATTACATTAAATTACATATTCTGTAAATGGTAATATGTTGCCATAGACCGGTATGGTAAAAATTGTCCGTAATGGTAATGTTTTGCATAGACCGGAACAGTAAAAATTACATAGTCCATAATGGTAATATTTTGCATAGACCGGAACGGTAAAAATTACATAGTCCAGAATGGTAATATTTTGCATAGACCGAAACAGTAAAAATTACATAGTCCATAATGGTAATATTTTGCATAGACCGGAACGGTAAAAATTACATAGTCCAGAATGGTAATATTTTGCATAGACCGGAACGTTAAAAATTACATAGTCCAGAATGATTTGGACTTGAAATTTGAAAAAAATATTTACTACTTAGAAAATGTTTGTTCCAAATTACAAGTCTCTGTGTCAAAGCTTTTTTGAAATATCGCTAGCGTGAAGTTCATTTGGTTTAATAAACCAAACGATTTGCACCCTTAGTACGAGTATAAACTGCTTACCTCTTTCTTTAAAGATCTATTGGTTGATAAAGATCGTAATTTATAATGAACGTAAATTTTAGACCACAAATAAAGCATTTAAATATCGTACATAAATAATATTTACCTTTTTTTACACTTTTAACACTTTAACCTGGCAGCATGCGTCGCTATCTCTCTAACAATAACAATATTAAACGGTCCGTCTCATGATGCGACGCCTCTTGGTTATTGTCCAAAGCGCACGCGCATCTTAAAATAACATAGCCCGACATTGTAAACTCATGTAAAAATATGTAAATCAATGTAAATATATTTTTTTACATTATTTTACATTCTTTTACATTATTTTACATTCTTTTACATTCTTTTACATTATTTTACATTATTTTACATAAATTCATGAATTATGCATAGTCCAGAATAGTAAATTTACTATTCCGTACTATGTAAATTCATGTATTTTTACATTATTTTACATGCAGTTTTTACAGTGTATAGAAGAATAGTTTAACGTATAGGTAGTTTTCCAAAATTCAGTTTGAAATCTGGTGGCCACCCTCATCATAAGTAACATTTTTTGTAACGTACGTAACAACTATAATCATTTCTGAAAATCATATTGATTTATTTTCCCATATGCCTATTATAAAATAAATCTTCCACAAATTAAACAAACATAATTAAAAAAAAATCAAATCAGTTTAGCAGTTTTTTATTATCATTTATTTAATTGCACCAGTGTACTTCCAAATTTGGTAGAATAAGTAACATGCACATAAGCTGCGTTATTTTTATTGCCCAATTGATTACACTGGTCGACAAATCTGAAGATTTCTCTAACTGAGATTCCAGAAATAGGTTTATACTAATTTTGGGTCACCTTATCCAATTAGTTTTCCAGGTGATGTACTATTTTGACCTCAAATTCGGATTCAGCGCCTCAAAATACATAGGAAAAAAAAACTATTGACCTTTTTTTGTGAGGCTAGGATATTTTTTTTTGATAAAAATCGGGGTGGGGTAAGGGGGTAAAATGGGGTTAAAACTTTTTTTTATTTTTTTTTATTTATTTTTTGTTAAAACGAAAAAAGAGACTTTTTTCGGAAAATAAAAAATTTAATTTTTTTTTAAATTTATTTATTTATTTTTATTTTAATAAACCTAGACCTAAAGGAGAAAGTATTATCTTGTTGGCAGCAGTTTTTTTCTTAGTGGAACTTGCAGAGATATGTTTAAACCTATTTTTCTCGAAAACTATTGACCTTTGATCAAAAGGTCCAATATGTTTTTTACGTAAAATTAATCAATAAATAATAATTTTTTATCGAAATTGTAAAATTCTTAAACATAAATTTTGTTGGAGAAATATATTACAAAAACACTTTAGAACGCACGCCTCTGACATACACACAATTGTATTTTTGGGTAAGTAGGGGAATAAATAACTTATATAACCACTATTAACTGTACTTAATTTTAATGTGATAAGTCAAAGCATTTTCTTGTAATTACACAAAATGGATTTTCCTAATTTTAACTTTTTTTATGATATAAAAAAATCTAAGGGTGAAGGAGACAAACGGCCTTCGGATTTGGATTCAGCGACCCAAAATTAGTATAAACCTATGTCTGGAATCTCAGTTAGAGAAATCTTCAGATTTGTCGACCAGTGTTATTAAATTTATAAGTAAATTAAAAGACGCAAATGTGACTGTAAGGATTCTAACCTGAAATATAAATAAATAAACTATCGTGTAATTTTCTGAGACCTAAATTAAGGTGTACGAACGTAACATACGTAACGACGGAATGACCCCACAGCGCCCTTCCGAAATGTTATGAATATTGAGACGGCCACAAGCAATAATTAACATAAGATCTGAATTCCATCCCCGATATCCAAAACTTATCCCGGACTTATTTCGAACTATAGTAAATACTTGGCCAACTTATTAATTAAGGGCCTTTAGTTCGGGTTTAGTTACAAATACCTTCAAGCGACTACTTAATTATGAAATTGCTTATAAAAATATCTGTATCGGATAAGCGAGAGGAATTTTTAGATATACAGGTTTATTCAGAAATAAGTTCGAGAAATTTAAGAGGTGAGCCCTAAGGGAACTGCGGACCTTCGAAGATGGACATATTGAATGGGGAACAAAAAAAAAATATGTTGACAAGCGAATAAAAAATAGCGTATGATACACGGAGGAGAAATAAATCTCGGTCTTACGCAGAAACATTATTTCTCGTCTTTGGATCATAATATAATATTATTATTTTTAACAATTTTACTGTATTGCATTTTCAGCTTTACCACCAAGTTATTGTATATTATTATAATTCGTAAGTTTTAGTTTTAAGTATTCTGGTATTATTATTATGTATTTTTTTTACCTAGCACGTACAAATGTTTATACATTTCTGTGTTTCTAGCATATTTATTGCCCTTTATACATAAGTACTTGTATTATTTTTTTGTTTGGCAATAAATACTATTATTATTATTATTATTATTATTATTATTATTATTATTATTATATTTGGGGGTTTAAGCACCCAAAGAAACCGGATCCAGGGCTTGGCAATTAGAATGTACTTTTTCTATTTTGCGACTCTTATAAGCTCATAATCACACGCATTTTGCGTGTTCTTATAGGCCCATAAGAGGTGTCTACTTTCTTTTCTGTTGGGTTGGCAACATACAAAAGCCTATCTCTTGACGTTTGTCTTGCAAATGTCAATGTCGATTTTAAAGTTTAATTTTTTACAAAATTTTGTGTTTGGGTTATTTTTTACCGTGTTAAAATTGTGGACTGGTTAATTGCAGTGAAAAAAGAAGAGATGACTGTAAAATATATCAAAATATCATTTGTTCTTAGAATTTTAAACATAGTGTAAACTGTAATGCGAACCCAAAACAAAAATCTCTAAATGAGTCATCAATTTAAATGTAAGTTTTCTAAATTTTAGAGCAAAATAGAAAAAATTGTATTTAAGCACTCGTTTCATAACACGTTTTTAGAGCACTAGTACTTTAGAAAACTCACCGCAAGCGGCTCGTTTTCTAAATTTGTACTAGTGCGCTAAAAACGTATGTTATGAAACCAGTACTTTAATATACTATTAAGACATAAAATTTAGTCGGGGGGAAATAACTTAATAAAAATGGTCACCAGCTCTTAGACTATTATTAAGGTAATATAGTTTATGTCGTCAAATTTAGTTTACGAAGTCTTTAATGAGCCTAATCAGAAATGCTATTTCAGCATCTGTTTCATTTAAATTAAGAGAAGAAGATATCAGCAATTCGTCAAATCATAAAAGACATTTGCCAAGTAAAACGATGCCACTTAGAATCTCTGGCAAAAGCTTAAACCAAATCTTGTTTACGCTCTGTTTTTACGAGCATCGTCAAGAAGGATGAAAGCAACCGCCAGACTATAATGATCATAGTCGACTATGACAATAATATGATCTAGCGATATCATCTCGCAGGACTATCTTTGTCCTTGCAAGTCCACAAAGCGTTCCGAGGCCGTTAGTTTTATGTAGATTGGAGACAATTATCCTCAGATAGCGACAACGTTGTAAGACGTAGTTGGGAAGTGCTCCCCAAGGATACGGCAAGAACCCCCTAATCCACAAGACTTCGCCCGATTCTGGGCGTAATTTATTCATGGCTCTTCTCAACATGACTGTTTAAATCGGTTTGCAAGAGATTTCAACTTGGATTAACTCTTCTCATAATCGTATGGCAGACACACAGTAGGCGGTGAAGCAAGAAAGTTGACCATTGATTTATAATAATAAAAACAAAATTATGATTGATTAATAATAATAATAATAATAATAAATCAAAGAGAACTCTTATAGTATATTCAACTTCAAGATTCAGTAGAAGTAAATAAAAGAATCGTGCACGCTGCAGCTGGAGCGTGGGTTCCTTCGTTAAGACACTCTCATGTTGCGAGAGTAGGGATGTAGAAAATTAAACAGGTCAGTACGTGAGCACTTGCGATAAAGCGTACAATGCATGGCAATGGACCGTTATATAAAAATATTTTGTTTTGAGTCCTACCCTGTCACTATATCCGTTGTTGTCACGTGCGTTTGTTTACACTTACTTCATTTTGAAGTTGAATATACTATAGTATCATATTTTCGTAAATATAGTCCTGTCACTTTTGTAAATTACGTTGCATGCAGTTGGATCAATCAGTATTTTTCAAATTCACGAAGGTAATAGACTACTAGATTAAGAGTTGCTTTGCAAAGTTTTGGTGGGAAAATAATAATTTTAAAAAGGGGGAACAATTTCTTTATCCAGATTTATCATTAATTTTTATTAAAAATTCAAATGATTTTATCAATTCATATATTTATGCATTTTAGCAGATAAATTCTTCTAGAAAAATGACAAATTAAATTTGTGGTTTTAATAAGGTAAAAATTAAAGCTTTCAATTTTTTAATAATTGCTTAAATAATAATTATTAATCCACAGTGGTTCTAACAGGGCCAAAGTCAAAAATTTTGAACGGATAGACTAAGTCAAACATTGGCAGTTTAACAGAAATGTTAATTGAAAACACACGTCGGCCCTTTTTGATTAAAGTCTACATTTACCTCACAAGCACTGACTTTGGCTTTTTTAGGTTATATAGATCTAAAAAAAAATAGTTCGGCCGTATAACTCAAAATACGGAAAACGTGACATTGGCCCCTTTAGAACCAAGCTACTGAATTATAAATACTTAAAGTCGTATTTATTAATTAATATTACTCGTTAAAAAGATGCTAAAGTTATTTTTTTTAAGGTAGCAACGTAAGATACGCATGCGTCGTAAGCGAAATGACAAAAGCCCAATTTAGACAACCGTAAAACGTTGACGTGCCATTAACGAGAACAAAACAATGGTTTATCCCTCTAAATTATTGGAATAAAAGCGATTTTATAAGCAAATTTTGTTTCTACAGGAATACAAAAGTGTTTGGAGCAATAGCTTTATCAACTCTTTTTTTTTTACATCAAAACATCATAAAAACAAAGTAAATAAACAAAAATTATAAATTTTGGTTATGATGATATTCAAAACAAGCCACATGCTTCAGTGTAAATCGGACTTTGTGGAGCATTTAGCGGCAAATTTAAAAGAACTATACCTTAAAAAAATAAACTTTAGTTTATGCATACCATACCAGTGTACAAGTAAGTTAAGTGAGGTCCCTATAAAAAATTTATGATGAAAACCAGTTTCAATACGCATATTAAAACTCATTAAATCTCATAAATTTTCATATGGAAATTCCAAAAAACGAATGAAATTTTATGAAAACTTATGACATCTTATGTCACTTGAAACTTTTTAAAATGCCATGTAACATGATGAGTAAGTCTCTCTGAAATTTTATCAGGAAAATACAAATTTAAAAAGAATGTTTTCTTATGAGAAAACATGTTTTTTATCATCACATCTGGATTTTCAGATATATCACATGAAATCTGATAACAGTTCATGGGAAATCAAATTATTTTCATCGGATTTTTTTTATAGGAGTATTAACCAAGATAAAAATTGAGTGGGAAATGTTACTTAATTAAAGTGTACCTTACAGTATTTTATACAACAATGTTTATTCTGCTAAAAATATATAGTTTTTCAAAAGATTGCAAAAGCAAATGACATTTTAATGTCATAATTTGAAGTTTTTATACAGATATATATTTAAGTAGTTTTTTAATTGCTTTTCTCTAAATGAGTGTTAAACATTTTATGGACCCACAGTGCGGGGCTATCTCTCTTACAGGATGAGAAAGTCGTTATTTTCGAATCCACAGTTTCGACTAGTCAAAGTTTTATTGCCTTTTCATGTTAAAACGCTATCTTGCACGTTGCTGATATAATTATGGCACTAACCACTTACTTGTAATTTTGTTGTATGCAAAACAGGATAAAGTTTTACTTAATGGAATTTAATCTACTTAAAATCGAACACATGTTTGGTAGGTACAGTTGAAATAAAAAAAAGTACTACAGTACGGAACCTTGAGGTCCACCAAATTTTTAAATTTTTAGTTGTTTTAAGTACTTGACAATGAAATTTTTAAGGTTATGTACATAGTCAGTTGATTTAAAAACTGTATAAAAACACATTAATTTCAATAAAATATATTCCTATTTGTAAAAATTACAGAAATATATAGAAATTAAAAAATATATATTTTATTCTCCATATAATGACACATTTGCCCCACTCCCTCCTAACAAATATTTTTATTTTTAGGTGGGTGTTCTGTGATTTTTAGAGTTTTACTTAAAAAACAAGCCGTGAAGGTATGTAATGCTACGCACAGTAAATGGTATATTGCATTTTTCCAGATAGGGGGAAACACCCATGAATGGGACATATTATTGAGTGGGACAGTCCTGTTTCTGAGCTATGCTTCGTAATTTTTGGTTTTTGTTACCATGATTAGATCGCCCTAGATGAGCAATTTTTTTTATTGGATATACGGGGTATCGGGGTATTGGATATACGGAGTATCCAGAAAAAAATAATTTATATATTTTTTTGACATTTTTAAGAGATAATTGCGGTTTTTAGGCAATTTAGTTTTAATTTTTAAGGTTTTTTGTCTTCAGATAAATTCCGAAATAAACATACATAAAATCTGTAGTATTTTTTTTTTGTGGATATAAAAGATGTCAAGAAAAAAAAATTCAAATATATACATCCAATAAAAAAAATACTACATATTTTATGTTTGTATATATCAGAATTTGCCTAGAGACAAGAAAAAAACTTAAAAAAATGAAATTAAATTGCCTAAAAAAGGTACTTCATGGGCTTATTTTGTATCTACTCTGAAAAAACTCTCTGGGCCCACAAAAAAAAGTGGTCTGTGCTGGGGTTGAGATCCACTTATTCTTATGTATTTTGGGATGCTGAACACGAATCTGTCATAAAAAAGGCACTTCATCGGCTCATTTTTTTTCTACACTGGAAAAACTGTCTGGGGCCACAAAAAAAAGAGTGGTTTGTGCTGGGGTTTAGACCCACCTATTCTTATGTATTTTGGGATGCTGAACACAAATCTGTTACAAAAAAGGCACTTCATAGGCTCATTTTTTTTCTACACTGGAAAAACTGTCTGGGGCCACAAAAAAAGAGTGGTCTGTGCTGGGCTTTAGACCCACCTATTCTTATGTATTTTGAGATGGTGAACAAGAATCTGTCATAAAAAATGCACTTCAATGGCTCATTTTTTTGTTACACTGAAATAATATGAGATTTTTACCATTTTAGTTTTTTCAGTGTAGCAAAGAAATGAGCCCATGAAGTGCCTTTTTTTATGACAGATTCGTGTTCAGCATCCCAAAATACATAAGAGTAGGTGGGTTTCAACCCCAGCACAGACCACTTTTTTTATTTTGTGGGCCTGTGTAATGAATGAAACAGAAGGTATTATGAATGAATATGGTACAACTGGTGAAGTTAAATACGAGAAAATTCCGTATAGTAAAAAATCGACCTAAGTATATATAAAACTGTGAGTACGCGTTTGTATATAGAGGGGACAGCTGGAGTCTTGGATGATAGGTCAAAATGTCAAGCGTTGCATCCTGCGACAACCGGTTATATCCTAGTAGGATTTATCTCACCGCCCATAATCTGGACCAAGTGCAGCTGCCTCGACCCTTTAACACTACAGCGTGTAAAATTTTATATATAACACTTTTTTAAATAAAGAATATATCATATATGGGTATTAAATTCAAATATTTGGTTCATTAATATTTACCCAAAAGTAGGAGATAAAATATTAGTTAGGTATAAATTAAAAAGAGGGTCTATTTTCTCCTAGTTTCTTTTTATTGAGGACGCGTTTCGGAGTCTAACACGACTATCTTCAGCTCCAAAGACTAAAATAAGTATAACGAGTCTAAAAGTGTAAATAACATAACTTCAAATGTTTCGATTTATAAAAATTTCCCTCATAATTCGGCAAAATTATTCCGTAAGCCTATGTTTCTGTGTTTATTTTTAACGTTGATGAGTCATAACTGAGTTTACGCCGAATACTGTTAATTACGAACTCATGAGGCATCTAATTGATCGTATTCACGTCAAGATAATTAATATTAATAAACCTTCCAGTAGAACTGCCATCGTGTATAATATATACACTGTATATGATTTTACTATCGTTTACATCTGTCGGTATGGTCCAAGACATCCTACGACCAAATAAATGAAGAGCCTGACTTTCATAAGGATGTAAACACCATTGACTCGTTTTTTTAAGTGAAACAGAAATATTATTTATTTTTTAAGGAATTTAAATTTAAATAAACAATGCTTAACTAGTAGTTTAATGGCATTGTAAATTTCAGACATATGTATTTGAAAAAAAGGTGCAAGTTTTGTATTTCATTATCAAAATAACAATTAGTCATCCTGTTTCATAAAAAAAATCGGACATTTTGATGAAACCCTTCAGTACAACCCTTCAAAGTGTCAACAGACAGTGTCAACATTTTAAAATTTAAAATGGCAGATCCAATATGGTGGCTATAATTTAAAAAAATATAAGCAATTTTTATAAATACTATTTTCGGTGTCAAAAATTTGATGTTAAAAGCATAAATTACAAAATGCGGTTTATAAAAGGGTTCAATCAAGCAATATTTTACCATAACACATAACAAGAAGTTAATTTTAAGCAAACAAGATTGCTTAAATTCGAGTACTTCTATCCTGTCTAGCGCTAAAACCGCTGCTAGAGTGACTAGTTCAAATAAAGTTATAAATTAATCTTCGTTTTCATTTTTTTAAAGCCCGATATAATGGGCCTGATGAAAAACAGGTCTGATCTAATAGACCTTATGAAAGTTAAACTCTTCATCTGTCAGTATGGTCTAAGACAATACTATTAGAATAAATGTAGCTTGTCAAAGTGTACGTGTTGTTGACACGTGCAATGAAGGGAAGAAGATGTCCTGCGATGGCTAAGATAGCGTCCAGACTTACATCGCACAGAAGGAAAATTAAAAATAATTAAGTCCCTTTCATTAGCAATGGCGGATCTCGAAAACCTTTTAAAATTACTTTTGCAGAATTATATTATAGATGTTATAACGTTAACAGACGAATATTATTATGTTATTGGTTCGTCCCTTTTATTACAAACATTACTTTTTGCGAATAAAGCAACTATATATGTAATACATACATTACATGTATAAATAAAGTTTGGGAAGTAGTGATTTCTTGTCCCACTGTTTTCCACCTAAAATGAAAAATTTCTTTTTTCCAAAAATGAAAAAAAAAAATTGAAAAATTATTTTTAGCAGTTTTTTAAAAAGTTTAATCCTCCATAACTTTTTTGTTTTGGGGGGGATTACTTTTAAATTAATAATAATTAATAAGGATCTTCCCCTCATAGAACTTGATTTTTCTTAAACATTTTAATTGATCGGATTATTCGTTCTTGAGACGGACAGACGGACAGACGGACAGACGGACAGACGGATATACATTTTTAAAGTTATTTATTTTTTCTATGAAACACATTTGTATCCAACAAGTTTTTGTCTAGGATGTTTTTTGGCGTTTTAGGGAAATTCAAAAGTACCGTATAATACTATTCTAACGCTGTGATAAGTATATTAAAAAAAATTAGATATGATTCTTACACACCTTGTTTTATTTAAAAAGAAAAATAATAAATACAACTAAGAATCGTGATTGATGATTCATATACCAATTACGTATTAGATTATCCACTGTGCGTAGGTTCGAGGGAGCCGAATTTAATTACAACTGAACACAGATACAATAATCTCATTAGCAAGAGGTTTTCTCCCATTTGGAGTGCGCCTTTAAGATGGACCCTTCTCAACAAACTCTTTGATCTCAAGATGTAAATGGTTTGTTGTATAACTGGAGGTAAATTTGTTTCGTTTTTCTGCATCAGAAGAACAAGAAACTCATCAAGTTACCCAGCAGTTTGGAATTATGTTTAAGTAATTACTAAATAAATTACTAGAAAGTTACCAACACTGAAAAGACAATATTAAAAAAATATAGTAGACAAAAATATTCAGTACAAATGTTTTTTTTTTTGCCTTAAACTTTTTACGGTGTACTTTTTTTATGTAAAATCGTGTTGAATACATAAAAAAGTATGTGCAGTATAACGTCGCAGGCCTGCAGGATTAACCATTTTAAAGAGAAACGCATTTAAAGGAAATTTTACGGATCAAGAACCAAAAATTTAACATTAAAATCCGAGCGTTTTTGATTTTGAAAATCGAGTTTTTTTGACCTTCAAACTGTTTAAAACTGAATTTGGATCGCTTTGATTTTGAAAATCGAGTTTTTTTGACCTTCAAACTGTTTAAAACTGAATTTGGATCGCTTAGGGGAAAGTAGGGTAACGGTGCGCAGTGGGTAACCGTGCGCACCACCGCAAATTATTTTATTTACTTACTTTGAAATGAATAGGCTTAAAACACTTCTTCATTTATCAAATACTTAAATCTTGTTTTATTTTAGCGATTTCTTATTTCTCATGTTACATGTAGTACAATTTTCGAATTTCCGTATGTCATGACGCGTCATTTTTGTGTTATTTAATACCCATTTTTCTTAAAATACATATCTAGAATTCAGCTTTAACATTTTTCCCCTTGGTTTTTAAATTAATCGTAATGTTTTCAGCTTTTTGGTAATTTTGTATACCTTTTAAATTACAAGATTAATTTTTGAGAGTTTGTCAGTTAAATAACACGCCTACTGAATCAGTTCCTTTCGTAAAAATATGAATAAAAAATAAACTTCATTCAAGAAAGATCCCTGAATATAGTGAGGTCGGAAAGTTCATATTATACATTTTGTTCTAATCCCCAAAGCTTTAAAACAACCCCTTCGGAAAAAGCTTAATTACTGAACAATATAATAATATTTAAAGTAAATAAAATTATCTTCCAAATCCTTCATGTTTTTAGTAAATTCGTTTCAAATTTGGTATGGATCGGTCAAAAGACAAGTAAGTTATAACGATTTAAAAAGTGTCCGGTTTTTTTTTGGGCCACCCTGTACCTATTTATTATTTATTTGTTTATTAATGCGAAAAATTATCATTTATTATTATTATAAATATTCATTCATTTCATTCGTAACACTTAAAAAATTATAAACTTATTAGATGTTTATTGGATCAAGTTTTTCACAATGATCTAGGCCTAAAGAGACGGATTCCTTGCAAATATTGCACACTAAATCCTCTAAACAAAAAGAAATTAGAGATCAAAAATGGTCAAATTTTGCGTTACGTTATACTTGAGCGTTCCCTAATGTTAGAAGAACAATATCAAACTGATATTAATTTAATTTGTATCAATTTTTATGTTCGGCAATAAAATTTGTCTATAGAAATGATTTGTAGCTATCTGCTACAATATAGCATAAATAAAAATTCTACGACATTATAAGAGTCAATAAAAATTTATATTTTGTAAAATATGGCCGTATTACTTGAGATGTTTTATAACCGTACTTCAACTTTGATCCTAAATCATAACTGCATTAAAGACTATAATAGTTTGTTGTATGTACGTATTCTTTATATAAGGGTAATGTTTCCAATACATAAACCCTTGGCCTGGCTTTTAAACAGTGTCTATGGGGCGGGATGTAAGCATCCCCTCTTATTTCGAGCAAAGGGTGCTTACTGCATTCTCTTTAGACTTTGTGGCATTCTTATATAAATAATTGATTTGGAATTACACTTCTATGTGTGTTCTATTGGTTTGTATTTGCAGAGCAATAACTTAAATAAATCAATTAAATCATGTAACATAATAATATATTATCTATCTCTTGACGTTTTGCTTGCAAATGTCAATGTCGATTTAAAGTTTAATTTTTTACAACATTTTGTGTTTGAGTTATTTTTTACCGTGTTAAAATTGTTGACTGGTTAATTGCAGTGAAAAAAGAAAATATGACTGTAAAATATATCAAAATATCATTTGTTCTTAGAATTTTAAACATGGCGAAAACTGTAATGCCAACCCGAAACAAAAATGCCTAAATCAGTCATCAATTTAAAAGTAAGTTTTTTAAATTTTCGAGCAAAATAGGAAAAATTGTATAAAGCACTCGTTTCATAACACGTTTTTAGAGCACTAGTACTTTAGAAAACTAGCCGAAAGCGGCTCGTTTTCTAAACTTGTACTCGTGCGTGTGTTATGAAACTAGTACTTTAATATACTAATATAACATAATGTTCTATTATTTAAATTATCCTGTTTAAAATTAGATACTACTATGCATTTTACGTTATTTAAATTAACAATCTATTACAAAGTTTGTAATTTAATTTTTAATTTTTACAGTGTACACTTTAAAAAATAATTATATAGTAACACATAATTCTGCATGTAAATGTGATTTAATTTAAATACCTCTAAAATTCACTAGATTTTACATGTAATTTTACAATTTTTGCATGTAATTTTACAATTTTAAATGTAATTTTAAATTTTTTTATGCATATTAAATGTAAAATTACATTTAAAATTTAGTTAATTTTACAGAGTTCAATTAAAAAAATAAATATGTAAATTTACATGCAAAATCATAGGTCATGTGTTGCCATGCAGAGACAAGTAAAAGTTACGATCTTTTACATGTAATTTTACGATTATGTATGTAAATTACATTTAACATTTACCTATATAAAATTGTAAAATTACAATTTTATATGAATATTTATTTTATTTATTTATTTATTTTTGTATTTTATACAGGGCCCCAAATAAGCTTCTGGCATGTGCTAGGGGCTCTCCATTAATTTTGAGAACAAAGCTGTCGAAATAATATGCTTATAGGTACATGAAATTAAAAAAAAATCTTCTTTAAAATGAATCGGCTGAAATGGCTTTATCTTGGTATGATCCCACAATTTTGCTGCATCTTCTACTGCTGGCCAGCATTATTTTTTTTTAATTATAAGATACTTTTTACCGTAATTTTAAAGAAAAATTTATTTGCAATTTTGAATCGATATAAAATTGTAAAAATACATGTAAAATCTCGTAAGTTTGACTTGTATGTGCAATGCACATTGTGCATGGCAACACATTAGCTATAATTATATTTTACAGTGTAGGCACTAACTACTAACTAGGTCGTAGGAAAAATTTAATACCGCTTCTAGTAATTTTTGCTTAAATTCTTATTACCACTATAAACTACGTGCAAGACATTCAAATCACGTTGACCAAAACCACCCCCTTAAGGGTTCTTAATCTAAGACTATAATAATTTCCTAACGGTCTCATAAATTTTCGGAACATTATTTATGTGGAGCACGGCATACGTTCTGTTCCTTATCAGTTCTGATACATCTAAGAAACGCCATTGAGTTACAAGGCTCGAAGACTTTGCATATGGGCATATATAATGAATGCTTCGCACTCCACTCTGTAATAAGTTTTTCGAAATTTTCAGTTTTTTTTTTATTTTATTAATATCATAGTAGCTTTGCCTGAGAAAAGCGCAAGACCCTTTTCGAGAAAAGTGGCAAAATAAATTCTCTTCCATTAAAATAGTAGGCGAATATACTTCAACCGAGATTTCAACCTCATTTTTATCTATTAAAAAATAAGGTCTTAATATACTGAGTGTTTCACGGTAGACAAATCACACGATTTGTGGCATCAAAATGAAATTTTTACCAGTTGATATAGACCTAATTATCTTCAATTGACTCCAAACAAAAGTTCTCCACTCTTTTTTGTTTTTTAGCTAGAGCTCCATTCAAGCATTTTTTTGCACATAAAATTTTTAAATTAAAAGTCAAAATTCAAAAGAATTACAATTTTTATTTATCATACTTTTTTTTACTAAAAACTTTTTTGGATTTAAAAAAAAACTTAAAAAAATGGAAATTACATTATGGAACGACCCCGCCAACATAAAAGAGTAGGACTTTTGTATAGAGCCAATTGAAGATAATTAGGTCTATAATAACTGGTAAAAATTTAATTTTGCTATCCTTGTTAATAAAGCCACAAATCGCGTGATTTGTCTAACGTGAAACACCCAGTATTAACTAAACTAAATAAAACTAGAGTCTCACAACAATCAAAATATTAAGATTTCTTGTATTGTCTTGATTTCGAGAATACATAAGTTAAGAAAAGATGTCGTCGAGAGTTGAGACACGTCTTATTTTTTGGTTAAAATAGAAAAAAAAAAATAGCACCCCAAACATTTTAGTTTCTCAAAATTGTTTTAGTATGGTACACCCTATTACCTACTCTTCTAGATGTATGGCTGCGAGGTGTACAATAATGCCGACATAAGATCCGAATGGGGAGGCGCTCCCTGGGAGGGTGTAAAAGCAATTGTATTTTTTGAGGGTGTGTTTATTCAGTACTTTATGACCCCCGTTTCATATTTCTTTGTAAGCAGTTTCAGGAAGTCTTTTTAAAAGGTTAGATTTATTTAAGAACGAGGAAATTATGTAAATTAAGCTTTTGCAGCTTTAGAAAAAAAAACTAATTGTTTTTATAATTTTTGGTAGTTTTTATAGCACAAGAATTAAGGGATTGTAGCATAAATGTGAAAATGATTTTAAAATCTATGATTATTTTAAAACATATTAAGATCTCACAAATTGGAAGTCAACTCAAGAAACGAGCTCGTTAAATGTAAAATGAAAATACAACTTGCATCATGATATAGGTATTTATTTGCTTTTAATTTGCTTTATTTTTCATTAAGACTATGAAACGTTAAAAGGGAAATATGTTAGTTCGTCAAAGAATAGTAATTATATACCAAGGTAGAGAAGACGTTTTTTATAGCTGAGGGTATTAAATCCCGAGCTGCCTAGCAGGGTAGCCGGTCTTTACCTCGAAAAAATTTACCTCGAAAGCAAATACCTCGAAAAAAATACCTCGAAAAAAATACCTCGAAAAAAATACCTCGAAAAAAATTACCTCGAAAGGACATTACCTCGAAAAGACCTCACCTCGAAAAAATTTACCTCGAATGGACATTACCTCTAAAAGTCGTTACCTTGAAAGTACACTACCTCGAAAGATTTTACCTCGAAAAGGGCTTTTTTTAATTTTTTATCTGTTTCTTTGCGATTATTGTATATTGTAGTTTTTTTGCTCATATTTTATTATTTATTGATTAAATTTTAATTTAGTGGCATTTATTAGCTTTTAGTTTTAGTAAATAATTTAAAATGAATCGATTAACCTATATCGAGAGTTCGCGAAAGATAAATTAGCGGTGTATAAAAACTTTGTGTATTATAAAGATCGTGTGTACAAAGACAGGTTTTTTTGGAAAGTAAAATATGGTGAAATTGCTTGCAAATGAATAACATTTATTGTTAATTATTTATTTTTTTTATAAAATATGTTGCTGTAGATTTATTGACAGCTTTTTGATTATTTGTGTACTTTCTTTTTGTATAATATATCAATATTATTGCTTTAAATAACTAATAAATAATAATAAATTTATTGCTCTCAAATTTTCCTTCTTTTTCTAAAAAAAATTGTTTGTTTTAGTTTTTTTATAATTTTTAAAAAATTATGTATTTTAGAGGTAATTTTTTATGCGAAGTAATGCCGTTCGAGGTATTTTCTTTTGAGGTAATGTCCTTTCGAGGTAATTTTCGTGCGAGGTAATGGGCTTTCGAGGTAAAATTTTTCGAGGTAACGGTGTTCAAGGTTATTTTTTTCGAGGTAAAAATTTTCGAGGTAATTGTTTGCGAGGTAAATTGTTTCGAGTTAAAGACCCCTACCCGCCTAGTAGCAAGGGATTTAAGAGTGCGAGGCTATAATACCGTGGTTTATATATTAGTTTTTTTCCCTACTAGCACTATTTAACTATTTTCATTTAAATAATAAAATAATTTATTTACAGAAAATATATTTCTTGACATTTTCATAAAAATCAAGTAGCCTTGATCAGTGACATTTGCTCAAATAAATACTTTGAACTGACGTTTAAATATTTAGTTTTTTTTTAATTTCTTTTTTCAGAATATTTAGCTAATTATTGATTGTATTAGTTGGTAGTAATTATAATTAATTATATTTAATAAATAGAAAGTTATATAAATCTATTTTCTTGGGTTTAGTTAGCAAAAAATTGTACAAAGAACTGAATCATCTAAAGTGATAAAAATCAATTGTTTATAAAATTTACTCCTACTAGGAGAGAAAAAATTATTATTGCTATAGGTGAAGAAAATTGATTTCACAGTCTGTAACATAACGGCGGCGTATGTTATGAAACTAGTACTTTAATATACTATTATGCATACTGTCATCCTGAAATAGTAAACAACTATTCAATTACTATAAAGGCCGATTCAGGCATAATTATCACAAACTAAACTAAGCCATTCTGTCCTTTTTATTGGCCAGGTGAGCGGCCATCTTTTTTTTTGGCCAATAAAAATAAAAATACTTATGCCTGAATCAGCCTTAACAATTAACAAATTTATGAGGGTTGATACAGAAATTTATTTATGTCACTTGGATCATTTGTGCCAAGTGGATAATTCTTGTCAAAATTATTTAAAACTTTACAGATGTCTGTAATTTTTTTTTTGTGTAGTGAGATTTATTGGCAGCGATGGTATCATAAGAAAATATGTTACTGCGAATTTATAAAGTTTACTTAAGGAAAAATCAGCCTTGTTTAAAAAATTTCCTAAAAATTTAGAAAACTAAGCCTATTGTAATTCAAAAAAAAAAAAAAATAATAATAAGAAAGTTATGTTGGGCTAAATATTTTTAAAAAATGGTTTAAAGTGGGAGAAAAAGATGAATTAATTTTTTCAGAAGAAAAACTAGAAAGATATAAGAAATACCACAAGGTAATATTTTCTGAAAAAAATGCCTTCATTAAAAATCAATTGAAAGACAAACAAGTTATAAGGGCTAACTTAAAAATTAGAAATATCACAATAAAATTTAAATTTAATTGTGCTTATTTACCTTTTGAAAATTAAAATGTATTAGAATATTTCAAAAAAGTTTAACTATAGAATATAAATCTTTATATATCTACACGGCTTGTTTAAAAATATTAAAGCGCCCCTTTATAATATAAAGTTTATATATACAATAAATATCTGAAATACTCATCATAATCTATGGACAATCGAAATCTAGATGGAATTTATAATAATCTTGTTGAGATGATATTAGGAACCTTTTCATCGTGTTATGCCTAAATGGGCAACGCGAAGGGTAACAGTTCAATTATTTTCAAACTACTTGAAGACTTTTGTAATTGGTGAATCATCATGTAGATAAGGGGAAGTTGTAATCATAGAATAATCAAGAAATAAATCGACAAGGTTTTGAATTGGCTAAATTGATTTATTATAGGCAACCGATAAACTACTAATTTATCTAGTATATTACATAACTAGTCTGGAAAGTGACATATTTCACGCGAGTGGGAAGATTTACGAACGAGCCGCTATGCGAGTGAGGAAACCCCACGAGTGTATAAAATACACTTTCCAACGAGTTATGTACACTATTTTTCCTACGATCACGAAGAAATATGAAGTTTCTTATTTTAAAATCCTCTAATATTTATTAATTTTTAAGAAAAGCAAAGCACTAAATAACTATAAAGAGCCTACAAATTTATATATGTAAATATGATTTTCATTTAGCTTTAGTTTTCTTGGTTTTATATTTAATACAATACATAGCTGTTTAATGGGTTGCCTATTCCTAACTAAATGCAAACTTGAGTTTACTTATTAAATTAGATTTTTGTGGTTATGCTGCCATATAAGGCAGTAAAATGGTACTGTTTTACATTTCATAAGAAAAATATTGCGTATTTTATGTTTTTTATGTAATGTAAGGTAACTAATTAAAAAAATAAGTAATTTTTATAAGATCTAGACTAGACAGTAATAGTCAAAATAGTAACGTTCTAGTTTCTATTTTTGACATGGAAAACAGAAATATTTGGATTAAAACACTTAAAAGGTATGCTGTGGTGAAAGGTGGAAAATGGTTTATAAAACAGGTGAATAAAATTCGTAGAATCTACGAGGTAAATATCTAAATAAAATTAGGCAAACCTCCATACATAAATATCACACGTGTGTGATATAAAAATATCAAACTAGTGCGATATGTGGCGTTTTCTAAAGTTCAAAAGAGTGTTTTCATAGAGGATCGTAGGAAAAAATTATTTATCCAATACATACAGATAATAAGACAATTACCAGCTTTATTTTAAATAGATAAACTCAATAATAACCCCCGCGTGCCCTTTACTTTATTGAGTGGATAATTATTTATTTTACCCACTCAACTGTCACTTGTCAGATTATTTTCTTGTAAATGTCATTAAAATTTTTAATAAAAATATGATTTCCTAAGCTATTTATTGGATAAAACCTTGTATGGCACTCATGGGTAAACCGATATTGCCCTCTCGAAAATTAACCTGCTTGGCTGACGCCTTGCAGGTTAATTTTCTCATGGGCAATATCTTACTTCACCCACTAGTACCATAAATAACTATTTTATATTTAGAAATCAATATCGTGATTTTTAAATATCTAATTCTAAAAGTACTGTAACTACTATAAGTAAGTGTATCTTTAATTTTTGCACAAAAGATAAATAAACTCAGCGCATAATCTATTTCAGTAAAAATTTGGATCAGCCATTCTTTTATTACCCGTTTGCTATTTGATTGATATATTGATACTTTTTGACATTTGAGTTAAATTAGCTGTCATATTAGGTCACCCTGTGGGGCGGTCCAGCCTCAATAAATGAAATAAAACTATAGCCTCATCTTGTTTTTTGATTTATGTGATTATCTCTTTTATTAAATGACAGTGCTTCAAAAAATAGTTTTGGCGGTCAGACCATTTTTATCACATTAGACGCTAAAGCTTATATTTCTTATTTACTTTGATTGATATTTTTTTTTCTATCTTCATTTGTTTCTTAGTTATTTGAATTAAAAGATTAGTATTTATATATACAGGGTTACTCAGAAATAAGGGGTGATTTTAAATTAAAATATAAAAAAAAGTTCGCATAAAGTTTGGACTTGAAATAAGCCCCAAGGGAGCTACGATTCTCCTAAGGGTACATATTGTTGTTTATTGTTTATTTTTAACCTCGTACTATTCTACTTAATTAAGCATCCCCGAAGTCCAGGACTTGTGTGGGCTAGTAGTAGAGGGAACCACCGGCTTTAATTGACTTTCGAACCAATATATCTAGGGAGTACGCCTTCGCCAAATTTCAAGTATTAATTAACTGAAAAAGGCAATCGGCGTCAGTGAGGTTTGAACTCACGATCATTAGCTCAGTGTCAATGCTATATCGATGCCTTAGACCGCTGAGCTAATCTCCCATATGAAAAGTAGTTTTTATTTAACATATCTATATTTTTTATTTGGTTTGGTGGGACGTGCAAAATGGGGGAGCGATGTCACTTTTTTGCCCTAAACTTTTTTATCTGTAGATTTTTTGACATTTTACCAATAAGATATACCTAATTCTTTAATTAAAAATATATAAAAAATGTACTCTTTATGTAATCACCATAAGGCAAATCGTCTTCGATAAAATTGTACTTGGAGAGAATATTTTACGTTCTGAGTATCGAAAATAAGCTCTTTTGCCAGTTTAAATTTCGATACTGCAGGGAGATTTTACATTCAAAACTGTGAACTGATTTGAAAATCAGTTTAAAGAGTACTATGCATATATGGCTTTTTAAAAGCGATTTGTGGATATTTGTGTACAGTAAGTTTTTTTCATAGTTTTTGATGTAGTATTGAAATTTTTAGTGGCACATTTTTTAGTTCATATTTTGGATGCTCAGAACGTGAAATTTTCTCTTTAAGTGAGATTTTATCTAGAATGGTTGGACCTACGCGTAGCTACAGTTTACATAAAAAGTACCTTTTTCATGTATTCTTAAAATATAAAAATCTACAAACAAGTTTTTGGCAAAAAAGTGATTTGCACGTCTCTGGTTAAAATTGCCAAATAAAATATATAATACATAAAATGATAGCCTTTATCAATGTCAGGGTATGTGCAAACATTCTTTACTGTGCTCATAGGTTTCCATATATATATATATATATATTAAATAAAGACTACTTTATATATGTACGCTTAGGAGGGTTTGGGGCTCATTTTAGAAACTTTTTTCATATTTCTTACTCACCCCTTAAAATTATCGAACTTATTTCTAAATAACCCCTATAGTTTATTTACCACCAATATTCTTATTATAATATAATCCCTATTTTGTCATACTTTTTAATTGTGATGATTAAATAGTTATTTATATACCAAGGGACTAAACTGGCTGTTTTAGTCCCGCTGCATTAGTGTTTCCTGAGCGAGCGTAGCGAGCGAGAGAAACAGAAATGCAAGGGACTAAAACAGCCAAGTTTAGTCCTGAGGTATACACACTATTTTTTGCAGGACCAAACATAATTTAGGTAGATAAAATTAAAATTAAAAACCACGCGTCTAAATTCGGTTGTTTTATTTTCGTAATTTAATCCAGATGCCTATAAATTGCGAAAAGTCAGTTTCATGGCTATCGCGATTTCACTTGTTTTTTAATATGGTTGACACAAACGTCAAAAAAATGGACGAAGATGATAAATTTTAAGTTATGTATAAATTTTTATAACAATGATATTTTTAAAGGTTTTCTTTGTTAAAATCAAATAAATTGGTTTGAATCGCTAATTTATTACAAAACATCACCAAATTTTTGAACCAGCAAAGCACATAGGAAGTATAATATTTTAATATTATCAAGGTTGCCGTGATTTTTATTCCCTTGGGAGAAAAACGGCAAGTTAAGTCCCGAAAATGAAAGCGTAAAATTGTATTTTAGTCTTGGTCGTGCAAAAATTATATTTGTCACAATAGTTATTTATAATACAAGGGCGAAAATTTAATTTTTTTGATTAAGTAGGTTTTTAGAAGCCGAGGGCCGGCCCGAGGGTAATAAGAAATCGAAATTTAACGTTTTGCCCGTGTATTATACAAAAAATTTTATTCGATTGTTACTAATTATAATATATTATTAAAATATACTTAATTTTAAATTGCAAAAAATATTTCTTTTTATTGTCTTATTACTTATCTAGTTATTCATGACAAATTGCTATCCAAATAAATGCTAGAAAATAATTAAATCGCTTATTTTGCGTGCGGTTTCATTTTCAAATTAGCTTGTGTTGTATTTGATTAATTACTGTTAAAATGTGTCTGTTATGAAAATATTAATACTTCTGAAACCATTCTATGAATATTATTAAATATCGAAATTGATTTTACAATTTTAATTTTGTGTTTATAATTTATTTTAGTGGAACAATACAGTTTAATCGGTTAACATATATTTTGAGGTTATGTTATAGAAGAAATTTTTATTTTGTATGAAATGATCATAATAACTGTATCTGGTCAAAACCAACATATAGTTCAAGACCAAAAGTGACCACAAGGTCATATTTCTTTATAAATATTACAGTAAAAGCAAAGCATCTTCTTTTAAAAACCTTAAAAATAACAAGTTTTAGTTAGCGGGCGAAGAAAACTTTTTGCCCGTAAAACATGAACAAAAAGTGTCGCTTTTAAAATCAATCGAATGAAAATATATATTTTTTTCTTGGTGTACTTTGGTTAACAAAGTTATTCACGAGCTCTGTCTATGATATAATAGGCAGAAAGTGGAAATAAGATGGAGGGCGCCCCTCATAATTACAGCGAGTTAAGGGAATCAGAGACACTTGGGGGCAGATAAGACGCGACCGGAGATGAGGCTCTATAGAAACTGGTGGGTCGAATGCTTTGGCAAATTTTCAAGGCTTCAGCTTCATATTGATCATTTAGTTATGATTAAACTTTTTAGTTTGTAGTAACGCTATAAAAAAGTACTATACAGTGCGGTCCAAAAGTCACCCCCTCATCTTAACTTTTAAACGAGTTGAGATATCGACTTAAAATTTGGAACTTTTAAATAAAAATACTTAAGGATACTTTTAAAAATTAGCTATATATAACATGCTAAGCGTCAATTCAATTTAAACAGCAATTATTGCAAAAAATTTACATAACAATTTTTATTAAGGACTGGTACTTCGAACTATTGGCATTTAATAGGTATCATCAATATAGGGCGGATTATTTAGAACATGATTCGATACGACAGCTAATTACAGGTTCAGACTCATATCAATGTTTATGTGATGTAAAATTTTAAATAGACTTTTTTAGACACCCTCCCCCCCCTGTCACAAACTGTAACATTTTATGTGACCCCTGCCCCCTAGGCGCGTTACGTAATATATGGACAGCCCCTAAACATGCAAAAAAAAGTAGATTAAAAGATCCATTTGACTTAATTTTTTTAGGAAAAGTTATTTTTATCCAATACCTACATTCATATAAACACTTGTTTCTAGCACTATTTTAAATATCAAAAGTTAAGTTTTTTCCACTAGTGACTAAAAAATGTTTTGCTCGCTCTCTTGCGTATTAAGAAAACTTAATCTTTTTGTCATAATTTTATTTGCCAAATTATAGTTTTTTATTATTATTTATTAAAGGGTGTTGAATAAAATTTAATTCTAATCTCGTGTATTAATTAATTTTATAAAGTGACTCAAAACTTTGTATATCCGCAAACATTTTAAGTAGTTTAAATGTTTTTCTTGTTAAAGGTTGAATACCTACCTTTCTGTCTTAAGACCACTTTACACGGAGCAATTTGTACGCAAGTTTGATGCTATGCAAGTTTGCTGCCAGATATAGCATGAGGACAATTGGACATTGATTTGCCTTTTCACGGAGCAAGTTGTACGCAAGTTTGGTGCTATATATTGCAAGGTAAACAGTGCTGCCAACCAGACAATTTTGACGTGTCTCTGCGTTTGTTGACAAAAACATAACCAAGCATTTGCTTTTTTAAGGAAGTTTTTTAGTTAGACAGACCGACCTATTATTAATAACAATAATTATTAACATGTGCAGTTGCTACTATTTTAGTAAAATGAAATCGATTTGGTAACTTTTTTTCCAGGTTGGTATCACGAAAAAAACCATAAAACTTGCGTGAAAATCGCCGAAAAATAGAACATGTTCTAATAATTTGATGGCATGAAAATGGCCTCAAACTTGCCTGAAGGCATGCGCAGTGACTGAATCATTCTTGCAACAAACTTGCATAGCATCAAACTTGCGCACAAATTGCTCCGTGTAAAGTGGCTTTTAGAACGACAGACCGGATGAAACTTAAATCAGGCAACAGTGCTTGGTTTAAGTATCTAGATAGTTATACCGACTATTTAAAATACTAAAATTAATTCAAATAATTATATGATTTTTTGGAACCAAGTACTAATTGAATTATTTAAAATTAGTTAAATTTGTTTATATTAGGTATTTTATACATGCAAGAACTAGGTATCTAACACACAAGTATCACAAATACTTTATAAAAGAATATTTTTTCTCTGAGTACCTTTAAAAATAAAAAAATCCCCCAAAAACAAAAGTTATAGGGGGCAATTGTATTTTTAAATTGTAAAAAACTTTTATCCTAAACAACTTTTTCCATAATTTTTGGTGTTGTATGCCCAAAATTTTAAGTTCAACAGGTTTTAATCGTTACATACCTAAGACTCGTATAATTTTGAACTAGATTTCCTTAATTAATTAGCATATACATATCGGATTCTGTTTCCTTTAATTTTAGTTTCAACTTTCATTATCAGATGGAGCAGTGATGTCGAATTTTCCTTAAACACTTCGACCAATAGAAAAGGGCCCCTTATGTATACTTTTGTATAAAAAAAAACAAAAATTAATTAATTTTATGGATATATCGATGGTTGTTTTCAGTGAGTAAAATAGCATTTTACCTATTGAAATTAAATCCTGATGCAATAAATACAAATAACAAATGTATGTTTGAGGTTAAAATAATTAAATTCTTTTGTTCGCAGCAAAATAGAGGTGTTGGATAAAACGTACAAATGTTTAGACAGTCTTCATATTTCTATCACCAGGTGACAGATGCACTCAGGGAAGCTGACAAACTCAGCAAATGGCTTTAAGGGTCACTATTTTTCGTGGATTAAATATTAATTTACTCACATGTACATACTGTTTAGGTTAGTTTATGCTTCTTTAGCTTCGTTAATTTTTGCACAAACTAATTAATATCCAAACCGAACAAATGAAAATAGAAAAAAAAATTATTTCTGACGATGACGTGACCTGTACCGTACAGGTCATTATAATTTATAATTTTTTTGATCTATTGGTTCAAATAAAAGTTTATTTTAAACATTATTTTACAGTTCTGTAAAATAGTGTTTAATGTAATGCTTAAATAAATTAGTCAGTAATTAGTTCCATGTTATGTTCGGATATATGAAAATAATGCTCATAATTTAAATGGTAAGTTTTTAGGTTAGGATCACTATTCAAAAACTTTTTATATTTTATATGTTATAACAACCCATTTGTAATTTTTAGCTTTTGATAAAGCCCTACATTAGGGCGAAACGTAAAGTACTGAAAAGTGACGATAAAATTTTGCCAAAATTAACCCAAAACATATGTTTTTATTTTTAATTAATTTCTGATAATTTTTATTGCAGCATGCTATTAGTTTCCCAGGTATATCCATTAAAAAATATTGGCACTAATCCAGAAAGTATACACGTTTCAACTTGTTAAACATATTTTTTATTACTCTATGTCTATCTTGGCCCTCTTCTTTCGGACATCACTTTCTAAAGGACGCTCTGGCGCCTTATTCTAAGAAATTATGATTTATATAAACGGGAATAGTCTGGATTATGGGAGCAAATTATGATAATGTTTTGATTTATGAACAAGAATGAGGGTTCTTGAATTTCTACAAAAGATTTCCCTTTTTTATTTCTAATAAATTTTTTGATTATGACATGTTTTTCTCATAAATTTTTATATGGGTAGCAGAAAAACGAAAAAATATTTGTTTTTTAGTTGATCGTAAAAAAATGTATATTTTGTGTTATACGTAAGCTTGTATTGAATTATGGGAAAGAGTTTTTATAAAATAATTTATAAATTTATTTATAGACTTTTCTTGACCAAGACCAAGACTCGCGGATTTTAAGTAAGATATTTCCTATGATTTATATTATGACTATTAGGTATATTTTCCATTTATAAGGTTAAGGTTTAAGCAATAAAACAATTTATAAAAATACAACTTGGGGCCATACTTTAAATAGGTAAAGCAAAAGTTTGCAGTTTTGAGCGATACCCCCTCCCCTAGTAACGCATCGTAAAGCCAAGTACTACCCTCTCACCCCTAAGCGTGTCAAGTATTTTAAGTACGCCCACTAAAACAAAAAAACTATAAAATTTTTAGTATATAATGCTATATATCATATCCCATTTTCAATATTTACAATAAATAATTCATAAAATAAACTATGTAAATACATCTAAATACTTCTAAAGGCAGGATTTCTACTTTCTTATAAAAGGAAGTATGGGAACGTTCAAGTATTACGTAACGCAAATTTTGATAATTTTGGACCCCCGCCCCCCTGTAACGCTATTTTCCTATACCATTAACATGGGCGTAACACTCCAAAATGACCCCCCCTAGGAGCGTTACGTAATACTTGAACGTTCCCTATTGTGAGAAAAAAAATTTTGCAGCAAAAAAAAATGTCTGTCTGTATCCACGATAACTTAATAACGCTTTGAGCTAGCGACTTGAAATTCGGTATGCAGATGTATTTTTATATTATCTTGTACAAGTTCGTACACTGATAAAAAGGATTTATTTGGATATGGACAATTAAATTATTTGGTTGTGAGTAACAAATTTTATTTGAGTCAAATAAATATTTAGTTCATGTAAACAAATATTTTAATTTTAAAATGATTTATTAATGGGAACAAAATAGATTATTTTGTTCTGGTCGTAATCTTTTAATTACTATTTATAATGGAAGAAAAATTTAAAAAACACATAAGACTTTAAATAAAACTAGTAAAAAAATGTTATTATAATTTTTTTTCCAGCGCCCTTACCCTTTTTTATTTTTCACTATAAAAGAAAAAATTGAAAATCACATAAAAGGTAAAATAAAATTGCACAAAATATGTAATTATAATTTTTTTCCAGCCGTTTCCCTCTCTCCCAAAATCTAAAAAATTGTTTCTGGACATAGCTTTTTCATTATTCATAATAAAAGAAAACTTTAAAAACCACCTTAAAGGTAAAATAAAATCAAAAAATTGTTTAATTTTTCCCCTCTCTCAAAAATTTAAAAAATTGTTTCTGGACATAACTTTTTTAGTACCTATTCACAATAAAGAAAATATTTAAAAATAACCTAGAAGGTAGAAAAAAATTCTCTCTTACTTTCATCTCCCCAGAATATTAGCAATTGTTTCTGTACATAACTTTTTTTTATGATAAAGTATTCTCGCTCACTCAAGACGACTAGTTTAAAATTTAATTAAAATTAAAAAAATATTAATTATACATTCTATCTTTCTATTTCTCTCATACGGAGTGTTATTGGTAGTCTGCGCAACTTCGGGATGCTGGCCCTCGTCAGTATCAATACTATGTACGATGATTGAAAAAATAACTAAATATTTAATTAAAACTTCTAGTTGTATATAAAACAAAACTGTACCTTTAAAAACTTCAGTCAAGAAAAACCATGTCATCACCACCAAAACACAGCATCAACTGATTCGGGGGTTTCTAACGGTTTTTTCTCTCACCTTAGAAATCAAAAAACCTGTTTTCATTCAGATAAATACTCACGTTTTATAATCTAGTAGTGGACAGTGGTCAGCAATGTTACTATAATAGCCCTCAGTAAAACTAAGGCCGTAACTTCGTAAGCCAAGAAAAATAATTTAGGTATTTAAAAAGCATTTAAAGGTTTTATCAAGGGGGGCATTGAAATTGTAAATTTTACAACATCATGTCATTTTGATAAGAGATTTTAAAAGTTGGGTTAAGCTTTTGACAAAACCCGTCCAGGGTAAAATACAGTAAGTACTGGATTTTTTGTTAGTTTTTTGTATTGTATTATTTAAATTATTCTTATAATGCTTTATGATTAGAAAAGTTATGTAAATTAGGTTGTTTTATTTTTGCGATAAATTTTATTCTACTAATGTGAATTTTTAGAAAAAAAATCAAAGCGGATACTGTGTTTTTGCTTTAATATGTTTTGAATTTGATAAATAAATAACCTTACTTTAAAAATTAATTCTTACCTGTCAAACTAAAACTATGATGTAAAATGTACACACGTCGCTGCGCGCTGTGCGTTATCTTTACGCATGCTCGCTATTTGCTTCCTTATATGACTATTATTCTATTTTTTATGTTAAAAATATAATACAAATAATAAAATATAGATTAAGATTCTTTTAATTTAAATTTTTATATAAACTTAATACAAGTTTACATAAAATAGGGCAAAATATAATTACAAAATTAAACAAACAATACCAAAAAAATACTGTTGCTTTCAATAATTATACATTCTTCTATAGTATCCCATTTTTTTAAGTTTCTTTTTTGAAAAATGAAAAAATTTCAATAATTTTTTTTTCAAAAAATACTTTCTTCTATAGTTTATTCCATTTTTTTTTGAAAAATTTAAAAATTTTCAAAAAAAATTTTTTTCAAAAAAAGTTCATTAAAAAAAAACGAAAGAAAATTTTTTGAAAAGAAATATTTTATTTTATTTATAGCAAACACTTATTTTAGCCAAATTATTAGAAATATAATTTTATTACCAAAGTTTTTGTTTGTAGATAAAGTATATTACCTCATGCGAGTTGTAAAGCAATTACGCACTCGTGAAAATTAAGTAAAATGATAGTTTGCACACATATATTTACTTACTTACTTTCTCAAAATTTCATCTCCTAAAATTTCCCGGAACATATTTTTTTTTAATAGTTTTAATTCCGAATTCTTATATATACAAATGCAGAATATGGCAGCATCGCAAATAAGGGAGTGAGAAAGAATAACACTCATTGCGGTACCTAATAATTGCGTATGTTGAGTGATGCGCTGTTGTCTAATTTGCGATAATATAATCGGGTTTGAAATTTTTTTATTTATTTATGTTTTTGACCAATATTCATAAATAAAACCTAGAAAACAGTTTATTTTTATAATTTTGCATTTTTTAATATTAATACCCATACGTACAGAATATATAAGAATGCAAGAATTAGTTGCAAACAATTCTTTGCGGCCTTTAGTCTACATGGGGCAACGTTGCATAACTGGTCCAGCGACTCCCGCAGACAATGCATCGCAGCTTCACGGTGTCTAATCAAAGAACATCTGCCGGACTCGCGCGTCCACTGTCCACCTGAAGAACTGGTTATGACGCTGGGATATCCTGAGGAATTATCCTTGCGTTTTCGTATCTATAGATTTTAACGGAATCGCTATTTTATTAGCCTTTTCTATTTGAGTTGCATTATTATAGCCTATAATAAGTGCATTTTGCATAAGCACAAGAAAATTTATTTTTTCTTGGGTTGGCAATAGGACAAAGCGACATCGCTTATAGTTTGGAATTAATTTTATTCAATAAAACTATTAAAAAACACGTTTATTACAAATAGAAAGATTAACCATTATGAGAAGCAAATTTAAACTTGATAAAATTCAACCCTCTCTACTCAAAAATTTTATTTATCTAGTGGATCCGGATTTCGTGAATGTCTCTATTTACATCATCAGCACAAACAGTAAATAACACTAAAATAGAATGAAAAACTAATAAGTACACATATAAAAATTAAATTATAAAATAAACAATAACAGTATAAATTAAAAACTTACATAATTACAAAGAAACTAGCACAAGTAAAAAAGGCAGACTAACATCTCTACTCTAAATTTCTCTACTCCCTAACATCCCTACTCCATAACATCCCTACTCCACAACAACTATACTACGTAACATCTCTACTCCATAACATCTCTACTCCGTAACAACTCTACTCCACACTATAGACACTCGATTAGCCACTTGTCTTAACTCAAAAGAATATTTGTCATGCTAAGTCACTGTCAAAAATGAATTCAGTTTATTAATTACTTACATATTAGCGCATGTTAAGAGTACGCGGTCATTGTTGCTTTTAGAATAATTCATTCATGATTGTTCTAGATTTACATTTAAAGATAAACGTTTTCTAGGAAAAAAATAAAATAATCTAGAAGAAGAAGATTCTTTGTTCTTTGAACTGCTCATTTATTATTAAGTGGCTAATAAAGTGCATATAGTGTGTAGTAGAGTTGTTACGGAGTAGAGATGTTATGGAGTAGAGATTTTACGGAGTAGAGTTGTTGCGGAGTAGGGATGTTATGGAGTAGGGATGTTAGGGAGTAGAGAAATTTAGAGTAGAGATGTTAGTCTGCCGTAAAAAAACATCGAACATTGAACAATTTTTTTTTTTATAATCCTTTATTTAGCTATTTTTACAACATTTTATACAATATCTTTTAATAATACATAAATATTCATACTTCTATCTAACATTTTGTTCTTTTTCGTTTAAAATGCATAAACTTTTTTTCCTAAATTGTGTATTTGATTGTTTTTAATTTTAATCATTCTACCGTCTCTAAGCATACAAATAAATTGTTGGATATCTCCTTTAATTTCTAAATTAAAATAGATCAGTGCTGAACAGTACCATACAAAGGCATTTTGATCATATTTTGAATTACATTTTAAATTAAATATATCCATTACTGATTTTATATCTATTAAGGCTTTCCCAATTTTTTTTTGAATAATATTATATACCCACTCCCATATATTTTTCGCATTTGTACAAGTTTTAATTCTGTGTAATATACTTCCCCACACGTGTTGCATAAATTATTAATTGATATGTTATGGCGTTTCATTTTTTCTCCCACTGTATATTTGTCATTTATTGCTCTAAATACCGAAGATCGCCACTTAGTACTAACAAATTTATTCTGACATACCTCCCATATAAAATTCCACTCTATTCCCGGGTATTTTTCTTCAATTTTTGTTTTTTTTTTGTCATTTTTTCTAATAAGTTATTATAAATATATTTTGTCTTGTAGTGTGTGTCTTTATCTAGATCCAAATTAAGCTCTCGCGTTATTTTTATGTAGTTTTTATAGAGTTTGTGATACATTTTATTACTCCCTGCAGCAAATATCCCTTCAAGAAGAGAGGTTTTAATTTTTGAACATTCCGGGTAATGCCTTTTTTTCAATTTCTATTAAACCCAAACCACCTTTTTTAGTAGTTTAACAATGAGAAACACATACATTGTAAAACATAAAACACAATACTAATTTAAAATGACAGTTAAGATAATTAAATCAAATATGGTGCATATGGTGACATCTATAGCTAAAAAAATGGCAAAAACGAAGTTGAGAAAAAAAAATAACAAAAACTTTTTTTGACAAATCAGTTTGTCCATAAGAATAGAGCTTGCAAATCTTTAAATACAGTGTTTTAAGATAGGACAATTTATTTTTTATAATATATTTAATAAATTTTATCTGTTCTAGGCACGGGTCGGATTGAAGTAGTCATTACCGGGGGCATGCAAAAATTAGAATTTAAAAAAACTATTTTTTCAAGTAAATAGACACACCAAGCGGAACGTCATGTTAATACTCAGTGAGTCACTTGGTCATGGTCCATGACTCATGGAGAAAGACTTAAAGTTTTTTTTTTGAAAATTGTTTCCCTTTTCAAAAATCGAATAAATAATAAAAAAAAACAATATTTTTGTATTAATTATTCGTTTTTTTTTACTAATTATTCGTTTTTTGAAAAGGGAAACAATTTTCAAAAAAAAAACTTTAAGTCTTTCTCCATGAGTCATGGACCATGATTTTTTTTTGAAAATTGTTTCTCTTTTCAAAAAACGAATAATTAATACAAAAATATTGTTTTTTTTATTATTTATTCGATTTTTGAAAAGGGAAACAATTTTCAAAAAAAAAACTTTAAGTCTTTCTCCATGAGTCATGGACCATGATTTTTTTTTTTTTGAAAATTGTTTCTCTTTTCAAAAAACGAATAATTAGTAAAAAAACAATATTTTTGTATTAATTATTCGTTTTTTGAAAAGAGAAACAATTTTCAAAAAAAAATTAAGTCCTTCTCCATGAGTCATGGACCATGACACTGAGTATTAACTGCGTCAACATGACATTCCGCTTGGTGAGAAATAGTTTAAAGTGTCTATTTACTTGAAAAAATAGTTTTTTAAAATTCTAATTTTTGCATGCCCCCGGTAATGACTACTTCGATCTGACCCGTGCCTATAACAGATAAAATATATTATAAAATATATTATAAAATATATTATAAAAAATAAATTGTCCTATCTTAATATACTGTATTTAAATATTTGCAAGCTCTATTTTTATGGACAAACAGATTTGTCAAAAATATTTTTTGGTATTTTTTTTTCACAACTTCGTTTTTGCCATTTTTTGTGCTTAAATTAAATATGCTTAACTTTTGTAGCGCTAAATTTTTTTTGCTCAATTCTTTTTTCATTTTTGTTAATTTATTTTTGCTAATTCAGTTTTTAGGTTAAATTTTTTTAGCTTGTTATATTTAGCGTGAAAATTTCTTTTTAATAAATATTTTTTGGTCAAAGCTCTAAACAAAAATTAAAATAAATACCAACTTGCTTATAAGTAGACAACAATGGTACCATCTCAAATACACCCTTATAATAATGACTAAGAACTGGTTTGGTTACACAAAGCCTTTGTGACGGTTTCACCGTGAAACTTTCTCGGGTTTATATTAGGATGAAATAAAAAAAACTGCTGCCAACAAAATAATACTTTCCATATAGGCCTAGATTCATTAAAATAAAAAAAAACAAAAAATTTAAAAAAAAATCAAAAAAAGTTTTTCAAAAAAGAAAAATTACTTGTGGTTAGAGAACTTACTTTAATTTTCTATCGCTATCTGTATAAAAAGTACAAAAATTTATTCGTCGATAAGTCTTGATTTTTGAACATAAGACTAGACTCCTGCCGATTTGACTCTAATCTTATATCGTCTTATATTAATTGTTTAAATTACACTCGTCTTGATTTTTTAATAGAAAATAAATATTTATCAAATCAATGATTAAAATTAATAATTAATTAACATTAATTATAAGGGAACGTTCAAGTATTACGTAACGCAAATTTTGATCATTTTGAACCCCCACCCCCCCTGTAACGCTATTTTCCTATACCATTAACATGGGCCTAACACTCCAAAATGACCCCCACCCCCCCTAGGAGCGTTACGTAATACTTGAAGGTTCCCTAACTAATAATTAAAAATAATTATAATTAATATAATTATTAAAAATAATTATTTTTAATATAATATTTATTAAATTAATGAACTTACCCATATGAGCATATGCATACGCAATGCGCATGTGCATATGCGTATATGCATAATGAACTATAATAAACTTATGCATGTATGCATTCGTGAATATAAGCACTGATACATTAAATGTTACTTTGTGGAAATTACTAGCGTTCATCGGTTCCATTTTAATAATTTTGAGAGGCGATTTACTAAATATTTTATTGAAAAGCATAATATCAAGAAAAACCTAATAAGGTTTTTTTCTACGACTGCTTTAGAATGTAAGCAAATTCACACACTTTTCAAATACAGAATGAATCCATTCTAGCTCTATACGCTATGAATATTCCGTATCAAGTGTTGGAATGAGCACATGTAGTGCCATCTCTTATTTATAAAAGTAAAGAAACCTGTAGCAAAATTAGCAAAAATATATATATTTTAACGTGAAATATTGAATAATTTAATGCAATTTAAAGTTTTGCGTTAAAATTACATAAAGTTTTTCTTAATATTTGACCAGTTTTTTATCAATTTAGTTCAAAAAAATAAAACTGCTCCATCTATTGTTAAATATTTAAACCTAATATCTGTCACAATAATTTGACATAACCTTCAATGTTTGCACATATTTACAATGTGCTAAAATTAAATTAAAATCTTTTTTAAGTACTGATTTGATAAAATTATTAAATAACATTAATTGCTTTATTTAAAAATATGTGTTTCGTTGCATTTACAATGTCAAGTCAAGTGTTTCATATTTGCAGTCGAAGAAAAAGTATAGTCTACAACACGTATTGAATAGTCATCCATATTGTCTATTCCATACTAGTTATAGAATATATTATTCTGTATTTTCTTACATGTATACAAGTTTATGATTCTCGGTCACCGAGACTCGATGGTACAACAGCCTCTAAGGCCCCCTTCCAAATCCATTTTTGGGTTCTCTGGTGTAATAATATAATTTTTCTATAGAATAATTTTTTAGAAAATTTTCTTTCCACCCTAAGTGGCACCCTTTATGTCATCTTTTCTGAAGCGTTTTGAATTAACTTATCCAGCTTATGCGTATGTTTGAATTCGTCACGTAGGATTGATTTTTTTTTGTATCTGCTGAAAATAGAAATGGATTTTACAGATAAAGATTTTTTGCTATGTGATTTTAATCACGTTTCTATCATGTTACATAAAAAGTTTTTTTTTTATTCAGTTTCATTTCTATAAACTAATTAAAAAAACTTTATTGGTATTTTTGTAAAAAGCAAAATTGAGATTTTTTTACAATAAAAAAAAAATTTCTAACTAAAAGAAGATTTTCAACATTTTACAAATAATAATTATCTCGTAATATAAATAATTACACAGCCACACAAAAAGAAAAAAAGGTCAGGAATTTTTTAAGAGACTATTGTATTCCTATGAATTTTGAGGCTCTGAATCCAAATTTGAGGTCAAAATAGCACCTCATCCTATTTGTTTTGGAGGTAACCTCAAAAAACCTTATATTCGAGCATGAAAATAAGGTTTTTTGAGGCTATCTCCAAAACTAATCCGATAAGATGCTATTTTGACCTCAAGTTTGGATTCAACGGCTTAAAATACATAGGAATACAATGATCTCCAAAAAAATACTTGCCTTTTTTTTTCTTTTTGTGGATATGGTTTTTGAATATCTTTTTTTTAGTTGCTAGATAAATTAAAGATACAATCAGGGGCGTTGCAAGTTGTTTGTTAGTTGTGGGGGGGGGGTATGAAGGTAAAATTTGCCGAATGGCTATGAAAAATACTTTAACCCTCCCCTCCCAAAAAAAGTTTAAAGCCTAACCCCTTTCGTTAAAAACATCCCCCCTGTAAGGAGCACATTTTAAAAGATAAAAATATCAAGAATATGAAAAAAAAAAAAATTAAGTTCTCATCTTAATCTTACTATAAAAGGCAGTAAAGTTGCCCCATTAGACATTGTATGTTTTATGGTGTTTCAAAATTGAACATTAAATATTTACACAGGCCCACAAAAAAAAAGTCTTGGATTCCAATATGATATTCCTACATAGAAAAGACGGATTTCTTGAACCAAGGACACGTGTCTTTGGATATGTTCAAAGCCATATTCTCTTGTTTCAAGAAAATGCCAGCCAACGAAGAGCAGAACCCCATAATCCCCTAACCTCATAATACCATAGCCGCATAACCTCAAAACTCCGTAACCTCATTAAGTATCATAGAAAAATCTAGTTTGGAAAAACAGAACAAATTCTTGAGTTTTTTTTGTGGAACATAGTCATAGGTAAGTAACTCTATAACCCCAAAATTCCCTAACACCATAACCTCAAAATCCCTTCACTTCGTAATCCCATATACTATATCCCCTTAATCCCCTTATCCTATTATGTGGAAAAGTTCGGTTAAAAAAATAATGAAGTAGACCTTGATTCATGACTTCACTCACAAAACTCTTATGATTTAGAGATCCGGACTTCTCCACAGAATAGGATGATGGGGTTAAGAGGTTATAATATATGGGGTTACGGAGTGAAGGGGTTAGAAGGTGTGATGGGATTTTAGGGTTATACAGTTACTTTTTCTATTATTTATTTACTATTCATAACTATGTTCTACAAGAAAATTTCACGTAATTGTTCTGTTTTCCCAAACCAGATTTTTCTACTTAATGAAGTTACGGGGTTTTAAGGTTATGGAGTAATGGTATTCTGAGGTTAGGGGATTATGTGGTTACGAAATTACGAATTTGGAGGAAGGGGGTGAAAGTGGTATGAAGTAGATGATTTTAGCGGTTTCAGTGTTTCGAGTGTTTTTTGAGGTTATGTCAAATCCTGAAGTGTAAGGGAAAAAATACATAGGAATAACATATTGGGATGGATAGGTGTAAGGGTTAAATGGGTTACGGATTTGGTTTCAGCGGGAAAAAATACATAGTAATAACATATTGGAATGAATAGGTGGTGGCCGTGGCGGTTTAAGCATTTGATATTTACCTCGTCACGGCTAGAGCGTGGGTTCGAGTCCCCGCGGTGGAAGACAAATTATTTAGTTCATGCGATGGGACATTGAGATTTGTATCCGACTGTACATTATGGCTGCTCTCTGTGTGGCATGGAGAATTGTGGCCGACTATTATGATCTCAGGGTCCTTAGCAAAGGATCCTAGGTCTACAAAGTATGGCTGCTCTCCTTGTGACATGGAGAATTGTGGCCGACTATACAGTAAGGATGCTCTCTTTGCGGTCTTATCCTGAATTGTTGAATTTGAATCTACTTGCCTTAGATTAAACTAGGTGGCAGAAATAATAGTTTGTTCAATTTCTATAAAAAAAAGAATTGTTGGACAAGAATTGTATCTATGCCTTACAAACAGTGGTTCGGAAGTCACTATAAGCCGGTAGTCCACAGAAGGTAGTATGCACAATGGGCATTTGGCCAGCGTGCAAGTGATATTATCATGCATTACTGTGGTATTAACCCCCTTCAATGTAACTTTGCAACAACAACATATTGGAATCCAAGACTCAGACAGTTTTTTTGTGGGCCTGTGTTATAATTTATCCGCTAGACTGGCAGCGAACGGATTCAGCTAATTTAATTAACACGTTGGTTTATCAAGTGCTCCCTTCTGATACAATTCAAATCCCCCGTGTTGCTTTTCAAATATTATAGGGACACGATGCAATTTAAAATATTCCTAAACTATTTCTATGTTTAGCACGTTCGCTGCGGAGCCACCTACGTAAAACTTTGTGGAGGACGGTACGAGACATATTTAACTCATATAATATTTTCCATTTGAACGGTACGAGTCTGATTTGACTCGTACACCATGCTTAATTTTTTTGTTTATAAAAACGTGAAAAAAATCAAAAGCGCAAAAATAATTAAAGAAATTTGTTTAATAAATATGTGCAATCCTTCGACAATAACAGGACTTTTTAACAGGACCCGGTTTCCATAATTTATCAAGATTTATTAACGACTAAAGAAAAAACAAATATTATTGACAAAATGCCAACAACGTAATATAAGAAGAAATCTGTCTCGAGGCATTGTCTTAGAAATAAACTCATTGCAGTACAATGGGTCTTTTGACCAATACAAGTTAATTTTTGGCACTTTAGTAATACCCATTGCTATAATTATTGAGAAAAATTTTTTCATTTCATCAGGATTAGTTGGTTGCCAGTTTTTGATACGTTTGTTCGTGTTTAGAGCATTTAGTTGATTTGCATATAGATTTGTCTCCTCAACAATTACGTCAATTAAATCGTCTGTTACGAAAAGTTGAAAAAAATCATAGGGGCTAACAGCAGAAAAGGGAGGAGAAAGCACATCATCTTCGGTACACAAGGTTTCAAATAACTGTTCATCTGATTCTTTTATTCTTCCCCATATCTCTTCTATGACGTTTGTTGGTGGCACAACAGAAAGCTCTGGTGTAGCATTGTCGTCTTCATTTTCTTTGTCCTCTTCGGCATCTTCGAAATCTACATCAGATGACTCAGAAGGCAAATAATCTATATCGTTAACGGAATCGTCCGAATCCTCTTCGAATTCCTCTTCCGAACAGTCACTTAAGGCTGAGGCCCTTGCTAAAGCCAAAAGTTTCTTACTTCGGTTAGACATTACTCACACGTGAACTCAACGCAAGAAAATTATAAACTGAGCTAAATAGTCTTATATTTTCTTTTTATTTATAATAGTCCAGACTTGTCGAATCTTGTCAAAACTTCGTAACGTCTGTGGTAAAAAATATATTTTATAAGCGGTACGAGACTTATATGACTCGGACTCGTAACGTCTTTAGTAAAAAATATATTTTATAAGCGGTACGAGATATATATAACTCGTACTCGTATCGGCTGTCGCTACAATTGTGTACAATTAAACGTTACGAGTTATATTTGTCTCGTGCAGTTTTTTAAGTAAAATACTCGCAGAAAAACAATACAAACCAATAGCTACAAATAAAACTAATATATCCCAAAAAATATAAAAAATACACAATTCGTTCGATACGAAAGTTTTACAATTTTATCTTCCGTCCCATAGGAAAGTTATGTACGAGACGCATAAGTCTCGTCCCGCAGCGAACGTGTTAGTTAGACGACAGAATATTTTTAAAAATATTTATATTTTAAGAACAAAAAAAAAATAAAAAAAAGGTACATTTTTGAAGAAGCATAACTGTATTTCTCAAGAATTTGACAAATTTCCAAGTAATACAGGTTTTATTCATGTATGGGGGCGGCCCAGGCCGCAAAAGTAAAATAGTCGCCGTTGAATGATTGATATTGAAACTGTTGACATTTAAATTCTAACCTTAATGTTGTTAAAAATACAAAGGTGTTCAATAGCACAGCCACCCAAAAAAAATCATTTTCCAGAGACTAGACCAGCGCATTTTTATATTTTCGGGTCGCTGAAACTGAATCTGAATTGCTCCATCAGGTCACAACTGGGGTCAATTTTTTTTCTATCCTTAAAAACATCTAAATTTAAGGAATTTTCGCTACCCTTTGTTAAGTGTAGAAAGAAATTTTGACCTGATGGAGCAATTCTGAGGTCAGATTCGGTTTCAGCGACCCCGAAAATATAAAAATGCATTAGTCTAGTCTCTAGCACATGATTTTTTTTGTGCTGTGCACAGGTTCCCAAAAAAAAAATCAGGTGCCAGAGCCTAAACCAACGCACTTTTATAGTTTCTTGGTCGCTAAAACCGAACTGAACTCGGAATTGCTCCATCAGGTCACACTTTTTTTCTACCCTAAAAACATCTGAATTTTTAGAAATTTTCGCACACTTTTTTAAGTGTAGAAAACAATTGTGACTTTATGGGACAATTCTGAGGTCAGATTTAGTTTCAGCGACCCCGAAAATATAAAAATGCGTTGGTCTTGTCTCTGGCACATGATTTTTTTTGTTTTCTTTGGGTGGCTGTGTAATATCTATAATACAATCTAATAAAAAATAGTTTATGATACAAGAACGAAAACTATTTTTAGGGCGACTACCAACGAACTAATAACTCTTCACTCTAGAATAGGCATTTCATTTGTAAAAACTGACAAAAACGTAGCCAAGATATACATTTGTCTGTCTTACTCGCACAGCTTTGTTCTAACAGAGACAACAATAACAGTTACTGGTAATTTAGGGAATCCAGGTTCCCGAATCCCGAAATCCCGAAAATTTCAAAAAGTTCTGGATCCCGATCCCGATCCCGAAAATTAAAAATGTCTCATTTCATCAGAAATTAATTATATTAAATAAATAAAATTATAAAATTTAAACCAAAAACTTTTATTAAAATAACCAGTATTAACCATATTTTATTTAAATTTATATTTTACTAAATTAAGAAAAATAAAAAATAAAATAAACACTAATAAAAGCAAGAAAAATTTTTTTATATACAAATAGTATGTGTGTATCACGAAAAAAAAAACAAATATTCAGTAAAATATTTATTATTTAAAAAAAACAAACTTTTTAAAAGTTAAAACAAATTAAATAAAAAGTTAAAAAAAACAAACTTTTTAAAAGTTAAAATAAATAAATTAAATAAAAAGTTAAAAAAACATACTTTTTAAAAGTTAAAATAAATAAATAAAATAAAAAGTTACATCTATAACTACCAAGTTGGTAGTACCAACAAAACAAAACAAACAACATTAAAATATAAATTCATATAAAAAAATATATAAAAGTAATTTTAAACAAACTTAAAAATTTTAAATTAAAATTATGTTTTTTATTAGCTTAAGAAACATATCTTTTAAAAAAATGGCCATGAGCGATCTCTAGATTTTTTCCAAACTTCTGAAAAAATTCAGGGATAATACTCTTAACCCTACCTATCAACAACGACTGAAAATTTAAAGAAATTCTGTAGGTCAGTTCTTCGAAAATGCTCAGCCGGTTTTCCAAGAAATTGTTTCGATAGGTCTATGAGTCATAGACTATGGCCTTCTTTAGGGGTGCATTTTCACCATCGTAAACAAAAAATATTATACGCAAATCACAATTACATATCGAGTAACCCGATTCGAGTTGAATAAATAAATTCTAATTTTTCGGGATTTTCAGGATTTTCGGGATTTTTCGGGATTTCGGGATTCAAAAATCTTCGGGATATCCCGAACTTTCGGGATCCCGAATTTCGGGACTGGAAACCCTACTGGTAATTGTTATTGTTCAGGCCACAATATACCTACTATTTGTTTACAAACAATAATCACCCTAAAAACGGATTTTTTCGACCTTTTATCTTAAACTAATATTTAATAAGAATTTTAAATGCTTGTTTAAATTTTTGCGATTATTAAATTTTAATGCTAACAATTTATTAATAACAAATACGGATTTACCATTGTATCTGAAATAATAGTCATCCCAATAAAGAAGCGTCAAGTTATGTCCTGAAATTAATTCCAGCAATTGTTGGCAAATACATTTTGTTACGCCACCATCTATTATTAATAATCCTGCCTACTTTATTGTTATAGTGGTGTACGAGTGAGCGTCGCGACGCTTCTAGTTTAATATGCACACCGCGCTGTAATATAACGGCCAGAAGTGTGCAAATATGGGCAATGATAACCAATATAAAATATATAATTTGGATAACCGAGAGAAACTTTAATTTTTTCTTATTTAGAAAAAATGTGTTTATCATGGCTTGAAGCATAGGTAAGGTGCGCTGGGGCTTACTGGACCTAAGGGGTAACTGGGTTATGTTTTCCCTATCAAACTATTTAAATGTTATAGCTGAAAGTCCGAACAAGGAGAAGATCCCCCAAAAAACAAAATGTTATGGGGGGTTAAACTTTTAAAACAATCGAAAAAAGCTGAAAGAAAATTCCGATTAACGTAAGCTTTTCAGGAAAAATTATTTTTATTATAAGGATCAATTCTACCAATTTTAAAAGTAATCCCCCCAAAAACAAAGAAGTTATGGTGGTTTAAACTTTTTTAAATAATGAAAAAACTAACATTGAAAAAAGATTAAATATTCAATTTTTCGAAAAATCAAAATTAAAAAGTAATGGTATATTGCATTTTCCCGATTTTTTTTTGAAAAAAAGTCTATCATTTTCAAAAAATTTTATTTTTTTTTTGTTTTTTGCAAAAAGAAAATTAAAAAAAATTAAAAAAAATCCAAACGAAAGAAATGCGTTCAAATCTTTTTTTTTATTCTTTTTTGTTTTTTTTTATTTTTTTTTCTACATTTTTTTTTATATATATATATATATATTTTTTTTATTTTAGTATATTTTAATTGATTATAAAACTAAATATAAAAACTAAATATAAAAACTATAAAAACTAAATATAAAAAATTTCATTTTTATAATTATAATTTTAAATATATTTATTTTAAGTTTTTTATTTATTTTTTTTTTTTTGAGAAATAAGTTGTTTTGTGTTTTTTGTTTAAATTTTTTGTAATTTTTATTATCAAATATATATCTTTTTCTTTTTTTTTTTTTTGATCAGACAAAACGGTGTGATTCTAAAAAGATAAACGATCCTGGATAATTATCATTATTACACCTACTTCTTCTTCTTCTTCTTCTTCTTCTAATTTTCTTTGACCTTTTTCTTTCGAAATTTGGCCAGCTCAGTATAAATTTGTATTTATACTATATCACTGCGCTTTTTTGGAGGCATTTTTTGTTTTTTTTTGCACCCTGAAATTCCTTTACCATTTGATAGTATCTTCCATTTATATGATTTTCAGCGAATATTAAAAAAATCTACCGAGCGCTTCGTTTTTTATTAAAAAAAAAATAAATGCTAAACGAGCTGCGAAGAGTAAAACAAGCCATGAAAATATGAAATGCTACGCATTCCATCATATACTATTCACAGTAAATGGTTTATTGCATTTTCCCAAATACTTAAAAAAAATAAAAAATAACATATTTTTTATTTTCTTTTTGCGAAAAAGGCAAAAAAAAATCAAAAAATTGTGGTTTTTTTTTTAAGTTTTTTTCTTTTTTAATAATTAGAAAAATGCAATATACCCATTTACTGTGACTAGTATACAATGAAGTGCGTAGCATTACATATGTTCACGTATTGTTTTACTCTTCGCAGCTCGTTTAGGATTTATTTTTTTTTTAATAAAAAACCGAGCGCTCGGTAGATTTTTTTAATTTTCTCTGAAAATCATATAAATGGACGGTACTATCGAATGGTAAAAGAATTTCAGGGTTTCCAAACAAAAAAAAATACCCCTAAAAAAGCACCGTGATATTATACACGCTGCGTTTTTTTTTTAAGTTTTTTTCTTTTTTAATAATTAGAAAAATGCAATATACCCATTTACTGTGACTAGTATACAATGAAGTGCGTAGCATTACATATGTTCACGTATTGTTTTACTCTTCGCAGCTCGTTTAGGATTTATTTTTTTTTTAATAAAAAACCGAGCGCTCGGTAGATTTTTTTAATTTTCTCTGAAAATCATATAAATGGACGGTACTATCGAATGGTAAAAGAATTTCAGGGTTTCCAAACAAAAAAAAATACCCCTAAAAAAGCACCGTGATATTATACACGCTGCGGTTTTGGAGGTAATTTACGAACTCGGACCGTCACTATTTTTTTTTGATAATCTTGTTATTTATAACATAACTAAGGATTTAAGGCCAAAAATTAAAAAATCTGACGGTTAGTTTTTTTTTAATTGTCAATTTATTAAAAAAAAGTGCACTTAATTATCCCCTTATAACTCAAAATTGTATTGATATGTAATATTTATTTTTTCATAAGAATAAAGACTACTTAATTCTCTATAAAAATGTATTTACCAGTTTTTTTTATATCTTTTGCCGTTTTGTCACAATACGTGATTAAATCTAGAATTCAACCTAAAAAAGCATTAAATTATTTTTCATTTATTTGAAAATTATACAAGTAGGTTGTTTTACATTGATACGTCAAATACACTTTTCACAAGTTATTACCTTAAAATCAAGGTGGCTTGTGTCAAATAAATATAAATATATAAATTGACAATTAAAAAAAAACTAACCGTCAGATTTTTTAATTTTTGGTCTTAAATCTTTAGTTATGTCATAAATAACAAGATTATCAAAAAAACTTAGTGACGGTCCGAGTTCGTAAATTACCTCCAAAACCGCACCGTGTATATGGTATTCTGGGTTATTGAACCTACTTAGATATAAGTTATAGACTATACTGTTTTTAAAAATTGATTGGTTAATCAAAAATCCTTCCACATCTATTAGTTAATTAACTTAAAGTTAATTAACTCAATCGTATCAGCAAGGTGTAATTATAATTATATATTCGCAGATTATGAAAGTTCTGATTTAACAGTTGATTAATTTAACTTGAGCGAACATCTCAGGGCCCCAACCCCCAGATTGGCGCCACTGATAAAGCCAACGGCAGATTCAGCAACCTCATCTCTTTCTCTTTCGAAGTCCTTTGTGAATAACGTAAAAGGAGGCCATGTTTTGGGCGGATCTTTTCAGGTTCAACCCTATTCTTCCCCTACTTTCCCTTGAATCCTTTTTTCGTCCTTGCGGTAGCTGGCGCTACTCTTTGCCCGGCGGAAAAAACTAAAACGAAAGGCAGTTTTAAACTTTTCTGTAGTCGCGCTACTCGGGTATAGATGGCGAAGGGCTCGAAAAAATCACAAATAAAAAAATCAAAAAGAAGCAAATAAAAATTACTATTAAAATTCTTGAATGAATGAGCCATTGTTTGATATTGTAAATGCATTAAAATCACATGTTTCAAGAGTGCGTTTGGTTTTTCAGAGTATTTTTTTTAATTTGTTGTTTCACTTTTGCTTTTTTTACTGATACATTTTATGGGTTTTTTATAAAATATAATAAAAAAATATTCTAGGTACACGAGCACCTACAGTACCAAACTACCTACTCAAGTTTCTCAAGTTACAGTACCTAACTACCTACTTAAGTTACTATATATTAATTTTTAGGGTTCCGTACCCTAAAAAAAAAAAACCGAACCCTTATAGGATCGCTTGGTTGTCCGCCCGTCTGCAACAGCCTTTTATCTCAGACCAGGGGCACAACATTTTTGATAAGGGGGAAAGCCTATTCGGCTTTACATATCGTCATCTAAAGGCTCTAACGGTCTAACTCCAAAACGTCATATTTTTCAGGAGACGTAAAAAACGATTTAAAACTGAATTATAGCAATTTAGAACTTTAAAACTAGCTTGTTCACAGGTAAAAATGTTTGAAATGTGTTAATGTATTTAAAACTTATCATTGTTATCTATTTTATATAAATTATTTGAAAATTAAATTTTAACCACAGAATCTAAATTCACTAATGGTCTAACTCCAAGGGAAGATAAAAGAGGATACCTATCGTATTATATCGCCTAATATTATTATAAAAATTTTATATTTTTATATTTAATATATAATATTACTACTAGGTAGGCATAATATATATACCTAGATAATATTAATATTATAAAATTTATACATTATAAAACCTTCATAAAAATAATTAAATCCCATGAGAAAAAAATATATTTTATTTTGTAACGTTATGTTATAATAAAAATATAATAATTATTAAGCAACATTCAAAACTTAAATACCTTATTTACATTTTTGTGGTCAATATTATTAAAATCTAATATTATTAAACAATCAAATATTATCTAACTAAATTCTAATGTATATTATTATACATAATTATGTATGTATCATAAATGTAACGAATCTTTAACAGTTTGCTGCATATGTTTTTATGTTTTTTGGATTTAGTTAAGTATTTATTATTATAAAAAAGATTTAAGTTATAATTATTTTAGTTTTTTTTTCTGAAAAAGACACTTAAACATAGGGTATAAACGGGATCCCCTGTTGTCGGGAAATAGTTTGACATTAGTGACAGTTCTCATTTAATTGTTTTCTCACAATCATATGATGGAGTTAGACACTTAGCGACTTAAAATATTTACATTTTTGCATTTTTTGAGGCTGATATTGGTTTAATGCAACTTTTTTTTTTGAAGTATGTTGGTAATCAGATAATGAAGCAAATTTGATAAAAATCTCATTTTTGAAAAATTTGGAGTTAGACAACTAGAGCCTTTAGTGGACGATATATAATTTGTCAATTTTTGACAGAACATGTACTAACACAGTAACTATTTTTTTTTGTTGGAATTGTGGTTTTGAAGTTTTTTTTTACAAATGGTATGATTTTGATATTAATAGTTTTTTAATCTCCAGACAACCCTCTGCCAATCTGCGAAAAGAGTTTTTGGTTTGGACTTTGAACCAAAAAATAAAACACCTTTTTGATTAAGGAAACCTGTAAGGTGGGTTCTGACCCTACACAACGGCCACATATGCTATAAAAGTAAAAAATTGCCATACATTTATGGGTTAATTACTTCCAATACATGGGAAGTTTACCACAATTTTTTTTATAGGTACACCCCCCGTAACTTTTAAACAGAATGAGATATAAACTTCATATTTGGAATATTTATATCACACAATAAAACTATCACTTGCCATATTTTTTAATGTTTATATGGTAAGGCGGCGCCAGGGGGCAATGAGGGACAATATTTTAAATGGCACTCTAGGTCTTGTGATAGGTCATTTTAAAGACTTAAAATTCTCTATTTAACTGTGTAACTATTTATTTTTTAATATTTTTGTTGAATTTTATTTAAAATTATTTAAATTTTTAATATTTTGTGCATAAATATTGAAAATTTTACATGAAAATAATAAATAATTAGTTTTAACATGCTAATACACCATGAATTAATAATTTTGACTTTTTGGGCAAAATTTGGATGTTATTTTTTTAAAAAATATTGAAAATTCCATAAATTTTGAAGAAAAAAATCTTTAAAAATAAAACTTAAAAATAAATAGTTACATGTCTAAATAGAGAATTTAAAGCTCTTTAAAATGACGTATCACAAGACCTAGGATGCTATTTAAAATATTGTCCCCCACCTCCCCCCTAGCGCCGCCTTACCGAATAAAAAATATGAGAAATAATAGTTTTTGTTGTGTGATATGCATATTCCAAATTTAAAGTTTATATCTCATCCTGTTCAAAAGTTAAAGGATGTGTACCATTTAAAAGAATAACCCTGTATAATTTAAGGTTAAATAATCCCTATGGTTAAGTCTGCCCCCTGTCTCCTAATTTATTTAAATAATATAAAATTATAATACAGTTTGTTTTTTATTTTAACTTCCAAAAATTATATTAATTAGCAATTAATATGCGCTACGCTCAAAGGTATCCAATAAAACAATGTAGTCAGAGTGGAAACCGGATCCGGTAGTAGAATTTATGTATTGAAAACAATGGAACAACAGTCCGATAGTGCTGCTATTAGATTTTCCTCACGCAGATTATCCGGTATGCCAACAGTGAGTCCGAAGTCTATGTTTTTGTTAAGTCGAGATCCATGTTAACTAAAATATATTTCTTGCGCTTATACACTGAAAATATAAAGACAAATATACTAACAATAACGGTATCAAAAATTATGTACTTAGCCATGATGTACTTATTCATTTCCAAGGGCGTAGATGAGGGGGGGGGTAATGGGGGGTAATTACCCCCCCATAGGCGTGGGCGCCAATTTTGTTTGCAGGGCGCCAAGTTTGGTAGAAACCGCCAGGGACAAAGCTTTTGTCTTAGGGTATTTTTTTGGGCGCCTCGTCATTTTTTTTTGTAGGGGCGCCACGTTTGGTAGAAACCGTCAGGGACAAAGCTTTTTTTCTTGATGGACTTTTTGGGGGTGCAATTTTTTTTTTGTAGGCGCACGAAGCTTTATTTTAGGGTGTTTTTTCTTTTGCTACGGGCGCCAAATTTGAGGCTTGAAAGGCCGGCCCTGGGTATTACCCTCCCCCCATAGAAGAAAAAGATCTACGCCCTTGTCCATTTCGCAGTTTAATTTAGCCCATATTTTATTTACTATGATTTAAACAGATTTTTTTACTGTTTTATAGGGAAAATTGAATCTTTACGATGACAACGTATGTTATTCTAAAATCAAGTGTATAAATTACAATATTTTTATACTATTCACAGCGCCTGCGCTAGAATAGTATTATACGGTAGTTTCGAATCTTCCAAAATTTTAAAAAATCGTCCTAGACAAAAAATTCTTGGAAAAATATTTTTTTTATCCGTCTGTCCGATGACACCATAACTTAAGAACGAATAATACGATCGACTTGAAACTTTTAAGAAAAATCAAGTTCTATGATAGGATATGATCCCTATTATTTTTGAAAGTAATCCCTCTGAAAACAAAAAAGTTATGAGGGGCTAAACGTTAAAAAAAATCGAAAAAAGCTGAAAAAAAAATCCGTTTAACGTAACTTTTTTAGGAAAAATTACATTTATTACAAGGATCAATTCTACCAAAAAAGTTATGGAGGTTAAACTTTTGTTTTAAATTTATTTTTTTTTCAGAAACTTTTCGTTTTTCTCAAAAAGAAAATAAAAATTTTGGTCACCAATAATACAGGTTTAAAATAAAAAATATAATTTGCAACATAAAAAAAACCGAAGGCAAAAAATATTAGGGGGCACTATAGCGTCCCTGAAATGACCAAATATCTTTAAAAATAAAATATTTACAATAAATAAATAAACAAATAAATAAAATATGTCCATTACTCAAGAAAATTGTGTTCATTACCCATACAACTATGACCAGGGTTTGTTTGTTTTTAACCTCGTACTATTCTACTTAATTAAGCATCCCCTAAGTCCAGGACTTGTTTGGGCTAGTAGTAGAGGGATCCACCGGCTTTAATTGACTTACTAACACAAATGAAATAAAAAAAATAAAAATAAAATAAAAAGTCAGTTTTTAAAATTAAATGTTTACATTTACATAATATAAAAGTATATAATATACGGTTTTAGTTAAAATTTTAAAATTTAAAATGAATTTATGAAAACTTAAAATACATGCGGTAAAAGTTAAAATATTGTCTTGGGTGCCCATTACTGGTACATATACCCTACTATTTAATTACACCGAAACACAAAAATAAATAATCTCGAGTGCGTATTTTGGGTCGCTGAATCTGAATCCGAGGTCAGAATTTAAAAGTTAGCGTTCAAAATGGCGGATCCAATATGGTGGATTAGATTTTTTAAAGTTGCTCGGATTTGCTTGAAACCTTTTACTCAGGGATTTTTGGGGTCGCTGATTAAGAATCTGGTGCCAGTTTTCAAAAATTCAAAATGACGGATCCAATATGGTAGATTATATTTTTTAAATTTTGTCGGAAAATTTAATCCGCCATATTGGATCCCCTATTTTGAATTTTGGAAAAGTGTACCAGATTCTTAATCAGCGACACCAAAACGTGGTCGGATTTAGGGGAGGGCCATGGGGGCCATGGGGGCCATGCCCCCCCAGCGAGCATAGAAATACTTTCAAAATTATATGTTTGGTGAATACGCAATTTTTTTTCTGATGGATGCCCCCCCTTAAAATGAAATAAATCCGCACCTGCACTAAAAACCCCCGAGTATCAAGCAAATCCGAGCAACTTTAAAAAATATAATCCGCCATATTGGATCCACCATTTTGAATTTGCACCAGATTCGTAATCAGCGTCCCCAAAAACCCCGAGTACCAAGTGTCAAGCAAATCTGAGCAACTTTAAAAAATCTAATCTGCCATATTGGATCCGCCATTTTGAAGGCTAACTTTTAAATTGTGAAATACGTAATAATTGACTAGTCTGGACTGCCTCACTCGAGATTTTTTTTTATTTTGTGTGCCGCTGTTATCTTTCAAAGGGTTTTCGATAGTGACTTTAAAACATTAAAATAAATATCGATATATTACAACAAAATATAAACTTTACAGCTGTATCATATTATCTGGTAAAATTTATTACAATCGCTTTTATAACCATTCTTAGTTCACATAAACCTGTCAATTTCACCATATCAGTTGCAAACTTTAAATTGATTAAACCTGCCAAACTATAACTTTCTATTTGTTGTTTTTGTCCGGTCCAGACGTAGTTAGAAACATAGTGTTCTTCAATATTTGATAAGCAAATTTATTACTGATCAAGCAAAACAGTGAATATAGGAAACCCTTTTGTGTTTAGTTAGAAACTACTCGATTAGTCTAAGAGCTGGTGACCATTTTTTATTTCATTATTTGCTGCCAGATGTATTTTATATACAGTGCGGTCCAAAAGTCACCCTCCCCCCTCTTAACTTTTGAGAGGAGTGAGATATTGACTTTAAATTTAGAACTCTTAAATAAGACAACTTAATCTATCTTTCAGCATATATTTGATACTTTCAGCTCTTAAAATATGGGCAGGGGGCATGGGGGGGAATTTTTTTAAATGGAAAGGGGGTCGTATGATACATTATTTTAAAGCTTATAAAATTCTCTATTTAATTTTTTTAATCGTGTTTTTTAAGGTTTTGATTTTTGTGCTAAAAAAATAAATTTTTAAGTTTTTTTTTGTAAATTTTTATTTATGTCAACTAAAATTAGTTTAGAAGTATAATTTACTTTTTTTCATCATGACAATAGGCATTTTTAAAAAATTGTTTGTTTTTTTCAGAGAAATTTTGACAAAAATACCCATTTTCGACCCTATTTTAAACCCAAAAAAAAAAAAATGTTTAAAAAAATAAAAAATATACAGTTAAATGGAGAATTTTATAAGCTTTAAAATGATGTATCACACGACACCCCTTTCCATTTAAAAAAATGTCCCCCATGCCCCCCTGCCCACATTTTAAGAGCTAAAAGTATAAAATATATGCTAAAAGATAGTTTAAGTTGTCTTATTTAAGAGTTTTAAATTTAAAGTTGATATCTCAACTCGTTCAAAAGTTAAAAGGGGTGGGGGGGTGTTTTTTGGACCGCTTTGTATGTCTTAATTTAAGACTCTTAAAGTACATTCAAATTAAGTTACTTGCAAATCGCCAAGTTTTGGATCGGGTTCCTTTGGATGATAAAAGTCTCGAAAAGGTGGTGAAATGGGGTCCCCGAAAAATATATTTTTAACTTACCGAGTCAAACAAATTACATTTATTACCTTTAGATTAGTCTATTTTCACTATACACAATTATTCACTAGGCTAAGAGTTAAAAAAAGACTTTAAAAACTTTATCTGATATATGTCAACACTAAAAACTCTCTTTAATTTTCATTTAATTAAAATGTCAATTCATATTTCTTTAAAAAATTAGGTAGAGGAAAGTCGCCTAATTTCGGATACCATTTACAATGTATTCAATATTTAATACTCGGTATTACTTTTTGATATTTTTTTTATATGACCAGATACAACTTATTATAGCGAACCATGATTTATTATAAAAGCAATTTTATTACAGTTTATTTTTTCCAAAAAACACGGTTAAAAAAAATCAGCGCATTTTTGTGCATTTGAAAAAGGGCTCCTAATTTCGGACATATAGGAAAAAATTTTTTCAAGAGTAGATCTGGATCCCATTGCTTGTTATTCCTTTACATGTAAGACGTAATTTAATCATTAAGCGATTTTCTACGAAATACTATAGGAACTATAATTTTAGATTCCCAATTTCGAATATCTTATTATCTTAGGTAATTTTCGTTTTTTCAAAATTGTTTATCTTAGTTTGTTGTATCATTATAAAAATAATAATTAATGGTTGGTTATCCTGAATAATAATTACCTTGCGGATATCCGAAATTGGGAATCAAATGCACAAAAATGGTCTATCCGAAATTAGGCAACTTTCTGCTTTTTAGATTAGAAATTTGTAGAATGTTTACGTTTTCAAATTGCTTAATTATGAATAGTGGATCAACTTAACTAACATCATAACTTACCCAAGACAGAATCACGAACTTTTATAACGATTATTTATAAAATAAACAAGCATAATAATGCAACTGAGCACAAAACTGCCATTTGCAATATAAACGATTTGTACTGCCATTTAAAGGGGAGAAGCTCTACCGTTATCATATTACAGGACGGATTTAGTTTGACTTTTGGCTTCACATAAAAGTAGGTTTCTGTTTACCTTTGCAGACAGTATCTTAAATACACTACTATCCGAAATTCGGAAACCATCCGAAATTAGGCGCATTTCCTCTATCACATTTTTAAAGACTGTTCTCGCCCCTTGGCCTCAGAATTATTGTGTATAACTATGAAAATAGCTTAATCTGAATGTATTAAATGAAATGAATATGACTCGGCAAGTTAAAAATAGATTTTTTGGTAGCTCATTGTCATAGCTTTTGGAGCTTCTAGCACCCAAAGGAACAGGATTCGGAGTCTAGCAATTTTAAAATAGCTTAATCTGAATGTATGATACTTTAAGATATAGGGGAACAGGGGGCACAGTGAGTCATTGGGCACAATGAATCGTTTACTATAACTCTACCAATATCAGTTTTAGAAACGCCGCTTTCTAATGGCGCGCTAAGAAGACGTTTCTCTAGATAAAGGGTCAGTTGCCGGCAAACCTGCGTGGCGTGTGTTGAAGCGAAGAAGTGGCTGCATAAAATAAATAATGAAAGTATTTTTTTTGTTAATCTGTTAATTAGGTATATTTGTACTACTTTTACGTAAATTCCAGTGTAATTTGGCATTTTATATTCTTTATTAACTCTTAAATAAGTGTGTTTACACAAATTTATCAGATATGTTTTTTTATGTCCACTTTGAACTGGTCTGGTTACTGGGGGGACACAGTGAGTCAAAGACCGATTGGACACAGTGGCTCATGATCCACTGTGCCTCATGGTTAAATGTTCCTGTATATTTATAATTAAAATTATTGTAGGAATTTTGCTTTCCCATTTTTAAAATTTTCAAAATTTAGGAAAGCCCTGTATTCGTGAAAAAATTTTAATTTTTTTTGCATTTTATGACGTTTTATGTCGATATAAATCAATTTTAAGCAAAAAAAAATTGTTGGTCGATTGGTCGGTCTGTCCGGGAAATCTTGTGGGTACGATAACTTAAGAACGCTTTAAGCTAGAGACTTTGGCATACAGGTATGTTACCAAAAGTTCTCGCTCGGGATTGTTCACCAAAAACAATCCCGAGCGAGAATAATATTTACAAAAATTTGAAAATTTCATTATAGGGGTTTTTAATATTGCTGAAATCGAATCTGAAAATAAAAAATCCAATGATTTTTTTGAAAATTGGTTTATGCAATATACAATCAATGTATACATTGTATACATTTAACATTGTTTTTCAGGGTCTTGATTTACGTTAGTTTATTTTGACTTTTTTTTGTTTTTTTTTTCTTACTTAAGAGTTTTATTTTCAAGGTTTTGATTTACCTACGTTAATTAATTTTAAGTTTTGTTTTTTGCTACCAAAGAGTTTTATTTAAGTTTATTTAACTATGTAGGTATCTAAAATAAACATTATTTTTAATTAATAAATTGAATTAATTTATTTAAATATCACGATTAACTGTACCTCATACTGACTCACTGTACCCCTTGCAGTGATTCACTGTACCCCGTACTGGGGGCTCAGTGAATGACATACTGTCAAAAAAGTACTTGTAAAAAATCATGGACTATTCATTTTTAATTTAAACCTGCAAATTATGTTGGCTTAAAGATCAATGAAACGTAGTATGAAAAAAAATCTGAGTTATTGTCAAAACTTTTAAAAATATGCGCTCTGAAAAAGTAAGTGACTCACTGTGCCCCCTGTTCCCCTATATAAAATATAGCCGGGAGCAAATAATAAAATGAAAATGGTCACCAGCTCTTCGACTAGATGTATTTGTCAGCTGGTATTAAGATACTGATAACATACTTTTTTAAAAGTCCAAATATTACTTTTATTCTAGAGTAATGTATGTCTTTCTGATATTCTGATATAAAAGTCCAAATATTACTTTTATTCTAGAGTAATGTATGTCTTTCTGATATTGTGATATAAAAGTCCAAATATTACTTTTATTCTAGAGTAATGTATGTCTTTCTGATATTCTGATATAAAAGTCCAAATATTACTTTTATTCTAGAGTAATGTATGTCTTTCTGATATTCTGATATAAAAGTCCAAATATTACTTTTATTCTAGAGTAATGTATGTCTTTCTGATATTCTGATATAAAAGTCCAAATATTACTTTTATTCTAGAGTAATGTATGTCTTTCTGATATTCTGATATAAAAGTCCAAATATTACTTTTATTCTAGAGTAATGTATGTCTTTCTGATATTCTGATATAAAAGTCCAAATATTACTTTTATTCTAGAGTAATGTATGTCTTTCTGATATTCTGATATAAAAATCCAAATATTACTTTTATTCTAGAGTAATGTATGTCTTTCTGATATTCTGATATAAAAGTCCAAATATTACTTTTATTCTAGAGTAATGTATGTCTAGAGTAATGTATGTCTTTATGATATTCTGATATAAAAGTCCAAATATTACTTTTATTCTAGAGTAATGTATGTCTTTCTGATATTCTGATATAAAAGTCCAAATATTACTTTTATTCTAGAGTAATGTATGTCTTTCTGATATTCTGATATAAAAGTCCAAATATTACTTTTATTCTAGAGTAATGTATGTCTTTCTGATATTCTGATATAAAAGTCCAAATATTACTTTTATTCTAGAGTAATGTATGTCTTTCTGATATTCTGATATAAAAGTCCAAATATTACTTTTATTCTAGAGTAATGTATGTCTAGAGTAATGTATGTCTTTATGATATTCTGATATAAAAGTCCAAATATTACTTTTATTCTAGAGTAATGTATGTCTTTCTGATATTCTGATATAAAAGTCCAAATATTACTTTTATTCTAGAGTAATGTATGTCTTTCTGATATTCTGATATAAAAGTCCAAATATTACTTTTATTCTAGAGTAATGTATGTCTTTCTGATATTGTGATATAAAAGTCCAAATATTACTTTTATTCTAGAATAATGTATGTCTTTCTGATATTCTGATATAAAAGTCCAAATATTACTTTTATTCTGGAGTAATGTATGTCTAGAGTAATGTATGTCTTTATGATATTCTGATATAAAAGTCCAAATATTACTTTTATTCTAGAGTAATGTATGTCTTTCTGATATTCTGATATAAAAGTCCAAATATTACTTTTATTCTAGAGTAATGTATGTCTTTCTGATATTCTGATATAAAAGTCCAAATATTACTTTTATTCTAGAGTAATGTATGTCTTTCTGATATTCTGATATAAAAGTCCAAATATTACTTTTATTCTAGAGTAATGTATGTCTTTCTGATATTCTGATATAAAAGTCCAAATATTACTTTTATTCTAGAGTAATGTATGTCTTTATGATATTCTGATATAAAAGTCCAAATATTACTTTTATTCTAGAGTAATGTATGTCTTTCTGATATTCTGATATAAAAGTCCAAATATTACTTTTATTCTAGAGTAATGTATGTCTTTCTGATATTCTGATATAAAAGTCCAAATATTACTTTTATTCTAGAGTAATGTATGTCTTTCTGATATTCTGATATAAAAGTCCAAATATTACTTTTATTCTAGAGTAATGTATGTCTAGAGTAATGTATGTCTTTATGATATTCTGATATAAAAGTCCAAATATTACTTTTATTCTAGAGTAATGTATGTCTTTCTGATATTCTGATATAAAAGTCCAAATATTACTTTTATTCTAGAGTAATGTATGTCTTTCTGATATTCTGATATAAAAGTCCAAATATTACTTTTATTCTAGAGTAATGTATGTCTTTCTGATATTCTGATATAAAAGTCCAAATATTACTTTTATTCTAGAGTAATGTATGTCTTTCTGATATTCTGATATAAAAGTCCAAATATTACTTTTATTCTAGAGTAATGTATGTCTTTCTGATATTCTGATATAAAAGTCCAAATATTACTTTTATTCTAGAGTAATGTATGTCTAGAGTAATGTATGTCTTTATGATATTCTGATATAAAAGTCCAAATATTACTTTTATTCTAGAGTAATGTATGTCTTTCTGATATTCTGATATAAAAGTCCAAATATTACTTTTATTCTAGAGTAATGTATGTCTTTCTGATATTCTGATATAAAAGTCCAAATATTACTTTTATTCTAGAGTAATGTATGTCTTTCTGATATTCTGATATAAAAGTCCAAATATTACTTTTATTCTAGAGTAATGTATGTCTAGAGTAATGTATGTCTTTATGATATTCTGATATAAAAGTCCAAATATTACTTTTATTCTAGAGTAATGTATGTCTTTCTGATATTCTGATATAAAAGTCCAAATATTACTTTTATTCTAGAGTAATGTATGTCTTTCTGATATTCTGATATAAAAGTCCAAATATTACTTTTATTCTAGAGTAATGTATGTCTTTCTGATATTCTGATATAAAAGTCCAAATATTACTTTTATTCTAGAGTAATGTATGTCTTTCTGATATTCTGATATAAAAGTCCAAATATTACTTTTATTCTAGAGTAATGTATATCTTTCTGATATTATTTTTTTCAACAAAATAATTGTCTGGTATAGAAACCTATACCTCGAAAAACCACCTGGAGCGGAAGGGGTTAAAGACATTCTAAAATAGTTTTAGAAAATATGTAGACAAAGATTGTTAAACTTTATGTTCTCGGAAAATTTAATAACTTCTGGTTACGATACATAATTTGCTGAAGAATGGTGTCTGGTCAATATAACAGTGCCGTGTCCAAAAATTGGATATTTTATTTATTTTATTTATTTTATTTAGTTTAGTATTTATATTTGGAGTACACAACGAACTAACAACTCTTCTCTCTAGAATTCGCATACCGTTAATATAAAGTATCACCAACATCTCGGTTTGTTTGTAAACAAATAGTAGGTATATTTAGGCCTGAACAATAACAATTACCAGTAACTGTTATTGTTGTCTCTGTTAGAACAAAGCTGTGCGAGTAAGACAGACAAATGTATATGTTGGCTACGTTTTTACAAATGAAATGCCTATTCTAGAGAGAAGAGTTATTAGTTCGTTGAGAGTACAACAATTACACTTCACTTCACTTCACATTTTGCTTTTTTTCTATATATTTTAATAACATTTTTAAATAAATACTAAATATAATTAAATTTTTATACGGAATACTAACAAATACATATGTGCGGTTTATATAAATAAAAAAGTTTTAGATTTAATAAAGTGACGGAGAGTTTACCGGGGGTTATCAAAAAAAAAAAAAAAAACATAATATTTGTAAGTATTTATTTTTAGAATGGCAACGCAATAAATTAAATTTATTATGCAAAAAACAAAAAGAAAAATAAAAAAAAATCTTTTTGCTTTAAAACATTAAAATAACAATAAATAATTCAAAATATGGTGGGTCTGCCTTCAATAACACCCCGTAAAATCTCCGTTACTGGATTCAATCTAAAACATTTTTTATTTTTACAAACCTCACATATGTGTTAGTGTTGCTTATAAAAATCTTTAGTAGGTACATATTTATATAAAATTTTTATGAAACTATAAAGATAAAATTCGAAAAAATCTCATTTTTTTAATTAGAAGCCTATAAAAACAAACGGATAAAGATATTTTAAATCCTCGTTTTTTGGCTTAGATCCCTAATAAAGAACCAATCAACGACAAAAAAACATATTTAGACCTAAATTAGATTTTTTACTACAACTATAGGCAATAAAAAAACGATCTGATCGAGAAAAACAAAGCAAGGTACCGAAAACAGCTCATGAAATAGGTATAGGTATAACATAATAATATTGGAAAAAAATTAATATCGTCCCTCGTGTTTTCTTCTTTATTTGTTATTTCTTTTATATTACACAGGCCCACAAAAGAAAAAAAGTGGGCTGTGCTGGGGTTGAGACCTAACTATTCTTATGTATTTTGGGATGCTGAATACGAATCTGTCATAAAAAAGGCACTTCGTCTGCTTATTTTGTTTCTACACTGAAAAAACTGTCTGGACCCACAAAAAAAGTGGTCTGTGCTGTGGTTAAGACCCACGGATTCTTATGTATTTTGGGATGCTGAACACGAATCTGCCATAAAAAAAGCCACTTCATGGGCTTATTTTGTATCTACACTAAAAGAACTGTCTGGGCCCACAAAAAAAAAGTGGTCTGTGCTGGGGTTGAGACTCACCTATTCTTATGTATTTTGGGATGCTGAACACGAATCTGTCATAAAAAAGGCACTTCATAGACTCATTTTTTTTTGTACACTGGAAAAACTGTCTGGGGCCACAAAAAAAAGAGTGGTCTGTGCTGGGGTTTAGACCCACCTATTCTTATGTATTTTGAGATGGTGAACAAGAATCTGTCATAAAAAATGCACTTCAATGGCTCATTTTTTTGTTACACTGAAATAATATGAGATTTTTACCATTTTAGACAGTTTTTTCAGTGTAGCAAAGAAATGAGCCGATGAAGTGCCTTTTTTATGACAGATTCGTGTTCAGCATCTCAAAATACATAAGAGTAGGTGGGTCTCAACCCCAGCACAGACCACTTTTTTATTTTGTGGGCCTGTGTTATTAGTGTTATCCTAATAATACGTATTGGATAGTATTGTATTGTATCTACGCCAATGTGGAGTATATAAACTGGAATTTTCTTAGGAATCCAATTACAACAAATGTTAAACAATTCTGCAGAGGAACGCCAGGCTCGTAAAAACGTCCAAGCAGTTGATGTTCCATGATGACCCATAAATAGAACGGTGGGACGTGATGGTGGACAGGGCCATTATCAGATACGGTAAGGGTGGAAATCGCGTAACAGACCTAAGAGTGTAATGAGGCGATGAGGTTGAAATTAAGCAGACAGACCCCGGGACGAAAGGGGGCCAAGACGGGCCCGATCAATACTCCTACCCCGGCAGCCTCAAGGATCTCCACACAGCTTCTCTCTAAGGACCAAGGATATTTCTAAGGATGCAAAATCGCTGTACCCTACGAATGCGCACAAAGAAGAGATTTTGATGTTCACTAGAGATGTCAATCGATCGATATGAATTTAGAGACTAGATGATTTAAATAAACAGTATGACATATATATTAAAATTTATTGCACCAAAATAAATTTAATCTGTAATTTTTAAGCAAAAGGTTTCTTTTCTATTCGTTGATGTTTTTTTGGGAAGAGGGTTGAAATTAATAATACTCAAACTATTTTCTTAAATCGTGACGTTTCGAGGGTGGTTTCCCTCGTCCTCAGACCTTTAATATGAGAAAAAAAAACAATATTAAAATTATATACGAACAAGTTTCTGTATAACCAAAATTTTGTTTTTGTTGGGTTTGGACTTTAAAACTAACTAAACTAACAAAAATTTAAACGCAGTTTGAATACACGTTAGAGACATACATATATACACAATATAATAAATAAAACATTATTAAGGACTACACAATACTTTTACAGTTATTAATAATAATTTATTACACAAAACGTATCAGCTGACAGACAATTAAAACAATACTACTTCTTCTTCTTGTTTTGATTGTCTGTCAGCTGATACGTTTTGTGTAATAAATTATTATTAATAACTGTAAAAGTATTGTGTAGTCCTTAATAATGTTTTATTTATTATATTGTGTATGTCTCTAACGTGTATTCAAACTGGGTTTAAATTTTTGTAAGTAGTTTTTAATGATTTTTGGTTAACCCAACAAAAACAAAATTTTGGTTATATAGAAACTTGTTCGTATATAATTTTAATATTGTTTTTTTTTTCTCATATTGAAGGTCTGAGGACGTGGGAAACCACCCTCGAAACGTCACGATTTAAGAAAATAGTTTGAGTATTATTAATTTCAACCCTCAAAGCCCAAAAAAACATCAACGAATAGAAAAACCCGGGTAAAAAAACACTAAGGTTTCTTTTTTATTTATTTATGTATAGTCGTTCTGACATATCATCAAAACCCTTTCATACCAATGGCATGGTCATATTAGAGTAGTAAACATACTACAGATAATTAAAGACTGCAGGGGAGCAATGACCAAAGTAGAATTTGTTTTATAACACAGATAATACAGGGTGTCAGGAAATAACGTGTGGAAGCTTCGGGAACCGATTCCTGGGGAGAAAATAAGAAAAAAAGTTTCTATGGACATGGGTCCGAAAATGCCTCGGAAAATGCTTATTGACGGATCTACAGCCCTTCAATGTTGGCCCTAAATAAGGTTTTTATTTATTATCTCAGGAACCCTTTGAAATATAGCAACTAAGTTTTGCATGTAAACTAATCTTAATAAGGCCCATATTCGTATGTTATTAAATAAATAAAAAAATTTCATGTACTTATTTTAACCAGTGGTGTGCAAAAGGTTTGGAAAGTTTTTAATCCCAAACTTTTTTCTGTGTAACTTTTTTGTAATTTTATTACTGAAACATGATTCCTTAGGTAAAAATCCATAAAAAAGGTCCTCTTGTTGTAATACTGTAGGATTAACCGTTTTCCATATGTGAGGGAAAATAAATGTTTTTTGATTAAAAAAATAAAATTAAATACAGTAAACAATTGTTTAAACTTAAAAGCTTATAAAAAAATAAAAAAAAAATGCGCCCCCGGGTGGGCTCGAACCACCAACCTTTCGGTTAACAGCCGAACGCGCTAGCCAATTGCGCCACGGAGGCTTGTAGTTTCCAAAAAAATATTTTTTACCAATGCTCGAATGTGTAAACAATTAACAGTTTTAAAAAGAAAAAAAATATATTTTTTTTAGAAAAGTAAGTTTTAAATGCTTAAAAAAAAAATACAAAAAGTAGTTATTGCAAGGATCCCTAAGTCGTACTTATAGGCTATAAATATACGCTAAACCTACACTGTAAAAAATACATAAGTTGACTACCTACCATTATTAGGTAGGTAGGTACTGACTAGAGGATTCACGATATATTGACTAAAAGAAAAGTCATAACTTGCCAAATAATGACTAAAAAAAAATTCATTGCTTTTAAAAATTAATTTGCTTTAAAAAATTTAAAATCAATGTTGGCAAATCGCTAATGTGGAATGATCTCATAGCAAACATTTGGTTTGGACTTTTTTTTTGGTTCTGGTGCTTAGAGCCATTTTGTGGTAATTTTCCAAATTAAAATTTGTAGATGGTGTTTTCAAATTATTTTAAATTTTTGACATATCGCTGGTTTAAAATTATAAGGTTCTATGTTCTATAGAAATCCCATATAACATAGAACCTTATAATTTTAACCCAGCGATATCTCAATTGGTTACAATGGCAACTTGATAAAAAACTGAATTTTGTTAGTTTCGTCACTGAAAAAAATATAAAAACAAATAAAGGTAAGTTCTCTCAATAAGCACCCTTGCGATTTTGGTCTTAAAATACTCAGGGGATGTCCATGAGCTATATTCCCAAAGAATACCTGAAGTGACAAAACTTTTGATTTAAAAATCCATAAACCCAAACCTTGCAACATGATATTCACTTCGTCGCAGGCCCATGCCGAAATCAGTTCCTGAACCAATTCAGCGCTGCATCCCACATCCACTGTCGAATTGTAAAAATCCACCTTGCAGTTGGCGAACTCCATTGACTAGTTGGAAAAATTATGCAGTTGATGACTTTTTTTTTAGTGGATAATTTTTCTTTTAGAAAATCGAAAACAAAAAAAAACATTCTAGCGGCATCACTGCTTCGGCATTACTGCTATCATGATCCGTATATTTTATATGGTGTTAAATTTTTTAAAATAATATAGCTTTAATCATAACGCAAATACAGTCTAGCTTCATGAGATTTGCTTCGGCAAAGTCCGGTTTGTTCTACATTAAATCGGACCCCTTTTCGGTGATCCTGGTCGGTATAACTTAAAAGATATAAGTTTATAAACAAATATAATTTATGGTTAAAATGATCGTTTCAGATGCCAGGAATAGTAATTAGCTTGCAAATTGATAAGACTGGAACTCTTTTGTCGGGGTAATTAAATATAGTCTGTGTCTTTAGAAATATTTTGCGCTAAAAGCCTTGTCAAATAAATTTAACTATTGACCTACCTATCATATATACACGGTGTATTTGAAATAGGGTCGGAAATTTTAACTGATTCTACATCATAAAATATGACAAAAAGTTCCTATAAACATATGTCTAAAAATGCGTCATAAGGGAGCTACGCCCCTTTGAAATTGGCTAAAAAAATCGGTTTTTATTTAATAACTCAAGAACTCTTTGAGATATATCAACGAGGTTTTGCACGTCAACTAATCCTACCAAGGCCCGTTTTTATGTGTTATTTTCATGTACTTATTTCAACCAGGGGTGTGCGAAACGGGAAGGGCTTATCAGTTTTTTAATAATAATTTTAATGATGCAATGTTATTCTACATCAAAAACTAAGAAAAAAACCTCATATACAGGTACTTCCAAAAATCAATCCTATGGAGCTATGGTCTCCTAAATATGTACCATTTTTAAAGCGCTATGGTAGCTTTAAAATCGTTTTTTCGACCTACATGTATGGAAACTTTTTTTCTTAGTTTTTGATGTAGAATAACATTGCCTCATTAAAATTTTGGTTTTCAACATTTTAGTATTTAATTTTTCGTCCTCGAACCGTGGAATTTCACCTTCAAATGAATTTTTCTCGAAAACGGTTAATCCTACAGTATTACAACAAGAGTACCTTTTTTATGTATTTTGAACTGAGGAATCATATTTCAAAAATAAAATTACAAAAAAGTTACACAGAAAAAAGTTTGGGACAAAAAACTGATAAGCCCCCCCCGTTTCGCACACCCCTGGTTGAAATAAGTACATGAAAATAACACATAAAAACGGGCCTTGGTAGGATTAGTTGACGTGCAAAACCTCGTTGATAGATCTCAAAGGGTTCCTGAGTTATTAAATAAAAACCGATTTTTTTAGCCACTTTCAAAGGGGCGTAGCTGCCTTATGACGCATTTTTAGACATATGTTTATAGGAACTTTTTGTCATATTTTATGATGTAGAATCATCAGTTAAAATTTCCGACCCTATTTCAAATACACCGTGTATATAAACTCATGAAAAAAATCACATTTATTCAGTATTACTTAGAGTGTCTCTATGTCACTTTCAAAAGTGAAAATGTAGTTTATGTGAGAAATAATTTTGAGAATTATTCTTGAATTAAAAATAGTTTTAAAACTTAGAAAAATTTTGAGACTTGTAATATTAGACATAAAAATAATTTTGAACACTTATAAATATTGTTTGGACTTTATGAACACTGATAGAAATTTTGAAGAATATTAATGAACTTTCAAAAATATTCTGTAAACTTATTTAAATGACTTATACGAAACAGTTTTAATATACACTAAGAAAAATGTGGACAATAAATTGGGTTTTGAAAATAATTGTGAATAGTTGGGATTTCCAACATAAAATGTTTTAATTTAAAAATATTTAATCGAAAACTAATATATAATGGAAGTTAGAATTTAGGGGCTTTGCATAGAAATAGGACTTAGAAGTAAGAATTGATCTTTCATGTTCTTGAAGAATTTATTCACATTTATTTGATATATTATTCTTAAGTTAAGAATCAATCGTATAATCTGTTTCCAAAGCGCCGCCTCACTGGAATACCCGCTCCCGAATAAAGTGATACGTGGTTAAGTATATTCTCCGCTCGGGTATACTTTAAATACGATAGAAGATTGGATGGCCAACCTAACTGAGTAAGTTATAATCAACGAACTAATAACTCTTCTTTCTAGAATAGGCATACCGTTAAAATAAAGTATCGCCAACATCTCGGTTTGTTTGTAAACAAATAGTAGGTATATTCAGGCCTGAACAATAATAATTACCAGTAACTTGTATTGTTGTCTCTGTTAGAACAAAGATGGGCGAGTAAGACAGACGAATGTTTATGTTGCCGAAGTTTTTGTCAGTTTTAACGAATGAAATGCCTATTCTAGAGAGAAGAGTTATTAGTTCGTTGGTTATAATAAAAGTTATAATCTCTGCTCGACTATAACCAAATTTTACAATTTATAACATTAGTAGAAAAATATTTATTGGTAAAAAAACCACTTCACAACATTAGTGATATAATTTTCGACTTCACAACACTGCTTAAACAAATAAACAAATGACTTTTTAAGAACTCTCTATTTTTCAATTTTTCTTAATCTTTGAGGAATAAAAAAATTAAATAAAATTTTTAAAAAATTTTTTTTTCAAATATATTGAAGGTGTCCTACCATACCTACTAGAAACGGAGCACTCCTTCCTCACCACAAGTTATTCCTGTGATCATCGAGAAGTTTCCGCTTTGTCACCTCCGCTCACATGAGTGAATCTTCAGGACCTTGTGAGCTGGCCGGCGCACATTGGATAGACTAAAATTTAAATTATCCTTTTACCATTCAAAGAAATTAAACAATGTTTAATAAATATATTTAGTTAAAGTTGCAATAGCTGCGTTCAATGGAAACAGCAAAACTCATAGAAAGCTGTCAAATCACTACTGAAAGCTATGATTAGTTTCGATTGACATATGTCGCTACAATAATTTCTCATCAACGTTTTGAGATGATTGATTTTTTAAAAGCGCGGGATTGTACTTTTTTTGGGTATTCAGCAGGTTGCTAGCAAAACTAATAATTTTATGAATTTTGATTGGTTTTGCTGTTTTTATTGAACGCAGCCAATGGGGAAGGTAGCCTATATCGTACCGGTCCGCAAATCGTACTTTTTAAGTTTTCTAACTTCGAAAAGATTTTTGAGACAACTTATGACCTTCAATTATAGCTAACTCGGAGATAAACCCTCGTACACAATTTGGTCGTTGTAAATTAACCTCAAGGTATAGATAAGATCGGTAAAAAAAAAAAAATTGCTTAAACTGATGTATGTATCTGCAAGTTTTTCTAAGGATATTTCTCTTCAGTGAGTACAGTTACCAAATTGTTTTATGTGTAATTACATTAATTAATATCAGTAGAATTAGCATATAAACAAAACATATACATATTTTTTAGTTTATACATTATTTCTTTCCTTTTTATGCAAAATAGGGAAGTTTCATAGCTCGTAGCGGTATTAATTTTTGTAAATCGTCCAGGGTTGAATTCGCATAGGATATGATTAAAGTTGTTTTTCTATTTCTCGATAACATTGCGATAAAAATTCATAGAAACTTGTAATTTGATTAATTTATTCTAGTTATTGACAATTAAAAATAAATAAAAAATTACTACCCGTGAAGTCCGTTAAATTCATGGGTAATACACGTAATTAAATAAATTCTATGAGTAAATGGGAAAGCCTTTTTATCTTGGAATTATTATTTTAATTTAAACCAACAATAAATAATTACGGTAAGTTTATTAAGAAGGTACGATTTAGGCAACCAGGTTCCCAAATCGTACCGTTTGCAGACCTTAACAAAACTTGTAAAAAATTGATTATATATTTTATGAAGTTTAGTAAAAAAAAATTTATGTTAACTTAAAATAAAGATCAAACTCTAAAATGTAATCAATCAAAAGTCCAAACGAAAAATATAAAAAAATATCTTAGGTGGTACGATTACCTTAACCGTTGCAGATTTTATTTTATTAATTCTTTGTTTTTTAACAGCCAAATCGTGCTAAAATTTTCAAATATTTCTCAATATTTAGGAAACATCATAAAACTGAAAACAAAAAATAAATGGTTTGGTTGGTTGGTCAAACAGATCAATAGTTAAATAAATTATTTTTCTGGTTGCTGCCACCAGAAATCTGGTTAGGGCAAAAATACAATAAGCTGGTGTAACCAAAAACATATATTAGATCTGGTAAGCACAACAACCGTGTCTCGTAACTGGAGTCTTAAAACATATTAATGTTAACACGGTTTTGATTTAATTGTACAGTAGAACGTTTTAGATAGCTTTTAAAGAAAAAGCATTTAGGTTTTTTTATTTGATCCTCGAGATTCTCAATTTTAACTGAATTCAGTAATTGTCGATGTTTTTTTCTAAAAATGAAGATTGCTCCATTTAAGCATCGCCTTTATCCTTAAGTCTAAACTTAGTTAACGACTTGCTTCAATACGAGTCAATGTTTCTGGAATTGGAGATCCTTAACTTTGAATACTGAATGAAATTTTAAGTATAATATCTCACAGCTTTTAACCAGTAATTTTAATGTATATTTTAAATACCCAGTATGAAAATGTTGATAAGTTATAAATTATACAGACCCACAAAAAATAAAAAATGCCAATTACTCTTAACTTTTACCTATTTCTGGGAGCTAAAAATAAATTTGACAGTGAAAATATTGATCCGATTAGTTTTCGACATAACCTCAAGAAACCTTATTCTCGAGTATGAAAATAAGTTTTCTGAGGTTACCTCTAAAACTAATCCAATAAGATGGATGCTATTTCGACCTTAAATTCGGATTTAGCGCCTCAAAATTTATGTTTTTTTTTGTTACCACCCATGAACTACATGTAAAGTTTATTTTTTTAAGGTATAGTTATATAAATTTTCCGCTAAATGTTCCACAAAGTCCGATTTACACTGAAGCATGTGGCTTGTTTTGAATGTCAACATAACCAAAATTTATAATTTTTGTTTACTTACTTTGTTTGTATGATGTTTTGATGTAAAAAAAAGAGAATTGATAAAGCTGTTGCTAAAAACACGTTTGTATTCCTGTAGAAACAAAATTTGCTTATAAAATGGCTTTTATTCCAATAATTTAGAGGAACAAACCATTGTTTTGTTCTCGTTAATGGCACGTCAACGTTTTACGGTTGTGTAAATTGGGCCTAGTCATTTCGCTTACGACGCGTATCTTACGTTGCTAAGGTAATTTCGAGATTGTTTACAAGAGGGAAGGTTTAAAATAACTATACCTTAAAAAAATAAACTTTAGTTACACAAAAAAAGGTTAATAATAATTTTTGGAGAATATTGTGTTCATATGTATTTTGAGGCACTGAATCCGGATTTGAGATCAAAATTGCACCTCATCAGATTAGTTTTGGAATTAACCTCAAAAAACTTTATTCTCGATGAAACGAAAGTTTTTCGAGGTTATCTACAAAAAAATTTAGATGAGTTGATATTTTGACCTCAAATTTGGACTCAGCGCCTCAAATTACAGAGGAGTACAATGGGCTCCTAAAATTCGGACCTTTTTTTCTTTTTGTGTCGTTGTGTAATGTTAAATAGGAAAATTTCGCCATGAATATGAGATATTTTCTTACAAAGGAGTGATTGATTTGGTTCTTAGTGCGATGCTGCAAAAGCCTAAGCTGCTTATTAAAGATGGGTCTTTCGCATGGCCAATCTCTTTAACGCCGTTAAATTAACGGTTAAAGTTTAGCCGGTAGAATAGACTACTAGTTTTTAGCCACTTCTGCTTTATGATTGACACATCGTTGACCACCCTTTTAAAACAGATGAACCAGATAATAAATAATATTTTAATTGTATTGATTTTGCAGGATGCAATAATGTATGAAGAATAATGAAAACGGCAGACAGAAGGTTAAGGTCAGGTTTTATATGCGAAAGTACCTTGCTTTTGTACATATTTTAATATCAGAATATAGGTTGTTATATTATTTTTGGCTTAAAGCTTAAAGAACGACTTTGGAGGAGGCGTCGAAACTGAATTTGTATGAAGGAGAACTAGAAGTTTTTTCTTTTGCTTATCAAAGTTGCTGTTAGGATATGATTGGTAATGTATTGGTTCGAAATATTTACATAATAATACTTACTAATATCTTGCTAGTGTTGTGTATTTTGTTTATTCTGTCAAAAAAGATTGATTTTAGTTAAAATACAAAACCGTAAATACCAATCGTATGGCAAAACTTTGGGGATATATTTTATCATAACTTTTATAAAATCTTTGCAATTGAGTAATAATTATATTATTAATTAGAACTTTTTATATATTTTGTTTGTGAAGTTTTTTTTTTCAAAATTGGTAAGAATATTTATATTTATCAAAATAATCTTTTCTGAAAGTTATCTTCTATTCTTTATATTTTTTTAAAAAGTTCGTCACTAAAACTTTTTATATTTTAATGGATTTTTGTTATTCGTAGGATAAGGAGTAATCCTACGAATAAAAGTAATTTTTTCTAAAAAACATACTCCAACCCGACTTATCCTTAAGCTATTTTCGATTTTTAAAAAATTTGTTTAAATGCATTTTTATCGTAAACAGTAAGTCTTATACTGTTACATCATAATTGAGTTTCTTATGCACTTTTACAATCATAATCAAATTAAAAAGCAACAAACAAGTTACAGGAAAAAAAATTGCATATTTTTCGACGATTTTCACGCAAGATTTATAGTTATTTTCGTGGTACCAACCTGGAAAAAAGTTACCAAATCGATTTCATTTTACTAATATAGTAGCAACTGCACATGTTAATAATAATTATTATTAATAATATGTCGGTCTGTCTAACTAAAAAACTTCCTTAAAAAAGCAAATGCTAGGTTATGTTTTTGTCAACAAACGCAGAGATACGTCAAAATTGTCTGGTTGACAACACTGTTTAACTTGCAATATATATATATATATATATATATATATATATATATATATATATATATATATATATATAGCGACACAACTTGCGCCGTGAGAAGGCAAATGAATGTGCAACTGTCCTCATGCTATATCTGGTAGCAAACTTCCATAGCACCAAACTTGCGTACAAATTGCTCCGTGAAAAGCCGCCTTTAGAACTGAGATATTCAAAAACCAAAACAAATCTGATACCGCACTGCAAAGGAAAGCTATTCTGCAGATTATTTAAATAAATATTTAATTTCCTAGTTTACGATGTTACATATGTAGGTAAAACACGAGGACTACAATGCAATCTCAGTAGTAAATTGTTTCAACATAATAATATTTTCATCTTTATGCTGCCAGAAACGTACTTATTTAGTTTAATTATCCAAGATTAGTTCTAAGCTCAGCGGCATTTGTATATATACATACATGTATGTATATAAAACAGCGTTTTCACAATCGAGTGTGTTGTTACAACAATGGCAGAGTTCTGAAAGCTGGGATGAGGTTAGTGAGCTTCGCAAAGTCCTTTTAGGCCAGGCAGTTGAAGATTCAACTTATTACCTTCATATGAAGAGTAACATAAGGATCTGTCCATAAATTACGTAACGCGCCTAGGGAGGGGGTCTAGGTAAACGTTACGTAACGGAATTTAATAAATTTAATGTTTATTTCCTAAGCTTGGCAGATGTATTTTTATTTCAACATAAATTACTATTTAGTGGCCCATAATTCCCTTTTTCACACAAAAATTGACGAAACTATGCATATTTAAATAATATTGTAATCAGTAAAAAAACTGTTGACATTGATATTAAAAAAAATCTTATGGTCCTGTTCTTGCGTGATCTTGCAGATGAATCATCGGCTATGATACATTTTCGCGCGGAATGTGTACTCACAGAACACCAATGTGTGTACTATTTTGTGTACCTGTGCATAAACAATATACGTGTTATATGTGACACTCAGTGTAAAAAGAGGTACCTAGTATTTTTTCCCTGTGTGATATTGATTATGAATTTTTTTTTTAAGTTTGAGTAATTTTTTCGTGTAAATTTTTTTTAAGGTTATGTTATACTATATTTTAGGTTCATGTTTGTTTTGTCGAGAAAAACGAATCAATAGTAAGAATACAGTTAAATTTATTCCGAAACAAAATTTTTATATTGTTACGGATGACACGGGGGGGGGGGGTTGGTAAATATGACAGTTTGTTACACAGAGGGAGGGGGTCAATTTTTTTGAAAAATTTTGTTACGTAATATATGGACAGCCATTAAGGGCCTAACCCACAAAATTATTATTTTACAGGAGCAGCAAAAATGTGATTAATTTTTTTTTCAATGATATTTATTCTTAATATTAATTTTATTTTAATAGTGTTTGACTTTTTACTTGGTTTTATGTAGATTTTAACAAAAAAAACTTGAAATAAGGCCCTAAACAATACCCTTAATTATCAAAAGGTCCTAACCCACACATTTCTTATAAGGTTGTTTTTGCATAAAATCTTCTCTTTGCTAGTCTTAAATGGGTTCATAAGCCTTTTTTAATCAAGAATAGTTAACGGCAAATATTTGGGTGGGGCAAAAAAAGCAAATTTATTTTAATAAAATAAGTCTATCAATCAAGTAATGTTTTCTGAAAATTTTAAGTTTATAAGACTTTTTATTTTACTTTAAATATTTCTTTTCAAAAGTGATGCCCCTATAAGATTTTTTTTATCCCTTAAGGACACACGTGTCACTTTAGAACACAAGCACATACGTGGGGTGTCGATATACCCTCAATTAATTATTGGTAAAGGCAATTTTTTTTGGCTTTTTAGAACTTTTAGGGTATATTTTTTGTCAGAATTGTATTCTCCCCGTTTAAATGGGGGACTAAGGCTTAGTCACTAAGCCCCCCATTAGGATCAAAAACAGCGAACAAGCGCAAAAACCGACCTAAACCAAAGAGTTAGGTTATGTTACGTCTGACGTATAAATAGAGAGTTCATATAGAACAGGCTATTTCTGCGTGCGGTATTTTTTTGCCGATTTTCAGGGTTTCTAAAGCTTTTAAGGTATATTTTTTGTCAGAATAGTTTTATTCTCGTTTAAATAGGAGAGCTACGCCCCTCATTAGCATCAAAAACACCAAACAGGCGAAAAAACAAAACAAACCAAAGAATTGGGTTATGTCACTTCGGACGTAAAAATAGCCACTTTTTTGGGTCAGGCTTTATAAGGGTAAGAATGGAATCCTGTGTTTGCTAAAAATATTAAAAAGTATAGGGATGATTATAATTGTCAATTGTCGATTTAATTTAAAATAATATTTTATATATAATATTGGAATTAGTTACTTATAATAATTTATATCTGTTATTAAAACATTTGTCGCCCCCGGGTGGGCTCGAACCACCAACCTTTCGGTTAACAGCCGAACGCGCTAGCCAATTGCGCCACGGAGGCTTCGTGTTGGTTTAAAAACACTATAAATTGTTAAAATAATAAATTATTATTATATCTATATAGACATCCATATCTTAAAATTAAAATTTATGTTTTTTTTTTGATAGCAATAATGTTATATTTATTTTATAACAAGTATTCACAATGATTATTTACTTGCTGAGTGATCAGTGATCACATTTTAGATTAGGTGATTTAATTAAAGAATTTATAGTAACTTTATTGCATACGTTCATATTAGAATCCGCGAAAAAATATTGATTAACATTAATCGGAATAAATTCAGTTATGACTCATCAACGTTGAAAATAAACACAGAAACATAGGCTTACGGAATAATTTTGCCGAATTATGAGGGAAATTTTTATAAAGGTCACTAAATCGAAACATTTGACGACAAATTTGTTACACACAACAATATTGAATATACATATTAACTATAAATATGTAAATATATCGTTGTTTTTATAAGAAAATAAAAATGTAAATATTTAAAACCTCGCGTCAACGATAGAAATTTTTATTTTGTATGTAATGATTATAATAACTGTATCTGGTCAAAAAGAACAGTTAGTTCAAGACTAAAAGTGACCAAAGGGTCATATTTCTTTATAAATATTACAGTAAAGGTAAAGCATCTTCTTTTAAAGAGCTTAAAAATAACAAGTTTTAGTTAGCGGGCGAAAAAAACTTTGTGGCCCTAGGGCCAAAAATAAGTTCAACTTTTCGCCCGTAAAACATGAACAAAAAGTGCCGCTTTTAGAATCAATCGAATAAAAAATAATTTACATTATAGTTAATTTTGTAAACAACGAAATGCAAAACAGCCTATCTTTTTTCCTTGTTATACTCTTCACAGCCCCCAGTGCTTTTTCAACTCAATACGGAATATTAGATTCATATGAAATTTTCAGGAAAAGTTCTGAGATAGGAAAACCCCACTATTTTTATACCATATCCCTTCAAAAACAAAAATAGTTATTGGGGGCTCAACTTTTTAAAAATCCGTTTTTAAACAAAAAAAGTTATAGGGTGAGCACTGACAGTTTAAGGTCATATTTTGCGTCCCCCCATCCATCTTAAAAAGTTGATCCAGACAAAAGTTGTATATTTTATGGACTCAAAATACAAAAGTTGCATATTTTACAAAAAAAGTTGTAGGGATTCAGACAAAAGTCCTATACTTCAGGTATTTAAAATACAAAAGTTGTATATTTCACGAAAAGGTAAGGGCCTTTTTTTGTTTTTTTTTTAGTAATAAAAACTTTGGTTATATCACCGCAAGGTGAGACCCTTTCACACGACCGTTCGACTGAACTAAATAATATATAAATAAATATTATTTCTTATTGTTTTTCGTTCTGTCCCTCCTCATCCCCCTCCCACTTCTTCCCCCGCCCCCAACGTCAATTCATGACAGATGCAACTCCAGCATCAGTGAGCAAAGACTCACTCCCCCAATTATCCATTCAAACTAATTCTATTTTAGACAAATCAGCCATAGGCACTGAGCCTGTCTCTTAAAGATCCAAACAAACTACTGATGATGATGATGTTTTTCGTAGAAATAAACAAAAATGTTAGGTTAATTTATTCGCAAACTTCAACTGTTTATAGACAAGGCGATAGTTTCCCTATCTATGAGGTATAACCAAAAGCTAAAATACAGGTTAGATATGAATTCATTTCTAACCTTGGTTAAAAATGAAAAGCTTTTTTAACTTTAAAAGAAGTAAATAAAAATGTTAGATTTCGCAACTTTTTATAATGCATATAAAGGAAGTTTTTTTGTATGCTTGTAAATAAAATAGTTTCTCATTATTGGAAGAAAAGGTTAACTGGCCTATTCTTGTAGTTATGAGTATAAGTACAAAGCTGTGGCTGGCCAGTGGACGCCTTTGTGTCGCGCGCGGGTCATTAGACACGCGTCAGTTTGGAACTGACGATGAGCATTCTTATACACTTCACTTGTTCCATAGCCTACTGTGCATTCCCTAACTAACATTACTAGCCCTGGTCTTTGTCCATTACTATAAATAACATACAAAGGATATTAAAAGAGAGTAGCCGGAATCGATATTGATGAAGATCATGTCCACGTAAAAATATTTATATTTTTCTGTTTTATTTATTTTTATCTATATATCTACAAACTTTGTATTAAAAAGGATATTAAAAGTCAGTCTCTGAAATCGACATTAATATATTCATCAATATATTGATACAGATCATATGTAAGTAATAGTATATTAAAGTACTAGTTTCATAACATACGTTTTTAGTGCACCAGTACAAGTTTGGAAAACGAGCCGCTTGCGGCGAGTTTTCTAAAGTACTAGTTAATTATTAGTCCAGTCAAATAATAAATGTAAATTACAATAAATGTACACGGGATGATAATTTAAAGGGTAGTAGTGGATGGTAACAGAATACTCCTGTTAGTTTTTCACCGGGAGATTTGTGTAAGGGGTGTCTGCTATCTTGAATTTTAGGGGTGAGTTGCTTAATATGCATAAAAATGCATATAACCAATTTTGTTAAGGAGGAAATTTCCAACAATGAATGCCCTCTTTAGGTTGCAAAAAGTTTCATCAAATTCCGTTCATTCGTTCCAAAGTTATGCCGGAACAAACATAAAAAGCAAAAAAAAGACACACGTCGAATTGATAACCTCCTCCTTTTTGCAAGTCGGTTAAAAAGTAATAACTTATGTCTACCAATTTTAATTATACTGTTCACAGCGCATAATACGTACAATGTACAATGCATCCGAAACCCCAAAAAATCAAAAAATCTATTTGTTTTTTCTAATATACCTTTTCGCTCTACCACTCACATATACAGAAAAAGCAAGTCCTAACAAAAAGGTAATTGGGGCTGAACTTTTTAAAAAAATCGAAAAAAGAAATGTTTCTGAAAACATTTTTTTTTTAATTTTTTGATTTTTTTTTAAACATTCTTCCTGTCTCGATTTTTTTTTAAACTAATTAAAAAATCGAAAAATTATCTCAAAAAGTTTTTTCAAAAAATTCTGTTTTTTCAACAAAAAAAATTGAATTTCTTTTTTTTTTAATTTTGTTTGAATTAAAAAAAATTGAATTTTTATGTATTTTCGTTTTTCGAAAAAAAAAAAAAATATATATATATATACAGCCTGTTCCAGAACTCGCGTACCGAAATTTAAGAGGTGATTCTACATCCAAAAATATGAAAAAAAGTTTCTATAAAGGTTGGTCCGGAAATGAGCCCTAAGGGAGCTACGGCCCTTCGAAGATGACGTATTGAATGGGGAACAAAAAAAAGCACCAATAAAATGTTAATGGTGCAGGGTGATTCTTCATTTAAAACTGAGCAAAAAAGTATTATACACCAAAACACCTAAATTTAATATTAAAGGAGTAATAGCCTTTTAAAAAGTAACGTTTTTGGTGGCACAAAATGTTACTTCCTCTTAATTGCATTTTTTTTTGATAACGGTTGCTCCTACAGTGTTACACTATATGATATTTTATATGTATTTTTACTCTAGAAATCTATATTTTTTACAACAAATCCAAAAAACATACACATAGAAAAGTTTGGGGAAAAAATGTTTTAAGCCTCATATATTTTGTCCGTCTGGGCACGCCTCTGGATAAATTAAAAAAATAAATTAACATAAACTTATTGCCCTTATGAATACTAGTATACATGCAAAAGCTCGCCGCTCTAGCTTAAACGGTACCCGAGTTATTAATTAAAAACCTTATTTTTATTACAATTTTAAAGGGACCTAGATCCCTTAGGGCTCATTTCCGGACCAACCTTTATAGGAACTTTTTTTATATTTTTGGATCTAGAATCACCTCTTAAATTTTGGCATGCCAGTTATGGATCACCCTGTATATATAAAAAAATATATCATTTTTGTTTTTAGGAACCCACAGAGGAAGTATTTTCTCGACAGCAATATTTTATTTTGCGTTTTAAATAATTCTTACTAGAGTTTAAGTTTGGAAAAATGCAATATATAGTCTAAGAGCTTCATTATTTGCTCCCAGCTGTATTTTATATATGTCTTAAAGTACATTCAAATTAAGCTACTTGCAAATCGCCAGGTCCTGGATCGGGTTCCTTTAGATGGTAGAAGCCTCGAAAAGGTGGTGAAACGGGATTACCGAAAAATATATTTTATCCAATACATACAGGTAATGAGACAATTACCAGCTTTATTTTAAATAAATAAACTCAATAATAACCCCCGCGTGGCTTTTACTTTATTGAGTGGATAATTATTTATTTTACCCACTCAACTGTCACTTGTCAAATTATTTTCTTGTAAATGTCATTAAAATTTTTAATAAAAATATGAATTCCTAAGCTATTTATTGGATAAAACCTTGTATGGCACTCATGGGTAAACCGATATTGCCCTCTCGAAAATCAACCTAGTAACCACTAGTACCATAAATAACTATTTAACTTACCGAGTCAAACAAATTACTTTTATATTAGTCTATTTTCATAGTTTTACATAATTAGACTAAGAGTTAAAAAAAGACTAAAAACTTTATCTGATGTCAACACTAAAAACTTTCTTTAATTTTCATTTAATCAAAATGTTGTTTCATAAATTTTTATTTCTTTAAAAAATTAGGTATCATATTCGTCATCTAAAGGCTCTAACGGTCTAACTCCAAAACGTCATATTTTTTAGGAGACGTAAAAAACGATTTAAAACTTAATTATAGCAATTTAGAACTTTAAAACTAGCTTGTTCACAGGTAAAAATGTTTGAAATGTGTTAATGTATTTAAAACTTTTCATTGTTATCTATTTTATATAAATTATTTGAAAATTAAATTTTAACCATAGAATCTAAATTCACTAATGGTCTAACTCCAAGGGAAGATAAAAGAGGATACCCATCGTATTATATCGCCTAATATTATTACAAAAAATTTATATTTTTATATTTAATATATAATATTACTACTAGGTAGGCATAATATATATACCTAGATAATATTAATATTATAAAATTTATACATTATAAAATCTTCATAAAAATAATTAAATCCCATGAGAAAAAAATATATTTTATTTTGTAACGTTATGTTATAATAAAAATATAATAATTATTAAGCAACATTCAAAACTTAAATACCTTATTTACATTTTTGTGGTCAATATTATTAAAATCTAATATTATTAAACAATCAAATATTATCTAACTAAATTCTAATGTATATTATTATACATAATTATGAATATATCATAAATGTAACGAATCTTTAACAGTTTGCTGCATATTTTTTTTATGTTTTTTGGATTTAGTTAAGTATTTATTATTATAAAAAAGATTTAAGTTATAATTATAAATATTTGAAACGGGATCCCCTGTTGTCGAAAAATAGTTTGACATTAGTGACAGTTCTCATTTAATTGTTTTCTCACAATCATATGATGGAGTTAGACACTTAGCGACTTAAAATATTTACATTTTTGCAGTATGTTGGTAATCAGATAATGAAGCAAATTTGATAAAAATCTCATTTTTGAAAAATTTGGAGTTAGACAACTAGAGCCTTTAGTGGACGATATATTTTAAAGGCACTTTTTAAAGACTGTTCTCACCCACTGCCCCCAGAATTATTGTGTATAACTATGAAAATAGCTTAATCTGAATGTATTAAATGAAATGAATATGACTCGGCAAGTTAAAAATAGATTTTTTGGTAGCTCATTGACATAGTTTTTGGAGCTTCTAGCACCGAAATGAACCGGATCCGGAGTCTAGCAATTTGAAAATTGCTTATTTTGAATGCAGTTTAAGACATATATAAAATATAGCCTGGAGCAAATAATGAAATAAAAATGGTCACCAGCTCTCCGACTAATAGTATCTTCTGTGAGTAGCATATAATGAAATACGTAAGCATTACATATCTTCACGACTTGTTTGGTTATATTACTGACTACTTACGATAATTAAACTAGAATTGGTTAGCGACAACTATAATAATAAGTTTATAGTCAAAAGCATGGTCCCAGTAGAATAGTTAATATTAATATTGATCATACGGAAAGTAGTTTGCACTGGAAACTTTGAATAGCCAATACTCTAGTCCTGTGTCAAAATAATTTACGAGCAAGACAAGATTTTTGTCCGTTTGAGGTTTAGGTTATATACAGCAACTAATATCCTTACTGTTCAGAATGAATAATGATTCTAGGATATTTTGTAGGAGCATTGTAGAATAGGGTGGCTAGCTAACTTGTTTTAGACCTAGACCTAGACCTATATTGATGTTGTATTCATCCCTAGTAAGATCAAGACTGTAATACGGATTCACCATTTGGTCCCCATATTTTGGCAACCATATTCAGCCAAGTGAAATTATTCAGAATAAGCTTTTACGTATTGTTCGATAAAGACTTGCTCAGAATAACATTTTGTTGGATACGAATCAAACAAGGCAATATTTGGGTTTAGCTACCCTTCAGAATAGAAGAATCTTCAGTGATGTGTGTTTTTTCTTTAAGGTTCTTGCTGCTTCAATCCAATCTAGTGTTATATTGGGTCAGTTTAATATTAAAATTCCATCAAGATCCTTGAGAAGTTATACACTCCTGGATGTTTCCTCCTGTAATACTGTTAATGCAGAAAATTCTCCAATGTAACATTGGTTAATTTAGCATGCAATACTGTTGATTTTTACAATTCTTCATATAATATGTTTAAAACTCAATTACGTCAACATTTAGGCATGTAATTTTGTTTTATATGAGTATATTACTCTTATTTTTTTAATTATTATTTATATCTATTATGCTATATGAATATTATATAAATAACTTTGTAACTGCTATATGCGTAAATAAACGATTATTATTATTATTAAAAAATGAACATAATGAGACCTCAAAAAATTTCTTAATAAATCTTTATAAAGTTCTCTACTTAATTTTTTTAAATTAAAACTTGGGTTCATACTGAAGAAACATCGGTGGAAGAGAGACCAAATTCTTCCAGCTAACAGAACTAAATTTAAAAAAAGCTTTACAACAATTTCGATGATTTCAAAGGTCCTCGCCTCTAAAAAGGTTACCCCTGGGGAAAATTGGAATTTTAATGACTAGAAAAAGGTCCTTACCTCTGAAAAAAATCTTTACAGATTTATCAACAGTTTTTCCACCTTTGGAATTTAATCTAGATTTCTTAATATAATACAAGTTTATACCAAACCGGATATAAACTTGTATTGTTAAAAAAACCTTTTCAAACCTGTTTGAAAATGTTTTTTTTTTTATGATTAATCAAGTTAAATAAATATTTACAAACAGTTTTGGATTAAATAACCCAAAAGCATTCTTTAAATATGCGGCTTTGTGCAAAGAAATCGGGCAGTTTGAAAAAAGTGCTATACCGATCCATCCTATTCGATAGTTTCATAGGTATAGTGGAGGGGCCTCGCTTGGGGTAAACTAAGTTTTAATAAAACGTCTTTTTACAATCTGAGAACGTTTTCTTCTATCGATCCAAAATAGAACTAGTTTCATTGGTCTAAAGGCGGAGTTTTCCCTACTCACTTGTACCCCTGCTTTTCCTCATGTAAGTTATCCTTTTCCCCTTAATATTTCATTCATATGAAGGGTTTTTCCGTTTTTATCACATGTTTCTACGACGAAAAGCCACGTGCTTTTATACTATTTCATACGTTTGCGCATACTTAAAGTTTGTGAAAACTGTTGCACCGGCAAAGAAACGAAAAACTAGGTCGACTTTGTTCTATGTTTTCCTTTTAAAGATCCAGACGCTTTCAGGCGCAGCCTGCTTGCTCTTTCGCTTCAATTATTCATCGAAGCATCGATCGGATTTCTCTTTTCTCTATCTTCAACTTGTAAAATTACACTATGGGGCCAGATATACCAGAATTAACTTTTATTTCAGCGTTTTCTGATATGAGGGTTTTGAAGAGTAATACCGATCCACCTAAAAACTTGTCATTTTTAAATTAAAATATTTCGAAAACTACTTAATGGATTTGACTAATTATTTCTTTGATTTAAAGCTTAAGCATTATCTACTTTGTTTTTATTAGGTATGATAAAAAAAAAGTATTTTTGCATTAAAAGCAACAAAAAATGTACATGTAACATAATTTATAGTTTGGAGACAGGGTTTCACTTAAAACTTCCAGAACCAATATCTTGAAAACTACAAGAGATATTTATGTTCTGGAAGAAATACATAGTAACTTATTACATTTAAAAACCTATCGGGCCTAACATTTTTCATTTAACTATATACACTGCGGCACATTAAATTCCGGACACCTAAAAAATTGACATTTTTTAAATTCAAATATTTCGAAAATTAATTAAGGGATTTGACTAATTCTTTTTTAGTTTTAAAGCTTTAACATTCTTTACTTTTGTTTGTTTTAAGAATAATTAAATTTTTTTTTTCGTATTAACAGCAAGAAATAATGTACAACTATGTTTCTTACCCCATTTTCTAGGACTTGCATGGTACGCCACTGCAACTGTTTATCAAATTATTAAAATCTTTCTTACTGCCTCAGTTTTAATGAATATTTTTATTTTTTTACTTTTTTACTTCTGGTTTAGGAATATCAGAATTTTCCTGAAAGTTGTAATTTTTTCAGTCAAGTCAAAAAGTACTAAATCAGCAGAGACTTTTATTTGAAGCTCATGTTTTTTACTTCTTCTTCTATAGTTTATTCATCCCGGGGCAACTTTTTATTGCCGTCTGACGGAGGCTTAACGGTGATTTCGCAGAACTGCTGCCGGACGGAGTGACCCTATTTTTTCTTCTACTCAAGTTTTTCAAACCCAATTTATGTTTTTGATAAGAAGAAAAACGTAACTCGGTTAATCTTTAAATTTAAAGCACAGAATCAATCAAATTCATGTAGTACTTTTTAAGTTAACTGAAAAAGTTACGACTTTCAGGAAAATCCTGATATCTCCTAAACCAGAAGTAAATATGTAAAAAAAAATATATTCATTAAAACTGCGGCAATAAGAAAGACTTTAATAATTTGATAAACAGTTGCAGTGGCGTACCATGCAAGTCCTAGAAGATGGGGTAAAAAACATAGTTGTACATTATTTGTTGCTGTTAATAAGAAAAAAGAAAAATTTTAATCATTCTTAAAACAATCAAAAGTACAGAATGTTTAAGCTTTAAAACTTAAAGAAATATCAGTCAAATCCATTAATTAGTTTTCGAAATATTTGAGTTTAAAAAATGTCAATTTAGGTGTCCGGAATTTAATGTGCGGCAGTTTATGTCATAAGAGGCACTTCGGGCTAGCGTGTCACCTTTTTGCACTTTTCTCACGGATTTTTACCAAACTTGGAATAGATGCATTACTAGTAGGTATAATATATCATGGCATCATATTTTTCAAATCCATTCATCTGTTTAATATATACAGGGTGTTCAAGTTGGCCCCAGACATACACTTAACAGCCCATATCTCCTGAAAATACTAATAGAATTAAAAATAAAATATACTTTAAAATCTTATTTCTATGCTCTATGTTATGAGACTTTGATTTTTTGCATAACCAAAGAACATAACCTTACATTTAAGTAAAATATAAAAATACTTATTATATTAAATTAAGAAATTCTTGATCCTTACTCATATTGGAGTTGATTTAAATAAACCACGTCTGTCCCCTTACAGAACATTAATCTTTGGAATAAATATTTTTGTTTAATAACTTTTCCAAATTTTTTTTCTTTTTTGGGCTTGTTATTAAGTTTTGGATATGAATTTGCTGCCACCTCTCCAATTTTATTCCAATTACCAAGTTAAATATAAATTAATCTTTTTCGTTTTTTATGTTAAACTACTTTTTTGCAGTTTAAAGATAATTCCTTTAGTCTGTTTGAAATATAGTTTGGATTATTTTATGATAGATGTCCCAGATTTTTATTCAATTTTAAATTTTAGATTTCATTAATTTATTTTATTTTAACTTATTGTAGTTTTTTTTTTGTTTTAATTTTTAAGATTTTATAAAAATAATATAGGTCAGTAAGACATTTCTAATAATGTGTACTCAAGTTCATTTGTTTATAAATTTAAAAAGTAAGTTCTAAAAGGAATTGTACCATTTTCAACCTAATTTTTCATTATTTGTAGCTTGAAAATTACTTTATGTTAAAAAAGTCGAAACAATTGTCGCTGTAATGTTTGTTTAATAGACAATAAATTTATATTTTGGAGAGATAACATTTTTTCTATGGTTTACTTATTATATTATTAAAGAAAAATATACATATAAAGAGGTTATTTTTTTTGCCTTCGGAAATTCGTGGAAATAAGTGTTCGTACCAAATTTCAAGATTCTAGTTCCACGAGATACAAACTAATAAAACAGTCATCTAAATAAACTAACAAAAAAATACAAGAAAACAAGAAAGTAAAACAAATAAAATAATGCGAAAATTAATCAATTCTATAAACACCTAAAAAAACCCTCTTAAACTTTTAATGTATTTTAATCCCATTCAACCAAACTCTTTGATTTTTGTAACAAGTGGCCGGACGTCTGAATGGTTTGGACTTTTTGGAAATTCGCGGAAATAAGTGTTCGTACCAAATTTCAAGATTCTAGTTCCACGAGATACAAACTAATAAAACAGTCATCTAAATAAACTAACAAAAAAATACAAGAAAACAAGAAAGTCAAACAAATAAAATAATGCGAAAATTAATCAATTCTATAAACACCTAAAAAAACCCTCTTAAACTTTTAATGTATTTTGATCCCATTCAACCAAACTCTTTGATTTTTGTAACAAGTGGCCGGACGTCTGAATGGTTTGGACTTTTTGGAAATTCGCGGAAATAAGTGTTCGTACCAAATTTCAAGATTCTAGTTCCACGAGATACACACTAATAAAACAGTCATCTAAATAAACTAACAAAAAAATACAAAACAACAAGAAAGTCAAACAAATAAAATAATGCGAAAATTAATCAATTCTATAAACAACTAAAAAAATCCTCTCAAACTTTTAATGTATTTTGATCCCATTCAACCAAACTCTTTGATTTTTGTAACAAGTGGCCGGACGTCTGAATGGTCATAGAATCAATATCTTTTTACCATATTCCAATAGGTAGGTGGCAATTATTTACGTTTAACCAGATGTGCTGCGTTTGACAGTTTGAAAATTTTCTATACACTTTAGACCATGCCTCTGTATTAGGGTGGTTCAAAACAAAAAAGTTGGAATTTTTTGCTGCTCATGGAGGATAAAGCTCATTTTGATGAGTTAATATCCCACAAAAAAAAATAGGAATATAGTTACCACTCCCTCACTAGGGTGCAAATTTTGGGATCCTATGCACTGTGGGTTCGAAGTGATTTTAACTAAAATGCTCGCTATCTTAAAAATCCCTATTTAGAGATCAAATGTTAGTAAAAAGTCCAAAAATAAAAATAATCGATTGCCCCAATTTTTTTTTAATGCACTGAAAATTCGTTGCCGTAGTAAATACTAAAGGTTTTGCCTATTTGGAACCACAGACAACATTTGTTATTAATTACAATTTTTTACAGTAAAAACTAACGTTGTTCTGTTATGTTTTCCTGTAACAACTTGTACTTAGTAACAAATTTTGCCTGGGGTTCCAAATAGGCAAAAACGTTTAGTATTTACTACTACTACTCAGTGTGGGGAAATAACCGGAAAAACTTATTAATTAATTATGAAGCAAAAAGTTAAGCGTTTGGCGTTTTGACCTGAAATTTTCAGAATATAGTTTTTGTATACGTTGTAGTTATGAATTTTACTTTTCTAATATAGCAAAACTTGTTTTTCGTCATAACCTCAGATTTTAAAAATTAAAAAAGAAAATTAAAGATCATTCAATGCTTTTTAATTTTTGTAATAAGAATTTTTTGGAAAATATTGACCGTTACGCCAAAATTATCAAAAGTATGTAAAAAACACAATTTTTTGGGATTTACGCCCTTTTTTTGAGGTGTTAATAAAGCGAAATTTTGTTGATTTTTATATCATAACTTAAGCAACTTAAAAAAAAATCGGTCAAGCGATTATTTTTGAGCAGCAAAAAATTCCAACTTTTTTCTTTTGAACCACCCTGCTCTGTATTTACCAAATAAACAAACGAAACAGCAGTAAAAGCTAATTGCTTTTTTATATCAATCAATCATGGTTTTACTTTTAGTTTTAAATTACTTATAGTAGAATAGGTACTCAAGGTTTAACTTTACTTTCCCTAATTAAAATTTGTGTAAAAAAAAAATAGGGACTGATCAATTTTTTTTTAAATCCCTTATACTAACTAATCTTCACGTAAAATTTAATTTTACTCCTAATTTTAGCTTTTTTTTGGTTATAATCAAGTTAATTATTATTGTATTTTATTAACTTAGCACTTACATGAAGGATTGTTTTAAATGACTCAAAAAATGTTATAAACAACTTTTTCCAAAATTACATTGTTGATATTAGCGTATAAAGCAGTAACATGTTTTTTGGCATAGCTCATTTATAAACCGATTTCAAATGAAAGCTCTTTTTAAGCCCTACAAAAAATCTTATATACAGTTTTTGCTAGAATATAACGTTTTGGAGATAAAGACCTTCAAACTTTAATAAATTATGCAACACACAGGTGCATTAGGTGCTAATGGTTGCCTATTCACACAACTTCCTATTTTATAACGTTTTAAATTAGTGTCTAGTGCCGATATTGTGACAATGTGCTTGCAACAGTTTAGCTGGTTTTTACTTTTATTTAGAATTCTAAAATTAAAAGTATTGAAATAAACATTTTTTTTTCAAATTTTTTTTTCCGATTTTTTCACATTTCTCGACGTTTTCGAAGTTTTTAAGACTTTTGAGACCATGTTAAAAAAATGTCTGTCTGCCTGTCTGTCGGTCGTGAACATGATAACTCGAGAAAGACAAATCGTAGGGAATTGAAATTTGGAGATTATATTTGCGTAGTGAATATCTCGGAGGGGATTGAAATTGGGGTATGTGGCTAGGGGAGAAGGGGGTCAAAGGGGCCAAAAAAAGTTAATTTTTGGTATTTTTTTTAAATTTTTTATCGTTCAATTATAATTTTGGCATGTATAGAAAGGTAATAAAATTTACCATAAAAAAGGTAAAAACCATTTTTTTCGTAGCACCAATACTTCTGGAGATATTAGCAAAATAACAAAATACACGCCACTGTGAAGTCTTTTTATTAGTTTATAGGCAAATCCTTGTATTTTGCAAATTTTAATAATGATTTTCAAGCAAAAAAAATTGTCGGTCACCAGTTACGATGCGCAGTACTGCTTAGACAACCGTAAGTATGCGCAGAAGAGTTTATTAATATATACGAATGCTTAAAAGTGTTTTGCCAAAGATATACAAATATGTCATGCGCAGTAGAGATTGGTAAAACATTTATGCGCAAACGTGTTTAATAATACATACGAATGCATATGGGAGGCATAGCATAGTGGCTAGCGCGTATGTATAGCAAGTCTACTAGCGTGAGTTCTATTCTCACTGGCGCCGATTTGCCTTTTTCAGTTAATTAATAATTGAAATTTGGAGAAGGCGATAAGTGAAAAGGACACTCCCTAGAAACTGGTTCGAAAGTCAGTATAAGCCGGTGGTTCCCTCTACTACTAGCCCACACAAGTCCTGGACTTAGGGGATGCTTAATTAAGTAGAATAGTACGAGGTTAAACAAACAAACAAACAAACAAACAAACAGAAGTGTTCTGGAGTTGCTAGAGATAAGGAAATGCAAAGGAAGTGTGACAAAAAGTGTGTAGTCCATTTCCACTATTCTGTTCGTCTAAAATATAAAAGTTTTCGAACGATTTTGCGTTTCAGATATTATTTTATTTTTATTTTAAAACGAGAAGTGGAACGGACCTTAATTTTATTTTTTTATACTGAAATTTAGCAAAAAAAATTGTTTAATGAAAAACCCTAATGTTATCTACCTACATTTAGAAATATCCGCGTTTCCATATTGATTGGCCAAGCACAAATAGTAATCAAGGGTTTTCAAAGGAATCTTATAGGATATTTTCGTGCGACTTCCTATTCCAATTACGGAAGTGTTTGTGGTATTTCTACGAATTGCATGTTTGATGTAGTTAGCAGAGTTAATGGAATCGTAATGATTGGATCGAGTAGGTGCATTTCTGCTGAACTTCTAATTACATCCGTCTTCTTCATTTCATCTCAATTTATCACATAAAGTGCATAAAGAGCTTTTCAACGGCGATTTCATTGTGCCATTGTTTCTAATCTGAAAAAAAATTTGATCTTGGTAAAAAACAACAAACAGGAGTTTAATTAGGAATTAGGATACCTATCAAAATACACAAGAAAAAAGAGTGGTTTTTAAAGACAAATTTAAAAGTTAAAAAAACTAAAATAAAATTACAGTTATACAGGGTGTCTCAACGAAGCCGACTCAGTCGATATATAGTAAAGCAACTACTTTAGAGAAAAACTTTAAAGGAAAAAGTTGTATGGTTTTAAAAAAGGCACATTATAAAAATATTTTGAAATATGCAAGATGTTCCTCCTATTTTTAAGCTTTTGATCGTTTAAAAAAAGTTTCCAAAACCCTTCTTTTAAAAATCTTGTTTTTATTAATAATTAGTTTTCTACTTTTTAGTTATAACATGTAACTAATTCATAGAGGGTTTTAACTTTAAAAACTTGTATTTTATACAAGGTGTATTTGAAATAGCGTAGGAAATTTTAACAGGTGATTCTACATGATAAAATATGACAAAAAGTTCCTATAAACATATGTCTAAAAATGCGTCATAAGGGAGCTACGCCCCTTTGAAATTGGCTAAAATAATCGGTTTTTATTTAATAACTCAGGAACCCTTTGAGATATGTTAACGAGGTTTTGCATGTCAATTAATCCTAATAAGGCCCATCTTTGTATATAATTTTCACGTACTTATTTAAACCAGGGGTGTGCGAAATGGGGAGGCCTTATCAGTTTTTTGTCCCAAACTTTTTTCTGTGTACTTTTTTGCAATTTTATTTCTGAAATATGATTTCTCAGGTTAAAATACATAAAAAAGGTACTCTTGTTGTAATACTGTAGGATTAACCGTTTTCGAGAAAAATTCATTTGAAGGTGAAATTCCACGGTTCGAGGCCGAAAAATTAAATACTAAAATGTCGAAAACCAAAATTTTAATGATGCAATGTTATTCTACATCAAAAACTAAGAAAAAAGTTTCCATACATTTAGGTCGAAAAAACGCTTTTAAAGCTACCATAGCCCTTTAAAAATGGTGCATATTTAGGAGACCATAGCTCCATTAGGATTGATTTTTGGAAGTACCTGTATATAAGGTTTTTTTCTTAGTTTTTAATGTACATTCGCCCTGCATTATTATAATTTTGGTTTTCAACATTTTAGTATTTAATTTTTCGTCCTCGAACCGTGGAATTTCACCTTCAAATGAATTTTTCTCGAAAACGGTTAATCCTACAGTATTACAACAAGAGTACCTTTTTTATGTATTTTGACCTGAGAAATCATATTTCAAAAATAAAATTGCAAAAAAGTTACACAGAAAAAAGTTTGGGACAAAAAACTGATAAGCCCCTCCCCCGTTTCGCACACCCCTGGTTGAAATAAGTACATGAAAATAACACATAAAAACAGGCCTTGGTAGGATTAGTTGACGTGCGAAACCTCGTTGATATATCTCAAAGGGTTCCTGAGTTATTAAATAAAAACCTATTTTTTTAGCCACTTTCAAAGGGGCGTAGCTCCCTTATGACGAATTTTTACATATGTTTATAGGAGGATAAAAGTGTTTTAGAGCAAAATTGTAGCTCTTAAAATTCTCTATAAGCTACATACAATAAATTTTTATAGGGCCTTCGGTACAGTTACAGAGCGCCCACTGTAACCGTACCAAACTACTTATGAAAATTTAATATGTATGAAAATTGTAGAAAAGTTTAAGAGCTATAAGTTTGATCATAACCACTTTTATCCTCCGATGAATAATTTGGCTGAAAAATCGAGAAACTATTTTACCCCCAAAATAGCCGTTTTTGAATATTTAATTCTTCACAAAAAATGTTCTCCTTAATAAAATTGCTAATATGGATTTTTATCGTAAGATGCATATTTAGCGAGATAACCGCACTCATCTTTAAAAGCTAGCAGACACCCCTTAAGCAAATCACCCGGTGAAAAACTAACAGGAGTGTTCTGTTACTATCCACTACTACCCTTTAAAATATCAGCCCGTCTACATTACATGCAATGTAACATAGGTATTTTTCGTTATTTGACTGGACTATTAAACCTAGTATTCAAAAAGTACATTTCTATTTCATTGATGATGAAAATTTGAATGAAAATGCTCTAATTACTATTTTCAGCTCATAAAAAGATCAAGTTGTAAGGCGACTCTTCCATGTATATCAGTGACATGTAAATTTGTGCGCTAGGTCCCCTGGAAGGATTGTGCGGTATATTAATACGAGAAGGTTTAAGGTGTCGCAAAGGAATTTGAGGGTTGGTACACATCACTCATCTAGGTCGGCTGTGGTAAATCTGGCTTATGCGACTAAATTTACATCCTACGCAACTGCGAATGAAATTATTTATTAACTGTTCTATCATTAATTAGTAAATTAACACTTTAGAATTTATTGTACCTATATTGTACAATAGTATGCACTGAAAGAAATTATATTGAAAAGGTGTAAAAAAATACACTCTATAAATGTGTAAATTTTACACCTTTATATAAATGTACAAAAATATTGATGTGACACTAGACAGGTGAGGTTATTTTGACCTAGAGTGTGTATTTTTACATCCATACCTTCCGCAAACTCGGAGCTCAAGAAAGTGTATTTTTATAAATATACTTTTAGCAACATTACACCCGAAGTGTAAAAATCACTCTTCTGATGTACAAGCCAGCCAATCGCGGGCATTAAGCTAGTCACGTGACTTGAGAAGCCAGAATCCCTGCTTCATCGAGTCTGGTGGCTGTCGACCATTATAATTGTTTACGTTTGTAAGAGCGTATGTATAATTTTGTGTGTGCTAGATTTTTCAAAGAAATAATTGGTAAGTTGATTAAAAGTAACTATTTAAAAAGTGTGATTAATACAATATCCTTAAAACATACATTTTATAATATTTTACTTATTTAGGCGGTAACACTGGCCTGCAAATTTTGAGTTGTTAAGACTTGTGTATGTTTTCTGTATCCAGTGTGTAAACTTCACACACTGGATGTAAAAACACACCGCATTTATATTAACGCTTCGAGTGTAAATTCACATCAGCAGCAGCTGCAAGTAAATTACCCATGCATGTGGATGTAAAAATTTATCTCAGTGTGTATATTCACTGAGAAAAACATGGAGGAAAAATTTCCTTGCTTTTTTAGAATCCGTACGCATGTACTGATTCTAGAAATTTTTTACTAAAATAATATAACTTTTTCTTTAGTAGCTAATAAGGAAAATTTCCGTAATACCCAGTCAACACAATAGTTATTTATAATACAAAGGAAAAAAGTTAAGTTTTTCGATTGAGTAGGTTTTTAGAAGCCGAGGGCAGGCCGATCGGGCAGGCCCGAGGGTAATAAACCTACGAAATAGAAATCTAACTTTTTGCTCGTGTATTATACAATATTTTTTATTTGATTGTTACTAATTATAATAAATTATGAAAATATACTTAATTTTAAATTGAAAAATTTCTTTTTAGTGTCTTATTACTTATCTAGTTATCCATGACAAATTGCTATCCAATCAAATTGCTAAAAAAACAATTTAATCGTTTCTTTTTCTTGCGGTTTCATTTTCAAATTAAAAAAGCTATAGCTTGGTGATTAATTTCTGTTAAAATGTGACTGTTATGAAAATAGTAATACTTCTGAACCGTTCTATGAATATTATAAATATTGAAATTGATTTTACAATTGAAATTTTGTGTTTTTAATTTATTTTAGTGGATCAATACAGATTAATCAGTTAACATATATTTTGAGGTTATGTTATAATCGAGGAGCTGACCGCGAGGAAATCTTTTGTACAAGCCAAAGGAACTTAGAGGAACTCTGGAGGAACTCTGAGGAACTCTGGAGGAACCCCAGGGAACTCTTTGCAAAAAGGAGGAACTCATTGCAAAATGGAGGAACTCTTTGCAAAATGGAGGAACTCTTTTGTACAAATTTCAGACGTTAACGTTTTTATGTTGATTGAAACTAGATGAGCCGTTATATCAAAACATCCTACCTTTGGGCGCCAATTTTTTTCTTGAAAAAGGGCGCCAAGTTTGGTAGAAATCAACAGGGACAAAGCTTTTTTTCCTGAAGGTAATTTTGGGGCGCCAATTCTTGTTCTGAAGGAAGGTAAATCGGGGGCGCCATTTTTTATTTGAAGGAGCGCCAAGTTTGGTAGTAACCGTCAGGGACAAACCTTTTTTTATGAAGGTATTTTTTTGGGCGCTAACTTCTTTTTATATAGGGGCGCCAAGTTGAAACCGTCGGGGACAAAGCTTTTTTTTGACGGTGCCTTATTGGCAGTAGTGCTTGCACAGCGGTAATTTCTACGGCTTATTTGCCAAAAATTACCCCTTCCAGAGAGGAACTCTTAAGGAACACAGGAGGAACTCTTAAGGAACACAGGAGGAACTCTTAAGGAACACAGGACGAACTCCCAAGGAACTCTGGAGGAACTCTGAGGAACTCTTTGCAAAAAGGAACTCTTTTGTACAAATTTCAGAAGCGGTCAGCCCCTCGGTTATAATAGAAGAAATTTTTATTTTGTATGAAATGATTACAATAACTGTATCTGATCAAAAAGAACAGTTAGTTTAAGACTAAAAGTGACCTAAAGGTTATATTTCTTTATAAATATTACAGTAAAGGTAAAGCATATTCTTTTAAAAAGTTTAAAGTTTCTGGAATGATAAATTAAGTTGGCATCAGTACACAATCCTTTTTTAAAAAAATATGCTGTTTCGACCATGCATAATTAGCTTTTAAATACAAAATAATTCAAAAAACAAACAAAATAAATATTTAAGTTTAATTCGATTTTTTTTTATTACTAATTAGTGAAGTGTTAATTAAATAATAATTGAATTATCCTCTAGGCAGTAAACTTTCCGGTTAAAGTGACCGTAGAAATGAAATTATAAAATTTTCTGAACATCAAAGTTATCTATCATAGATTTTCCCCCAATTTTAGTCGAAATTCGACCCTTTCCTCAAATTTAATAAGTTACGTAACTGCAAAATATTAAGATACATTCAAAGTACATTTTATCCTCCAGACCGTAATAGCCTTAGGTGGAGGGTCTATCGACCGCCCAAACTAATTTAACTTAAATAAAACTAATTTTCCTATACCCGATACTGAGTCAGCAACCCCAGAAACCTAAAAACTTCTTAAATTAATACATCCCTACATGAAACAAAGGATTTTGTGCAGTATGTGTAGGGTAAATAAGGGTTGTTTTAGCTTGTTTTAAACTATAAGTCCGTACGAGATTCTTCAAGCAGATTCTTACAGTGGGGCTCTGCAGAATATCGACTCAAGAGCAAGGAAGGGGCAGACCGGTAGACGAAGAGAAAGGTCCAAGTAAAAGGCTGAATAAGGATGCAAAATCCTGAAAGCTGAGGGGCGAAGGAAGAGGCAAGATGGCGGCCATCCGGGCGCGGTCCCTTGGTATCGGCTTACGGTTCGCAATAAGATTTGCCGGTACAGTTCTGGTCATTAATAAACATGAGTTCTCTCCGCTGGAAGCGTAACTGTAGACAGACTATTTATAACGTAGCATGTTATAATTTAATAAAAACTTGACTTATCTACCTGATAAAAATCTAGTTAAGTTATGGTATTCTTTCTTTTTCTTTAAAGGTCAAACAATTATGATTTTGCTGGTTGCCCGACTATGCAAGAAGATATTAACTTTTTAAATAAAAATCAATAGTAAATCAGCTTATTTTATGTTGATTTTTATTTAACTTTCTCCTATTCCGAGACAAGCGTAATTGAGATATTTGGGAAAAGAATTATTAAGATATTAACTATTTGAATCTGTTACTCGGTTGTGTTCTAGGGAAAAGAAATATTTTTGGTGGTCGTCAAACTTTAAATGAGTCGGCAAACAAGATTAATGAAATTTTTTTAGTCATCATTTGCTAGTAACGATATCTTAGTCAAAATACCCACGGTAAGAAATATTGTATATTGTAAATTCGGAAACATCGTTCTTGTTTATATGTAAGGTAAGTGCAGGTATTATGCCCATGCTAACGTATAATTGCTGATAAAAATTAAAGGAGCTTACTTCAAAACGAAATAATACTTATAGAGCCCAAATTACTTATTTATGCTTAAGTTATTAAAGAAACACATGAAAAAAGTTTAAAAAAATAAAAAATATAGGCCATTTAAAAAAATGTATCAATTATATTACCAACACGGTGCTGGTAATATGGCCAAATATAAAATAAATCATATTTTTCTAAATATTATCAAGTTAAGTATTTATATATGCTTTTTTTTATTGCCTTTTATTATATCAAATTAAAAAAATATTGAAAAGTTAAATAAAAACTACAAACTTCATAAAATATAAAAAAACAATTAATGGCTTTAGGTAAAGTAAAACGTACTTGATAAATATTTTATACTAGCTATTTTTTTTTTGATAACTTACAATCTGAATAAAAATGGTTCTTTGTAATTTTCTGTTAGTCTAACACAATATTTATGTAAATAAACGTAACATCTATCACCGAGCCTCATATCTTCAGAAAGCATGCTTATTGCCTTGACCATATTACTATACACACAAACTGGCCATATTACTCTACATTGTAATGTAGAAGATTTCCTAAAATTTTTGTTAAAGTTACGTTTACTGACTGAAATTCTATATAGACCAACTGTTAAATAGGACGTTTTGCTATAATAAAATATAAATAAAATTTAAAGTACTTACCGTAATCAAATGTTATGAATTTTCAAAATATTAAAATTTTTATATAATCGTTTACCAACGAAAAGAAAATCACCAAAATCTTTGCAGAATTAAAACCATTAATAGTGGCGCGATCTAGCGCTTGCCCTAGGAATCTTGTTAGAAACACTAACTTAAAATACTGTAATCAATATTTTTTCATTCTTACTTTTTGAAATATGGCAAATTGGCCATATTAAATACATGGCCATAATACCTGCAACTACCTTAATTAATAAAGTTATAAATTAATACTTTATTTATTGTTTATAAAATACCTGTTTCAAGATACAATGTCTCGGAATTTACAAGTCGATATGTTGGCTACGTCTACTTAGCTTAAGGACAGCATTATTTTTATGTATAATTTTGCATAAATAAATAAATCGCCACATAAACGAATCGCCACATACCTACCAACCATACTTATCAGTGGTTTTCTCAAATTTTCATTTTTTGTTTCCGACATCTAAAGCAGTTATTATAGTTGTTTAACATCTTGACTACGATAAGTAAAAAAAAAATTGATAGAGTATTTAATTAAATATGGATAGAATGCATACAGGCGACTCCATACATTGTTTAATTTTTTTTCTTTTATTGCATCATCATGACTGCTTTAGAATGTAAGCAAATACACACACTTTTCAAACACAGAATGAATCCATTCCAGCTCTAGATACGGTATGAATATTCCGTATGAAGTGTTAGAATGATCACATGTAGTGCCATCTCTTGTTTATAAAAGTAAAGAAAACTGTAGCAAAATTAGCAAAAATATTTTACCATGAAATATTGAATAATTGAATGCAATTTAAAGTTTTGCGTTAAAATTACATACAGTTTATTAGTTTTTCTTAATATTTAACCAGTTTTTTTATCAATTTAGTTTAAAAAATGAAAACTGCTCCATCTATTGTTAAATATTTAAACCTGATATCTATCACAATTATCTGACATAACCTTCAATTTTTGCATTATAATTTGTAAATATCTGCTAAAATTAAATAAAAGTACTGATTTGATAAAATTATTAAACAACATTAATTGCTTTACAATATCGAGTCACAAAAAACGTTGTTTTTAACCTTGTCCGCAGTTTAAAGTCATACAGTGTTTCATATTTGCAGTCGAAGAAAAAGTATAGTCTACAACACGTATGGAATAGTCATTCCGCGCTCGCGGTACCGTCATACTCGCCTGCCGGCTCGTATGACAAACTTTCCACTTGCGGGGAATATTGTCTATTTCATACTAGTAATAGAACATACTATTTTTCCAGGTTTTTAAAATTTTTAATTGGTCTACCTTTTCCATAGGTTATGCGTTTCAGAAGGCACAAAGACACACAAATATAGTTCATCATATAATAGTATAGGATAAAAATAAATTTTCATTTATATGGTGTTAAATATCTTACTTGGGTACTAACAATTTTTACACATAAAAACAAACTGTAACATTTTATGTCAATTCCCATTAGATTTAATCTTGCATACACAACACAAGAAAATAAAATAAACATTAAAAGATAAAATACTATTACTTTAGATTTAATTACTCATACATAATGTTCGTGTTAAAATACACTCAATTAGGTGTATCTGTATATCATCTGTATATAGAGAAAACTTCTCTGAAATTGTATATTCTATAACTAGTATGGAATAGACAATATTCCGCGCAAGCAAAAAGTTTGTCATACGAGCCGGTAGGCAAGTATGACTGTCCCGCGAGCGTGGAATGACTATTCCATACGTGTTGTAGACTATACTTTATGGCTTTAAACTGCGGACAAGGTTAAAAACAATATTTTTTGTGACTCGATATTGTAAATGCAACAAAACACATATTTTTAAATAAAGCAATTAATATTATTTAATAATTTTATCAAATCAGTACATAAAAAAGAATTTTTATTTATTTTTAGCACATATTTACAAATTTTATTGAAACATTGAAGGTTATGTCAGATTGTTGTGACAGATATCAAGTTTAAATATTTAACAATAGATAGAATAGTTTTAATTTTTTGAACTAAATTGATAAAAAACTGGTCAAATATTAAGAAAAACTAATAAACTTTATGTAATTTTAACGCAAAACTTTAAATTGCATTAAATTATTCAATATTTTATTGTAAAATATATATGTATTTTTGCTAATTTTGCTACAGTTTTCTTTACTTTTATAAAAAAGAGATGGAACTACATGTGCTCATTCTAACACTTGATACGGAATATTCATACCGTATCTAGAGCTAGAATGAATTCATTCTGTGTTTGAAAAGTGTGCGTATTTGTTTACATTCTAAAGCAGTGTAGAAAAAGATAATTCTCTGTAGGACTGTGTAATTAATAATAGTATATTACGCACCGAGTACGCGAACATTGTTTTCACTGAAATAGGTTTGCGCCGAGGTGCGTATACTATTTTTTCTACGACCTAACACCTAAACATGTAAAAAACGCAAAAATTGTCTTAAAATTAATTTTATTAATTTGACGTTTTGTGTTTAATGTTTTCTGAAAGCAGATATGTAAAATCAATTGACTGTCACTTTTCGATCGCTGTCCTGGCATCGTGTAAAAAATAAGCACTACCTAACTACTAACTAGGTCGCAGGAAAAATTAGTTTTTTCAATATTCACATAAAAGCAACCCGTTTTTTCCTAAATGGCTCATATGGTATTCGCATGCTTGACCTATTACAAGAATGGTTTTATCGATATGCCTCCAATCCAACGAACTAATAACTCTTCTCTCTAGAATAGGCATTTCATTCGTTAAAACTGACAAAAACGTCGGCAACGTAAACATTCGTCTGTCTTACTCGCACATCTTTGTTCTAACAGAGACAACAATACCAGTTACTGGTAACTTTTATTGTTCAGGCCTGAATATACCTACTATTTGTTTACAAATAAACAGAGATTGGCGATACTTTATTTTAACGGTATGCGTATTCTAGAAAGAAGAGTTATTAGTTCGTTGGTCCAATCGAATGCATTCATAGCTAGCCATTGCTATTATTAGAAACGCGATTTCAATATACCTAGTATTAATATAGTTTCTGCTTATAGAGAATACAATGTTCTGCATATTATTTAAGGAAAAGGCCGATACAAAGTCGTCGTGTACAGACAGAAGTTATCAACTTTAATACAATTGCAGACAGAAGCATCGGACATATAATATTATTGCACGATAATATTTGATTATGGTTATGACATTGATATCTCTAATTCGTGAGAGAGACAATGGCTGACTCGTGGAAGTAGTTTAGCTGAACCGGAAGGCTGTAAGAAGAAGCGGGCAGGGATCATAGACAGGTCGGGTATATTGTAATCCATTTCTCCAGAGAACAATGCTTTATTGCACAATAACCCTCCTATGAAATTAAGCCTTTATGTTCCAATATATCCATTACTCATCTGCTTCATCCTACACCGTTCCACGTGATCACAAAACCCTGATACACACCCACCTTTCCTTGAAATTACCTTATGCAAAAAAGTCACACAAACAATATTAGAGCTCCGCTTTTAAGATTTGATTGCTGCACTTTAAGAAATCTTATGTTTTTTTTATAAGAATTAAGAAACTGTATGTTGTATTGGAATAAAAAAGTTAATTAAAATTTGCGTTATTTGAGAGTCTTGGCTGCGAGACTTGCCTTGGGCCAGATTTTGGTGTTATTTAAAGTATTTTTTTGGATCGCATAATCGCATAGTTTTGACAATGTATCACCTCATAAGGGGCTGTCCATATATTACGTAACGCAATTTTTCAAAAAAATTGACCCCTTCCCCCCTGTGTAACAAACTGTCACATTTACCAACACTCCCCCCCTGTGTAACGCGTAACAATATAAAAATTTTGTTTCGCAATAAATTTAACTGTATTCTTACTATTGATTCGTTTTTCTCGACAAAACAAACATGAACCTAAAATATAGTATAACATATCCTTAAAAAAAGTTTACACGAAAAAATCACTCAAACTTTAAAAAAATATTCATAATCAATATCACACAGGGAAAAAATACTAGGTACCTCTTTTTACACTGAGTGTAACATATAACATGTATATTGTTTATGCACAGGTACACAAAAAAGTACACACATTGGTGTTCTGTGAGTACACCTTCCGCGCGAAAATGTATCATCGCCGATGATTCATCGGCAAGATCATGCAAGAACAGGGCCGTAAGATTTTTTTTTAATATCAATGTCAACAGTTTTTTTACTGATTACAATATTATTTAAATATGCATAGTTTCGTCAATTTTTGTGTGAAAAGGGAATTATGGGCCACTAAATAGTAATTTATGTTGAAATAAAAATACATCTGCCAAGCTTAGGAAACAAACATTAAATTTATTAAATTCCGTTACGTAACGTTTACCTAGACCCCCCCCCTCCCCCTGTCACAAACTGTAACAATTTCTCTGAACCCCCCCCCTAGGCGCGTTACTTAATATATGGACAGCCCCTAAGGATAAAAAGTATTCTTAAAATTAAAAGTATAGAATTTTAGAAAAAAGTATTGCTGAGCTCTATCCTTTCTTTGGATCTTGCTTCTTTTGATTGAATAAAAAAAGGAGTAAAAAAAGACCAAGAGCCAAAGGAAAAAGTGAGTTCAAATAGTGTCCCTATCTAACTGTCTATAGATAGTTCAACTTTTAATGAGTGAGTGCATAAAATAATGTTCTAAGAAAACATAAAATGTCCCTTAAAACTGTTTTTTAAAATTTTTTATTAAATATGTACAAATGACGTAAGTATGGTAAATTTTCTATACCTTAATCGAAAACTCGACGACATTTACATTTTACTATAAAGTTAATGAATTTTTTCTATACCGCGTTATTGAAAAATTATCATACAGTATGTATGGTTTTTATAACCCTCTACTGCATGAATTAATTTTGGGGTTGCTCTTCTTTTTAATAGTACTTATTTTTTCTCTTGAGACGACCTCTGGCGCTTCCTTTAAATGAGAGGTTTTAAACTATATATTGAAACATAACATGTATATTATAGCGTTTGATCAAAAAGAGTAATTCCTTAAATTCAGATGTTTTTTAAGGGTAGAAAAAAATTGTGACCTGTTGGAGCAATTCTGATATCAGATTCGGTTTCAGCGACCTTGAAAATATAAAAATGCGTTGTTCTAGTGTCTGACACATTAATTTTTTTGTTAGTAACTTATTAGCAATAAATTTTTTTTTCAACAATATTGACTGTATAAAGATTGTAGAGAATTAAATTCTCTACAAATTTATTACCCACCTTTTTTATCGAGAAATTCAAAATACGCGTGAAAATCGACAAAAACACAAAACAAGATGGCGGACACTTCCCATATAAAATTTATGGGCAAAAATGTGATTTCTTCATCCACGGGGGGCACCTAACTGCGTCAAAAGTTTTTTTTTTATGAAAAAATCTAAAATGATTGGGCTTAATTTCTTCCAATACATGTATGGGAAGTTTACTGCAGTTTTTTTAGTAAAAGAATAAGCTATATAATAAAAGTAATATATACTTATTAATAAATAACAAAAAGTAATTGACAATATTCCAAATACTATTGATCAATTGAGTTTCGTCAAAAGCCTCATCTGCTTTCAAAGTTTTAAGTAATTGCCAATAAACGTAATAGTCGAACGTCATTTTGTAGTTTCTAACGGACTGAGGGAAATAGTTGGTCATGGGAGTGAGGGTAGGGGTCTATGGGTGTTTTCGGTAAAAGGGGTGCAGGCTGCAGAGCCGAGCTAAGAGTTGCAATCACGTCTTGCAACGTTAGGAATACGCTTGCAAACGATTTTCAGCTTTATGAAAGGTTTAAATATGGAAATGAGCTTAGATATTAATCTTAAATGGCTCGGGTTTTAGAAGCTATTGATTTTGACCTGAGCATCCATACAAGGGATGAATAATATCTTCTTACATCTTAATGTGGGATTTAAACTGTAACAAAATAGTATATTCTATAACTAGTATGGAATAGACAATATTCCTCGCAAGTGGAAAGTTTGTCATACGAGCCGGCAGTCGAGCGCGGAATGACTAGTCCATACGTGTTGTAGACTATAATTTTTCTTCGACTGCAAATATGAAACACTGTATGACTTTAAACTGCGGAGAAGGTTAAAAACAATGTTTTTTGTGACTCGACATCGTAAATGCAACAAAACACATATTTTTAAGTAAAGCAATTAATGTTATTTAATAATTTTATCAAATCAGTACTTAAACAAGATTTTTAGTTAATTTTAGCACATATTTACAAATTTTAATGAAACATTGAAGGTTAGGTTGCTGTGACAGATATCAGGTTTAAATATTTAATAATAGATGGAGCAGTTTTAATTTTTTGAACTAAATTGATAAAAAGCTGATCAAATATTAAGAAAAACTAATAAACTTCATGTAATTTTAACGCAAAACTTTAAATTGCATTAAATTATTCAATATTTCATGGTAAAATATATATTTTTGCTAATTTTGCTACAGTTTTCTTTACTTTTATAACACTTGATACGGAATATTCATACTGTATCTAGAGCTAGAAGCGATTCATTCTGTGTTTGAAAAGTGTGTGTATTTGCTTACATTCTAAAGCAGTCGTAGAAAAAATATAATTTTGAAATATCATATAAAATAATTTAAGTTGCGTTTGGGGCACAAAATTATGTAAAGATTTCGTAAGATTTTCTGATACCCACAATCTTATGTAAGATTTTACTTTAACATTTATATAATGAATCAAGGTATGTGATATATTTAGGTTATGAAATTCAAAGTGGACTTTTTATAATAAGTATTATAATAAAAAGTCCGCTTTGAATTGTATTTTAATACAAACATATTTATTAAACAATTAATATTAATAAAGTATGTAAAAATAGGTTCATTTCAGGCATAAGGAACTATCTTACATTAGATTTTCTAGCACCACCCTGACCCTTTTGTAAGGAAAATAAGAAAATTTGGTTAAAAAAGTACAAAAATTACTACTTATTTTTCTTGATTTAATTAATACGATGGTAATATTAAATAATACCTTTGAATGAAATAATATCATCCAAAGGAAATACGAAATTTAAAACTATTAAAAATTTCGCGCTGCCGGGGCCCGTCAGTAATTTTATTTACCATTTAATGTCTAAGTATTAAGTATTAAGTATTACTGACAAGCGCCAGCATGCTGTAGCAGCGCGAACCTGCTGTCTATAATAGATAGGAAGATATACTTTGACGCACGCATCTGTGGCTACGGGAAAATTGTTAGGAATGTGTGTGCAAGTGAGAGGCCCGTTGTAGACACGCACGCCATATAAGTTATATGATATAACGCTTTTGACCGAAAGAAGAGAGCGAGCATGAAACCTCCCCCTTTCGTCGGAGACTTTGTTTCATACGGAAAACTATACAATATTTATTTAAACTCCAAATTAACTTTTTACGACATATACTTTAGACTGTAGTCTAAAGCCCTATCAGAAGCTTGCATTAGAACATAAAACATAAGAATGCGATGCCATGATTGGCTTACAAGATACATGGCGGCACATCAAGCCAATCACGGCATCGCATTGTTATGTACTATGTTGTTATGTGAGCTTGTGGATATGTCCTAAAGTTATAAGCACTGCGGTAATAAAACCTAATCCATTTAATATAAACGAATAAATGGTAGGTGCAAAGTTGAATTTAGTCCTGCGGTTTAAAAGAGAGACTGTGGAAAATAAAATAATAAGCAATATAACTAATAAGTGTAATACAAGTAAACGTCGTATGCAGGGTCGCATGGTCCAAACCACATCATATTTCAAATGATTTTCCCAAGCTTTTGCTTGAATTAATCATTTACGAATGTTACTGTGTCCTCTGCCAAGTTAGAAGGTCCAATCATAAAGTTATAGACATGAAGTAAGTTTAGTCAGTTAACTCAGCCGGACAAAGAAAAGTACACTGAAAAAAACGACGTTCTTGACTCAAAGTAGTCAACACTCTTGGCAGTTATTCTTTTAGCTTAAAAGATGTGTATCTTTAAACAAAAGTATTTATCTTGTCCCAAAAAAAGTGTCGCTTTTGAAATATTTTTAAAATTCTCTTGGACCTGGCTTATTTGAGGCAAAAAGCATTTATCTTGTTTTAAGATTGTTAAAAATAAAATAATTTTAAATACTTTGGCCCAAGAATTTCACACAAGATCAAAAAATTCTAAGTTAAAAAATCTTAAAGGCAAGTGAATTATATTTTCATGTTAAGAGAAGGCGCTTTTGGACGTATTCAAGAGTGCGAAGCATTTGGCCTAATTTCAGGAGCGCCTATGTGCAGCTCTTTATGCAACGTTTTTGATAAACTGCGCATGCGCTGACCTTTTTTTAATATGTTATTTTAAATAAAAAACATTTTTTACAAAAAAAAAACACCAAACAGACGCCAAACCAACGTTAACGTAAACCAAGGCTGAGGGTGGTTAAAAAAAAGACCAAACAACAAAAAACCAAAACAAAATCCTGCATATAGAGCTGTATTTAGGCGCTTGTCTAATTTTATATGCCATGCCAGTGTAAGATTAACAAAAATTTGACTAAAAAAAAAAAATGGAAAATAGGTAATTTTGTATTTCTACAGGACACTAAAATCTAATTTAAACACTTATTTATTAAAAATATATTTGCAGTAAAGAATTACCGATAGGAAATTGTTTTTTTACTGGTGAAAACACGCGTTATTTTATTTCTTTTCAAATAAAAACTAAACTTTTTAAACAAAAACAGCAATGATCTTTATTTAATTGCTAATATATGTGATAACAATTATTTTATTGGAATAATCTCAAGCATAAAATATCCCTCGAGCAAAGTTTAGACTTGGCAACATTCGCGAACAAGTGAACATCGTGGGTTTAAAAAGTGTGGCAAATTTGAGATTTAAATTTTTAATTATAGTTGTAAAGTAATATTGTTGTTTAGTTCTTAAATTTTTAATTTAAATATAAAACCACATAAAATATTGTCAAATTATATACTTCCTTATTTTGTTTGTGAAATAGTCTTTTAAAATACTATTCGTGCATGTTGAATTATACATAATTTATTTACTGTATATAAAAAAATATTTGGCTTAAGAAAATTGTTTTCGTGCATTTTTCGTGTTACAAGGTTACAAGGTCGAGGAATTTTGACGAAAAATGCAATGTCAAGCAAAATATTTTTTTAATACAGTAGAAAAATTATTGATAATTCAACATGCACTTATGATATTACTACTGATAATTTTCCCAAATATCCGGCTAAGGTGGTAAACTCATATCATTTGGTCAAAAGTTACCAGAAGTTTTGAATACATTATTTATCCTAAATAAAGTTTTCTAACGATGAATGGTTTCAATTAGAAAAGGAAATTGCGTTTATTTTCTAGTTCGTTCAAGTAGTAGTTTTACCATCTGATTTGCTTGTTTTAATGCAAATGAATGACAAATTATTGTAAAATTACATTATAATATTATTTATTTGTGAACTTGATAAAATAATAAATAAAGTTTTTAATAAAATATGATTTTCGTTTTGTAGAGCTCTTGCAAAATAACACAGGTCGACAAAAAAAACATATGCCTTCATTTTGTCTGATATATCATTTTCGGGATTCTGAGATAAATGTACTACTACTACTACTTTTTTGAAAAAAAAAGTTAAATATCGTTGTTTTCGGCCCTGATTTTTTTTCACAAACATACATTCATAAGATGTAGTTTTTTACGCAGTTTTTAAAAATATTTTGTTTTTTTAGATATCTTTAACGGTTTTCAAGAAAAGTTCAAAAAATTTTTTAAATGCCTATTTCTCAGTTATTACTAACGATTTTAATTTATTTAATAGCTTAATTTGTTCATTTTTTAATACTCATTTATTATGTGAAAACGGATTTGAGATTACAATTTTCTGTCTAGATGCGGTAGTAGTTTGTGTGAAGCTAAGATTTTTTGACTACCGAAATATTTATGCCAACTACCAAAATAAACATTTTTTCACCCCCAAAAATTTTGATGACTAAAAAAAAAGCTCATTACATATAAAAACTTTACCGATTGGTGTAAAATTTTGCCTACTGGTCTCAAATTTTACAGCTTAACAATTGTTTTTCACCTCCAAATCTCCTGCTTTAAGCAGGCCACTCACTAGGGAGCATGTTGAGCAACATGTTGGCCAACGGAGTTGTCGTCAACAGGTTTCCAAATGTGTGTGTTGGTTGGTCAACATGCTGCTATGTTGCAGGCTCCTGTTAGGGCTTGAGGGGTGGATTTTATTTTTGACTACTTGTTATAGATATTGTTGTACGATTTAAGGTGGTTTTTGCAGAACTTGATTATCTCTTTTAGTTTTAGAGAATATCCCTGGGTAAATAGAGTTGGGACACCCTATAATTTTCAAAATCCTACTATTTTTTTTTTAGTATTTTGAAAAAATCCGTCATTATTTCCTGGACTAATATCTCAAAAATGTCAGGTGCTGGAATGTTTCTTAGAACAGATTCGGATTCTATGCTCTTAAATTCGTAAGAAAATTTTACTTTCAGATCAGGGCAAAAAAAAGGTTGCGATTTGTTGGCTAGTGTAATAATTATATATAAAACTTTTTTTTAAATTTTTAATTGATGAACAAATAAATGAAATATTTGTTGAAATTAACCTAATTATTAAAGAGTTAGGGAGGTCAAGTGACCATTTTTTGCGATTAAAAAAAAATGTTTCGGCTGATAGATTGTAATCTAAACAATTATTTGATATTTGGTTTTAAATTGGTAGTTACATTATAAGGGACAAAATTCAGTAATGGGAGAAAATATGTCTCTAGCTCCAAAAAAACTTAAATATGGACTTTTTGTGCAATTTAGTTAATGAAATGTATTCAATATTAACTAGTTTTGATACTCAGTTACTAATAGCTTCTATAAATATCGTCTGTTTTAAAAATCTGATATATTAACCTAAAAAACGTAAAGACGGTCCCTTGTCTCCAGCAACCTTTTTTGACATACAATCCATATTTGTATGTAGATTACCTTAATTAAACTTTGCAAAATATATTTTAGTTAATCTAAGAACTGTTAACTTACGTCATAAGACTTATTTACTTGGAAAATCTTATACTGGTTTGAATAAAAAAAAATAATAACTTATGTCTCCCAATTTAAATCGAGCGCTTCTTATATTAGTAAAATCCGACACTGCTAGAATGCCGATCGTGGTACGTTAAAATTATTAGTAGAAGATCAGTGCCAAGTATTTTCATTATGTGTTAATAAATTTAGTTTAAGCGATGTTATTTTAACGAGTACTTTTTTAATGAACAACGCCGGTCCCTAATATTATCTTAGACTAAACATTTTAGATTTGTACAATAACATATACAATACCTAACCTCAAATTTACAGGAACTGATCTCAAAGACCTTGATCCAAATCCCACTAATTGTGTCTAAACGCAACGACGGTCCCTTGTAAAGACGGTCCCCACGAAAAGGAACCGTTGTTGCTAACATAGGGATCGTCGTTACATATTTGAAAAATTATGCAAATTTTTACTCTGTGTACATTGTTCTTTCTAAAACTCTTGCAGAATAAAGAAATAAATATATTCCAAACTCAAAAAAACAATATAATGCCTAAAATTAGGCTTAGAGAAAGCCAATTGGATGAAAAGTGGAGTGAGAAATATAAAAAATATTATATTAGAAACATTAATTTTATTTTTAAATTAAGAAAATTTAGTCCCTTTGCTAAGAACAACGGTCCCTATAAAAAATAACGACGGTCCCTATAAATAATAACGACGGTCCCTCTAAGAATAATAAAATTGTTGCTAATCAACTGTATGTACAACCCTCTTGGATTTCATCTTTTATTACAATATGAAGAATAACTATGACAATTTTTTCTTTTTTTAATATATTTTTTTTTAATTTATAATTATTAAACCAATTTATACCATTATTAAATTTTATCCCATAAGTAAACAACAAAACTGAAAGTCGAACTAAAAGTGAATAACAGCGAACCGTGAATTATTGGATAAAACAACATGCTGTAAGTAGTAAAAATATTATAACATTTTGTAAAGTTTATCGAAGTTATAGTAAGGTATATCTATAGTTTATATATCTAGTTTAAAGTATGTTACAGTATTAAGTAAAATAACAATCGGTAAATAATTCCGAAATTTTAATTAATTGTAATACAGACAATAGTTATTTTCTTAACTAGTGTATTAAGTAGCATTTTATCGAGGGGCGTTTCACTGACCTATTTTTGTACATGTATTGTAAATAATGTACATTATTTACAATATTGTACGAATAATGTAAATAATGTAAGAAAAATGTAGTACTGTAAGGTAATGTCGAAATAATGTAAATAATGTCTAAAAATGTAGTACTGTAGAATACTGTTGAAATAATGTCGGTAATGTAAGTAATGTCCACTTAATGTAAAGTACTGTAGGCTAATGTACGAGGCAGACGCGGACTGGCTTCTTACGGCACAGTCGGAAAAATATTAAAAAGGGCCCCTAAATGGCTCAAAAGCCATAAAAAATTGGAAAATCGAGGGCCCGGTATAGCCAAAATAGACCAAATGGCCGTGTGAGGGCCTGTTTAGTACTGGGGCCCGGTCGGTTTTTGACGACCCTGCCTTACGGCCAGTCCGCCACTGGTACGAGGTAATGTAGGATGTTAGGTTAAGATTAACATAAATTTAGGTTAATATATGTATAAAAATATATTAATAAACAAGCCGTGAAGATATGTAATGCTACGCATTCCAGAATATATCATTTACAGTATATTGTATAATTTTCTCAAATACTTAAAAAAAAATTTAAAACAAAAAAAAAATACTTTTTTTTAAATTTTCTTTTGAAAAACGAAAAATAAAAAAAAATAAATTATTAACTTGAAATTTGTAACAAGTAAAAAATACTGCTGCCAACAAAATATTACTTTCCCCTATAGGCCTGAAAAATTAATTTAAAAAATTATTATTTTGAAAAAAAAAATTACCCCATTTTACCCCCGTACCCCAACCCGAATTTTACCTAAAACTTTGGATATCACTAGTTTACAAATTTCAACTTTTTTTATGCCCAACTTTATTTACATGTTTTCTAACATAATTTTTGATGAGGAATCCAAATTCGTCAAGAAAAAAAAAGTTTTTATAGGGGAAAATTATAGAAATCATATATTTTCGTTTAATATTAGTAAAAATTGGTATCTGTGGGTTTTTAGACTCCCTAGAAACAAATTTTATATTTAAAAGTATCTAACCCTTAAGGGGGTGCAGCCCCCCTTTTTTATATTTTTTAAATAACCCGATAAGAATTAGATCCTGGGGGTTTTCCGTCTCGCTCAAAATGAATTTATTCTTTTTTAAATTCTGTCTTTATCCATATAACCCATAGGACCACCCATATTTACATTTTTTTAATTAACCTGATAAAATTTGGTACACTGCGACTCGCTAAAACCAAATTTAATATTAAAAAAATCCGCCTGCAAGAAGTCCCAACACCAAACCAACTTTTATCAGCTAATTAAAAAAATATCAATAGTGCTGTCAACAAAATAATACTTTTCCCTTTAGGCCTAGGTTTATTTAAACCAAAAAACTAAAAAAATATATAATATAATATACACCCCTTTTGAGAGACAGAGAAAACAAAGACAGAACGATTAGATCAAGGCTGACGTGATTGTAGTGGGATGCGATGCGCTGTGTTTTATAAAAAAAAACACGTCAGCCTCGATCTTTGTTTTCTCCGTTTAGTATAATTTCAACGGGCTGTATATTATATTTTTAAATAATAAAATATATATAATATATTTTTTTAAATACCCCATTACATACATACAATACATTACTCCATCTGATTTTTCCAAAAACAATCCCAGCCTAGAACTCTGATTAAGCATGCTTACCTTGCTAGCAAACTGTGATCAAAATATAAAACGTCAAGAAGCTTAAAAAAAGCTATACAAGGGTGGATATAGATTTTTTAAAATATTAAATTGTTTTCTATGAGCCCCAAAACCCCTATGTGCGAATTTTTATTACTTCCCTGCTGAAAATGACGGGTCTGGGCGGGTATAAATGGTGCATAAACCGGACTTGAGCATAAACACTACTGAGAGACAGATTTTTTTTTGACGGAAATCATATTTTTTGGATATAAAACGTCCAGGTTTTTGTAGGTTTTATTTTTTTAAATATATTTACTAAAAATGCGATTTTTTTTTGGCAACATTTTATTAATATCATTTAAAATTAGTTTAAAAGTATAATTGACATAAAATAAACCAGTTTTCAAAAATTGTTTAATTTTTTTAAAGAAATTTTAACAAAATTTCCCATTTTTAAACCTATTTTAAAACCACAAAAATTGCTCCCAAAAAATAAAAGAATATTTGGTTAAATAGAGAATTTTATAAGCTTTAAAATGACATATCACACAAACCCCCTTTCTATTTTAAAAAATATCCCCCTTGCCCCCCTGTCACCATTGTGCCATATAAAATATGTACCAAAAAGTTATTTGGGTTATGTTATTTAGGTGTTTTTCAAGTTGATATCTTAAATCGTTTAAAAGTTAATGGAGGGGGCGGACTTTAGACATGCACTGTATAATGTTAAAAGTTTATGGGTTCGGGGATCGACGAACAGGTCAGAGGAGCTCAACAAAGATTCCAGGGGACCTATTCTTCAAAACCGGGGAGTAGAACGACTAATAGAACGAGTCTGAGGTTCGTTCTACTCCCCGGTTTTGAAGAATAAGTCTCCAGGGGGCTTAAACCAAGTACTATTGTAATCTAAGAATGAAACTCTTGGAACTCGACAGAAAAAAACTAAAAAAAAAATACATTTTTGTTTTCTTACATGACAGACATTTGAAAACTACTACATAATATTAAATTCCGTACTTTTCATTACACATTATACATGGTACACAAAAATGATTAAAAATAATATTAAAACCACCAGAAGTAAACAACACTGCAGAAATTTTATAGGTGTCACGTGGTTTTTGAGCGATCTGAGTAGACGAAATAATGTAAATACTGTAGGAGAGCATGCGCATTAATAAAAATAATGTAAATAATGTAGGTACTGTCGTAATGTCAATTAATGTCAGGTACTGTAGAATAATGTAAGTAATGTAACGTAATGTACGGTAATGTACAGTATTGTAAGTAATGTAAGGTAATGTCAATGTAATGTAAAGTACTGTCGATGAAAACGTACATGTATTGTAAAGGTGAAACGCCCCTCGCATTTTATGCTACGCAAAGAATATCAGCTGATGTTCTTAAGTGGATAAAATTACTTAATACACGAGTTGAGAATTTAATTTTATTCAACACCTTTTATTTTTAAATAAAAATCTATAATTTTGCGAAAAATTATGTCAAAAATATTAAGATTAAGTTTTCTTAATACTAAAATAATAGGTAGCCATGGCCTAAGTATGCCTATTAAAAATAAACAATTGCTAGTTTTACATTTCTTACAAACGTCAAAATGGACGCGGTGATGACAGAATTTTTAATAAAAACAGTAATTAATTCAAAAACTAAAGAATAATTTGGGGTTTTCTTTAATTTTTATGGTTTAGTTAACGTGCTTCTATTTATAGAATAGTTATAATACTTAATTAATAGGGTATGTAACTAATTTTGGGTGAGATCAAAAGCTGTACGTAAAAGAGTGGGTGAAAATTTTTTTAGTCACTAGTGGAAAAAATCTCACTTTTGACATTTAAAATAGTGCTCAAAACAAGTGTTTCTGTGAAGGTGTTGGTTAAAAGTAATAAAGTCGGGTCCGACAATTTCCTCAGTGTATTTACACGGTAATTTCTGGAAATAAGGTTACAATCAAATTTAGCTTTATAAAATACCTATAATATTTTTAATGATATTCATTTAATAGTTTAATCATATTGTTGAGTTTTGAAGTGAATCGTAAAATAAAACGATAATTTGAGTAAAATTCATTTCATCGAATTAAAATATCTCGTTGTCACAAAGCTTGCTGTACAAAAACAGATCCAATGACAAAAAGTTATTTGAAAATCAAACAGTGGTTATCTTTTTTACTAAATATTATTTTACTCATGGCAGCTTCGCAGCAAAGGCGGAAAATTTGTGAACAAGAAAAAAAAATCTATAGAGTTTTCAGTAAAAATCAAACTTGGTAAGGGCATGAAATCTATTAAAATCGATAAGATTACCATCAAAAATAAAAAAAGTTATGTGGGGCTAGACATAGAGGAAATGCGCCTAATTTCGGATGGTTTCCAAATTTCGGATAGTAGTGTATTTAAGATACTGTCTGCAAAGGTAAACAGAAACCTACTTTTATGTGAAGCCAAAAGTCAAACTAAATCCGTCCTGTAATATGATAACGGTAGAGCTTCTCCCCTTTAAATGGCAGCACAAATCGTTTATATTGCAATTGGCAGTTTTGTGCTCAGTTGCATTATTATGCTTGTTTATTTTATAAATAATCGTTATAAAAGTTCGTGAGTCTGTCTTGGGTAAGTTATGATGTTAGTTAAGTTGATCCACTATTCATAATTAAGCAATTTGAAAACGTAAACATTCTACAAATTTCTAATCTAAAAAGCAGAAAGTTGCCTAATTTCGGATACACCATTTTTGTGCATTTGATTCCCAATTTCGGATATCCGCAAGGTAATTATTATTTAGGATAACCAACCATTAATTATTATTTTTATAATGATACAACAAACTAAGATAAACAATTTTGAAAAAACGAAAATTACCTAAGATACTAAGATATTCGAAATTGGGAATCTAAAATTATAGTTCCTATAGTATTTCGTAGAAAATCGCTTAATGATTAATTTACTTCTTAAATGTGAAGGAATAACAAGAAACATAAGCAATGGGATCCAGATCTACTCTTGAAAAAAATTTTACGGATATGTCCGAAATTAGGAGCCCTTTTTCAAATGCACAAAAATGCGCTGATTTTTTTTAACCGTGTTTTTGGAAAAAATAAACTGTAATAAAATTGCTTTTATAATAAATCATGGTTCGCTATAATAAGTTGTATCTGGTTATATAAAAAAAATATCAAAAAGTAATACCGAGTATTAAATATTGAATACATTGTAAATGGTATCCGAAATTAGGCGACTTTCCTCTACCATATTTGTTTAAAAAAGTAATTTAAAAACAAAAAGTTGCTCATTTAAAAAAAAAATTAGAAATGTCCCAATACAATATAATATATTTAAGTTTAACTTAAAACTTCACCAGAAAAAAAAATTACTTGCAATTTGCAAGTCGCAACTCCAATATTTTGACTGCTTGTTTAATATCTATTGCATCTTTGTACTCCTAAATGTACTATTATAGCTAGTAAAACAAATTCATTCAACCCTTAGGGCTATTGGAAAAATATTTTGAGATAATCTCTTTGCCTTTTCACTTTTCCCTTTTTTTCCTTTCTTCTTTAATATTCGATTTTTTTATTAACTTTTTTAAATGACTAAAAAACATAAATTATGATTATTCACAGAAAAAACAGACTCCTTAAGATATGTTCAAAGCCATAGTCTCTTGTTTCAAAGCTGGAAATTCTTTGAACCAAAGTCAATGTCCTTAAATAAAGAGCAAATTTTCATTCAAGAACCCGCGCTTTTTATTCAAGGACATTGACTTTGGTTCAAAGAAATGCTAGCCTTGAAACAAAAGAATAAGCAAAGCCATGACTTTGAACATATCAAAAGACACGTGAGCTTAGTTCAGGGAATTTTTTTTTCTGTATTATATTTATCTAATATATAAGACTATTTCACAAACAATATATCGTCGGCTTACAAGTAAAAGGCACTTTTTTGCGAAAATTGGATTTTTATGGCAATGCAATTAATTTTTGATGATCTATGTACAGGTAAACCGAACTAACTTCTAGGTGGACTGCCAAAAACTGCCAAAACGCACCAGTTTGATTTTGAATAAAATTTTATCTGGCAATAGGCACTAAGTCACTTAGTGCGTTTTACTTGTAGATTATTTCAAATGTTTGTGCACTAAGCCGCTTAGTGTTTGTTTGGCGAAACGTGCTTTTTTGTAACAATTATTACAAAAATTAAAAAACAACAGTGAAAGTTAAATTTGTCAATATCTCAAAACCATGTTTTTGGACTTAGTGCTCTTTACTTGTAAGCCGACGATATAGGCCAATCAAAACCTTGCATTTTCAGTTTCTTGACCAATCAGATCAAAATGAATCTGATAATTTTTATAATTGTTATATTTTTGCAAAATGTGTTTTTAATTTGTGAAGCTTACCTTTGATTTATTTTTATAGATAAGCAGTATAAATGCTTATTTTATTACCAAAACATCCTAGGTATAAACCCTAATTAATTTCAGATAATATATTATATTTTATGCACTTTCCATCTTAAAAGCTTTAAATCACTGATATTCATAAATGTTAATTTATTTCATTGAATCTTGGTATCAAAAACAGGCCACTATAAACTAATTTAAACACTTATTTATTAAAAATATATTTGCAGTAAAGAATTACGGAAATCAAAACATCAAATAACTGCGCTGGCACCAGTACAGCGTTGCCAAACTTTATTAGAAACCGATAGGAAATTATTCTTTTACGGGTGGAAACCCCCTTTATTTTATTTCTTTTCAGTTGAAAACTAAACTTTTTAAACAAAACCAGCAATGATCTTTATTTAAATGCTCTAATATATTAAATAACAAGTATTTTATTGTAATAATATTAAGCATAAAATATCCCTCGAGCAAGGTTTAGACTTGGCAACATTCGCGAACAAGTCAAAATCGTGGATTTAAAAAGCGCGGCAAATTTGAGATTTAAATTAATTATAGTTGTAAAGTAATATTCTTGTTTAGTTCTTAAATTTTTAATTTAAATATGAAACAACATAAAACATTGTAAAATTATATTCTTCATTATTTTGTTTTTGAAATAGTCTTTTAAAATACCATTCGTGCATGTTGAATTATACATAATTTTTTTACTGTATATAAAAAAATATTTTGCTTAAGAACATTTTTTTCGGGCATTTTTCTTCAAAATTCCTCGACCTGCGGTCTCGGAATTTTGTAACACGAAAAATGCACTCAAACAATTGCAAAGCAAAATATTTTTTTAATACAGTCAAAAAATTATCGATAATTCAACATGCACTTATGATATTACTACTGATAATTATATTTGACTAGGTGACTTCGTAAAGGATACACACAGGGTGTGTTATTAATGTAAATGTTCGGTATGAGGTTAGCGTTTTGAAGTCACGTTGGCATAGGACCACCCCAGTTGGCAGGTTGGGTGTTGAACAAGAGTTACTCCTTTCTGGTTATTAATGAGGGTTGCAAACTCCTTTAATTAATTTTCTGCTGTTATTCCCGCATATTAAAATCAATATCATATTTTGAGGCAACATAGTCAGCATGAATTCTAGACCTTAAACTACCTGTAGTGTGGATTTTATGCTGCTTATACTATGCTTTAAGTTATTTGATAAAAGAGTTAACATAATTCCAAAAGAAACCTTCTTTTTAAAATTGAAATATTAGGTACAAAGACATAAAAAGTTAAGTGTAAGCTACATCCACCCGGGAGCGCCCCTCATTTCAACGACTTCAAAAACTCCTATTTACCAATATTTTCAAAAATATTGTTAAAATTTTTAAATTAATTATTATTATTAGTTATTAGTTATTATTAGTTTTATTTTTAGATTTACATTCAGCGATCTCAAGAACTTAACTATAAGAATTTTCACAAAAGTATAATTATACTTTTGTAAAAATTGGTATAATAAAGTTGGTATTCGTATAATAATTGCACTTTTCCAAAGTCCAAAGTCCAAAAATATTTTCCTCCTTCCGGGCCTGAACCTGAAAGTGTAGTTAGACAAATTTTATTATCAGATTCAAACATAGCGACCTCAAATTCTCTGTGCCTATAATAGTGTTTACCAAAATATTGTAAACATTTAATAGTTATTTATAATACAAGGGTGAAAAGTTAAATTTTTCGATTGAATAGGTTTTTAGAAGCCGAGGGCCGGCCGATAGGGCCGGCCCGAGGGTAATAAACCTACGAAATCGAAATTTAACTTTTTGCCCGTGTATTATACAATATTTTTTATTCGATTGTTACTAATTATAATAAATTATTAAAATATACTTAATTTTAAAGTGCAAAAAATATTTCTTTTTACTGTCTTATTACTTATCTAGTTATCCATGACAAATTTTTGTCCAATCAAATCGCTACAAAAACAATTAAATCGTTTCTTTTGCTTGCGGTATCATTTTCAAATTAAAAAAGGTATAGCTTGGTGATTAATTTTTGTTAAAATATCTCTGTTGTGAAAATAATACTTGTGAAACCGTTCTATGATTATTATAAATATACAATTGAAATTTTGTGTTTTTAATATATTTTGAGGTTATGTTATGGAAAATTTTTTATTTTGTATGAAATGATTATAATAACTGTATCTGGTCAAAAAGACCGGTTAGTTCAAGACCAAAAGTAACCAAAAGGTCATATTTCTTTATAAATTATATAGTAAAGGTAAAGCATCTTCTTTTAAAAAGCTTAAAAATAGCAAGTTTTAGTTAGCGGCGGAAAAAAAGTTCAACTTTTCGCCCGTAAAACATGAACAAAAAGAGTCGCTTTTAGAATCAATCGAATAAAAAATTATTACCGTCCCGGGTCCCGTTTACCGATCTGCCAAAATTAGGGAAAGTAAAAACACTGATTGGTCGTAGTAATAGGTTTTTTTTTAAGATGTGTTTTAATATCCCTATTTGCCCTATGCTGTTTAAAGAACTGTAGCTTGTATTATGATTAAACCATTTACCAAAATAAACAGTAAAACACATTTGGAAAACGTAAACCAGGAATAAATTTCCTATTTAATAGTACAAATCTTCGGAGGGTAGAGGTTCACGTAGAACGAGATATTTCATCTTGCAACCTCATTAATATGCACCCCTTTATACCGAGTTACGCTTCGCTACGGAAAACCCTTCGTAAGAAATTTAAGAATGAATAATGAAGAATTGACCAAGTATTGACCTTTCACCTGTTTATTCTGAAAAATACTTTATAAGATGACCAGTCCAGTGGGAATCATAACAGGTTGGGATGCTGAGAACATTTTATGAGAGTTTTTATGTCTGAGAAAATTTAATCTTAAGAAATACGTTATACTAAAGTTTAGTGACTGGACCAGATTATCTGGTTTTAGAAAAGTAAAAGGGTTTACAAAGATCGTCGAGTAAGAGTAAAAATTAATTATGGGATTAGGTTTAAATTGAGCTTGAAATTAAGTCTTCAACCAAAAAACCGCTGCTATTAAATCAAGGTATAACCTTTTTGATAAAGCATAATCTTGCACAGTCCACGAAAAAATTATATTTTTAAATTATCATAAACAGTAAACTTGTGATTAACTAGAGAAGAAAAGTGCCTCTTTTAATCCCTAGAAAGGTAAAGTATTTTTCCTCTTGCTCATGTCTATAAATTTAAATATATTTAAAAAAATTATTAATACTTTATATTGATATTTAATTCGTTAATCATTAATATCCATTATGCAAGCATTTATGTTTGAGAAATTTAAATCTTAAAAAATACGTTATACTGGACTAGATTACCTGGTTTTAGAAAAATAAAAGGGTTGACAAAGATCTTTGAATGAGAGTAAAAATTAATTATCGGTTAAGGTTTAAACTGAGCTTGAAATTAGGTCTTCACCAAAAAAAAAAAAACACTGCAGTTTCATCATGGTTGTTTAATGTTTGTTTAACCTCGAACTATTCTACTTAATTAAGCATCACCTAAGTCCAGGACTTATGTGGGCTAGTAGTAGAGGGCACCACCCGCTTATACTGACTTTCGAACCAGCTTATAGGGAGTCTCCGTTTCACTTATTGCCTTGGCCAAATTTCAATTATTAATTAACTAAAAAAGGCAAATCGGCGCCAGTGAGAATCGAACTCACGCTAGTCGCCTTGCTATGTACACGCGCTACCCAACTACGCTATGGCTCCCAATAAATTAAGGTATAGTCTAATTCGTTTATATGTGATAGTGACTCATGCTTAAAGAGCCCAACCGCTTCCTTCACCGCAACGCCTATACTTGGTCTACCCTCTTTACGTTTTGTTCCCCGCGTTGCTCATACTTTCAATATAAGTCACTATCACGTATTAACTATATAGATACAGAATTTTCCACGTTAAAATTATATTTTTTAGCACTCTCATAAAAAGTAAAATTATACTCCCTTAAATGCCATTTTTCCGAGAGAGAAACAATATTTTTCCCTACTAAAATTAATCTCTATTAAGATATTTTCTCAACTTCATAAAGATTCAAAATAGTTATTTCTAGAGACCAAAAAATCTAAAAATTCTATTAAAATATTATTTTAAGCTTTACTGGTAATAAATTATCAAGTAATGGTCACCATATTTTTTTCAGACTATCTTTAGAAGTATATTCAAGAAAAGTTTCCCGTGAAATCAGCATTTATCCTAATTAAACGCGACATACTGTAGCTAATAGAAAACCGATAGAACAAAACTATAAGGTTATAGTTAGGATCAAAACTATATTTCAGAATACAAATATTCAAATTCCCAAATGAACGAGAGCAATGTCTGAATATATTTGCTCAGGGCCGTTATCTGCAGGCTCTTACAACGAGGATTTCTAGATGAACCGCCTTTGATATTGTAATTCCCTAATACCAACTTCATGATTTATATCCTTTATGCTGCAAGGATATTAGTTTCTTATACCTCCTACCGCACTACACAAGCAAAATGTCCTGAAAACATGGCAAAAACTTAAAAATAAAGTTTTAGTAAAAATATATATTTTTTCTATTTTGCGACTCTTATAAGCTCATAATCACACGCATTTTGCTTGTGCTTATAGGCCTATAAGAAGTTTATACTTTTTTTCTTTTGGGTTGCAATACAGGACAAAAGACAATGGCTTGGCGTTTTCCATGCAAATGTAAAAACTGCTTTTAAGTTTAGTTTTCTACGAAATTGTGTTTTAAGTTAATTTTTACCGTATTAAAATTGTGGCTTGGTTACTTGCAGTGAAAAAGAAAAGAGCTGACTATAAAAGATATCAAAATATCGTTTGTTGATGAATTTCAAACATAACGAAAATTGTAATGCCAACCCAAAACAAAAATTCCTAAATCGGTCATCAATTTAAATGTAAGTTTTTATTTTATTTTAAAGCTAAATACTCGTGAGCTAGAAACGGGTGTTATGAAACTAGTACTTTAATATACTATATTTAATTATAAAGCAGGTGTCCGAACCTAATAAAAATATTTTTATTATAATAAAAATTTACCTAATATAAGATATGAAGGAAAAACAAGCAAATTACAACTGGGGGCTGGGGGTTTCTTACAGATTCAAATCAAGTTTTTGACATATTCTTTATTCTTTATTATTCTTTATTCAAATATAAATCCTTTTGACATAATGTATTGGATATAGTCACAATATATACCTAAATATAAATAATTAGTTATAATTACAAAATTTGTAATACAGTCAATTAAAAAATGTAAAAAAAAACAAACAAAAATTAAATCAAATTAATACGAACACAAACACTTTAAAATCGTTTAAAAGATTATAAGATTATAATTATTTGTATAGGAAATTAAAAATTAATTCCATGTTTTGTCCAAAAATTCATTTATGGAATAAAAACAGTTCGTCTTAAAGAAGTCCTTAACACTTTTTTTAAATTGATTAATAAATAGCTCGGAATAAGCCAACTGATTTTTTTTGTTTACAGAAGAGAGTTTAAAAGTTCAATACTGAAAACCAAGTTTTGGTGATTAGTTTTTTTACAGAAACTTTGATTGGTACGGTTTTGCCATGTTTTCCTGAAATTTCGCTTGTGTGCGCATATATAGTGTAGAACTATGAGGTATTAGAGGCTACAGGCTTACCAATATCCGATATTTAATTGGATTTTACATAAATAATATATTATTATTAATACTATAGGATTTAAAATAATTTTACTATTAAATAATATTTACTAGTTGTACGTGAAAAAAATCGGATTCCCACTTAAAAGTATATTCTGTAAAAAAGGTATGTATGTATAACGTTCTGTATACTCACAATTATTTTTCCCTGAGTACGAAAATAGTACTAAATTAAATACAAGACATTTTAAGCAGATAGAAAAATTCTACAGAACTTTTATAACTTTCTTAATGGAGTTTTTATCGATTATCAAGTTAATTATAATATTATTTAAAATGTGCATTTACCCAGTTTTTTAAATTTAATTTTAAAAGTATTTACTTTTTAAAGAAAATACCATATCCATAAGCACAGTTTTAAATAGGGTTAAAATATAACTTTATAAATAGTAGATTGATGTTAACTAAAAATTATTTTCAAACTTCTTAAAAATTAAAGCTGTATCATTAGAATGGATACCTGTCTATATAATAATTGGCCCATCACGTTTAAGTTGCAAGGAAACCACGTTTGGGAAGTACGTGATTTCTTGTCTCACTGTTTTCCACGCCTGGACCTGACATGTAATGAAAAATAGAGACCAGTAAACTAATTATTACTGGTCTGCAATTTAAATCATTAATTTCCGCTAGATGGCGCCACCTATTAAAATATTTTTTATATATTTTTTATATTTTTATTGCCCAACAGTAAATACAAAAAGGACATTCATATAATACAATAAAGTTAACTTATAGAACTAATAATACATTTTAAATTAGAAAAATTTATATCACAAAGACCTGAAATAATATTAAAATTCTTGCACATCACATATATAGGAGACTTAAGCATTAGATTAGTATTTGGTCTGGAAAGAAAAAATGTAGTAGAGTGTCGTGTGGCATTCGGCACTAAAAAGTTAATTTAAGACAAAAGCGTATTGCAGTCAATATTATTATGCAAAATGTTGTATAAAAAAGAAACTGATATTTTAACTCTACGCATTTTTAATGATTGAAATTCAAATTGTGCCATTAAGCCCGTTAAATCAGCTCCTCTGGGAGGATAAACTCCATTTGTCTTAAGCGAAAAATATTTTAAAAATCTACGCTGAACAGATTCAATACTATCTATATGCTGATTGTAATATGGATACCAGATAATTGCTCCATATTCAAGTTTAGACCGAACAAAGGAAAAATATAAAACCATCAAACATTCCGCATTTCCAAACTCCTTAGAACTTCTAATAATAAAACCCAACATTTTTCAGGATGACTTAACTATATTCGATATATGGTCGTCGAAGGATAAAGCCGAATCGAACAATATTCCTAGATCTTTAAATGTATTGACACGCTCTAATACTATTCCATTTATATTATAATGATAAGTTATTTTATTTGTTTTTCTAGTAAAAGACAAGATTTTGCAATTAGAAATATTTAAGTTCAACCTATTCCTTCCACACCATAAATGAACAGATTCCAGATTATCTTGTAATATTATACAGTCTAATAGAGATTTTATAGAGATGAAAATTTTTAAGTCATCCGCAAACAATAGTTTCAGAAACTTAATTAAAGGTGGCAAGTCATTTATAAATATAAGGAATAGTAAGGGACCTAAGTTTGACCCTTGCGGGACGCCCGAAGATGCTATAAACCTAAACGATTTATAATTATTAAATTCGACAAATAATAGCCTATCTAGAATATAACTTTCAAACAATTCAAGCAATTCTCGGTTACATCCAAGTAAATACAACTTATGCAAGTAAATAATGATCTATATGATCAAAAGCTTTTTCCATGTCGGTTTATATGACATCTACTTGACCGCGATTGTCCAGTTCATCAGCTATATATATAAAATATCATTATTAATGCTTAAAGCAAGATGGCTGAAGTGCTGTTGTCATAATAAACACGAATATAATGTAATACATTTCATTTAAAAACTTCAATTGTACAGGTTTAGTAATTTTTTTTACTTGTGAGACTGAGAAGGATAATAAATATTATAAACGGTGCCTTGTGAGCTATCAACAAATGTTTTTTGTGGTTGTTTATTTGGGTTACACGTATGTGGAACTTAAGTTTTATATAATTGTGCTTTTCTTGTGAAATGCAGGAAAAATTATTTTTGGTAAGTATGGAAAGAACTAAAAAACTAAGTATTATAATATTATTTTCTTCATTTGAATTCAAACATCTAGGTTTAAAAAAAATAGTACTTTATTTTTAAATAAAAACAGTTGCGAATAAAATAGTATACAGGTCTCCCGGAAAATGTTACTTTTCCTCGACCTATAAATGGTCTTGGAAAAGTACTATTTTCGAGTCGACCTGTAATATTATATTTAGATAGACCTATAGACCTAGAAATGTCCAATACATAAAAAAAATATGTACCCCTTTTTGCGTGGCTACTAAAATTTATTTCATAATTTGTTAAATGCTTTTTTGGCCTTAAAAGTTTCTTACTATGTAAGGGTTAACTCATCGAACATACTATTGTTTGCTTTCAATGACAGACTACTGTTCGTCATCAAGCAGCCTTTACACCATTGGTGCTGCTCCAAAGTCAAATATTAATATGCAAATAAAGTGATGATGTCACACATCATTCCCCTAAATTGATTAATGCTGGTGTTTATTGAAATAAACGGTTTACATGGGTTATTTCTTCTATAAAGGCTCTTTAGCATACCTAGTTTAGGTCTAATGGAATTCTTATTTTAATTATCAAAAAAATCACATCGTATTCGGTTTCACGTAATGAATTATAATTATAAAATTGAATTCAAAGAGTAGAACATGTATTTTTCTTATGTCCCATTTATGAACTTCTAAGAGCTCCTTTTATTAATGGATTTCTTGATATTGAAGTTATCAGTTTTACTTTTAACCTTAATTGCTTTAAAATTAAAGTTATACAGGGTGTTCCGTAAGGAAAGGGAAATATTTTAAGGATGTTTTCTAGAGGTCAAAATAAGAAAAAAGTTCTTATAAATAAATGTCCAAAAACGACTCGTAAGGGAGCTACGCCCCTTCAAAGGGGTCCCAAAATTTCGATTTTTTATTAATAACTTCGGAACCCTTTGTGTTAAAGCATCGAGGTTTAGCACGTGATCTATGCTTTATAAAGCCTATCAGCCAATGGTATTTGCATGTAGTTACTTTAAGCAGGGGCGTCCGTAATGGGGGGTCTTATCACTTTTTTGCCCAAAACTTCTTCTGCTCAACTTTTTTGTGGGTTTATTTTTAGAATATTATAACCAAGGTAAAAACACATAAAAAGGTACTCTTGTTGTAATACCATAGGATTAACTGTTTTCGAAAAAAATACAATTAAAGGAAAACTTACACCTTTCTAGAACCAAAAATTAAAACTAAAATGTTAAAAACCAGAATTTTAATTTTTGAAGTGTGATTCTACATCAAAAGCTAAAAAAAAAAGTTTTATACATGTAGGTTCAAAAATCGATTTTAAAGGTACCATCACCCTTCAAAAATTTTGGAAACCATAACTCCCTTATCATTGATTTTTGGAATTACGTGTATACAAACTTTTTTTCTTAGTTTGTGGTGTACAGTTAACCTACACCATTGAAATTTTGGTTTTCAACAATTTGGTGTTTAATTTTTGGTTCTTGACACTGGTAATTTTGCCTTTAATTGTATTTTTCTCGAAAACGGTTAATCCTAAAGTATTTTAGCAAGAGTACCTTTTTAATGTGTGTTTACCTAAAGAATACTATTCCAATAATAAACCCACAAAAAACTTTAACAGAAAAAAGTTTGGGGCCAAAAAGTGATTAGACCCCTCTTGTCGCACGCCCCTGGTTTAAGTGACTACATGCAAATACCATTGGCTAATAGGCCTTATTAAGAATAGATCACATGCAAAACCTTGTTGCTATAACACAGAGGGTTCCTAAGTTATTAATTTAAAATTAAATTTTTGGTACCCCATTTGAAGGGGCGTAGCTCCCTTATGAGCCGTTTGTGGACATATGTTTATGGGAACTTTTTTTCTTATTTTGACCTATACAGCATATTCTTTAAATATTTCCCTTTCCTCACGGAACACCCTATATATGTATGTAATAATATTAAATTAAAAATGCAAAACTGTATTATTTATTATCTTTTCTTTATCTTTTTGTGTATGTAATCTTTTGGTTTAGTTTAGTAACTATTACCTTTAAGTAATATAAAAATAGATTACTTGTTTATTTTAGGAAAATACCCCAAAGCCCTTGTAATAAGATAACTTCATACACAATAAAATGCTGAATATCCACTAGGGCTAATAATTGTTGATTCAAAACCTTGTTTTAAATCTTTTAAAATCTCTTGATGCAGTTTCAGGTAATTTGGTAGATCATTTATAATAATTTAATTAATACCTTATTATTAGCGAGGCTGTGATTTTACGAAATATCTTTTAGTTTAGAAAGAAAATAAAGAAAAGCTATTTTTACCTAAAACAAATATTTAAGTTTAATTAGTTAACCAAAGCAACAAAATATTATCAAAATGCACCATTGCTCTGTACACGGGAAATATAAAATTGCACCATTTTAAAGTTAATTCATCTTCTTAAATAGCGTTTATTCGAAAATATTGAGAAAATTAATGCAAACTGTCATAAATTATTTTCTATTATTGTCAAACTTTCATGTCAAATGGTATAACAAAAATTATTTTGTTTAAATTTTACTTTCGATGACTCACTTCCGTCCGCCATTTTTGGTCTGATATTTTGTGTATGTCGATACACTCTTTTGTGTAGGGTGTAAACTACCTACCCACCCTAACAAACCTGGCTATCAAGTTCTCTACTTTTACATAAGAAGGAATCGAGATACTTTGGGGGTCAGTTAGCTTTTTCATAATTTTTAGCGCCCAAAAATACGTAAGAAAAATATAATGTGGTTAATAATAATTAAACTTATTTTTTTGTAGATAGTCACTTATTTTTAGAATGAGTACCAAAAATTGCTTCTGCACTGTAAAAACTGCATGTAAAATAATGTAAAAATACATGAATTTACATAGTACGGAATAGTAAATTTACTATTCTGGACTATGCATAATTCATGAATTTATGTAAAAGAATGTAAAATAATGTAAAAGAATGTAAAAGAATGTAAATGAATGTAAAAGAATGTAAAATAATGTAAAAGAATGTAAAATAATGTAAAAGAATGTAAAATAACGTGAAAAAATATATTTACATTGATTTACATATTTTTACATGATTTTACAATGTCGGGCTATATTATTTTAAGACCGCGTGTGCTTTGGACAATAACCAAGAAGGCGTCGCATCATCAGACGGACCGTTTAATATTGTTATTGTTAGAGAGATAGCGACGCATGCTGCTAGGTTAATGTGTTAAAAGTGTAAAAAAGGTAAATATTATTTTTGAACGATATTTAAATGCTTTATTTGTGGCCTAAAATTTGCGTTCATTATAAATTACGATCTTTATCAATCACTAGATCTTTAAAGAAAGATGTAAGCAGTTTATACTCGTATTAAGGGTGCAAATCGTTTGGTTTATTAAACCAAATGAACTTTACGCTACAAAATTTCAAAAAAGCTTTGACACAGAGATTTTTTGGAACAAACATTTTCTAAGTAGTAAATATTTTTTTTCAAATTTCAAGTCCAAACCATTCGGGACTATGTAATTTTTAGCGTTCCGGTCTATGCACAATATTACCATTCTGGACTATGTAATTTTTACCGTTCCGGTCTATGCAAAATATTAGCATTATGGACTATGCGTATGCTCAAAAAAGGTCCCATACATACACCTAGTTTAATTGGCACATATGATTAGCTATCCACTACGTTATACGTCATCGCCGATAAAAATACGTTTTTTTTTTCAATCGGTGATTTGTTTATGAAGTGAAGATGAATTGCCGCTAATTTTACTGAATTAGAACAAATGACTGACTACACTGCAAAAAATGGTGGTAAAATTTCAGTGTAATATAAAGATTAAGCTGTAAAATTCATATTATTTAAATATTGATTTTAATCTGGCTTTTAAGAACACAGTGAAAAAACTCAAAATTATAAAGCCAACGTTTCGCCCCTTATTGTTGGGGCTTCTTCAGGGCAAATTTATTAAAACAATATAATAATTAAATATAAAAAGCATTTTTTTTACTTTTTATGGTAAATTTAACAAGGCCTTTAAATTTACCCTTAGCCTTATCCCTACGATAATTAAAATTTAATTCTCTTAGTGTTTTTTACCCCTATTTTTATATTTGTTGATGTTTTTTGGGAAGAGAGTTAAATTGATACTCAAACTATTTTTATTAAACTCTTGACGTTTCAAGGGCAGTTTTCCTCGTCCTCAGACCTTTAATATAAAATAAACCATAGAAAAAATGTTATCTCTCCAAAATATAATTTATATTATTATATTTTGGAGAGATAACATTTTTTCTATGGTTTATTTAAATCAACTCCAATATGAGTAAGGATCAAGAATTTCTTAATTTGTTTAATATAAAAGAAAAAAATAATATTAAAACTATATAAAATCAAGTTATTGTATAACCTTCTCCTCCAAATTTTTCATTTTGAAATTATGATGGGTCACCCTACTAAATAACAGGTAATTAAATTGACGGGATATTGACCCAAATATTTTTTACAGTGTATCTACACTAAAAAAAGTCAATCAACAATAAAAAAGTAGCATCGTAAAATGATCTACTTGTCCTACGGTAGCATTAAAAGCTATTCGCAGTCATTTCACAAATGAAAAAAGTAATTTTAATTAGAAATTATTGTTGTTAACAAATAGTTTGACAGCAAAAAAGTATTTCGTTTAAATTAGTAAAAATAAAAAAATAAAAATATTAGATTCAAAAAAACACGAAAAATAACTTAAATGAAACAAAATGTAACAATATTTTCTTTTTTTTTTAATAAAAAAATTAAAAATCAGTTATAGTATAAATCCAAAATATTTTTTCTATCTTGAAATTTAATATGGCCTTTGCTCCGTAAATTAATTAATTTCAAGTTAAATAAAAAAATCGTTTGACCTAAACTAATCTTCAAAGTTTCTCGTTCAATCTATCTAAGTGCTTTTTGGGGCCGAAGAGGCCTATAAGCACGGCAAATTGTGACTAACCACATAAAAAAGTTACCCTTAGGTATCAGATATAATGTAAAACTTAATACATTCTGAGCTATTACACAGAGAAAAAATCTAATAAGAAGTATTTCTGTTGCATTAGATACATGTTCTAAGTATAAAAATACTTGATTTAAATACATTTTATTAGTTATTAAAAAAAAATAATAATTATTTTCAACACAGAAAATAATCGGGTCCTATTTTTGACTTTTCTCTGTATTATCACTAATCAAAATTTTGGTATTATTTACCCATTGTTATTTTACTGAATACCAAAAACCAAATCAAGTTTTTATTATTATTTATTTTTATCATTTTTCATCTATTTTTAAAACAAAAATGTATTTTTGTCATTTAGCCTAAAATCCCCTATTATATAGTTCTCCGCATGAAAGAAAGTCTCCGACGAAAGGGGGAAGAATCATTCGCGCTCTCTTCTTTCCGTCAAGAGCGTTATAAGGCATGCGTTCCTACAACGGGCCTCCCACTTGCACACACATTCCAAACATATTTCTCGTAGCCACAGGTCCGTGCGTCAAACTATAACGATATTTTTATTGCACTAGCTATAGGTTTTATATTGATATTTTCCCTAACGCGTTGTAACGTGGGACTATTTTATGTACTTGCACACAATTGAGTTAAATTACAAGGCATAATTTCATCTCTACCGCACGCGGAGCAAGGAGACAAAGGAGGAAAGCTGTGGCGCACGGGGGTAGTCGTAGGAAATAAGGGGTAATGTAAGGGATGCTTCTTACATCCTGAGGCTGGGATCAATACATATCAGGAGCCGCCCTTACCCATGTCAGCGGCCATCACACCCCAACCACCCACTTTCTCCTTCTCTTTCTCTCTTGTTCACCCTCTTCTACAAGAGCAACATATCTTACAAATAAATAGATTCAGAATCTATACATAAAATAATTTTATATTATCAAAATATATTTGTTTATTTGTTTATTTGTTTATTTGTTTATTTGTTTATTTGTTTATTTGTTTATTTGTTTATTTGTTTATTTGTTTATTTGTTTATTTGTTTATTTGTTTATTTGTTTATTTGTTTATTTGTTTATTTGTTTATTTGTTTATTTGTTTATTTGTTTATTTGTTTATTTGTTTATTTGTTTATTTGTTTATTTGTTTATTTGTTTATTTGTTTATTTGTTTATTTGTTTATTTGTTTATTTGTTTATTTGTTTATTTGTTTATTTGTTTATTTGTTTATTTGTTTATACCCATTTCTGGACCTTTAAGAAGGTAGTTTACATTTAATATGGATAAAATGTAGACAAAAAGTCATATAGGATGTCGTTGATTTTTTGATCCCCCCTTGCGTTTTCGCTGAGCCCCCCTGTTTTTTTTTAGTCACCTACCTTTGAACTTTGAACCCCAATTTTTTGGTTTGGACTTTTTGCAGCGGCCCCAAGTTTGGTAGGAAGCGTCAGGGACAAAGCTTTTGTTCTTAAAGGCAATTTCTGGGGCGCCAATCAATTTTTTCTGAAGGGGCGCCAAGCCAAGTTTGTTAGAAACTATCAAGAGAAAAAAGCTTTTTTGTTGAAGGTAATTTTTGGGGCGCATTTTTTTTGCAGGGTCACCAAGTTTGGTAGAAATCGTCAGGGACATTCATCATGAAGGTATTTTTTTGGGCTCCACTTTTTTTTTTGTAGCGGCGCCATTTTTTGGTTGTAGCCGTGAGGGATAAAGCTTTTTTCTTCACGGAAAGAAATTAGTGGGCTCTGCGCTATACATTATAAGATATTTGGTAACAGTGGCAAATTATAGTGATTTAAGCTATAGATTATAAGGGACACATTAACTAATAATGTTAAAAATAAATTGGAAACGATTATATATATTACAGACACGATTATATTTATTACAGGCACTATTATAAATTTACAGAAATTTTATTATATTATAAAAATTATTAGCACGGACAATAATTAAATCTATTTAAGCTATAAATGCCATACTATTTGTTATATTTTATTATTCACTAAACAATTAAAGTATTTCATATAAATTTTTACACTGACTGCCATAATTGTAAGAGAAAGCCTTGTATTTATATAATAAGCGATTATAATTTGCTTCGTATATGTGTTATAGCGCTCCTAGCTATAATTTTTTTTTTCCGTGTTGAAAGTAATTTTTTGGGGGAGCCAATTTTCTTTTTTAGGGCGCCAAGTTTAGTAGAAACTGTCAGGGACAAAGCTTTTTTTTCATGAAGGTATTTTTTGGGCGCCAATTTTTTTTTGTAGGGGCGCCAAGATTTGGTTGAAACCGTCAGGGACTACCCTAGATGCTGAGGCCCCCCTATATTTTTCTGGTTATGGCATGACATGACAATAATTGGTTCAACCACCTTATTATTTTTAAATGTTACTTAAATCATTTTCTTATTGATATGATATTTCTTGGGGTTGAATTTTAATTATTTTGAAGCTATTTCAAATAAAACTAAAGAACCTTCATTTTAATAATACCTAGTGTTCTTTGGGTAATGGCCAGGGTATACGAGCTCATATGTGAATATTGTCCACACATTTAATATAGATAACAAATAGAATTAAATGAAATTGTTGTTTGCCAACTCCGCCAACTTCTGGATACCATTCCGTACTATTAAAACTAAAATTTCAGCGGAAATAACTTCGAGTCTACTTACCATTCGGAATTAAGTGTTTGTACAAAAGTTTATGAGTAGGTCGTTAGTTATAACAAAGACAAAGTAGTTTAATTCTGTACGAGTTATGGTTCTTTTGCGTTTGTCACCTTAGTCACACATGTTATGATCCCCTGGAACCCCATTTCTACAAAGATGAAAAATAAACAAATTAGATACTCGGGCAGCCTTGTGAGCATGGCTAGAATTTTTTAATAATAAATTAATTTTAGCAAGTCAAAAAAACCCTCTAATCCGGCTTATAAAAAAATATGAACAATTAAAAAGGGGGCCTCTGCCCCTATAAATTTTTAAACACTTTTAGTACGGCCGCAGTATCCTTCAACGTGTTAAATACATATAGATAGTCTCTTTAAAACCAGAATAAGCTACGACTTTTATATATTTAAATAAATTGCTAATTGACAGTGTGAAAAAATATTTATTGCACGTACATGACAAAAGAATATGAGTTGTTTACATTTCGTGAAAATTCTGACATCCGATCCTTATACTCTAACTCTACACCAAGTAATGACACTGACAAATTATACACTCAGAAAATTAGGTTGTATTTTTATTACTGAATGTTATTTGTTAATACATATTTTTTATTTATATCGCCACCATTGGTATTTAATACTTTACTTGTGATATTAAATACTGCAATGTGGATCCCCACACAACATGGTTTTATTAATACTGTAACATTTGGTAAATTATATCCCAGTTAAAGTTTGCTATACTTTAAGTTGTAGTTGTTGTGTTATTGATCTAGTTTAAAGTATGTTACAGTATTTAGTAAAATAACAATCGGTAAATATTACCAAAATTTTGATTAGTAATAATACAGAGAAAAGTAAAAAAGGATCGATTATTTTATCAGTGTGTGTGTGGTTGCAATCTTTATATTATTACTAATCAAATTATTGGTATTATTTACCGGATGTTAATTTTCCTGAATACTGTAACATACTTTAAATTAGATCAGTAATACAACAACAACTCAAAATATACCATACTATTATGGTATTAAAATAATTGTGATATGCTTTACCAAATGTTACAGTAATTTTTACTATAACATGCTAGTGTTAATAAACACATGTTGAGTGGAGATTAAAATGTACCAGCACGGTCTCTATTAACATACATATGTATGTATGTATAATAGTCGATCGGCAGTGCGATGCTGTCTACAAAGATACTCTCTGTCGAACTAAACCTCGCCCAGTATAATTCTATGTATTTTTTTTGTTATTTTTAATAAAGACATTTATTATTATTATTATTATTATTATAGATGTAGAGCATAGACCATGCCACCATATGCCCTAAGCCTTCTCTTAAATAATCCAAGCAAACTATGCATAAATAAAATAGGTAATGACAAATAGGTTTGGTCAAAAAAATTGTATGGCTCGAGTGACAGACGCGAGTCTTTTACAAATGAAATCAGGAAATGAATTCTCTTGCTCCAAACTGGAGTTCTTCTGTAACGATATTTCCTTTCCTTTTTAGGCCCCGTTATTTATCGGCAACACTTTCCGTTTCGGCCGCTTCCTTTTAGTTTAACCCGTCATTCTTGCTGTGTTTTGCAAATTGCGAATTTGTTTCACGAAGAAAAGCAAAATAAATCATGCAGTTAATTTTATTTGATTTAATAATTAGAAAAATTTCTTTTACTTTACTTTACTTCTTTACCTTTAAAGTATATTTTACTTCTTTACCTTTAAGGTATATGGTTGGCAACACAGAATAAAAATCGCATTTTGACATTAACAATGTCACGAAACGTCGAGAAATTTTTAAAAAGGTCTTTATTTTATTTTTATTTATTTATTTAAAAACTCATAAGGGTTTGGCCAATTACAGAGTAGCACATCACTCATCAATTAAGCAACGATCTTGATGCGACTTTGAACAGACTTTCCTCTCTACCAAGTTAATTTTTCTATCAGTGCGAGAAATGCGTCGATTATTTTTTTCCTACGATCCCCTATGAAAATGACATTTACCACACTCTCTTGTTTGATATTTTCGTATCACTCTAGTTTGATATATATATGTATATAGGTTTGCCTAATTTTGTAGATATTTACGTTCTAAATTCTACGAATTTTCCACCTTTCATTACAGACTTTTTTTATGTGTTTTATGTTTTTCAATCCAAATATTTCTGTTTTTCATGTCAAAAATAAAAACTAGTTATAACCTACTATTTTGACCCAGGTCAATATAACTTAATATGTTTTAATAATGTCTAGGTTTTATAAAAATTACTTAATTTGTGATTTAGTTACCTTACATTTTATAAAAAACATCAATATTTCCTCATGAAATGTAAAACATTGCAGAATTATAGTATATCCACAGAAATCAAATTTAATTAATAAACTGTCAAATTTTCCTTGATTTAAAAGATGCTTGTGGTTAGGCAACCCATTAAACCGTTGAGCTTCCATAATATGTTGTATTAAATATAAAACCAAGAAAACTGAATCTAAATAAAAAACATATTTTCTGTTGACATACATATATAAATTTGTATGCTATTTTGTGTTTTGCATTTCTCAAAAATTCTCGGAATAGGTAATAAAAATTCAAACGAAAATATTTAATGCAGAATTCTTAATGTTTAAACTTTATATTTTTTTGGGATCGTAGAAAAAATAGTGTACATAACTCGTTGAAAAGTGTATTTCTTACACTCGTGGGGTTTCCTCACTCACCTGAAGGCTCGTTCGTAAACCTTTTCACTCGCGTGAAATATGTCACTTTCCACACTAGTTATGTAATATACTATTCGTGGTTCATTCGTTCGACTTTGAGCAGTTTTCCATAAACAAGCATTTTTCAAAGTGCACATAAAAACTACGCAAGTAAACTTTCCCCAAATGTTGGGGACTGTAGTGCTTTATTTATTGTTATTAAAATCTCTTTAAATAAAAATTCGACTTTGATCATATTTTTTAATATACATGCAGAACCTCACTGGCATATATTTATCCAGGTATGATTGTCAATGGAGCTCTCTACAACTAGAATTATGAAACAAAAGACGTCTACCCTATCTCCATCTCATTTGTGCTACACTTTCCAGCCAACCAAATAAATACTGTATTTGTTTTTTATACAACAAATACAGTATTTATTTGGTTGGCCGGAAAGTGTAGCAGTGAGCGGTACTAACGAACACAGCTAATGTGAATCTGTAGAATAAGATAATTCTACTAAAATTTAGATGGCGCCAGTAATTTCTTTAATAAAAATATTATAGTAACACTTTTCGCCCGGCCAAGTAAATATTCTATTTTTTCAACAAAGAACAAATACAGAATTTGTTTAGTTGGGTGGAAGTGGGAGTGTATGTATGTCTTCTATCTTTTTTGGGTAGAACTTTTGTCCCTGTCTAATCTAACGGGAGAAATCGCCATTAATTTTTCACAATCGACTTGTAAAAAATTAGAATTTTATAGTAGTTGATTTATTTTAATAAGTAATCTGTTAAAAATCTGAGCGTAGAAGAAAATGCATTCAAAGAGAAGTAAAGCAATTTTTAAAAACTATACACAATACACACTCATTTACTGCCATATATGGCATATAGTCGCAGCTTATCGTAATGGCGTCCATTATCCTTGGCAGCGCTGGAGACATTTATGAAATACAGGACGTACAAGTCGTAAAAGAAAATGACAACAAATAACTCAAGCAATAACTGACTCAAGTGCTGTTTTTCACCAGAATATAATCGACTACATTTAAACGCAAGTACGGTGAGGTTTAACACAGGTCCGGACCATTTACTTATAAGTTTATTTAATTGTTTTTATTTTAACATTTGTGCTAACAGCAGAAGAAGTATTGTAAGACATTGCAACATTTTAGAAAAATATATGAAATAAAAACATAATTAAAATAAATTATAATTTTATTATTAATAATAATAATTATAATTATTAATAATTATAATTACTTTATTGAGATGATAAAAATAAATAAAAAATAGTATGTTTCTTATTTGATAAAAAAGATCTTATCTTTTTGGAATTAATATTATTTATAAAAATTAATGTAAAAAATATTACAGTATGAAGTCATAATACATATTATTTATTTATTTATTTATTTATTTATTTATTTATTTATTTATTTATATTTTATACTCGTACATGGGACCTTAATTCAAAGGTATTTTAACCACAGGAGTGGTAATTCAACTATTAAATTTAGATCTCAAACTTTCAACAGGAGCTCAAAATTGTGTTTGATGTATTTACTCTTCTCCAAGATGACTGAAGAAGCTAGGGCAAAGCCTCCAAATATCTTGTTCTTCTCTTTCATTCTTGATAATATCATCTTCTTCGCTTGATTTAAATTTATTGTAGAACTTGTCTGTATAATATACTTATTATAAAGAAGAAATTTAAAAGCAAGAGTTTTATTTGGAAAAATGTTATTGTATTACACGGGTCAACACAAAATTTGACTTTAACTCTAAAGTATAAAATTTCGATAGTTTAGGTCGTAATTACACGAAAAAAAATTATATGGCATATAAATGTTTGCTTTTTTATTTAGATGACCGATTGAACGATATTTTTCAAAATCTGTGGTATTATTTTTTATTGGAAGATAGAACCATCGAAATAAATTTGTTTATTATTTTTATTAAGTTTTACTATCAAAATAACTTACAAAAATAGAAAATACTTTAAAAGTGTACACCCTTACTCTTTCTTTTAAGTTCATAAGTACTTTCTCTCAATAAACCCCAGATATAGTCTTCCATCATGTTTTCATTGGCCAATACTTGATAACGTTAATATGTCCATTATATTTGATTCACTGCTTAATTAAAAATTGCTCACCTTCCAAACATCTTTTACAATAACTACAAGCAACATTTGGAGCCCATGACTTGTCTTAATTCCGAACAGGACAGTCAAAATATGCTTCGTAGGCTTCACAGGTAACGTGAGATATTTTTAGTTCATGTCTCGAACTTTAATAAATTGACCACATACGTAGCAAAATGCATCAGCATCATATTTACACTTTTGCGATCCCATTTTAACGTTTTCTCGATATGTACAAAACACCTGATCATTGTTTATCACTTGAGTGCCATCTGGAGGCACTGCGTGAACGTAAAATCCCCACTCAGATCTTGCGGTATTTTTGAATGTATTAAAACTAATTGATATTTATAAAAAAATTCGAAAATGAGTATTATTACCACAACTATCACAAAAGCAAACTTTAAACCAAAAGAAGGTATTTTCTTTTCGTTTTTGTGCATAATGAACCGAAAAATCATAATATAAACTTTAGGACAAAGAACAAAAATTTTTTTGTTGAGTCGTGTTATTCTATTTATTTGTTAGTCTCATCGTATATATTCAATCAATTACACTAATAACACTAGTTTACAAATTGCAACTGTTTTGGGGCGCACTCAGACTTCTACATTTTTTAGTAAAACTTTTCACCCTGAATCCAAACCTGCTAAAAAAAGTGGTACCATTTCCGAGATATAGGGCTTTAAAGTTTTTAAAAAAGAGAACTTTAGCTGCAGAAAAAAATAATTGCAAAGGTATGTAGTACTAAAAGTAAATATTTTTTATACAACAGTTAAATCTGACATTTTTATGCTATATTTTTCAATATTCTTTTTTTATTTCCAATAGTTTTTATGTTTGTGTTTAAGGCTTTTGAATAGTCTGTCTATTATCAGGAATTTAATTTTCTGAGAGAGTTTTAATAAAAAACTTAGCGAGCATCTTTTGATTTTTTAAAAGGACCAAATTTGGTTTTGAAAATTTGATCAGGGTTTCTCGAGTTATTTGATATTCTTTTCTTATTCTCAAATATTAATCTCTAATAAATTTCAGCTTTTTTGAGGGATAAATCCATTCTAAAAGTATTAAAATCTCAAAATTGGCAAACTAGGCTATGTTAAATAGTTATTGTATAAAAGAAAATCAGTAAGTAAATTATATAAAACTTTGTAACTCCAAATTAAATAAAATTCAAAGACAAATAACTACGTAGTTATTACTTTATATCAAAAATTATTAGCAATGTATCTTGGAAACATTCCGCTTAAAAAAAAATTGGCATATTTGTAGGTACTCAAGAAAAAAAGTATTGTAATTTTAAAACAAGTTTTTAGGATATTACGTAAACTTAATAGTTATTTATGGTACAAGTGGGTAAAGTAAGATATTGCCCATGAGAAAATTAACATGCGAGGCGTCAGCCAAGCAGGTTAATTTTCGAGAGGGCAATATCGGTTTACCCATGAGTGCCATACAAGGTTTTATCCAATAAATAGCTTAGTAATTCATATTTTTATTAAAAATTTTAATGACATTTCCAAGAAAATAATTTGACAAGTGACAATTGAGTGGGTAAAATAAATAATTATCCACTCAATAAAGTAAAAGCTACGCGGGGGTTATTATTGAGTTTATCTATTTAAAATAAGGCTAGTAATTGTCTTATTATATGTATGTATTGGATAAAGATTTTTTTTCATTCTATAAAAATTTTGTTTCATTCTAAAAAAAATGTTGTTTCATTATATAAAATTTTTTGTTTCATTCTATAAAAAATTTTGTTTCATTCTATAAAAAATTTTGTTTAAATCATATGAATTTTATAATTTACCCTTTATAATAATACTCTTTAATTTAACCCCCATTTTTTCCAATGTAATAACTTCTTTTGTCCAACTCTGTACTTAATTAAGAAGAACTCCGAAGTTTATATTCCGTAAACCTCAATTTTTTTCTTGTTCAGGAAATAGAGGATTGTCCTTATCTCGGATATAACATTATATGGCTAGTATTTCTGGAAGTTCGCCTCTGGCTTATAGGCAGTTATTTCGCGTTGTCGTTATTAAAGTGACCGTACGGTAATCATACTAGTCATAGATGTCGTTAGAGCCAAGTTAGTAACCTGGATTAGCGACCTTGCCGTTATCTCGGCCTCCATTCCTGCCACTATAAAGTTTATTGAGTTAGATTAGCTATAGTTTACACACGTAGCCCTTATCAGGGGTCGTTTGCTTAAATTATACATCGAGCCACCCCCGCCTTTTGGGGCCGTCTTTGTTTTACAAGTTAGCGAAATGTTTTGCTCGCCTCTTGAAGTAAGGGTCGTAGTCACGGACTTTGTAAGGTGTTGGTAATTTCGTGTAGTCTAGCAAATACAAGACGGCGCAAAAACCGTTGAATAGATCCAGGACAAAAACGGTTGTGTAATTTAGTAGTTTCAAGCCAAGGGAGCGTATCTAAATTTCAAAGTTTAATAGATTTCGAACCGTAATTACCCAGGTAGCAAAATAACATGACATTCACGTGAAAGTCACGTTAATATGTGACATGTGATGTTAAGATTGTAGTCTCATTTAACAAGAATGTAGCATGGTGGGGATATCCTAAGTCCGCCCCTAATAACATCACACAATGACATTCCGAAAATAACGTGTTTGTGACATCATAAATCCACATTCCTGTTATATCTAATATCTTATGGATGCCGTTACTGGTACTTTAATATTTAAATAATATTCTAGCTTTTTCTAAATTAAAACCATTAAAAACGCTATAACCCTATAAAAAAATCGGATTTAAAATCAATCAGTAATTAAAACAATCACAGATTGAAACAGATAGATTCTAAATACGAAATTGCAGATTAAGCGGAGAATATATTCCTTTAATCCGTGTCCGTGGTTTTGAGAAGCCCGGCAGAGCCACCTATCCATTGGAAATCGTATAATGTGTATACAATTTCCTTATAATAATTTACTCTATCAACATCATCTTATATCGATTTTTTTGCTTCGAACGTCGGTGAGAAGCAAAATAACATGACATTCACGTGAAAGCCACGTTAATATGTGACATGCGATATATTCACAGCGTTGCTAAATATTTGTTATTAAATAACATGGTTGTCACGTCACACGTGTTACGTTGCAAATGTGATGTTAAATACATGTTATTTTTCAATATTATGTGATGTTATGATTTAGTTTAAAAATACACCCAAAAGTGATGTTAATTTCTTGTAATATAACATCCCTTGCTACCTGGGTAGGAATTATATTTCAAGTATAATACCTATAGTATAAATTATTGATTTTAACTAACATTTAGTCTTCTTTGATTATAGTTTAAAATCAAATTTTTGCTTTATAGGATTTCTCTAATACTTGTCGTAGAAATAATTTTTTCTACGACTGCTTTAGAATGTAAGCAAATACACACAATTTTCAAACCAAGAATTAATCCATTCTAGCTCTAGATACGGTATGAATATTCCGTATCAAGTGTTGGAATGAGCACATGTAGTGCCATCCCTTGTTTATAAAGTAAAGAAAACTGTAGCAAAATTAGCAAATATATATATATATATATATATATATATATTTTACCATGAAACATTGAATAATTTAATGAAATTTAAAGTTTTGCGTTGAAATTACATAAAGTTTATTAGTTTTTCTTAACATTTGATCAGTTTTTTATCAATTTAGTTCAAAAAATTATAACTGCTCCATCTATTGTTAAATATTTAAACCTGATATCTGTCACAACAATCTGACATAACCTTCAATTTTTGCATTATAATTTCTAAATATGTGCTAAAATCAAATAAAAATCTTTTCTAAGTACTGATTTAATAAAATTATTAAATAACATTAATTGGTTTATTTAAAAATATGTATTTTGTTGAATTTACAATGTCGAGTCACAAAAGACATTGTTTTTATCCTTGTCCGCAGTTTAAAGCCATGTAGTGTTTCATATTTGCAGTCGAAGAAAAAGTATAGTCTACAACACGTATGGAATAGTCATTCCGCGCTCTCGAGACAGTCATACTCGCCTGCCGGCTCGTATAACAAACTTTCAGCTTGCGCTGAATATTGTCTATTCCATACTAGTTATAAAATATACTATTCTATACAGGTCTGTTTTAATTTCCAAGTTCAATGAGTTTTATTACTAAATTTGTTCATAAAATCTCGAAAATTAGTGACCATTTGTATTTTATAGCACAAATGCAATAAACACTATTGAATCTAACCCCACTAATAACTTAAAACATCTCTCATTAAGAAACTTAACTTCATTTTATTAGATGAAAACCTATTTTCTTCAGAAGGGTGAATATTTCCATTTCTCGTACAAGCTAAAAGGAGAGAGAACGAGTCTCTGTCTGCAGGGGTGTATACGTTTTATTGTTCTGGAACTGAAGGGAGTGAATAGGGATAAGCCTGGAATGCATTTGCATATATTTAATTACTATTGTAATAGACAAGGGTTTCCCTTTGGCCAACTAAGATCGCACTTCTCTTACAACCGCCATCTTAATGTTGAATCAATACTCGGCCTCTAAGTTTTGCAGCTAAGCTACACTAAATACTGTATTTACAGTTAAGCTTGTTGTATAAAACGGTATACACGGAAAAAACTATCCCGTAATTAATATCTTATCGTATGGTATTGCTTACACTGCTCTATAAAAAAATATATTTTTTTATTTTCCCGTGACCATTTAGTTGCGTCTGGCTATATTTGATGCGCTTATTTGGTAACCTTTTTCCGTTTTTTCTCGATCAGCTCGTTTTTCTAAAATATAGCGCCCAGTGATTTTTATAGTTATAGTTGTAGTAAAAAAAAAGGATTGTTTCTCACAAAAAGCGGATTTAAAATATGTTTATCCAATACATACAGATAATAAGACAATTACCAGCTTTTCATTTTAAATAGATAAAGTCAATAATTACCCCCGCGTGTTTTTTACTTTATTGAGTGGATAATTATTTATTTTACCCACTCAACTGTTGTCAAATTATTTTCTTGTAAATGTCATTAAAATGTTTAATAAAAATATGAATTCCTAAGCTATTTATTGGATAAAACCTTGTATGGCACTCATGGGTAAACCGATATTGCCCTCTCGAAACTTAACCTTAGTTATTTATGGTACTAGTGGGTAAAGTAAGATATTGCCCATAAGAAAATTAACCTGCGAGGCGTCAGACAAGCAGGTTAATTTTCGAGAGGGCGATATCGGTTTACACATGAGTGCCATACAAGGTTTTATCCAATAAATAGCTTAGGAATTCAAATTTTTATTAAAAATTTTAATAACATTTACAAGAAAATAATTTGACAAGTGACAGTTAAGTGGGTAAAATAAATAATTATCCACTCAATAAAGTAAAAGCCACACGGGGGTTATTATTGAGTTTATTTATTTAAAATAAAGTGGTAATTGTCTCATTATCTGTATGTATTCTAAATTCAAAAAACAAGATTTTTTTACATTTTTTCAATATATTTTGATAAAATTTTTATATAAATACTAAAGATACGACTCTAATTTTTATAAGCAATACTAACACATATGTGCGGTTTATAAAAATGAAAAAAGTTTTGGATTTAATCCAGTGAAGGAGATTTTACCGGGGGTTATCGAAACAAAAAAAAAACAAAAATATTTAAGTATTTTATTTATTTTTAGAAGAGCAACACGATAAATTAAATTTATTACAAAATAAACATAACGAAAAATTAAAAAAAAAACTTTTTCTCCTTGATTTAAAACATAAGAATTAAATTACATAAACTTTAATAATTCAAAATATTTTTGTTCTGCTTTCAATAACTCCCCGTAAAATCTCCATTACTGGATTCAATCTAAAACTTTTTATATTTATATAAAATTTTCATAAAAATATAATGTATATAAAAAACAAACGAATAAAGATATTTTAAATCCTCTTTATACGGCTTAGAGCCTCATTAATAGGGAATTAATTCAGGACAACTACAACTATAGGCAAAAAAACCACTGTGCACTTTATCTCAAAAAAACAGCTGATAGAGAAAAAGGGGAAAAGGTTCCAAAATCAGCCCATCAAACATAAAATAAAATAAAATAACTAAAATAAGTAACCAGAATGGTGTCGGCAAATTTCTTTTTTAAGAATTTTTATTTTTCTTTGTTCTCAAGATATTCACGTTGAGCCTTAAAAAAGCTACCCGGTATAATAAATACTAATACTTACCAAATTTTAATTTTTATCTGCGTCTGGTGTTGTCTTTGTTTGTGAGTAACCAAAGAATATAAATATTTTTGTTTTGATATTCTTAGCCCACTTAAATAATTAGTCATATTTTTTACTTTAAACCCTTAGAAGGGCCTGTTAATTTACACAGCCACCCAAAAAAGAAATAATTTGCTAGATCAACGCATTTTTATATTTTCGGAGTTGCTGAAACCAAATCTTACCTCAGAATAGCTCCATCAGGTCACAATTTTTTCTACCCTTAAAAACATCTGAATTTAAGGAAACTTTTTTAAGTGTATTTGGTCTAGTATTTGGCACAATTTTTTTTTGCTGTGCACCCAAAAAAAAATCATGTGCCTAGACCCAGACCTAGACTAGACCATCGCATTTTTATATTTTCGGGTTCGCTGAAACCTAATCTGACCTCAGAATTGTTCCTTCAGGTCACAATTTTCTTTCTACCCTTAAAAACATCTGAATGTAAGGAATTTTCCCACACTTTTTTAAGCTTAGAATATTTTTTGACCTGATGAGCAATTCAGCTACCCCAAAATTATAAAAATGCTTTGGTCTAGTCTCTGGCAGATTTTTTTTTTTTGGGTGGCTGTGTTGTATATTATTATTATTATTATTATTATTATTATTATTATTATTATTATTATTATTATTATTATTATTATTATTATTATTATTATTATTATTATTATTATTATTATTATTATTATTAATATTATTATTAGACCCTCTTCTCACATCGCCACAACTTCATGTAAAATTGGAACATTTTATATGGACCGTCAATATTTGACAGATCCCCTCCTATTAGAGGTGCCGTAATTGTTGGACCACCGCCAAGAGATCGAAAACTTTTTATAAAGTGTAACTCGAATTCTAAACTTTCAATAACCAACACATTTAACCGACTAGAATGTTTATAGGATGCCCCGAAGTCTCGACAGAAGGAGATACGACAAAAATTGTCCCGTAACTGAATCTGAAATCCCAATATCCTTAAATCTTGGCCAGCTTGATCACCTGTATTTTAAGAAACCCGATCCTGTTTACAAAATTAGATATGCAAATGAGGTTGTTATAATGGTAATTTCTTCGGGTTTTCAAGTCACCCTTCTTAAAGTTCTCAAAAAATCGGTAGGGTAAGTGTGTTGGAGGGTCAGAGGGCACGAGTTTTTAATACGCCGTATAGTATGCAGACAGGACAGGTTATAGGTTACAGGTCTTCAGGGGTCAGCTTGGTCCAGTACAAGATGCTGCTATCCCGTGGGAAGAAACTTTTATTACGTTACTTATTTTTTATAAGAGAATATGCATTTGTGAGAAATTTCATTTTAAATACGTTATTGTAAATTAAAAATATTGTTATTGTTTTAGTTTTAATGTTTTTTTACTTTTCTCAAATACAAAAAGGTGGTTTCGGTACTAAAGATTCTGCCTGTCGGTCTGTCGGACCAACTAGAATATTTTGAGAATTTTAAATGATAGCTTAGGGAACGTTCAAGTATTACGTAAGGCAAATTTTAATCATTTTGACCCTCCCCCCCTAGGAACGTTACGTAATACTTGAACGTTCCCTTATCCAAGGATCTCGGCTGAAACTATTTTTGGTAAAAGTTAAACTATTTTTTATTTTTTTATTTTTTTTTGGTTTTAGAAAAAAAAAATTCAAAAAAGTCTATTTTTTTTTATTTAAATCTTTTTTTTTTTGAAAAAGTCAAAATATTAAAAGGGGGAAAACTATTATTTTTTTTTGTTATTTTTCGTTTTTTTTTTCGAAATTTTCTTTTTCGAAAAAAAAATTAAAAAGGAATTTTACAAAAAATAAATAAAATAGACTCTTTTTTTATTATTATTTTTTTTTTTCCTTTTTTTACTGTTTTTTATAACTATACAGTGCGGTCCAAAGGTCACCCCTCCTTTTAACTTTTGAACGAATTGAGATATCGACTTCAAATTTAGAACTCTTAAATAAGACAACTTAAGCTATCTTTTAGCATATATTTGATATTTTCAGTTCTTAAAATGTGGGCAGGGGGGCATGGGGGGACATTTTTTTAAACAGAAAGGGGGGTCGTGTTATACATCATTTTAAAGCTTATAAAATTCTCTATTTAAACTAACATTTTTAATTTTTTTAAAAATGTTTTTTAAGGTTTTGATTTTTCAATTTTTTGTGATAAAACATTCGATTTTTTAAGTTTCTTTTATAAATTTCTATTTATGTCAACTAAAATTAATTTAAAAGTATAATTAACATTTTTTTATGATGAAATTAGGCATTTTAAAAAAATTATTTGTATGTAAGGAATTTTGACATTAATACCCATTTTCAACCCCATTTTAAACCCAATTTTTTTTTTAATTTAATAATATGGAGTTAAATGGAGAATTTCATAAGCTTAAAATGATGTATTACACGACCCCTCCATTTAAAAAAATGTGCCCCCATGCCCCCTGCCCACATTTTAAGAGCTGAAAGTATTGAATATATGCTAAAAGATAGTTTAAGTTGTCTTATTTAAAAGTTCCAAATTTGAAGTCGATATCTCAACTGGTTCAAAAGTTAAGAGGGGGGAGGGGGGTAACTTTTGGACCGCTCTGTATAAGTATTCGTTTGTTGGCAACACACGGAAAGAAATTAGTGGGCTCTGCGCTATACATTATAAGATATTTGGTAACAGTGGCAAATTATAGTGATTTAAGCTATAGATTATAAGGGACACAATAACTAATAATGTTAAAAATAAATTGGAAACGATTATATATATTACAGACACGATTATATTTATTACAGGCACTATTATAAATTTACAGAAATTTTATTATATTATAAAAATTATTAGCACGGACAATAATTAAATCTATTTAAGCTATAAATGCCATACTATTTGTTATATTTTATTATTCACTAAACAATTAAAGTATTTCATATAAATTTTTACACTGACTGCCATAATTGTAAGAGAAAGCCTTGTATTTATATAATAAGCGATTATAATTTGCTTGGTATGTGTGTTATAGCGCTCCTAGCTATAATTTTTTTTTTGCGTGCAGTATTTATAATTTTGACTATAGCGCGCTATAGCGCAATTTGTAAATTGATTTGGGTTTTGGTACTTTGTTTAGTACTTTAGTAATTTGTAAATTGATTTTGGTTTTAGTACTTACAATATCTCAGTAAAATACCTCTGCAAACATTAGTACACTTATAGTTAAACAAAAAAATATATAATTTTTTTTTACAAAAAAAAAAATAATCCTTTTTTTACAAAAAAAAAATAATCCTTTTTTTATACAAAACCTCAAAAAGTGTAAAAGAAGAAATAATATTTTATCAAAAATCTTTTACAAAATACAAGAGAAGCATTTCTAGAATATCATACCTACTTATTTATTATATTATTCACAGCCCCTGCGCTTAAATAATATTATACGGTAGTTTCGAATTTCCCAAAATTGTCAAAAAGAGAATAAAAAAATTGAAAATTTTTGAAAATCTTACAGGTTTTTTCGAGTTTTTTCGAGTTTTTTTTTTTTTTTGAAAAAAAAGTGTTTTATTTTTCAATAAAAGATATCTAGGGTAAAACCCCCAATTATTGGCACTTTAAGAAATTTTCCACATATATATCATTATAACTTATTAAATATTTCATGTTATCAAGAATAAAATATTTTACATCATTTAGTAGTTATTCTATTTTATATATTATATAAAATTTAAACTGAGATCTTAATAATATTAAAGAATTTTTTAAATTAATTACAAGAATACACTATTTCGTTTTATTGGCACCTTTTTGCTAATGATTGGCATCCAGATTTTCCTATTATTGGCACCTAATTTTTACTCTGAAGCAACGGAAAAAAATTACTGAGTACCTACTTTTTGTTAAATAATAAACATTTTAGTATCAAAATAAATATTTATATTGGAATATTGCAGTTTAATACATATTAGCTGTCTGTAAACAAAAACTCTAATTTATTTTAGAATTACAAAATTTTAAATATCTCTTTATTAAAGTTAAAATATTAGTTACCTAATAGTTACCTAATACTAATTGGTATCTATAAAATAATACTTAATTACCTAGGTACACTTATCTAAAATAATTATTAGGTTTTTAGACTAATTTTGATGAGCAAGTTTTGCATGTAATAAACCTGTGCCAATAATAGGACTTTAATATAATTTGGACACCTATTATGGGCAACCGTGATAAAAAATTAAATTCTAAAGACAAATTAAGTTTATAGACAAAATTAAGTGTATAATTTATATACGTACATATGCATTGAGGAATAACTGTAAGTTTTTCATTAAACGCTGTTTAGAACTTATTTATTTGAAATAGGTTTTTAGCAACAACTGTATTTTTTGTATAATAGCCCACTCGCTTTAAAATATGGATTTGGTTTTGTCTTATATCAGATGTGGCAATACGTATGTATATTTAACCGTAACAGTAATAAATCTATTCAATTATATTTTATTTATTCTATTAATTTAGCATTTTAACTGGTTGCCAATAATTGGAATAGGATTTTTACTAAAGAGGCTAATTATTGGCACCTGTGCCAATAATTAGAATTTAGTTTAATTTTGTATACCAATTGTTGGCACCGTAGAAATTAAATAAAAATGTAAAGAAAAATAAAGTTTTTAAGGCTAATTAATAAGTAGAATGCCTATACTTATTAAAATTATCGAGAAAAAATAGTAAGTCCATCAATAAACATATTTTATTAACCTTCTACTTAAAGCACTTCCTTAGCATAAACCTTAAAAATTCACACTTACTTAGTTTACACGAAACTGCGGAGATTCTACTGCCCAGGGCGGGAAAAATATGTTTATCGCATTTAAAGTATAATATTTAGCAATATGGCCACTTCGTAAAAAATATACTTATAAAAAATATAAACGAAAATATCACTCCAGTGCCAATAATTAGCGGAGTGCCAACGATTGGGGGTTTTACCCTAGTTTTTTTTATATGTTTTTTTAATATTTGGGAAAATGCAATATTCCATTTACTGTGAATAATATATAATGGAATGCTTAGCATTACATATCTACATGGCTTGTTTTGTTCCTAGCATTCTAGAATAAAGTCATCTTTTAAAAGTAAATAATTCCGACATGTATCATTTATTCCAAGTTGTATTCACAGAAACCCCGATTACAACAAACATGCTCTTGGATAAGTCCCTTAAACCGACTATCCTCATTAGGGTCAAAGAAAGCTATCTCCTTTTTTATAGAAATCGAGTAGAGACCTGAACAAATATTTTTTTTCGCAAAGAGGAAAGTAATTTTCAGGTTAACTCTTTTAAGAAAAAAAAGGAGTTAGCTTTTTTTGAGCCTACTAGATGCTTCATATAAAATCTTATTTGTTTACACACGGTGCCTGTTGTATTTGCGTCATTTACGGAGAATTGCTCTACCGCCTGCGACTAGAGACGTAGTAGCCTTACACTGAAAGAAAGTATTTATAAATAGGGACGTCGCGTCGCCCAGTGGTCAGTTTTAATAATCTGGCGTTGAAAAATTATTTTATCCTTTTAAGTGTTTTATGTCAACTCTATTGTTATATAGGTATATAGATATTAACACTTTGAAGCATTTTGGTTTGGTTGGACCAGGAGAACTTCGTTTTTGGCGAAAACTCGGCTAAAATTAGTAACAAGGGGTTTTTGAGGATGCTGAAACCGAATCTGTTTACAAAACTTCAAAATTCAAAATGGCGGATCCAATATGGTGGCCGAAACTGTTAGATTTTATTGGATTCTGATGAAAATTGGTATACAAGGGTTTTCGAGGATGCTGAAACTGAATCTGTTTTCAAAAATTCAAAATTAAAATTTTTGGATCCAATATGGCGGCAAAATCTGTAAAATTTCATTGGATTCTGATGAAGGTTGTTATTCAGGGGTTTTTAAGGATGCTGAAACCGAATATTTTTTAAACATTTAAAATTTAAAAAGGCCGATCCAAAATGGCGGCCAAAGTATAAGTTTATTCTGTCAAAATAGAGCATTTTTCATACGTGGGCCATTTTTGTTTTAAAATTTTATTTTATTTTTTTGAATTATGTCTCAATATTCATTCGAAATACACTGGCCAGTAAAAGAGCTTTTATACCAATTTTGACGAAAATAATGAAAATATTTAAAAATATTTACCCCCTCACCCGGCCGGGTAGAGCTAGAAAATTTTTATTATCATATTCAAATTCAGCAACCTTAAAAACCCCTATATACCGTTGCTCAATTTTTAGTAAAAAATAGTTATTTATGGTACTAGTGGGTAAAGTAAGATATTGCCCACGAGAAAATTAGCCTGCGAGGGATCAGTCAAGCAGGTTAATTTTCGAGAGGGCAATATCGGTTTACCCATGAGTGCTATACAAGGTTTTATCCAATAAATAGCTTAGAAATTCATATTTTTATTAAAAATTTTAATGACATTTACAAGAAAATAATTTGACAAGTGACAGTTGAGTGGGTAAAATAAATAATTATCCACTCAATAAAGTAAAAGCCACGCGGGGGTTATTATTGAGTTTATCTATTTAAAATAAAGCTGGTAATTGTCTCATTATCTGTATGTATTGGATAAATGTATTTTTGTGGTATTATACATTTGTTTCTCTAGATTACCAGAACGTTTTTTTTTTTGGCGATTTTGGATATTATATTCTATATCATAATAACAATGTTAAAAACATGATCTGTGCCAATAATTATATATTGCGTTTTAATTAATAAATATTTGTTTTCCTAAGTGCGGACTTGTTTAGCACTGTGATTCCTTTCAGTGTTTATTAATGAAGTTTTTTTTATATTTTTTTTATACATTTTTGTTAAACTTTAATTTTTTAATTTAGTATTGTTTTCTTGGTAGTATATAACTACAGTAGTATTTTTTTAGTGTATACAGCTAGGGTTTTCTATCATTACCAAACTGAAAACCTCAACTATGTCGTTACTTAACAAGAATAAAGCCTGGAACGGTAGTGAGACGCAGCGAAGCGTTAAGTTCTTTATCTGAGTAATCTACACACAGGACCTTTGCTCAGGACATCGCAGGACTTACCTCGAAAACCTTTACACCCCAGCGCTTTGCTTAAAATTTATCTTTTACTTAATACCGAGCATTTGGTCTAAATGCTTATGTTCAACATATAAAGGTCTTATGATACTCTCATACTCACAGCCATAAAGCTAGAAGAGTATTACACGAGGGGTTTTTAAATTTTCAAAATTGACAATACACTTGTTAGATCATACAGCGCGCTTGAAAAGTACGAAATGAATTATAGTTGAGTGGCCAAGAATGTACGAAGAAAAATATTTGAAGGGGATAGGGGAATCTCAACGTTAGTGCAGTAGTAGGGATATGAGTCGTTTCGGTAATCGTCGCGTCTGTAGTCTGCTAACTAACCTTTGCGCATCTAATTTGAACACGGCCACTGCTTCGTTCATTCTTGGGCACTCAACTTAACTACCATCCAGAGTGTCTAGGGCTTATGTGGGCTAGTAGTAGAGGGAACCACTGGCATTAACTGACTTTCGAACCAGTTTATAGGGAGTGTCCATTTCACATCGGCTTCGCCAAATTTCAATTATTAATTAACTGAAAAAAGCAAATCGGCGCTAGTGAGGGTCGAACTAAGGCTAGCATGCCTCCCAAGGCAGAGAATACGTTTTTTATAGCCTAGCTTATTATATCCGGAGATGCGCTAGTCTATAATAGTCTTATTTGTCTTGGTTTATATTGGTATATTTTTTTCAATACTAGCACATTAAATAAATTAAATTTTATTCTTATTATTTAAATATTTTTATATCAGTATTAAAGTAAAATATTTGCTGGATCTTAATTAACTGCGAAAAAAAAATAATAAATTAACTTATTAACACTATTTGCGTTTTTAAATTTTTATAATATATGGGTAAGAATTTATTTAATAAATTATGTTTTATATTCCATTACATTTAATTAATTTATAATATTTGCCATGTTTATTTTTTGTACAATGGCAAAATATTGTTGAATTTTGTCCAATAGAAATTATAAGCAATGTCATGCATGTGCAAGTTAAGGAAAATTAATTGACAGTTTTTAATGGAGATTTCTCCCGTTAGATTAGACAGGGACAAAAGTTCTACCCAAAAAGGATAGAAGACATACATACACTCCCACTTCCACCCAACCAAACAAATTCTGTATTTGTTCTTTGTTGAACAAATACAATATTTGCTTGGCCGGGCGAAAAGTGTATTTTTATTAAAGAAATTACTGGCGCCATCTAAATTTTAGTAGAATTATCTTATTCTACAGATTCACATTAGCTATGTTCGTTCGTGCCGCTCACTGCTACACTTTCCGGCCAATCAAATAAATACTGTATTTGTTGTATGAAAAACAAATACACTATTTATTTGGTTAGCTGGAAAGTGTAGCACAAATGAGATAGAGATAGGGTAGACGTCTTTTGTTTTATAATTCTAGTTGTAGAGAGCTCCATTGTTTATAAAATTATCTTCTATAGGATTTCCTTGTTACTAGTAAAGAAAAAAATATTATTACTCATGTGCGGAAAATTAATTTCTCGGGATAAAAAAATGATGAATAATGATAATGATAATAATAATAATAATAATAATAATTAATATTATTATAATAGTACGTTTTAAAGCTAGTAGTGACAATAAAGAGTTTAAGTCATTATCATTGATTGAGATCTCATTTATGACAGAAAAGGCGTTTTTGTCTGTTTTAAGCTTAGAAAAAGGGTACCCATTATACTTTAATTCAGCAAAAGGTATTCTATACGTTTCTATTTGTTTATGTATATTCTTGAAAATAAGCATCTACACACCAACTAGACAAAGCAAAAACCGATCGAGTGACCCTAGAGAAGTCCGCAATATAGCACACCCTTTATTTCGTACCCTAAAAACAACTCTTATGTAAGTCTATTTCGGCCAACGATAAGAACTATACAAATATTTAGAATACTTATATTGTATTTTTGTAAAGTGTATAAACTGCAGACTAACCAGGAACAATATTCCAATAAAAGAATACTAAAATTTAACCCTTTGTACTATGGATGTAAAATAACATAATTTTTTGCATTTTTTCCATCCGGATGCACCCGTTTAAGTTTTATACCCTAAAAATACGTTTTGGGTCTCCTTCTTTGGAACTCGATTCATCACCTGTTAAAATTAAGCTATCAACCTGAAATTTGGTACACATTCTCATAATTTTTAAAAATTTGGAACTAATATGTCCCATCTTGTTTAAATTTTATACCCTAAAAATACGTTTCGTGTCTCCTTTTTTGAAACTCGATTCATCTTCTGTTAAAATTAAGCTATCGACCTGAAATTTGGTACATATTCTCATCATTTTTAAAATTTTTGAACAAATATGGAGGGCGTCCCATCTATATTTTAAGAACAATTCTACGCTTCATGTTTTGCAGCTATGTATAGTAGAGGTGCATCGATGGATCCACGGAGTGGAAATAAAAGTTATTTATGGTACTAGTGGGTAAAATAAGATATTGCCCATGAGAAAATTAACCTGCGAGGCGTCAGCGTCATCCACTCAATAAAGTAAAAGCCACGCGGGGGTTATTATTGAGTTTATCTATTTAAAATAAAGCTGGTAATTGTCTTATTATCTGTATGTATTGAATAAATATGTATTATGTTTCTGGGTGCATAGTTGAGCCTCAGCTTTACATAAGCCAATTTTTGGCCAGTAACCATGGTATAGTAGTAGTAGTAGTAGTAAATTTTTGGCTTGGCCAAAGTCGGACAACTAGGCCATTTCTGGCCCTTTTTGTCACCCCAAACTATGGTATTGTAAGTGCCTATTCACAGGCATGCATAAGAACATAAAAAATAATGTGATGCAGTGATTGGCTTGATGTGCCATCATGTATCTTGTAAGCCAATCACGGCATCGCATTCTTATGTTTTATGTTCTTATGTAAGCTTCTGGATAGACCTTTAGTTCCACGTTTCTTAAACGGAGAGATCTTATCTTATTTTGTTAGTTACATTAACTAAAAACTAATTACACTACCAAAAAAAATCGTTACAGTACAGCATTAAAATTTTATGGTTGCTGTTTTTTGTTCCCCATTCAATATGTCATCTTCGAAGGGCCGTAGCTCCCTTAGAGCTCATTTCCGGACCAACCTTTATAGAAACTTTTTTTTATATATTTGGACTTTTTGTAGAATCACCTCTTAAATTTTGACATGGCAGTTACTGATCACCCTGTGTATTGCTAGACAACAATGTTCAACCAAAAAAAAATTAGGTATACATTAAAATTATTTTGTATAAGATAAAATGTAGATACATACAGGGTTTTTAAAGCTTGCAGAACATTTTTTTATATCAATATTTGTTCGATCTTCTCGTTATTTTTGGTTTATTCATATATATATTTTAAATTAATATAATTTAGTTTCATTTAAATATTTATCCGCGCTTATATGAGTGTAAGTGCGCATGCCTGAATTAGCCCTCTATTGGCGAAAAAGGAAGTAAACAGGAGATGAAGAAAAACTCTCACCGCTCATGTACGTGCAATTTTATAACCACAAAAACCCGCGTGTGCATTCTAATGATTTAATGTGCAACATAACTTTATATTATGCGCTCTTAATAGTGCAATACACCGCATTTCACCGCATCTCATCCTAGCCGGCTAGATACAGCATGGACACAGCATCTCAACGGTAAGTGCATCTTATACTCACGCACATTTGATAGTATTATAAATTTGATCATCAGTTATCCTATGAATTTACCATCAATACAGTCCCACTGAGAAGACTATCAAACAATATTCCAGTTTAGTCTGTATGCTGTATAATGTATTAAATAATGTTTACTGTAAATAACGATAATGATAATGTAACAAAATTTAAATTTAAACTTTAACTACATTTGCAATACCAAACACCAACTTATATGCAAAAATAACAACATTTGATGCTGTAATCATCCAAATTTCAAACTGTTAACAGAAGATAACTTTGCCAATATCGTAATATCGTAGCAACTTGTTTTACTGATAATGTTTTGTCCTACACTGAAAATAAAAACTATTAGTTAAATTAAAGTTTATGTATAATAAAAATTTAAATATTTTCATTAAAACTTTTATGTTTATTTATAGAAATATACAGGGATTGATTACCCTGTAAAAAGTCCAAACTGGCATGCCAAAATTCTACATCCAAAAATATAAAAAAAATCCTATAAAGGTTGGTCCTCAAATGACCTCTAAGGGAGCTACGGCCCTTTAAAATCGTAATAAAAATAAGGTTTTTAATTAATAACTCTGGTACCTTTTAAGCTAGAGCGACGAGCTTTTGCATGTATACTAGTATTAATAAGGGCAATAAGTTTATGTTAACTTTTCTTTTTAAATTTATTCAGAGACGTCCCTAGAAGGAAAAATGTATTAGACTTAACACATTTTTGCCCCAAACTTTTTTATGTGTACTTTTTTTGGATTTTTTGTAAAAAATATGGATTTCTTGAGTAAAAATATATAAAAAATGTCATATAGTGTAACACTGTAGGAGCAAACGTTAAAAAAAATGCAATTAAGGGGAAGTAACAATTTGTGCCACCAAAAACGTTATTTTTTAAAAGGCTATTACTCCTGTAATATTAAATTAGGTGTTTTGGTGCAGCATTAAAAAAATTTTGATGCTTTTTTTTATTCCCCATTCAATATGTTATCTTTGTAGGGTCGTAGGGCTTATTTCCGGACCAACCTTTATGGAAACTTTTTTTATATTTTTGGATGTAGAATCACGTCTTAAATTTTGGCATGGCGCTTACTGATCACCCTGTATAATATATTATGGGAAATACACACAACACCTGATATTTAATATTTAAACTTGAACATGTAATCACATTTTATTTTATTAGTCAGATTTTAAGTGTTTAGTGTTAAACCTACAAGTTCAGCAGATCAACAATAAAATAAGATGCTTCATACCATATTTTAAAATATTAAGGGACTAAAAATAATACACAAAAAAAGTAATACTTACCCTTCCGATGAACTGTTCAGCCTATCAAAGAAAATGGACTGCAGAAAACTATTTTATTTAGCTCTTCTCCTATACAAGCAACCTGAAAATAAAAATGTTAAATTTACTAGAACAAGAAATCATAATACTTTACCTATTCCCAAAATGAATAAAACCCTTGGTCAGAGCAGTAGCAGTTTCTTAGGCCCTAGAGTTTATAACGCACTACCTGAAAATATAAAAAACGTTAAACATAAAAAACAGTTTAAAAATTTATGCAAAAATTATATCTTACAGTTACTAAGAGACACCGTTATTAAACAAATTGATCTAAAAAATACATAAAAAATATTATTTATTCAAAAAAATACTATTTTAACCCAGTTATTTATTTATTTATTTTTACTCGTTATAGTAGTTTCAATCATAAACTTAATGTAATTGTGTCAATGTTATTTATTTAATTATTTATGTATTTATATAGTTATTTACTTAGTTGTTAGTATATTTGTGTTGTAACGTGTTTTTGTTTAGCATTGTATCGAAAATTATCAATACTTACCTCTATACCTTTTTATCAATTATATATTTATTAATTACATATTTATTTAATTATATATTATATACTTACCTCGTATTCTTATAAATTTTGAAAATATTGATTTTTAGTTTTAGAAAATATTTTAAAGGCTCAAATGTTTTATTACATTTCTGTGTTTTTAGCATATTTATTTGCAAATGATTACCATGTATATATTATGTAAGTCCTTTCTATGCAATAAATATTATTATTATTATTATTATTATAATGACTGGGTAAATTTAGATCCGTAGCTATGGGGAGATGGGGAGCAAAGATGAATTGTTTTAGTCAACCTTTTGGGCCGGATAAAAAATATTTTATTCTGTATTACATACATTACATTTATTAGTAAAGTTTGGGAAGCACGTGATTTCTTGTCCCAGTGTTTTCACGCCTGGAACTGACCTGTAATGAAAAATAGAGACCAGTAAACTAATTATTACTGGTCTACATTATAAATAATTAATTTCAGCTAGATGACGCCACCGATTAAAATGTCAAAATGGCTGAACTGCTGTTGTCGTGATAAGCACCAGAGTACACTAATATAATCTAATATATTTTGTTAAAAAAACCTACATGTACAGTTTTAGTCAATGTTTTTTACTTTTGAGACTGAAAAGGATAATAAATGTTATAAACGGTAACTTGTGAGCTATCAACAAATAAACTAAATTAAATTGTTTGATATTTACAAATTTAAAAGATCTATATAAAACATTTTACTATTCCTTAAAACGACTTTTGTTTGATTAACGCAGTCGTCCTGTACCGTAATTAATACTTTCACTGCCAACGGCTAGTTTTGACAGCGGAGCAATGGGTATGGGCAAGGGAAAAATAGAAAGAATTGATTAATGTTGTTAGGGGCGCCAGTTACTTTAGCTTTTACTCCTTTAGGTAAGTAACAACCTAGTGTAAATACTTAAGCTTTTCAGTTTGAGAAAATATAACCCTTAAATAAAATAAGATAATTCATTTGAGAAATTTATTATAAATAAACTTAATGAAAGCACATCAAGTAATGTATTAATATATATAAAAATATGTGTAATTATATTAAGATATAATTACAGAAATCTTAATAAAAATTACCAAATTCAGAAATCATTCGACTTAAATGTATAAAGAAAACATGAAGTTCAGCAAGCACCAAGAAATGTATGTAAACAGCAATCATTTCTTGCAGTGTATAAAAGTCATGCTTAAATTAGAAATCATTTAATCAAAAGTATGATATTTAATAATTAATAAATGAGATTAAATGTTTTTAAAAAAATAAGTACCTAAAAATGAACAAAAGCCAGAAGGGCATATAGTATTAAACAATACTATATCAGATCTGATAAAGTTTACAGTTATAAGAATATTGAAATAAAAGAATTTAAAAATATGAAATATTGCTTTCAAAAGTTTTCAGAATGAGTACTTAGCTGGTTTCTGCAAAATCCATGAGGTATGAATTCCATCGTCTCCATCTGTACAAGTCTCCCCTATGCTGATGAATTCATTTCTCAAATGAAAGAAAAAAAATATAGGCTGTCCCATCTACTTTGGAAAAATCATCTTCCAGGATAAAATGTATTATCGAAAATGTTGTCCGGGATAAAATATACTTTTGAAAATTATGTCCAATGTAAAATTGTCTGCTAGACGGTCATATAGAATTTATCTATGCCGAAAATTACAGAACCATGTTCCAACAGAACATCACTCCATGCGGAGAACTTGTATATCAAATATACCAAAATAAACTTCAACTTAAATTAATGTAATTCCATATTAATGGTATAGAAATGGTAATTAATTAATGGTGCTAAAACAATAATTATATCTCAGAAATATTCTAAGAAACAGAAAAACTTAACTTACATGTCATACTAAGTCTTCGATGTCCATCGAAACGTTATAAATGCGTAATTGTAGAAAATAACAGTTACAATATCTTCCGCATTGTTTAAATATTCATTTTCACTAACTTTAAATAAAAATACATGAAGGATTACTTCGATGATTACAGAAAATAAACACTCGTCAATATGACACCACCATTGTAACAGAGTTGCTTCCAGAAGAACGAAAATCGACCTTATTCACTAGTATGAACCCTTCAGGTAAATAAAATCCTATTTCTGAACTATTAGCGACATCTATGTAAGTCATTATCAACTACAGTTTTACCGTATAGGATTCCTAATAAAGGTAACGGCAACTACACCAAAAATAATAACTAAAAAGAATATTTCCTAATAAATCCGTATTAGTGATATCTAACCTCAAAATATTACTCTAAGAAACAAATATAAACAATACTTATTGTTTATCAGCAAAACTAATAAAAATACGAACAGAATACTAAGTGTCCTGTGAACTAAGTATAAACAAAATACTGAATCTAAGTGAGCAGTTCCAGCAAACTATTTTCAACAAATTCTAGATTATCCCGAAGGAATAAGCATACGAAACTTTCCAGGAGAGACAAGCTACAGGTGAAAGCCAGTGAAATCCAACCCTCAATAGACTCTGAAACATATAAAAACCAGGTAAGTCCATAGACAAATGTATTATAGAGAAATAAGTCATATGATTCTTTATTATTAAAAATCATATTCTAATTATGTTTTCTTTATGTTATTTTCAGGTAGAACTAAGGAATAGAGACTCATATGGTTAGAATTCAGTTCCTGCTACAAAATAGTCCCAGATACAAAATAGTTCTGTACGTACGTAACTATTTATATACAAAATAAACATAAATTATAACGTAAGTAAACGAATAGTTTAATTAACCCTTGCTATATTACAAAGTGACGATTTATATCGTTACAGTCCCTCCGAAGTGACTGATCGATTTCGTGCTTTTTAGCACTCTTCAGAGCCACATATCGGTAGTAGGGACAACTACGAAAATCAAATCCTTTCCATATATCTCTATATAGAGTTTAAAAATCTTTATAAGGAAAAGCAAAAACAGCTAGCGACATCTACTGCTAAAAGCAGAGACTGAAGAGTGCTAAAAAGCACGAAATCGATCAGTCACTTCGGAGGGACGACTGCGTTAATCAAACTAAAGTCGTTTTAAGGAATAGTAAAATGTTTTATATATATCAACAAATACTTTTTGTAGTTGTTTTTTGGGTTACGCTTATGTGAAACTTCAGTTTTATATGATTGTACTTCTCTTGTGAAATGCAGTAAAAATTATTTGTGGTAAATATGAAAAGAACTAAAAAACTAAGTGTTATAGTATTATTTTCTTAATTTGCATCCAAACATCTAGGTTTAATAAAAGTTAGTACTTTATCTTTAAATAAAAACAGTTAAAATAGTATACAGGTCTCCCTGAAATGGAACTTTTTTCCGAGTCGACCTGTAATCTACTATAGTTTTCTGCTGATGGTATAATTTAAAATTTAGAAAATTATTATTATAGTGTATTTCGAGTGCTTAGTTTTATGCTTAAAATTAAAATAAGTTGGCATTATTGAATAAATCGTTAAATACAATAGTTACCAACTTTGCTAAGCGGTTTATTTTAATCATCAAACTTTTCAAACTACAATAATATCATTATATTGTTATACCTACTTTAATAATTTATTTAATTTCACTTAGTATAAATGTTGTCTCAAAATTATTTAAATTGTTTTTCTATTTTGCGACTCTTATAAGATCATAATTACAAGCATTTTGCGTGTTCTTATAGGCCCATAAGAGGTATGTACTTTTTTTTCTTTTGGGTTGGCAACAGACCTGGCCTATCGCTTGACGTTTTCCGTGCAAATGTCAATGTAGCTTTAAAGTTGACTTTTCTACAAAATTTTGTGTTTAGGTTATTTTTACCATGTTAAAATTGTGGCTTGGTTAATTGCAGTAAAAAAAGAGAAGCGAAGACTATAAAATATATCAAAATATCATTTGTTCTTAGAATTTTAAACATGGTGTAAACTGTAATGCCAATCCAAAACAAAAATCCCTAAATCAGTCATGAATTTAAATGTAAGTTTTTTTTAATTTTAGAGCAAAACAGAAAAAATTGTATAAAGCACTCGTTTCATAACACGTTTTTAGCGCAGTAGTACTTTAATATACTATTTTATACTGGCACCTAATAGATACCTTGAACGCTTAAATTTTTCCAAACTTAGCCTTAGCCCTTGCAGTGTGCGTTCTTTTGTATGTCACTTTTTTGGTTCGCATGATAACTCAAGAGAGAATAAACCGATTGGCTTAAATTTTTTAGGAAAAATCAACCTTGGTTACGACAAGGAGCCTGTTAAATTTGGAAAAAAATCACACTAAAAATAAAAAAAAATAGAAAAAAATACTTTTATTAAAAAAAATTTAAATTTAACAAAATTTCCCGAAAAAAAAATGGAAAAAATAAAGCAAAGTGCGATCAACGTCAGTTTTTTAGGAAAAAAGTACTTTTATTAAAATGATATAGGATTGATTAATTAATTAAAAAAATTAAGGAAAAGTGTGATCAACATCAGTTTTTTTTAGAAAAAAAAATACTGTTATGAATCCAAACAAAAAAGATAAAAATAAAATAAAATAAAACAAAAAAAAAAAAAATTGAAGAAAACTTATATCTTCACAGCCTGTTTTAAATTAGAATTGGTAAACTGGTCCATTCATACAATATTATACGATTTAATATTAAACAATTTAATGAAATCAATGTTGAATGGAATAATCAGGACATAGGAGTGAAACATAGTCGGATATAGTGATAATGTAATTTGTACAAACGACCGATTGCAATCACTTTCCTATTCCACTGCCTACTTACACGGTATCCTGATCAAAGCCGTATATTGCAAGTGCAAGTGCAACCTGCAATTGCCATCAAATGATTTCGATTTAATAGCTGTTTTGGTATTGGCTGGAAATAAGGCGTTAGAAGTCTTGATGGTAAAATATGCAAAATTCATTATAATAATTGCACAGGCCCACAAAATAAAAAAAGTGGTCTGTGCTGGGGTTGAGACCCACCTACTCTTATGTATTTTGGGATGCTGAACAGTGTTCAGTGAACACGAATCTGTCATAAAAAAAGGCACTTCATGGGCTTATTTCTTTGCTACACTGAAAAAACTATCTAAAATGGTAAAAATCTCATATTATTTCAGTCTAACAAAAAAATGAACCATTGTAGTGCATTTTTTATGACAGATTCTTGTTCACCATCTCAAAATACATAAGAATAGGTGGGTATAAACCCCAGCACAGACCACTCTTTTTTTTTGTGGCCCCAGACAGTTTTTCCAGTGTAGAAAAAAAATGAGCCTATGAAATGCCTTTTTTATGACAGATTTGTGTTCAGCATCCCAAAATACATAAGAATAGGTGGGTCTCAACCCCGGCACAGACGACTATTTTTTTTTGTGGGCCCATGCGGTTTTTTCAGTGTAGAAAAAAAATGAGCCAATGAAGTGCCGTTTTTTATGACAGATTCGTGTTCAGCATCCCAAAATACATAAGAATAAGTGGATCTCAACCGCAGCACAGACCACTTTTTTTTTGTGGGCCCAGGCAGTTTTTTCAGAGTAGATACAAAATAAGCCCATGAATTAATTGCCTTTTTTATGGCAGATTCGTGTTCAGCATCCCAAAATACATAAGAATCCGTGGGTCTTAACCACAGCACAGACCACTTTTTTTGTGGGTCCAGACAGCTTTTTCAGTGTAGAAACAAAATAAGCAGACGAAGTGCCTTTTGTTATGACAGATTCGTATTTAGCATCCCAAAATACATAAGAATAGTTAGGTCTCAACCCCAGCACAGCCCACTTTTTTTCTTTTGTGGGCCTGTGTAATTGTTATACTATTCACAGAATAGTATTATACGGTAGTTTCGAATATCCCAAAATCGCCAAAAAATTTCCTAGACAAAAAATTCTTGGATACAAAAGTGTTTCATAACTTTTCGATTTGTCGACAATAAAGGTGACATCGTCGATCCCTCACTCAAGAATGAATAATTCGAAATTTTTAGGTTCCAAAAATCCATATTGTTTTTGAAAATAAATTCTCCAAAAACAAAAAAGTTATTAAAAAAATGAAAAATATATTTGTCATTTTTTTTTCAAATATTTTTTTTTAAAGAAAAAATAATCACACTGTAAAGAATCTATAATATAGACTATAAGCGTTTAGATAAAAAAAAATAATTATGGCGATTTGTCTATTGTGAACAGATCAACAGAATCAATAATGGTCTAAAGTCCTATCTTTCATCGTTCAGAAGTTATAGCTTTTTTTAAGTTGAAAAACGTTGTAGCCATGATTTAGAAAAACAAAATTTAATAACTGACATTTTAAATCATCACCTGTCAAAAATAGTTTGTTTATTTCAAAGGTCAGCGCTACATTTAGATTAGATAAAGAAAGGAGTTATACAGAGGGAAACAAAAGTATAATTATTTATATGTTTTAAAATAAAGTTGCATAATTTAGGTAAAACTAACGTATTAAATGACATTTTAAAAGGCCAAAGAATAACTATAGTATGCATAATAATAATTATAGTTTTGTCTCCCTCCGTAGAACTTCTCTCTTTATCTAAATTAAATATAGCGCTGAACATGGACAAAAGTCCAAACTATTTTTGAAAGGTGATGATTAAAATGATAGCAACTATAGTTAAATTTTGTTTTGCTAAATCATGGCTAAATCATGGCTTTTCAATTTAAAAATGTTAAAAAACGGTATAACTTCTGAACGAAGAAAGATAGGACCTACACGTAGCTACGTTTTTATAAAGATTGCTTAGTGAAATTAAATTTACTTTTCGTTGCCAAACAGGCTAATAAATCACCCTGTATATATTTTCGGTTAATAACCGACAAACGTCGTATTTTTATAGACTGTCAATTCTTAATTTATAAGCGGACGGACGGACGGACGGACATTTAAAACAAAAGTTACTTATTTTTCCATGAGACAAATTTATATCCAAGAATTTTTTGTCTAGGACTATTTTTGACTTTTGAAAATTCGAAACTAACGTATAATATTATTCTAGCAAAGGCGCTGTGAATAATTTAATAAAAAAACATCAAAGTTAAAAACCAGATCTGTAATGAATTTTTGCCTTTAACTGCCATCTCCTAGAGGGTAGCTAAACTAGAAGGGTTGGAAAACTGGGGTAATGTAGGAAGATGCAACTAATCAATAGTTTACCCAGAGCTTTAAAAGGAAACTTAACCGGTTTCCAACATTATAATTTAACCCTTTCAGACTCGGTGTAGATAAATTTAAATAGGCTGTTAAAAACTAACTCAATATTCAGGGACTGACTTGAATCAATTTTCATTTGTATGATAATTATAATTAGATTAGTTTTAAAAATGAAAAACAATCAAAATATTATTTGAAAAAAAAATGGAAGTAAAAATTAAATACTATCAAAAGAAATGATGAAGCCTTTGACCGTTTTCTTTTAAGTTTGGTGCTAGAAGAATATTATATGATGTTTTTTGTAAGTATAAACTAACTTTTTTTAAAATTCTAAATAACTTTTTAAAAAACATATCAGTCTGACATTGTAATAGACGCATTTAAAAAATATATATATATATATATATATATATACATTTTTTTCAAGGATCATTAGCGTTACCTACATTAAGTAATAAATGTTTTACAATAAAGAAAAAATTTAATATCCATAAAAAATAATTTAAGAGGAAGTGTTTATAATACAATGTATTTTACCAAAAAGAAAAAATCAGGTATGAAAGGTTGTAGTACCAAAATTGTATTGGGCGCCGAAATGGTACAGGGGTCGTGAGTAAAACAGTTATACCAAATATAGCAAGTTTATTCAATGTGATCGAAGTATCGGAAGAGTGACCTGGTTTATCAAACCAATATAAAAATCTAAAAAATAAGTTAAAGCATTAGCTTGAGATAAAAATAATGGTGTTAAAAGACTTACCTAACACCAGGATGTTATTTATTCATTAAATAACTAAATTATCCCAAAGGATGATAGAAATAAATAAAGATTTTAAAACTAAGCTTCTTATCGAAAGGTGAAAGTAAAAATGGAAGTGATTGACAGATGTCAAACTAATCAATCAGAAATTCCCTAATTAAAATATTAAGTCCCTAAAAGGTAACTAATTATTTAGGTTGCGAACATGGTAAATCCAAGGTCACTCTTCTGGTGCATAAGGTAAACAATGGTCTATATGAACCGAACAAATTTAATTAAAAGTATGGTAAATACCCAATTACATTACAACTACCCCCCCTAGCTCGGTATAATTAAAGCAAAATTTTAGCGAGATATAAAATCACAGTTGCAGGAAAGGGTATACGGTTAAGGGTTAAAATGTTTCAAGTGTGATGCATGAAACATTCCGCGTTCAATATCTGTTTCTGGTTCATACAAAATATAAGTTAATTTATCCACCGTCTTTTTAACTTTATAAGGACCTTCAAAAAGAAGCATCCATTTTTTGGTTCTTCCTTCAATTGCAGACGAAATTGGGTTGGCTTTTAGCAATACTTGATCACCAACTTTGAAGGTAGGCAATGGATTTTTCTTACTAGACGCGTTGCGGCGTACTGCGTGGGATAGTAAGCTTTCTCTGGCAAAATAAATTTTAACATGGTTTTCTATTTTTTCCAGATGGTCTGGGAAATCAATCATACTTCTTAAGGGAAGTTCAGCGGGAAACCCAGTTTGAAGTTCGGAAGGGGTATACCCGGTTGACACATGCACTACATTGTTTAGCAGTTGCGCCAAGTGGTTTACTTCCGAAGCCCATTTTTTATGCTTGTCGTGGATGAAAGTTCGAAAAAGTCGAGATAGTTCTTTCATAATTCGCTCTGAAGGGTTGCTGGACGGGTGCCGGACGGAGGATTTAATTACCTTGATGCCGAGGGCTTCAAGGGTTGCAGACCAGGCCCCAGCAACAAATTGTGTGCCGTGATCCGTCAGTAGCCGTTTAGGGGTGGAAAATTTTACAAAATAATCCTCAGTTAATTTTTTAAGGATGGATTTTGTAGTGGCCCTTTTTAGGGGGTAAAGTGTTACAAATTTAGTAAACACGTCTAATGTTACACACAAATATTCCACGCCCCCTCGACTTTTTGGTAAGGGACCATAAATATCCAGGGCCAGCAGGTCCCCTGGGGCCTCTGGGATAATGGCTTGCAGTGGAGGGTGAAGAATAGGGCCGGATTTGGCCAACTGGCATATAAGACAGGACTTGATAATTCTTTTTATGTCTTTGGCCATATTTTGCCACCATACCTCCCTGCGCATTGTGGCATGCGTTTTAAATACCCCGAAGTGTCCTAGGCCGGTATGATAGGCAGTGATAAAATCGTCAATGCGATTTTTCGGCACACAGAGCAGACAATTTTCTTCTGGGGTTTTGCGCATAAAAAGCACATCTTTGTGAATGACAAAACGGCTATTTTCTTCTGGAAAACGCTGAACATTTTCTCGTATTCGGGCCAGTTTTTGATCATTCTTTTGATCTTCGGCAATAGAAGTTAGGCTACGACTGAAAATCGTATCAAATTTTGTAAATAAAATTTGAAAACAACGGTCCGAGGGCCCCGGTAACCTCGGAATAGGGTTTCGAGATAAAATATCTGAAATTATGTTGTCCTTACCGGAAATGTGTTTAATACTAAAATCATAGTCTTGTAATGATAAACACCAACGAGCCAATCTAGGTGTTAACATGCGACATGTTTTTAAATAGGTTATCGCTTTGTTATCAGTAAGGCAGTAAAAGGGTTTTCCTACCAGGAAAACTCTCCACTTTTCCAGGGCCCATACCATAGCGAGAGCCTCCTTTTCCGCCGAGCAATACGAACGTTCTCGGGGAAGCAACACCCTACTACCATAGGCGACCACTTTTTTGTGTCCCTCTACCATTTGGAAGAGCTGTGCCCCTACCCCTACATCGGAGCTGTCGGATTGCACCCAAAATGGAATGGATAGGCTGGGATGGTATAGTAGTACTTCCTCTTTAATCATTTCTTTCAATTTATTAAAAGCCTCTACTTGAGTGGAACCCCAAGTCCATTTATTTTTCTTGCGCAGAAGTGAAAAAAGAGGTTCAGCTACTGTTGCGTAGTGTTTGCAGAAACTACGATCATAGTTCGTTAAGCCTAAAAAAGCTTGAAGTTGCTTAACGTTCCTGGGTTCTGGAAAATTGGTGATGGCGCTAACTCGGGATGGGTCACTTTGTAGGCCTTTTTCTGAAAGGACATAACCTAAAAAGTTTAGCTCTTTTCGGAAAAAATGGCATTTATTTAAACGGAGGGTTAGGCCAGCTGATGATAAGCGACCCAAAACTCGATCTAAATGTTCTAAGTGAGTATCCACATCAGGAGATAGTACTAGCACATCATCGATGTAGATTCGGACGAATTCGTCGAAAGCTGGGCCCAAAATAACAGTCATAGCTCGGGAAAAGCTAGAAACTGCCGTTTTAAGCCCGAAAGGCAAAACTTTGAATTGATATGACTGACCATTGTGCAGAAAACCAGTGTATTTTCGGTCCTTAGCACGTAATTTAATCTGCCAATACCCGTTAGTCATATCAAGGGTTGACATAATCTTGACTACAGGGGGTAAAGTCTTTAAAAGGTCCTGAACTTGTTTAGGGAGCTCAGTATCGGGCTCCATTCGACTGTTCAATTGGCGTGCATCCAAACAGACACGCACTGTTCCGTTTTTACGGACTACCGTTACTAATGGGCTCGCATAGGCAGAAGAAGATGTTCTTTCAATTATTCCTTCATTCAACATTTCTTGAATTATTTTTGCCACTGCGGGTCTGTGATGTACCGGGATGGGGTAAGACTTTACATTCCAAGGGGTTGTATCGAATAAGACAATATTATGAATGTACTCATTTGTCAGTCCAGGTTTATCAGAAAATATATTTCTATGTTTTTCTAATAAGTTTTTAAACTTAAGTTTATGTTGATCGGACAGAAAAGTAGAATTTACCACATTTTCTATATCCGTATCATTTATTAAATACGAATCATTTTGTTCACCGGGAATCGGCGGGCTTTTCGACTCGGCACATATTTTTTTTATAGGGGAAATTACAGGTGCTGAATAATCATGGAAAATTCTAGCCTCTGGAATTTGTAGAATTTTATTTTGATATTTCAAAAAAATACTTTTGTGTTCCAGACTAATGTTAGCCTGAAAAAAACGCAAAAAGTCACAACCCAAAATAATCGGATAGGCCAAGTCTGGAATGTGTAACATTTCAAACTCAAATTCATGGTCTTCGATAGTAAATGGGACTAACGCTTGGTGAGAAACCTTACGTTCTTTATTTCTAAAGGCGCCCGTTACCCGCACACCTGTTACTGGGAACATGGGAACATCTGTCATTGACAAAATATTTTCGACATTGGCTGAGAAAGCGCTACATTCTGAACCGCTGTCGACCAAAGTCGGAAATTCCGTTTTGTTAATTTTAATGGTAATTATAGGGGAACGAAACGAGTCATTTACCTCTGATAAATGATCAAAATCACATTGGAGATCTTTTTTTGGGTTGTTTACTAATGTAAACTTACCTTTATTATCGTGGGCAGTTTTTGAAATATTTCCCATAGAGGACAGACTGCCTATATCCTCGGGAACTATTAGTTTTCCGAAGGTTCTGCACATTCGGTCTCTTGTATCGCTGAAATATGCTTTTTAACGAAAGACTGACCATTTTTTAGGTTATGATTATTATTATTATGGTTCATTGGCCTATTTGCCACCACTGGCTGAGTTGTATAAGTTGTGGAGGAAGAAGAAGAAGATTGTTTATAATTATCAAAGTTGTCAGCCAAACGCAATCTGTCAAGTACATCTGATATATTACGACTGCCAATTAGTGCACAACTAATTGAAGGAGGAAAGTGACGACTAATAATCAAAATAAGTTCTTGTTCTGTGTAAGGTGGATTCAAAAACTTAGATTTCGCAAGCTGACCAAGAAAATAGTGTGTGTAGTTGGTAGTTCGATTGTACCGACCTGTTTCCAATGCTAACTTTAGTTTTGATTGGTGAGAATAACCCCAGAAATTTTGTAAAAATGCGTCACGAAACTGGTTAAAATTTCTAAAACTATTTAACATTGCTAATAACCAGTGCTTCGCTGGACCTAAAAAAATGTCTGACAATTCTGGAGCAAATAGGTTAAAAGGTACGTTATAATTATTTAATGTTCTCTCTAATCTTTCTAAAAATTCGCAAGGGTGAATTTCACCTCCTTCTGAGAACAATGGTATTAATTTTTTAATACTAGCAAGTGTTTCAGGTGTAGGGATTGGTGGGATGTTAGGGATATTTGGTGCATTCTGAAAACTAGGAATATGAGGTGCCCTTGTGAAATTATAGCCCCCTGTATTAAAGTTATTTAAATTAAAATCACTGTAAGATGGGGTTTGTAGTTCAATGTTTACATTTGGTATATTTGCATTATTTCTAGTAAAATTCAAGTTACTATGGGTATATGTTGGTAAATTCATATTACTTTGAGAATAATGTATATTACTATTATAATTTCTTTCTAGGAAGTTGTTTGATGCTGTTGGCCTCCTAATCTTAGGCACTGCACCCTGAGCTTGCATATCCCCAGGTGGATTTAGCTCTGTTGTTGTGATTATACTTGGAGCATAAATACCTGGTTGGATGGCTTGTGTAAAAACCTGTGGTGAAAGTGATGGTGGTCGATGTTGTGAAATCGCCCCTGCTGCAGTTAAAACTGGTTGAAACAGTCTTTCCGAGCTGTGGTGGGTTGTTTCACTGGTGGTTAAGGATGGCAATGCTGTTGCTAGTGACTCGATACCCCCTTCTACACTAATGTCAGCCATGGGCAGCTCCCTACGAGGACCTCTGCTGGTGCCACCATAACTTGTGCCACTTCTGGTATTTTTGGTGTGTGATGTTGGACTGTGATCCACCGGCATATTGTTTTGTGCTATATGTGAATATAAAACTTGGCCCAAGCCTGGACGGTTAATTGTATGCCTCTATAGCTCTCACGTTGGGCAAACACGTTGTAGTACCAAAATTGTATTGGGCGCCGAAATGGTACAGGGGTCGTGAGTAAAACAGTTATACCAAATATAGCAAGTTTATTCAATGTGATCGAAGTATCGGAAGAGTGACCTGGTTTATCAAACCAATATAAAAATCTAAAAAATAAGTTAAAGCATTAGCTTGAGATAAAAATAATGGTGTTAAAAGACTTACCTAACACCAGGATGTTATTTATTCATTAAATAACTAAATTATCCCAAAGGATGATAGAAATAAATAAAGATTTTAAAACTAAGCTTCTTATCGAAAGGTGAAAGTAAAAATGGAAGTGATTGACAGATGTCAAACTAATCAATCAGAAATTCCCTAATTAAAATATTAAGTCCCTAAAAGGTAACTAATTATTTAGGTTGCGAACATGGTAAATCCAAGGTCACTCTTCTGGTGCATAAGGTAAACAATGGTCTATATGAACCGAACAAATTTAATTAAAAGTATGGTAAATACCCAATTACATTACAAGGTTTAAAACACATGTGTAATGTTTCACCCTTCTTTTGTTTATAGTCCTTTCCCCTACCTAATGTTAAAATAGGGGAAGATTTTTTGGGATGCAAAGAGGAGGGACTTAAATTGTATAAGGTGTTATAAAAACACTTAAATAAAGTTTCTATTTGTTTAATAATTATAATTAATTATTTAAATTATATTTTTGTAAAACTGATAATCGTAAATAGTATAATAATATAATAACATATAGTATAATAATATAATAAGGGAACGTTCAAGTATTACGTAACGCAAATTTTGATCATTTTGGACCTCCACCCCTCCCTGTAAAGCTATTTTCATATACCATTAATATGGGAGTAATACTGCAAAGTAACCCCCACCCCCGTAGGAGCGTTACGTAATACTTGAACGTTTCCTAACATGTTATTTACACTTGCAATTTTAAATAGGTATTTTTAATTTTAAAATTCTAAAATATAAAAGTAAAACTACTACTATTTCTATATGAGTAATGAACGCTATTTTTTCTACAACCATACCTAAAGGTACGTTTATTATTTTAGGTATGTATTACTAGGGTGGACCTTATATTAAAATTTTTACTTAGGTGTAACTAGAAGATTCTGAAAATATGAGGTGATCAAACTTCTCTAAGTTTGCTAATGGGGGCCCTGAAATTCGTAAAATTACCATAATCGTAAAAATGGTTAAAATTGTCTGTAATTTTTGTATAAGTGGAAAATTTAAAGGGCTTAAAATCTATTTTTTTTCTTTTTGAGCATACAAAATTATGTGCCAAATTTCAAAATAATCAAAAGATTCTAACCCGTGCCTAAAATCCGCCAGTTGTCCCTAGGGTCCTCAAGAGGATTATTTAGGAGCTATTATCTGGTGCTTAGCTCATTTACTTTTAGTTAAGTCATTTTAATATTATGAATAACTATTAAAATGCATTAAATAAAAATAAATTCATTCCAGTTTGATACATTTTAAAATGTTTGTATACCGTTTGATTCACATTTATTGTAGAAATTCGTAAATTTTAGTGTTTAGGGGCAACTTTGGCAGATTTTCGGCACGGGTTAGAATCTTTTTATCATTTTGAAATTTGGCACATAATTTTGTATGCTGAAAAGGAAAATTTCAAGCCCCTTAAATTTTTCACCTATAAAAAATAATTTTTTTTGTTTTTGTTTTTATCTTATTAAAAACGAGATACACATAATTTACCTTCTTTTCACTTACTTAATCTTCAAAGTACCTACATCATAATTTTAGCATAAGAAAATTAGCGGAAAAATATTTTACAAATAAGGTTTACATGGACATAAAAAATAGGAGTTAGGAGAAAAAAAAAACATTTTTTTTTAGCTTTAATTCGCTGATCAAATTTTTATTTTAATATTAGTTTTATATATTTTTTTAAGTTTAAGTAAGTAAAAACAAGGTAAACTATGTAAATCTCGTTTTTATACTATAAAAACGAAAAAGAAAAGAATGTAAAAAAAAACAATCTTAGAGAATTTTCGGCTGAATTCAAAAATGTAAAAAATTAGATATATTTATACTACTTCCGGCGAAAACAGAAGTAAAACAAAAAAAATTAAATCCGCCATTTTATAGCCAATATAAAATTATATGAATACCCGTTTTTATCGAATGAAGATTAATCTTAATTTTGGGGCTGGCCATAAATAAATCTCACCCGGTATAATTAAAAAAAGAAAACTATTTTTTTTAAAGAATTTGAGCAAAAAGCGAATCTTTTATTGTTCTTTTAATAGCCTTTTAATAACCTTTTAATAACGATTCATCAACGACGCATCTTCTATGATCTGTTTTTTCAAGCAAGATAGTAAATTAAAAATCGCACACCAAATATTTTTACAACATGTTTGAATAGTATATGTTTGTGTATAGAATATAGTTGTTTTATAAAATAAACTACGCAGTATATTCGCACATCCAATTTTCGAATCTATTTTAAAAATATTCACTGTGTTTGAAAAAACAGACCATAGTGGATTTACAATTTTGGCGAAGGCGCACATTAGCGTGCCTAGGACCAACACAAATATTTAGGCACTCCACTTAAAATTATTCCTTCAGGTGAAAAATCAACCTTGATATTTTATATTATTTTTTAAATAGTCTTCGTCAAAACAAAAATTATATGAAGGAAATTTATTTTCGATTTAAGTTGATATTATAATTTTGGAACCAGAATACTATATTAAAGTACTAGTTTCATAACACGTTTTTAGCGCACGAGTACAAGTTTAGAAAACGAGCCGCTTAAGGCGAGTTTTCTAAAGTACTAGTGCGCTAAAAATGTGTTATGAAACGAGTGCTTTATACAATATTTTCTATTTTAAAAAACTTACATTTAAATTGATAACTGATTTAGGGATTTTTGTTTTGGATTGGCATTACAGTTTACACCACGTTTAAAATTCTAAGAACAAATGATATTTTGATATATTTTATAGTCATCTCTTCTCTTTTTTACTGCAATTAACCAAGACACAATTTTAACATGGTAAAAATAACCTAAACACAAAATTTTGTAGAAAATTCAACTTTAATTTGCACGGAAAACGTCAAGCGACAGGCCAGGTCTGTTGCCAACCCAAAAGAACAAAAAGTACAGATCTCTTATGGGCCTATAAGAACAAGCAAAATGCGTATGATTATGAGCTTATAAGAGTCGCAAAATAGAAAAAGTCTTTCAGGATAGTTCTGGAATATTCTCAAATTATTTTAAACTTTCTACAAAACGGAGCGCGTTAATGTTTTTTTTATCGGTTAAAAATCTTGAAAACTCACCGATAATTATAATTATTATATTATTTCAATAGAAGCAAGAAATCTAAATTTCTTGTTTGTCTAATCGTCTAGAGTCAAGACTCGATCATTTTTGGCTAGGTATATGTATAGCTCCTTCCTTTTTTTATGAAATTTGATAACCCCTCCCCCACGAGAAAATCCTGTGCACGGACCTGCATTCATTTAATTAAAAATTAATTTTTTAAATAAAACAATTCTAAAAATTTAAGTGATATTTGCCACGCTCTTTGAGTTACAGTGATAAAAGGGATTTATTTGAATATGGCCAATTAAATTATTTGGAGAACTTTCACTTTCGGGTTTAGACCGTGTTAATGGATTTTCACTTTCCGACGTTTCGTCTCTTACTACTAGAGACATCTTCAGGGATTAATCTGAAACAGTTTCAGATTAATCCCTGAAGATGTCTCTAGTAGTAAGAGACGAAACGTCGGAAAGTGAAAATCCATTAACACGGTCTAAACCCGAAAGTGAAAGTTCTTTATATCTTAATGGCCGTGAAAGCTTAAAATCTAAAATATAAATTATTTGGTTATGAGTAACAAATTTTATTTGAGTCAAATAAATATTTAGTTCATGTAAACAAATATTAAAATTTCAAAATAATTTATTAATGGGTACAAAATAGTTTATTTGACAGAAATAAAATTTAAATTTATTTTCCACAACCAAATAATTTAATTGGCCATATCCAACCAAATATTTAGTTGACATAAATAAACTGTTTTATCAGTGTAGGGTGTATTTTTTCGATTTTTAACTTCTTCAGTTCTCTTTTTTCTGTTTTTTAAAACTTTAATATAAAGTCGAGTTGGGTAAATATCATTAGTTTTGGATAAAATTTGATAATAAGTCTATTGGAACCCTAAGAATCCCATAACATCGCGAGTCCTAAAATGTCGTATTTGGGGCTGGCAACAATATTTAAATAAACTTTTACATTGTATAATAAAAACCAAATTTTATTTTAATGTATCATATTAAATTGTTATGGAGAAAAGTTTTTCAGCCTAGAATCATCTAATATTAATGTTTTTATGTTTAATAATAATTTTAATTTCTACAATCACCAGGTATGACCTCTAAATATAATTTTAAAATTCTAAAAAAAAAATTCTTTTGATTTGAAGGAATAATTTTAGGAGATGCGGCACAAAAAAAATATTTTTTAATTTTTGTGGGTGTCTACTATACACTGTCTAGCGCACATGGGTAGCAAAGTTATTCGTTATAACTCCAATTCTTCTTAGTGAAACCGCAGCAGCAAATTCTGTAACAAGAAAAAAAAATTAAAATCCGAAATTTTAACAATTAATTTTCGTGGTGCACTACTTTAAGCTAATTATGAAAGAGTGCCTTATTATGACATATTTTGACTAACTAGGGTAGGATCACCGGTTTTAGCCACTGCACCGGTATTAGCCAGTAAGAGTAGTTTTTTGGGTATAGCTAAGAAATAGCAGACTTTAGATCAAAATTATCGTTTAAATCCGATTTGAATGATAAAAGTTGGGACAACAAATATGTTAAATAAGTTTTAACTGTAGCGAAACGAATACAGCGCCTATTTAAAATTTTGATTTTGAAAAATATGTAATTTCTTATGACTTTTTTTAAGAAACCGCCAGAAAAATAATTTTAAATATCTAATTCAGGTAAAATTAAATTCGTAAAACATTTATATCAAGTTAAAGGTAAGTCATTAAACAGTTACTTTATTAATATTTTAATACATATTTTGCAGAATTTATTCTTAAATTTGCATGGCGATAACTGGGACACTATTATGCTTCTCTTTCTAGCTATAGCCACAGAATTGGCTAAAACTGGAACCTAAGTAGTACCAGTTATAGCCAATGTCAAAAAATATCAATATGTCAAAATTACTGTACAAATAATAAAGATTTTAGCGAAAACCACCTTTAAATATTAGCCAATAATACATTTAAATTAAAAAAGGAGGAGTATTATACAAAATATAGTCGAGAACGGGCTATCAAAATGACTCAAATGAGTCAAGACTGAAGCTGAAAACTAAACATGTCACAATGTGAAATTGTAACATACATGTAAATTTTTTTGTAAAACTTATAGTGTCGAATATGGTATAAACTACCAGCTGGTTCAGATCCAAAAAAGACTCTAAACAAATAAATAAAAAATAAATAAAATTAATAAATATTTATAATTATCGGATAATTGTCCAAGAAAAGATGTATGTAAGAAAAAATGTAATAAAAAACGGATACATTTTAAATATTGATTAAGAAGTATATATTTTTAAAAAACTATAAATTTTATGTTCTAAAACTGTTACAAAAATATAAATAATTTATTTTTAACATCTTTTTAGTTTTTTTTCATGGTGGCTATATCTGGTGAAATTTTATGGCTAAAACCGGTGCTTGGGTGGCTAAAACTAGAGAATTAGTATTATTTTGTTTGTTTTTTATTTTTTAACATAATATGTTCAGCTGATATTATCAGCTGAAGTTATATTGTTTAAACATTTATTTTATAGTAGAGATATATTGTAAGTTTCAGAAAAACCAAAACTTGCAACCTTAACATTATAATGAAACATAATAAAAAGAAATAAAAACAGAATTTTTCTTAAGGTGGCTATAACTGGGGTATCTACCCTACACTGAGAGGTCGTTACCGTAATAAATACTAAACTTTTTTGCTTATTTGAAACTCATTTTCCATAGACTCAAAATAATTCATTTATTTTTTAAAAATTTGTAAGAATCTTGAGAAATGTTTGTTTTAATTTAAACATTGTTAACGTTGTTGCTTAAAGAACATAGTATACTAGTACTAGTAAAAAAAACAATCTATTTTATTCTTGGAGTAAAATACTTATTAGTGTAGGTCTCAAAATAAGTATAAATAAATAAAAATAAAAATATAAAACTTTTTAGTGTACATTTTATTAAAGTCCAAAAAAGTTATTTTGGAATAAAAATACGTTTAAATTATTCTGGTGTGTTGATTTTAAAATTAGCAGTTTAAGTTTGAGTTTTTATATTTGTATAAAATCCGACAATTTTTTAAGTTAGTAAAACAAAGAATTATCGTTAAGCTTTTACAGTGAAGGGGTGGTGAACCTAAACATATAAAAACTGGTTCTGTGCAGAAAAACCGTCACGTCTACTTTTGTTCTAACTAGAAAATAGCAAAATTAATTCTATTATCTCGAGTCTCACCTAGAAAATCGGGAGAACGTTCTTATGGGGTGCGGCATGTGGAGACTGTTAAACCGAATTAATAGAATAGAATTTTAGAACGTTTAGCATTATTTTCTGGCATCGCTAATATATTTTTAAATTTAATTTCTAAAGTTTACTAAAGCAAACTTAATTAAAACTGCGAAGAAAAATTAGACTATATGCATACATATCTTTAAGGCTTATTTGTTTATCTAAGACCAGGTTAACATTTAATGTAACAAAATTTGAGCAAGGGATAAAATATTTTTAATAATTTATTCTTGTACCACTTGCATCAATCCTTTACTAACTCTAAAAACAATTTAATCTTTTAAACTTTTTTGTAGCCACAAACTTCTCAACTACCATTTTTCGTATACTGGAAATTCAATAAAACCTGCAGTGACTCAGTTGCGAATGTGTGGTAAAAGGCGAAGATCATACCAGTTCGGGTGCGACTAGCATAATTTTGTCGAAGCTTCGAAAAGGCGGACTCCTTATACGAAAGCAGCAGAGGTATGAGTCACTGCAGGTTTTATTGAATTTCCAGTATAGTCACTACCTAACCATTACTTTACATGTATTTAATAAAGTAAATACGACGAGTTACCGTAATGTTACAGACAATAAATAAATAAATAAATACAACTTACCCGCCCTTAAAATTTCTTATTTTAGCTGAAGGAAGAATAAAATAATTTTTAGGTTAGGAACGAAAAAATAACTCTTTTGTTAGAAAAGTACCTTATAATCCAACACATACAGATAATAAGACAATTACCAGCTTTATTTTAAATAGATAAACTCAATAATAACCCCCGCGTGGCTTTTACTTTATTGAGTGGATAATTATTTATTTTACCCACTCAACTGTCACTTGTCAAATTATTTTCTTGTAAATGTCATTAAAATGTTTAATAAAAATATGAATTCCTAAGCTATTTATTGGATATAACCTTGTATGGCACTCATGGGTAAACCGATATTGTCCTATCGAAAATTAACCTGCTTGGCTGACGCCTCGATTTACCCACTAGTACCATAAATAACTATTTTTCAATAGTTTTATCTCAATATGTTATAGTCCAAAAGGTATGTGTTTTTAACCATCATGTGTCCTAAAAATTGCGAGAATTTTTTTAATTAAAGCAAATTAAAATAAAATTTAATTTTTTATTAAAAAACCTGGTCAAACTCTTATACTGGCATATATGCAATATAACAAAAAACATATAAAAACATTTTTAGGAGTTTGATTTTAAAAATATTTTTATGCTAATGTAAAGGTAAAAAACTTTTATTTTTTACGTTTTTACAAAATTTGGTTAATTTGCGCATTTAAGGGTTAACAAATAGAAATTGTTTTCTTCAAAAACCTAGAGATACAAACAGCCTGTTCCAGAACTCGCTTACAGAAATTTGAGGGTATATTAAAAACTCTCTGAAAATATGAAATTTTTTTTTAAAAAAATCCAATACTAATTAAAAAGGAAGCTATTTAATCTGACCAATCCTTTTGCTGATGTTAAATTACCTACAAATTAGTTTTTCCCTACTTATTAGTAACTATGGTTTGGACTTGCAATCTTTTTAGGTTATTATATTTGGACAAAACCGACAGAGGCTATCAAATATTCAATTTTTATAGGATATGTACCTGCAATAATTAAATTTGCTTCCATAGCTACAAATTTAACTTTTAAAGGTAATTTAACATCAGCAACAGTATTGGTCCACTTAAAGCCGTCTTATTTTTGAATTGAACGAAGATGGATTTTTTTTCATAATTTTTTCATATTTTCCAGAGGGTTTTTAATATACCCTCAAATTTCTGTACGCGAGTTCTGGAACTCGCTAGATTTTGCCTTAAAGTTATCGCTGAGCTTTAAACGAATATAAAAAAGGGTTATTTTGATATCACATTAAATGATTCCAGTGTGTAGCTATTTAGCATGCAATATCCACATACTGATGCATCACCCCGCACTTTTGCAACCCTATTTAGCAGTGACAACCGGTTCTCAGTGCACGAGGAGTTTTATCTTAGCAAATAAAAAAATAAAAGGACGCTGTTTTTGCAAGCTACAGTAATTCTATTATACGTACGTGCAATTTGACCCTTTTTTGATGTTGTATACGACATAACAATGGATAGGTACAATATGTTTTTAATTTTACTACAAAAGCGCAGACTGATAGTGGACACTGCTTATTTTCAGCCTTATTTATTTGCACCCCAAAACTCGTTTCTATCGCAATAACGGATTTGCAGATAAACTGGTACCAGTTCATATTAAACTTTAGTGTCCGTAAAGTAAGTTATCTCAGCCAGTAATCTGTTTTCATTTTTAAGCCGCATAAGAGTTATTTACAGTTTTATAGTGAAAAAAGTGTGCTAATCGAAAAAATTATAGATTTGAAAATATAGTTTGATACTGAAACTGGTAGTTTCAAATACTGGTGTGTTTAAAAATATGGATGTGCCCAGCTTAGATATATTGCTTTCCCATTTTGAAAATTTTCAACATTTCGGAAAGCCTTGTATTCGTGCAAAAATTTTCAATTTTTTTTTTGCGTATTATTGCGTTTTATGACGTTTTATGTCGATATAAATCAATTTCGAGCAAAAAAAAAATTGTCGATCGGTCGGTCGATCTGTCGATCGGTCGGTCGGTCGGTCGATCGGTCTGTCTGGGAAATCTTGTGGGCACGATAACTTAAGAAAACTTTAAGAGCTAGAGACTTGAAATTTGGCATACAGGTATGTTACCAAAAGTTATCGCTCGGGATTGTTTTTGGTAAACATTGGGGTGCGGCAATGGGGAAAAATACATTTTTTTTAGAAAATTTTGAAAATTGCTATATATGGATTTTTGAGGTTGCTGAAATTAAATCTGATAAAAAAACTTTTTTAATTCCATCCCCGAGGGGGTGGGGGTAATTATTTTTCAATATTATTATTTTCTTCAAAATTGTAATTAAAGGTGAGCTCGCGTCTCGCCGCCATTTTGAATTTAATGTGCACTTTTGTTTTTTGCAAATAACTTCTATACGGTATTTTTTTTAATGAGTTATATAAAATAAAAAGATTATAACATTCTTTACAAAATAAGCAAATACCTTGCTAGGTTAGCTAGCGTAGCCTAGGACAAATTAGCATCTCGAGAGTTGGAAATGTTATTTTCTCATGTGGCTAGAACAGAATTTTATTCACAAGCATAAAGAAATAACATATTACCTCTCGTAAAATTCGCCATTTTAAATGATCTTCTACAAAAATTTTGCAGATTTCTAACGTCACTGTAAATTTCAACTAAATAATAATTTAAATAAGTGCCTCGTTGTTATTTTCTATTATTAGTCTCGGTATGAACCATATAATATATAAATAAATATTAATTCATATTCTTTTTTGTAGAAATAAACAAAAAAGTTGTGTTATTTTATTCGCAAACCACAAGGCGATTGTTTCGCCATCTATGAGGTATAACCAAAAGCCAAAAAACAGGTTAGATATGAATTCATATGTAATCTAGGATAAAAAACAAAAGCTTTTTTGACTTTTAAAGAAACAGACAAAAATTATAGATTTTGCAACTTTTTATAATGCATATAAAGAACGTTTTTCTGTATGCTTGTGAATAAAAGTTATTTTTGCATTAAGAGCGCAAAATTACTGATTTCTGCTTGAGCGTAGAATTTGTTGCTCGAGGCCTCTAGCCGAGATCAGCAATCACGCCAAACCAGAAATCACATTTTGTGCTCGTAATACAAACAACATTTTTTCTACGATCTAAAATAAATAAATAAGTTTTATCCAATACATACAGATAATGAGACAATTACCAGCTTTATTTTAAATAGATAAACACAATAATAACCCCTGCGTGGCTTTTACTTTATTGAGTGGATAATTATTTATTTTACCCACTCAACTGTTACTTGTCAAATTATTTTCTTGTAAATGTCATTAAAATTTATAATAAAAATATGAATTTCTAAGCTATTTATTGGATAAAACCTTGTATGGCACTCATGGTAAACCTATATTGCCCTCTCGAAAATTAACCTGCTTGGCTGACGCCTCGGTTAATTTTCTCATGGGCAATATCTTACTTTACCCACTAGTACCATAAATAACTATTAGACAGTAAGTTACCTTACAAGGTCGCAGCAGTACAATTTTCTGCAAATCTGTTGGTGTAAAATTAAAATCCTAATCACAGTAACTCTGAATAATTCAACAAATATATAGCACATAAATATTTAACACACGAAATTGAGATTTGATTCAAAATAAATAATAATTCCATATTAAAAAAATGGCGGACCTAACTGACAGCTGTTTTACGATTGACATGCCGGTTGCCTACACCGTGCGCGAAAAAAATCACTTTTCTGCTTGCCTTCATGGTAACGAAAAGTAAAATACTAAGAAATAGGTTATTTTGAAGTCTGAAAACTTCATTTGTTTTTGTAGAAATGTTAACTTTTCTATTAGATCGTAGAGAAATATATATTTTGTAGATTATTTTTTTAACGTTTTTATCAATATATCATTTAACAATATTTCTGAGCACGTCTTTATTTCTGTCCAATCATATTACAGTTATATTCGGAATTTTTTACTGTAGAAAATTTTAGTGAGAATCGCTGTAGTATTTTGTTTTTCACTATTTCTCTTTTACAACAAGATTTCATACCTAAAACTAATTAATAATTAAATATGAATATATTACTATTTATAATTATTGTTATTACTTTATTATTTACCAAAAAATACCACAAAATATTCTTTTTATAAAATGAAATGACAGTTTTTATAGGTTGACTTTTATGAACATGCCTAGCGCAGTACCGCGCTAGTCAGTACTGCAGTAAGTGACTTAACTATTGACAGAACCATAATCTGCAATTTAAAAATGGACAAAAAAGGTTTTAGATTAGCAATTGAGAATGTAATTAAATAAACCAAATCAAAGAATATGCCTGTAAAAATATTAAGATAAGTAATACAACAATTTATATCATTTTCCGATAAAAAAAATATAAAAGTTGGTTTGACATATTATAAATCGTTAAAAAATAATCTTCCGAATTACACATGATTCTCCGAATTATCGGGAAAAAGTCACAATTTTCATTCAAATTTGCTGTCAAAGGAAATAATTACTCCAGAGGCCCCTGCAGGGCGATGTCCCGGTCGTAATTATTTCCAGACAGCAAATTTTCCTGAAAACAGCGAATATTTTCCGCATAATTCTCAGCCTCTTGTGTAATTATATATGAGAATTGTATAAACTTAAATTTTGTTAATAACTTATAAATTAGCGTTTAGAAGTTGTTTACAAAAAACGTTTAAAGTGTTCCTTAATAACCTTTAATGGCGATTTCTCCCGTTAGATTAGACAGGGACAAAAGTTTTACCCCAAAAGGATAGAAGACATATACATATACACTCCCACTTCCATCCAACCAAACAAATTCTGTATTTGTTCTTTGTTGAACAAATACAATATTTACTTGGCCGGGCGAAAAGTGTAACTTATTTTTATTAAAGAAATTACTGGCGCCATCTAAATTTTAGTAGAATTATCTTATTCTACAGATTCACATTAACTATGTTCGTTCGTGCCGCTCAGTGCTACACTTTCGGGCCAACCAAATAAATACTGTATTTGTTGTATGAAAAACAAATACAGTATTTATTTGGTTGGCTGGAAAGTGTAGCACAAATGAGATAGAGATAGGGTAGACGTCTTTTGTTTCATAATTCAAGTGGTAGAGAGCTCCATTATAATTATTAATATTAAGTTTATAATTGTATAAATTTTCACTTCTAAAGTTTTTGGAGACTGCGTTTAGATTTGGAAAATACATGTAAAAACTCAAGTTTAGGCAATACCAAGGGCGTAGATGAGGGGGTAATGGGGTTAATTACCCCCCCCCATAGGCGTGGGCGCCAATTTTGTTTGCAGGGCGCCAAGTTTGGTAGAAACCGTCAGGGACACAGTTTTTTTCTTGTTGGTATTTTTTTGGGCGCCAAGTTTGGTAGAAACGGTCAGGGACAAAGCTTTTGTCTTAGGGTATTTTTTTGGGCGCCCTTTTTTCATTTTTTTTCGTTTGGTGAAATTCTGTATTTGTTCTTTGTTGAACAAATACAATATTTACTTGGTCGGGCGAAAAGTGTAACTTATTTTTATTAAAGAAATTACTGGCGCGATCTAAATTTTAGTAGAATTATCTTATTCTACAGATTCACATTAGCTATGTTCGTTCGTGCCGCTCAGTGCTACACTTTCCGGCCAACCAAATAAATACTGTATTTGTTGTATGAAAAACAAATACAGTACTTATTTGGTTGGCTGGAAAGTGTAGCACAAATGAGATAGAGATAGGGTTAAGAGACGTCTTTTGTTTCATAATTCAAGTTGTAGAGAGCTCCATTATAATTATTAATATTAAGTTTATAATTGTATAAATTTTCACTTCTAAAGTTTTTGGAGACTGCGTTTAGATTTGAAAAATACATGTAAAAACTCAAGTTTAGGCAATACCAAGGGCGTAGATGAGGGGGTAATGGGGTTAATTACCCCCCCCCATAGGCGTGGGCGCCAATTTTTTGTTTGCAGGGCGCCAAGTTTGGTAGAAACCGTCAGGGACACAGTTTTTTTCTTGTTGGTATTTTTTTGGGCGCCAAGTTTGGTAGAAACCGTCAGGGACAAAGCTTTTTTTCTGGATGGTATTTTTTGGGGCAATATAAGGTAGTTATAGGTAGTTATAGCTAAAAAAATTGCAAAATTTTTTTTTAATTAGATGCATATTGGTACATTTTAAATGAGTCTTATTAGGTTGTTTTCCTAGTCAAGAGATTTTTCTAGTTATTTTTACAAGTGTATAAAAAATACAAATAAGTCAGATCTTTCCTTTTAAATGGAAAGTTCGTATCTAATAGACAAATGAATAACAACTGACATTATTAAATACTTTTTAAATAAATAGAAGTAAGGCAAATTTAATAAATTTTGGAGTTGCATCCAAACTGACAGTTTAATTACTTTAATTTAAAATGCGCATTTTAAAAGTTATATAAAATTAAAATCAGTAAAGAAGTTTTGAAATACATTTTAGATCTATGGATTTAATTAGTATAGTATAATTTATACAAGTTTGTCAGTCTGGATCTCCATTAGATCCCCTTTCGCTATACAAATTCTAAAACTCACATGTTACAAACATTTGGACAATAGCTTTTTATCCATCACTGATCCTGAAGTTATCCAGATTTCTTCGACATTAAGAGTAAGCGCTAAAAACAGTGTATGCATGAATTGATTTTTATAAAAGGAGAAATCAAATTTCTATAAATTATTATTATTAGGATGCGTTTTTAAAAATATATAAATAAGTTAGGAAAAATAGGATGAATTATCAAAATAAATCATGCTCTGTAAATGCAAAAATAATTTTACAGCAAATAAAGTAGGTCATATGTTGCCAGCAAAGAAAGTGGTAAATTTAAATCAGTACTGTAAATTCACAGTTATCTGTAAAAATGTAAATTTTTATTTTGGTAATTTTACTGCTATCTTTTGCAGAATGTAAGCTATAATTATGGTAATTTTCGGGACTGTCTGTAAAAGTGCCGGGTTTTTGGACCACATGCATGAATTTTAATGCAAAATTATTGTACGGACAGGAAAAGAGCTGAGATTTTACTAGACCCAGTAATATTGAAGTTAATTTAATAAATATTGTAAATTCACATTCTGACATTGTAAATTTGCTTTAATTATTACAGTTAAAACTACTGTAAAATTGACGGACATATTTAGTGTATGAGTAAATTGAAAAATTTATTGGACAGCTGTGTAATAATTGTAAAAGTATTGTGTAGTCCTTAATAATGTTTAATTTATTATATTGTGAATATGTGCATGTATTCAAACTGTGATTAGATTTTTGTTCGGACTTTTTGTATTTTTTAATTATTTTTGGTTGACACAAAAAAATGTTGGTTATACAATAACCTGATTTTATATAGTTTTAATTTTGTTTTTTTTTTATATTAAAGGTCTGAAGATGAGGGAAACTGCCCTCGAAACGTCACGAGTTTAAAAAAATAGTTTGAGTTTCAATTTAACCCTCTTTCCAAAAAACATCAACAAATATATTGGTAAAAAACACTAAGATATAAATATATATAATTTTAATAAAAAATTTTATTTGTTTGTTAAATTAAAAAATATTTATATTTACCATGAAGTGAATTATTCTGAAAATGGATCATATTGACACATTTGGAAAAGAGTTGGGATCATTGGGCATTTGCGAGTCAAATATAAAGAAAAAATACTTTACATAAAAAGGGCACAATTTAAAATAGAAATTTATTGAAGAAAATATTTTTTTATGAATTAGATTTAAAATTATTCAATATAAAACTTCCTCCCTGTAGAAAAGTGTTTTATTCATAGAAAGTTTGGCAACGCCGGGGTGTGTCGGAAGAATAACTTATGCAAAGTGAAAATGGCCGTCGTGCCAACGTTAAAAAGAGTGGGTGGAGTTATCCAGTGGGTCCAAGCCACAAAAGTTGTGCGGCAGCTCTAAAAACTTTGCTGGGATAAAAGGGGATTTTACCCTCATACAAAACCGGGCTTTATCTCACACAACTTAGGGGAACTTTTTCTCTACCTATCTGAACGAGTGAAAGCTATTCTCTTGTATAATTAACTTGCTTTTATGCCATTTTAGGTCTTATTTTAAATTTACATACGTTTTGTTTTCTGTAATGGCACAGCTTAAAGGACGCTTTCATGCGTATAGATTATGTAAGTTTTAATTTTGCCATCGCTCTTTGCTGCCGGCATCTCCTCGTTCCAAAGAAGAAGATTTATTGAATTTTCATTGGATTTTTGCGAAATTAAAAACAGCCACAAAGATTTGTTAGTCTGACAGCTCATTACGGACCCTTTTTGCCTAAACAAATTAGAAAAATCCCTCTGGTGGATGATATAGAAGCGATTTATATTATTTCACAGAGAATTAATCTTATATGTATAAAAAAATCTAAAATTCATTCCTAAACTTTTTTTTTAGATGAATATCCTAGTTAATATTTAATTGTAGGTAATTTAGTACTAACCCCCATTACCCCCTCCCGAAATCCGCCAATGGTAAAAGCGGTCTTACATTAGGCAATGTTCAAGCTATGCAATAAAAAGGTAGCCAATAGAATATTTTAAATTTAAATTCTATTGGGTGAGACTTTATTGCATATCATAAAACTTGCCTGTTCTTAGACCGTTTGGACAAAAAGTTTTTTACCTAGGTACCTGCATTAAAATGATACTTGCTTGGAAAGTCATGCAAGCATGCAGCCAGGGCCGTAACTATGGGGGATGGGGGGAGCCTCCCCCCACCTATCTTGAAATCAAAAAACATAAAAGTTGCATATTTCATGGGTTAAAAAAAAAAAAATAATAAATTTTTAATTCTGGGACAAAAAGTTTTAAATTGTATGGCTTAAAAATATAAAAGTTGGGATTTTTAAATGTTAGAATAAAATAATTGCATATTTCATGGATTAAAAATATAAAAGTTGCATATTTTTTCATGGGATAAACAATAAAATAATACATTTTTAATTTTGGGAAAAAAGTGGTAAATTTCATGTATTAAAAATATAAAAGTTGGGATTTTCAGAAAACTTACATATTTCGTGGATTCAAAATATAAAACTTGCATATTTCATGGGTTAAAAATAAATAAAATTATAAATGTTTAATCTTGTGAAAAAAGTTGTAAACTTCATAGATTAAGAAATATAAAAGTAAGGATTCACAAACATTGAAAAAATTTAAATAACTTAACCAGAAGGTGTAATTTGATAACTTTTTTTTTTGAGAAAGGGTGGGACCTTTTTTTTTTAGTCATGAACTTTTTTTTGTTGTGTTTTTAGGAGGCTAAAAAAAGTTGTAATTTTTGACCTCCTCCTCCCCCCCACCAAATCTCCTTCGCTACGGCCCTGCATGCAGCTTGGTAACCTCGTTGGTAACAAAAATAGACCTATAGAACGTTTTCTACTTGTAGATAAAATAAACGGTTTTTAATTATGTGCAGGTAAATATATAGTAAATTGGTTTTAGTCACCCCCTAGGTGGTGAAGTTTTGATAAAAATAAATTAACAATTAAAAACGTTGTAGCTAAAATCTTAAAGGTGGAACATTGCTAATACATACATAGAAGTTGCTGTTTTTAATTACTTAAATACAAAACAGTAATTAAAAATGTTATACCAGATAAAATTAAAGTCAAATATTCTTTTTTACTAAATGTTAAACCCGACAAATAATTTTGATCAAAGAATTAATTAAAAATACGAATTAAAAATATTGTAGGTAAGAGAAAAATAAAATCGTAATTTAAACGTTTAATAAAAAATAAAATGCAATAAAAATAGGTAAAAAAGCCAAAACAAAAAACCAATAAAAGTGTGTTTATGTATCATAAAATTGTGGCTATTGTAAGGCTGTTAAAAACACCACGCCGCGGTTTTTATTTAATATCCGGGCATGCTCCGTACGCACTTGCGAATTGATTTTTTACTGCCCTTCCCAAACCTTGCGATTCTTTCGCAAAAACCCCACCGTAAATACTGATAACAGGTTTCATAATGACCCCATCGTTTATTATTCAGGGGCTCTTTATTTACAACGTCAAAGCAGGACGCTTAGTCTTACCCACTATCAATCTTGCCAGTTTTGCCATCTATTCTCGTTTATTTTAAACAATTTTATACTGCCACAAGAAAAAAAAAAAGAATCCGTAAAGATGTATAATGCTTAGCCTTTTAAAGTATACTTTTTTTACATAATATATTATTATTAGTAGTCGGCGAATTTCCAGTACTTGCATGGGCGCCGCGTCGACACTAGTATTGATGCGAGGTTTTAAATATTGACATTTTTTTTCTTTTTACCTTGTTTTTTTAATGATTCCATTAAAACGAGTAAGGTGAAAAAAAGTTTATCGATAAATAAAAATTCAAAACATTCGTATTCTTAAAAGATAAAAATCAAATATCGGTTTTTTCTTTGAAAACACCGATATATACATATGTATAGTTGATATGTATAGTAAATATTGTTATGTGTAACAAATTAGTCGTCAAATGTTTCGATTTAGTGACCTGTATAAAAATTTCCCTCATAATTCGGCATAATTATTCCGTAAGCCTATGTTTCTGAGTTTATTTTCAACTTTGATGAGTCATAACTGAGTTTACGCCGATGTTATTATAAACCTTATTACAAGAAGGCATAAAAAACAATAAAAAATATTATTTAATCAGAAAACATATTTTTTCTAAAGATTTTTGGTTTGTATAAGCTTAAAGTATTAGCCCAAAATGCAAATTTGCTAATTTATGACAAACTAACCCGTAATCGCAGACGTGTGGCCTGTTAGACGTACTCTGGAAGTCGATTTTTCGGAAAATCCCTTCTAAGTGCATTTAGATGTCTGCGCGTCTTAGTACCTTTCAGACTATCAGTAGAGAGACAGGACTCACAGTTGCCTGTCAGTTTGTGCGTAACTCAATGTTTTATACGATTTTTAACGTGTTCAAGTGTTCATAAGACCTCAGATCTGTAGTTACGTTAGTATTTTAAACTTGATATATTTTTATATTGGACAAATTTTTGCAGTTTCTTTCTAAAAAAAGCCATCTAATTATTTGTATTTATTACTAATAATATTAGGTTTTTATTATAGAAAATATAACAGTGAACCTGAACCTTCTAAATTACAATTCATTACTCCTGAAAGGTGATTCAACAATCCTTGCATAAGTCGGGAGGTAAGATAATGCATATGGATTAACTAGCCAGAAAATAAAAAAAACATCCCATCGTTTATTATTCAGGGGCTCTCTATTTACAACGTCAAAGCAGGACGCTTAGTCTTACCCACTATCAATCTTGCCAGTTTTGCCATCTATTCTCGTTTATTTTAAACAATTTTATACTGCCACAAGAAAAAAAAAAGAATCCGTAAAGATGTAGAATGCTTAGCCTTTTAAAGTATACTTTTTTTACATAATATGTTATGTTATTATATATATATATATATATATTTTTTTTTATTATTTGAATACATATCAAAATAGTATATTAAATAACTTGTTTCAAAATTTTTTCACAAGATTTTTGTCGCTAGTAATAGGAGTTAAGTTTGCTCAAGGTTTGCTCGGGTTGTTTATATCTTTATTAAGTATATTTATTTACTTACCAATATTTACAGGTTAACCTAATTACAAAGATGCATAAAAAATATTACTTAATCAGAAAAAATATTTTTTATAAAGATTTTTGGTTTGTATAAGCTTAAAGTATTAGCCCAAAATGCAAATTTGCTAATTTATGACAAATTAACCCGTAATCGCAGACGTGTGGCCTGTTAGACGTACTCTGGAAGTCGATTTTTCGGAATATTCCTTCTAAGTGCAGTTAGATGTCTGCGCGTCTTAGTACCTTTCACACTATCAGTAGAGAGACGGGACTCACAGTTGCCTGTCAGTTTATACGATTTTTGACGCGTGCAAGTGTCCATAAGACCTCAGATCTTTAGTTACGTTAGTATTTTAAACTTGATATATTTTTAAATTGGACAAATTTTTGCAGTTTCTTTCTGAAAAAAGCCATCTAATTATTTGTATTTATTACTAATAATTATTCTTATAATATTAGGTTATAATTATTATTATAATATTAGGTTTTTATTATAGAAAATATAACAGTTTACCTGAACCTTCTAATATACAATTCATTACTCCTGAAAGGAGATTCAACAATCCTCTCATAAGTCGGGAGGTAAGATAATACATATGGATTAACCAAGCCAGAAAATAAAAAAACATCCAATTACAAAAGCCTTCTTGGCCTATGTTATTATTGTTAACTAGTAGAAGAAAAGTATTGGAAATAGAGGAATCAATTTTAAGTAGATAACTATAACTAGTATGGAATAGACAATATTCCGCGAACACGGAATAACTATTCCATACGTGTTGTAGACTATACTTTTTCTTCGACTGCAAATATGAAACACCGCATGGCTTTAAACTGCGGACAAGGTTAAAAACAATGTTTTTTGTGACTCGACTTTGTAAATGCAATAAAACACATATTTTTAAATAAAGCAATTAATGTTATTTAATAATTTTAACAAATCAGTATTTTAAAAAAATATATATTTAATTTTAGCACAAATTTACAAATTATAATGCAAAAATTGAAGGCTATGTCAGAATGTTGTGAGATATATCAGGTTTAAATAATTAACAATAGATGGAGCAGTTTTAATTTTTTGAACTAAATTGAAAAAAAAAACTGGCCAAATATTAAGAAAAACTAATAAACTTAATGTAATTTTAACGCAAAACTTTAAATTGCATTAAATTAATCAATATTTCATGGTAAAATATATATATTTTTGATAATTTTGCTACAGTTTTCTTTACTTTTATAAACAAGAGATGGCGTTACATGTGCTCATTCTAACACTTGATACGGAATATTCATACCGTATCTAGAGCTAGAATGGATTCATTCTGTGCTTGAAAAGTGTGTGTATTTGATTACATTCTAAAGCAGTCGTAGACAAAATGGTTTATACTACTGATGCTTTGCCGCGAAGAGTTTCTAACAAATAAAAAGTGTATACTATGAAAGCTTCTAACACAATGAATGAGATCCTTAATAATCCTTTACAGAAAAAGCGAGAAAAAGCGTTCATTTATTTTGGACGAAAATAAAAGATAACCGCAAAAATAAAACAAAGGCAAAGTTATTTCAAGCTAAGCTCGGCTTTAATATTACTTTAATTTTAACAATTTATTTATACTAGTCGTTAAATTATTTCATTAGCATAATACCTACTACTTGGCAAATTTATAAATATTTTTTATAAAAAGGTACACGGTGGGCTTGGATCAACTTTAAAACAAGTCCTTGAACCGCTGGGATTTTTTTTATAAATATCTTCTACGACGTCTCACAAGAATATATTGTCAATATGAAAATAATCGGTAGAGGGATTCGTAAGATAAATCGAATTCATTTGTTTTTATATTTTTTTTCAGTGTGTTTGATGTTTATTACAGATATCAAGAGAGTTTCTTTTTTTTAAGCAATTTTGTAGAATATCTTTTCATAGTTTTTATTTTCATAATATCACAACAATTTATTATAGATTTTATGTTTATATTTTTTACGGAATAAGTAATTTTATATTTACTAAATGATTTACCCAATACTACTCCATAATAACACAGCCACAAAAAAGAAAAAAAGGTCCGGATTTTTTTAAGAGACCATTGTATTCCTATGTATTTTGAGGCGCTGAATCCAATTTTGATGTCAAAATAGCACCTTATCCGATTAGTTTTGGAGATAACCTCAAAAAACTTTCCTTTCATATACTCGGATTCAGCACCTCAAAGTACATATGAGAACAATGGTCTCTTAAAAAATGCCGGACCCTTGTTTCTTTTTGTGTGGCTATGTAATTTAAGATTTCTAAATAACTGATTTTTAAAATAAGAATTTCGTACACAAAATTATCTATATACCCCTAACTTTAAGTTTTTTTTTATTATAATCTTTTGGTGTATTTAAATTAAATTCTACCGCACGGTTCGCAAAAAAGGTCAAATAAAATAAAAAATTGCCCAAGAACTTTGTAAATAAAATTTGATTCCTGGCCCTTTCCTTAAATAGGAAAAGCAAAAATTAAAAAATTTCAACGACAAAATTTTTTTTTATCGCACTTTTTTGTTTTGAGTATTATAAAATAGATACACGCTGATTTATAATTTTCCCAATTCACCAATATTTGCTACAGTTTACTTTTTAAACGTTTTACTGTAACTCAAAAATTAAATTTTAAATAATATCTAACAAATAGGACCCCCTTGGGGGGCCTTAAAGAGGACGAAAGCCTAAATTTTTAAATTTTCTTGGGTTTATCTTGTATGCTCTATTTATATACCAATATAAGCTATTCTAGTAGTATATTAAATTTTTTTTTAATAGGGGGCTTTGGGGGGTCTTGAGCCAATTTTCAGATTTTTTTTAGAATTTTAATGTACAAAAGATATAATATTATAAATATTTTCTAGATATTGTTTAAAATGTCGGTTTGGGGATTAATTATTATATAATATATAATATATATTATTATATATTATATTATATATTATTATTATTATTATATATTAATATAAAAAAGATATATAATAATAATATTATTATGTACGCGTACGTGTCAAATTTGGTTTATATTTCTCCTGAAAGTTGTTAAAGAAGTCTCTTATAAGAGACTTACTATATCTAATAATTATACATACATAATTATGTACATAATATTTCTATAATACATTATGCCTAAAACTTTAAAATCTCTACTTTCGGCTTAAAGAAGAGATATCAGACGATCGGAAGGAAAAGAAATAACATTTTAAAACTTACTTTACAAATCATTTTTTTTTTGAAAGGTTTAAGGGATTTTTTAATTCATTAATTAATTAAATTTTTGCTTTTATTTTTTCTATACTTTTATATTTCAATTTTGTTTAATACAAAATATAATTTCCACTTATAACTTTATTTGCTTTTAATTTATTGCCTTTCCTCTGGAATTAAAAAATACCTTCAAACCTTTAAAAAAAAATTGATTTGTAAAGTAAGTTTTAAAATGTTTTTTCTTTTTCTTCCGATCGTCTGATATCTCTTCTTTAAGCCGAAAGTAGAGATTTTAAACCTTTAGGCATAATGTATTATAGAAATATTATGTACATAATTATGTATGTATAATTATTAGATATAGTAAGTCTCTTATAAGAGACTTCTTTAACAACTTTCAGAAGAAATATAAACCAAATTTGACACGTACATAATAATATTATTATTATATATCTTTTTTATATTAATATATAATAATAATAATATATAATATAATATATAATAATATATATAGTCTCTTATAAGAGACTTCTTTAACAACTTTCAGGAGAAATATAAACCAAATTTGACACGTACGCGTACATAATAATATTATTATTATATATCTTTTTTATATTAATATATAATAATAATAATATATAATATAATATATAATATAATATATAATAATATATATTATATATTATATAATAATTAACCCCCAAACCGACATTTTAAACAATATCTAGAAAATATTTATAATATTATAATATTTTTTGTACATTAAAATTCTAAAAAAAATCTGAAAATTGGCTCAAGACCCCCCAAAGCCCCCTATTTAAAAAAAATATTTAATATACTACTAGAATAGCTTATATTGGTATATAAATAGAGCATACAAGATAAACCCAAGAAAATTTAAAAATTTAGGCTTTCGTCCTCTTTAAGGCCCCCCAAGGGGGTCCTATTTGTTAGATATTATTTAAAATTTAATTTTTGAGTTACAGGTAAAACGTTTAAGCAGAAAAAAGTAAACTGTAGCAAATATTTGTGAATTGGTAAAATTATAAATCAGCGTGTATCTATTTTATAATACTCAAAACAAAAAAGTGCGATAAAAAAAAATTTTGTCGTTGAAATTTTTTAATTTTTGCTTTTCCTATTTAAGGAAAGGGCCAGGAATCAAATTTTATTTACAAAGTTCTTGGGCAATTTTTTATTTTATTTGACCTTTTTTGCGAACCGTGACCGGACTACCAAACGGGAAAAAAGTGATCAAAATTATTTTATTGTGTATTTTAACTGTAAATGATTAGTAAGACATAAAAATATGTTTGTGATTTTTTTTTTTAATTTTCTGTTGAAAATTTTAGAGTAAAAATGAAAAAAAAAATATGGGAAAAAAATCACCAAAATTATTTTATTGTGTATTTCAACCTTAATTGATTAGTAAGGCATGAAAAATATGTTTTTTAATTTTTTAATATTTTAATAATAATAATAATAAATTCTTTAATAGCAAATATTAAAAAATTAAAAAAAATCATATATTTTATGTCTTACTAATTATTTAGAGTTGAAATACACAATAAAATAATTTTGGTTACTTTTTTCCCGTATTTTTTTTCCTTTCAACAGAAAATATTAAAAAATTAAAAAAACACATTTTACACACAATAAAATAATTTCTGGCACTTTTTTTCCGTTTGGTAGAGAAAAATCCAGACATGTAGGGGCTAAACTGAGTTCAGATTCAGTTTCAGCGGGCAAAAATACATAGGAATATCATGGTCCTATTTATGGCGCAGACCACTTTTGTTTTTTTTTGTGGGCCTGTGTTATTATTAATCACCGAAGAATCAGTCTCCTTTACTTGTAAGATTATTAACAATTTTGTTGATTGTCCCTTGTTTCTCGACCAACTAAATTGGTTGTCCGTATAGATGCCAGACATAACGAAACCTTTTTGCTGCCTTTTGCCAGAACTAATGTTTTGTTAAAGTCACCAATTTATGTAATTACTAGCAACGTTAACAAATATTGTATTCAAACTGATATGTTTTTTGAAAAACTTTTTTTAAGAAAAACTAGTCAATGTATAGGCACTAACTTATAAAAAAAACATCTAGCAATTTACTTTATTTGTGTTATATTAATAATTAATTCATTATCTTACACATATTTATTTTTTGTATTTTTATATTCATATTTTTAATTTATTTTTTTAATTTTTATATTTAATTGTCCTGTTATTTATCTGTTCGGCAATAAAGATTATTATTATTATTATTATAATCCCCGGTGAGGATTCCTCGCCTCTTCTTAGCAGAGCTACATTATGTGTTTACTTCGGACCCAAAAAAATAAAAAGGTCCATTTTTTTTGTAACAAACTGCTTTGAAATTATATTTTTTTTTAATTTTTTTTAATTTTTTTTTGCCCAAATTTTTTAAGTTTTAAGGGGGGCTTTAAAACTTATAAAATTGAGTTTAAGACATTCCTTATCAGCGGATACAGGTTTCTGACGTACATGCCAATTTTCAGATTTCTAGCTGCAGCATGCTTGGGAAATATGAAAAAATCTATTAAAAGGATAGACAGACAGATTCTAAACAACTTTAAAAATGTCCGTCCGTATGTCACGTTTTTTAGTCCGCACGATAACTCAAGAAAGAATAATCCAAATTTTCAAGAAAATTCAATCTTGGTAAGGATATAAAGTCCATTAAAATTGAAAAGAATCCCTAAAGTATAAGAATGTTATAACTTATAACTTATAGGAGGCTTAACATTAAAAGAAAATCTTTTATCTACTTATTTTTTTCAGGAAAAATAGTCCGCACCACAACTCAAGAATGAGTAATCCGACCGATTCTAAATTTTCAAGAAAATTCAATCTTGGTAAGGATATGAAGTCCATTAAAATTGAAAAGAATTCCCAAAGTATAAGAATGTTATAAGAGGCAAAACATTAAAAGAAAATATTTTTTCCACTACAAACTTTAGAACATACCATTATTTATCATGTTTTTAGACTGTGAAATCAATTTTCTTCACCTATAGCAATAAAAAATTTTTCTCTCCTAGTAGGAGTAAATTTTATAAACAATTTATTTCTGTGACTTTAGATGTTTGAGTTCTTTGTGCAATTTTTACTAATTAAACCCAAGAAAATAGCTTTAAATAACTTTTTATTTATTAAATATAATTAATTATAATTATTGCCAATATTATGAAAACAATTTAAAAATAACTAAATTTTTAAACGTTAGTTCAAAGTATTTATTTGAGCAAATGTCATTGATCAAGGCTACTTGATTTATATGACAATTTCAAGAAATATAATTTCTGTTCATAATTTATTTTATTATTTGAATAAAAATAGCTAAATAGTGCTAGTAGTGAAAAAACTAATATATAAACCACGGTAGAGAAGACTATTATAGCCTCGCACTCTTAAATCCCTTGCTGCTACGCTGCTTGGGATTTAATACGCTCGGCTATAAAAAATGTCTTCTCTACCTTGGTATATAATTACTATTATCTACTTATTTTTTTTTTAGGAAGAATTACTTTCATTAAAAGAGATGTTTTTAGAAATATAGAATAAATAGTAACTACCACTCGATGAGACAAAATGTTGGTTTGTGCATTTCCATTTGCATAAATTCAACAAACAACATTTTAATGCCGATTTTACATTTGTACATGGATTTAAATAAACAATAAATAGTTTAGTTAAGCATTAAGCATTTATCAGAAACATTGTTTGATAAACATAATGTTTTAAAATTTAAACATTAATAAAAATGTTAATTATAAAATTCTTGTATTTTATATACTGTTTATAATTATGTTAAACAAGTTGACGTATAAATTTTACATAATAGAAAAATGTTAACATATTAAAAGCAGAGCCGTAGTCATGGGAAGGATGGAGGATATCCCCCTCAATTACCTTAAAAAATATGTTAAATTGTAAAAATACAGCCTGTTCCAGAACTAGCTCACAGAAATTTGAGGGTATATTAAAAACCCTCTGTAAAATATGAAAAAAAATTCAAAAAAAATCCATCTTCGTTCAATTCAAAAATAAGAATGCTTTATGTGGACTAATATCGTTGCTGATGTTAAATTACCTTTAAAAGTTGAATTTGTAGCTATGGAAGCAAATTTAATTATTGCAGGTACATATTCTGTAGGTTGACATGGTGATTAATGTGACATAAATATTTATTAATGTCAAAAAACCACCGCCGGATGGAGTGACCCTATAAAAATAGAATATTTGATAGCCTCTGTCGGTTTTGTCAAAATATAATAACCTAAAAAGATTATAAAGTTGAAAGTCTCAAAAAATACACGCGTCAACAATTGCAAGTCCAAACTATAATTACTAATAAGTAGGGAAAAACTAATTTGTAGGTAATTTAACATCAGCAACAGGATTGGTCAAATTAAATAGCTTCCTTTTTAATTAGTATTGGAGATGGATTTTTTTTGAAATTTTTTTCATATTTTCCAGAGGGTTTTTAATAGAGGAAATGCGCCTAATTTCGGATGGTTTCCAAATTTCGGATAGTAGTGTATTTAAGATACTGTCTGCAAAGGTAAACAGAAACCTACTTTTATGTGAAGCCAAAAGTCAAACTAAATCCGTCCTGTAATATGATGTAGAGCTTCTCCCCTTTAAATGGCAGCACAATCGTTTATATTGCAAATGGCAGTTTTGTGCTCAGTTGCATTATTATGCTTGTTTATTTTATAAATAATCGTTATAATAGTTCGTGATTCTGTCTTGGGTAAGGTATGATGTTAGTTAAGTTGATCCACTATTCATAATTAAGCAATTTGAAAACGTAAACATTCTAAAAATTTCTAATCTAAAAAGCAGAAAGTTGCCTAATTTCGGATAGACCATTTTTGTGCATTTGATTCTCAATTTCGGATATCCGCAAGGTAATTATTATTCAGGATAACCAACCATTAATTATTATTTTTATAATGATACAACAAACTAAGATAAACAATTTTGAAAAAACGAAAATTACCTAAGATACTAAGATATTCGAAATTGGGAATCTAAAATTATAGTTCCTATAGTATTTCGTAGAAAATCGCTTAATGATTAAATTACGTCTTACGTGATTTTTTTTAACCGTGTTTTTTGGAAAAAATAAACTGTAATAAAATTGCTTTTATAATAAATCATGGTTCGCTTTAATAAGTTGTATCTGGTTATATAAAAAAAATATCAAAAAGTAATACCGAGAATTAAATATTGAATACATTGTAAATGGTATCCGAAATTAGGCGACTTTCCTCTATACCTTCAAATTTCTGTACGCGAGTTCTGGAACAGGCTGTATCTGAATAGTCAAAAAGTGGCAAAAATCGAGCTGATGAAACTATTTTGGGAAATCTAAAAAAAAAGTTAGTTCTCTAATTAAAAGGTTGACAAATCCCCCAGTAAAGTGCCTTTACTACGGATCTGTGCGGTCCAAAAGTCACCCCCTTCTCAGCGTTTGAACGAATTGATCTATCAACTTCAAATTTGAAATACATAGTTGAGACAACTTAAACTATATTTTGGAATATATTTATATTTCGTGGGCTTGGGGCAAAACAGGCGTATCTACAAAATACTCAAAATACTCATTTATTGCATCACATAGAAAATTACCAGAAAACCAGTGTAACCTAGAAACCTAAAATTTGTGGATGCGCGTCTTTTGCCCTAAGCCCTCGATTTTTAGCTTTTAAAATGTGGACAGAGGGCCATGGGAGAAATTTTTTAATATGAAAATTGCAATCGTGTGATACGTTATTTTAAAGCAAAAATTCTTTATTCAGCCATTTTTATTTTTTATTTAAGATTTTGAATTTTCAATTTTTCCAAAAAATATGATTTTTAAAGATTTTTTTCGTCACGAAATTCATAATTTTTTCAAAAATTGTTTGATTTTGAAATATTGATGAAAATTTCCCATTTTCAACCCGATTTAAAAAAAAATAGAAGAAAAAAATTTAGCTTTAAAATTATGTAATATATTAATATCGATACCCCCAAACCTCAAAGCCGTAACTCATATATTGTCATTTTTCACGACAGCTAAATTTCTAAAATATTTTTTTTTATTATTTGAGGGTGGGTAAATGATTGAAGTGGAAAAGGAAGTCATGTGATACATCATTTGAAAGCTTATAAAATTCTCTATTTAACTGTTTAAGTATTTATTATTTACTGTTTGTTTCTGATAATATTCAAGTTTAGAATTTCTTACTTTAGTGATTTTAAGTAAACTTTTGCTTAAAGTGGACTGTGGAGAAACCTGAGTAGTACCACCATGTGTGTCTTTTTTCAAGGCGTTTACCTATGAGTATAACTCAAAATGGGTCTAACTTGAGTTACATCCTTGTTGGTTGGGAGTGTCGATATTATTATTATTATTTAAGTTGTGTATTTCACGAAAAGGTATGCATCTTTTTTTTTAGTCATCAAAATTTTGTTTAGGGGTAAAAAAAATTTACTTGTACAAACTTACAAACTTTCACGGAGGTAAGGTGAGGACCTTTTTTTTGTTAGTCATTAAGGAGGAAAAATGTTGTATTTTTGCTAAAAAAGAAATCGCTGTCTACATGAAAATTTTCTGTCTGGAAATAATTACGACCGGGGCATCCCCCTGGAGTAATTATTTCCTTTGACATGAAAACCTTTACACAGCGATTCTCACTAGAATTTTCTACAGTAGAAAATTCCCGATCAACATATAGTTCTCCGCATGAAAGAAAATCTCCGACGTAAGGGGGAGGAATCATTCGCGCTCTCTTATTTCCGTCAAGAGCGTTATAAGGCGTGCGTGCTTACATCGGTCCCACTTGCACTCACATTCCAAACATTTTTCCCGGAGCCACAGATCCGTGCGTAAAACTATAATTACACATTACACATATCGACACTCCCAAACAACAAGGATGTAACTCAAGTTAGACCCATTTTGAGTTATACTCATAGGTAAACGCCTTCAAAAAAGACACACATGGTGGTACTACTCAGGTTTCTCCACAGTCCACTTTAAGCAAAAGTTTACTTAAAATCACTAAAGTAAGAAATTCTAAACTTGAATATTATCAGAAAAAAACAGTAAATAAACAATAAATACTTAAACAGTAAAATAAAGAATTTTATAAGCTTTAAAATGATGTATCACATGACTTCCTTTTCCACTTCAATCATTTACCCACCCTTAAATAACAAAAAAAAATATTTTAGAAATTTAGCTGTCGTGAAAAATGACAATATATGAGTTATTTGGCTTTGTTGCTTGGGGGTATCGATATTTTCAAATTTAGAATTATATTTACACGGGTATTTTCATGACTGTACATTGTACAGTTTACAATAATGGATGATTTTTTTTTACTAATATTCAAATAAAATACTCGAGACCTGGTAAATTGAAGGATATTGATTGTAGAAATTTTAGGAAAATAAAGAACTGGCTATGGATAGTGTAGAATGGAGATGCCAGAAACAGTCGCGAAACTGATAAGTAAGTTAGTTAAATTCGATACTTAACTGTTGCTTACACTAGTAACTTTTGAACAACATCGTACAGATTCGGTAAAACAAAAAAGCCATGACACAAACCATAATTTTAGATGGCGCCACTTTTTATGCAGAAAGCTTTTTTTTTTTTTATACCTACCTACAATTTTTGCAAAAAGACTAAATAGTTTAACTATAAAATAGATTATTATGAATAACCTAAAACGTAAATAACAATATTCGTGCTATTATTGCATTTATTTATAAATTAAATAACTGTAGGTATACCTACAAATAAAAAATATAATATACTGCAATTAAATAAAGTTAATTAGGTAAGATTGATTTTTCTAGTGTCATAAAGCTTAATATATTTTACTAGATTGACATGATAAACAGCGCCATAGACATTTGTATACATACCAGATGAGGGGTGAATGTTGGTTGGTCAAGATGGAACCGGAAGAAGTTGCAGGAAGTGAGGTTAGATAAGTCGAATTAACTGTCACTTAAGCACTCCCACGGGGCACTAGAATCGTACGTGGACATATCAGTGCGGTTCAAACAACATTGAAAAATCAATCGTTACATTTGTAAACAGGGTTGTCACGTATCCCCCTACCCCTGAATGTAGTATCCCCGTCCCATTTGGTTATTGGCTCATTGCTATCATTGATTGAGTATTATTGTTTTGGAATGCGCGTTTTTAAAACTCTGAACAAACATGCATATCCAGCGTGTATGTGTGGGTGTGTGACGTATTGATGGTGTTTTGTTTTTTTTAGGATTCACTTTTTTATTCCCGGCTGCATATTTTCTAATGTATTGCTATTTCACGAACGGCTGTTCGCCGCGTAACTTGTTTTTACAGCAGATGATTTTGTTGTTCTAATAATGTACTTTATTGGATTAATTAATTTTTGTTTTTGTTTTTTTTTTTTTCAAAAGATAATATCAAAATAATATTTAAATTTTCAAATATTTTTTATACACTGCAAAAAATATTTACTGCTTGTGCTAGGAATGTGTCCCATTACCTTTCTTTTATGGTTGGTTTTCTGCTTTTGTTTATGCTTGGTTAAATTATTTTAAGAAATAGTTATTTATGGTACTAGTGGGTAAAGTAAGATATTGCCCATGAGAAAATTGACCAGGTTAATTTTAGAGAGGTCAATCAGGCCTATTCACATGTACCATTGAATTCTATTCAATATTGACAAAAATTACAATACCATGCAGTTTTAATACAGTTGACGTAAATGACCTTGCAATTTTCGTCAGTATTGCCACAAATTTCAGTCTCAATGGTACATGTGAATAGGCCTGAATATCGGTTTACCCATGAGTGCCATACAAAGTTTTGTCCAATACCCATTTTAAACGTTTTTTATTTTATTTATACATTAATTTTGTGTAAATTTTTTATTCAAACTTAGAGGAAATGCGCCTAATTTCGGATGGTTTCCAAATTTCGGATAGTAGTGTATTTAAGATACTGTCTGCAAAGGTAAACAGAAACCTACTTTTATGTGAAGCCAAAAGTCAAACTAAATCCGTCCTGTAATATGATAACGGTAGAGCTTCTCCCCTTTAAATGGCAGCACAAATCGTTTATATTGCAAATGGCAGTTTTGTGCTCAGTTGCATTATTATGCTTGTTTATTTTATAAATAATCGTTATAAAAGTTCGTGATTCTGTCTTGGGTAAGTTATGATGTTAGTTAAGTTGATCCACTATTCATAATTAAGCAATTTGAAAACGTAAACATTCTACAAATTTCTAATCTAAAAAGCAGAAAGTTGCCTAATTTCGGATAGACCATTTTTGTGCATTTGATTCCCAATTTCGGATATCCTCAAGGTAATTATTATTCAGGATAACCAACCATTATTTTTTTTTTATAATGATACAACAAACTAAGATAAACAATTTTGAAAAAACGAAAATTACCTAAGATACTAAGATATTCGAAATTGGGAATCTAAAATTATAGTTCCTATAGTATTTCGTAGAAAATCGCTTAATGATTAAATTACGTCTTAAATGTGAAGGAATAACAAGAAACATAAGCAATGGGATCCAGATCTACTCTTGAAAAAAATTTTTCGGATATATCCGAAATTAGGAGCCCTTTTTCAAATGCACAAAAATGCGCTGATTTTTTTTAACCGTGTTTTTTGGAAAAAATAAACTGTAATAAAATTGCTTTTATAATAAATCATGGTTCGCTATAATAAGTTGTATCTGGTTATATAAAAAAAATATCAAAAAGTAATACCGAGTATTAAATATTGAATACATTGTAAATGGTATCCGAAATTAGGCGACTTTCCTCTATAAATTTTACCTTTTAAAAACGTCATATATTAAATCAAGTAGGCTGCTTTGAAGTTTTATCTGAAACAATTGCAAGTTGACACAATGTCAATTTCATTCGCAATAAAAATTAAAAGGAAAACATGCAAAAATTGTTTAACCTCTTCAGGGATATAGGCACATATGTGTGCGTTTAAAAATAAATGTCGCAAAACTAATTTCACAAGATTCGCACATCTTCACTTGTTTAGTTGTTTTGACAATAAAAAGCATTTTTAACTTTTGCTACTAAATTAAATTAAACAAACAATTCGTCCCTGAAGAGGTTAAAACTGATATTTTTGTAAGAAAAATAATGTCAGATAACAGATAATATATGCAAGTAGAGGAAAAAATTACGGATATTTAGCTCTAGAATCAATTTTATAATATACCAGAGACTACAACTATTTCTGAATACAGTGCGGTCCAAAAGTCACCCCCCCCCCTTTTAACTTTTGAACGAGTTGAGATATCGACTTCAAATTTAGAACTCATAAATAAGACAACTTAAACTATCTTTTAGCATATATTTGATATTTTCAGCTCTTAAAATGAGGGCAGGGGGGCACGAGGGGACATTTTTTTAAATGGAAAGGGGGGTCGTGTGATACATCATTGTAAAGCTTATAAAATTCTATATTTAAACTAAGATTTTTTTTATTTTTAATTTTTTCATAAAAATATTATAAAGAGCGAACTGGGGGTGAGAACGGGTAGCCAGGTCCAGAATAGAATACAGCTTAAAAATAATAAACGATGTAGGGTGTAGAAATTGTAGGGAAATGAAAGAATTTACTGAGGATTCGGTGGAATAAAGAGCCACTTTAAACCAGTCTTAGGACTGATAACTTAATGATGATAAAACTAGACTTATGATACATTAGATATGTTTTATATGTAAGAAAGTAATTAGTCCAGTCAAATAGTAAATGAAAATTGCAATAAATGTACATGGGCTGATAGTTTAAAGGGTACTAGTGGTAACAGAACACTTCTGTTAGTTTTTCACCGGGTGATTTGCTTAAGGAATGTCCGATATCTTGAATTTTAGGAGTGTATTGCTTAATATGCATCTTACGATAAAAATGCCTATAACCAATTTTGTTAAGAAGGAAATTTCCAACAATTTTTGTTTCGATAAGTTTTTTAATATATTAATAACAATTCAGTTAATTTAAAAATAGCCATGTTTGAGGTGAAATTGTTTTTTTTTCATTTTTTAGCCAAATTATTCATCGTACGATAAAAGTGGTTATAAGCAAACTTGTAGCTCTTGAAATTCTCTATAAGTTCATATGTTATAAATTTTCATGGGTACTTTGGTACGGTTACAAAGGGCGCAACTCGTCTTTCAGCGCCCACTATAACCGTAACAAAATACTTATGAAATTTCATAATATATAAAACTTATAGAGAATTTCAAGAGCTACAGGTTTGCTAATAACCAATTTTATTCTCCGATGAATAATTTGGCTGAAAGATCGAAAAAACCAACTTTACTCCCAACATGGTAATTTTTGAATATTTATAACTCGATTGTTATAAATATATTAAAAAAAATATTAAAACAAAAATTGTTGAAAATTTTCTCCTTAACAAAATTGGTTATATGAAGTGGTTGTAATTATAGGTTATAGGACCAAAATAAATGCTTTTTTAACGTAAAATCGCCAACGTTTCGAGCACCTAAACGGTCGCTCTTCTTCAGGGCTACAACAAGGTTTATTAATTAGAACATACAGTAATACATAAAAAATGAATAAAATAAAATTTGGAGGTTATGTTACCTTAATTACTAAATTCAGCATATTGTCAACATAAAAATAATATTAGGCATAGTATACGCCTTACGTAAAACATAAACCATATAAAATAACAATATAATGTAAAAAACTATTAACAATGACTTCTGACAAACGAAATTTCGACATAAATTAAAATAAAACATGCAAACTATTGATTTGAACTATTTTTGCGGGACAATATGCCTACTTATTTTCAACACCAATTAGTCGACTTTTTGTGGAGTAGCGGTTACTAAGTTAGGGAATATGTATTGGTTATATGCATTTTTATTGTAAGATGCATATTAAGCAATACACCCCTAAAATTCAAGATATCGGACATTCCTTAAGCAAATCACCCGGTCAAAAACTAACAGGAGTGTTCTGTTACCATCCACTAGTATTGCGTTACATGGAACTTGTCTAATTTAAAACTAACTTTAGTCTTTATGGTAAGTATTTGTGTTATCAGTAAATATCTTAGCAAAAAGTAGTGAAGGACAAACAAGTTCAACATTTTCTCTCCAAGTATTTTTCTCATTAGTACTATACTATCTCGAATTTCATTAATGCAAATTAGTAAAAACATATCTGCAAATACGAACGAACTCATATTTTTTTTTAACTAGTCTTAACTTAATCACCTAATATTTATTAATAGTCACATGATTCAACTCAAGATGTTTCTTTACCCAAATTATATTATAGTTGACCCAAAACTATTACATTTTAGATATTTAAACTAAATATTATTAAAATTAAAATGTGGCTTGATGTGTTTTAGCCAATTTTCAGTAATTTTCACTTCGAAATCATAGTAATTTGATACTAACTAAATTACCTTGGGTTTATTAATAGCTATAGTACACCACTATATTTTCATCTACCACTGCAAATTTTAATGCTGTGATGTACATACTTAATTTTATTTAACCTACTATCGTTTTAAAATTATATATTAGAGAAAATAATTTTAAAATTATTTGATTAAAATAATATGAAAGTTAAAAATTTGATAGATATTTAACTTTAATTAATAGCAATTTAGTTGCCTGTGTTACTATGGTGTTATTTTTTTTTGAGAAATATTAACTTAGAGAAATATTAACTTATATAAAAAATATGTTTTATCCAATACATACAGATAATGAGACAATTACCAGCTTTATTTTAAATAGATAAACTCAATAATAACCCCCGCGTGGCTTTTACTTTATTGAGTGGATAATTATTTATTTTACCCACTCAACTGTCACTTGTCAAATTATTTTCTTGTAAATGTAATTAAAATTTTTAATAAAAATATGAATTCATAAGCTATTTATTGGATAAAACCTTGTATGGCACTCATGGGTAAACCGATATTGCCCTCTTGAAAATTAACCTGCTTGGCTGACGCCTAGTAGGTTAATTTTCTCATGGGCAATATTCTACTTTACCCACTAGTACCATAAATAACTATTATTTTTAATCTTCTAACACTATGTTTATAGCTTATAACATTTAATTTTTAATATAATATAAACAAAGATAAAATTAATAATTAATTCACGTTAAACGCCTTTTCGATGTAGTCTTTAATTAAACCACAAAGCCTCTAGATTGTGAGACTTACCCACGGGTTTTGATTTTAAGCAGAATCTGTTATCTTTTGATTAACGAAAGCTTTAGGTTTCGCATACGAAAAAGCTCTAGAGAGCTTTTTCTCGGATATTCACTGTCGTGGAAGTTACCCATTTCAAGGGTCTAGTCTGATCCTGATTATTAAATCCAGCGTCCTTATTAATAGCTAATGTCTTTAAACAGATTAAGCGGTTTGGTTGTATTCGTGCCAAAATCCCAAGGATATACTTCTAGGATTACGAGTTTAGTTTCGGTTTAAAGTTTTTCGAAAGAATTATTTTTAATTGGTTATTCGTAACATTGATTATAAGGTTTCATGGATGTTGGTTTAGATTGTTAAATTTCAATTCCTCCTAATTTTACCTAGCATCATTTTTAATTTCGGCAAAGAAAATTTTAGCTAATCTCCCTACTAAATTCTTATAATTTTTCAGCCATTATAATATTATCAGTATTATGCAAGTTATTTATTAGTATAATAATATAAAATAATTATAATTGGTTTGTCCATCTCAGACGCAGATTACTCATTACACCAAGATATTTAGCATTTTATTGTTAATTTTTGCGAATAATATATTTTAAATTAAAATATTAATTTCTGATTAGTAATCTTATTTAACTTTTTGCTTAACATTTAATTTTTCATTTAACGATCTTAAAGTACATGATCACGGTGCTTTTTAGGGGTTATTTTTTTGTGTTAGGAAACCCTGAAAGTACTTTACTGGTTGATAGTACCCTCCATATATATAATTTTCAGCGAAAATTAAAAAAATCTACCGAGCGCTTCGTTTTTTATTAAACAAACAAATGCTGAACGAGCTGCGAAGAGTAAAACAAGCCGTGAATGCTACGCATTCCATTAAATACTATTCACAGTAAATGGTAAATTGCATTTTCCCAAATACTTTAAAAAAAATAAAAAAAAAAATCAATATTTTTTTTATTTCCTTGAATATTGTTTTCGAGTTTTTTTTTTATTTTTATTTTTTTAAATTATTTGGAAAAAGTCAATATACCATTTACTGTGATTAGTATATAATGGAATGCGTAGCATTACATAGCCTTACGGCTTGTTTTACTGTTCGCAGCTCGTTTAGCATTTATTTTTCACGGTGCTTTTTTGGGGGTATTTTTTGTTTACATGCAACTCGCATTACAGTTAGTCATCGTAGTTCCACATACCGACTATTTACACCACTATACATCCATGCTCTATGTGGGAATCGAACCCACAACCCCGGGATCCGATTTTTATTAAACAAACAAATGCTGAACGAGCTGCGAAGAGTAAAACAAGCCGTGAATGCTACGCATTCCATTAAATACTATTCACAGTAAATGGTAAATTACATTTTCCCAAATACTTTAAAAAAAATAAAAAAAAAAATTCAATATTTTTTTTTATTTCCTTGAATATTGTTTTCGAGTTTTTTTTTTATTTTTATTTTTTTAAATTATTTGGAAAAAGTCAATATACCATTTACTGTGATTAGTATATAATGGAATGCGTAGCATTACATAGCCTTACGGCTTGTTTTACTGTTCGCAGCTCGTTTAGCATTTATTTTTCACGGTGCTTTTTTGGGGGTATTTTTTGTTTACATGCAACTCGCATTACAGTTAGTCATCGTAGTTCCACATACCGACTATTTACACCACTATACATCCATGCTCTATGTGGGAATCGAACCCACAACCCCGGGATCCGTAATCAAACGTACTAACCATTGCGCTACCGGGGTCGGCCAAATTTTGTTGAAAATTCAACTTTAAAGCGACATTTGCACGGAAAACGTCAAGAGATAGGCCATCTCGGTTCACCTGGGCGATTTTAAATAAAAATTTCGTGGACCCCTACATTTTTTGGACTAAAACATAACTGATGACATCAGAAATAAATTCCCATTTGAAAGAAAATCCTAAAATATACACTTTTTTAGACAGATAAAAAAAATTTTTTTGAGTAATAAGGTGTGTCAAAAATCGCGATTTTCAAAATCAAAAACGCTCTCTGGCTTAAAAGTTGCTCCTTAGTAAAAAACAGTGGCCACTCAAAAATGAACCAAATCGATAAATGTTTAGAGGTAGCTCAAAGCACTCAAACTTAAAAAAAATCGGTACCTGTTTTTCGGATAAAAACTGATACCGATAAAAATTGAGGAAATTTTGGAGGGTTTCTTTGGTAATATTTAGAAACAATACTAAATGTAAGAACTAAAACAATTATATTCCCCCCTCCGCTTAAGTTAGAACATCAAAAAATCGCCAATTATTTGAAGATTACGCGAAAATTTAATTTTTAATTTAGTTTTTCAAAGTGCATAAAAAAATAGTTTTAAATAAAAAATCTGCAAAATTATATATTAGTATATAAGCATATATACATGTTAACCTACATGACTGTATAGTCATAAAACATAATTTTTTTCCTCAAGTTGAGAAAAAATTAATTTGGATTAGAAACCGGGTGGATTTTCTGTTTTTTGCCTAAAACTTTTTTCGGTGTACTTTTTTTTTGATTTTTTGGTTGGAATACTTTATTATGTAAAATACACAAAATGTTTCTGTGGTTTAACATCGCAGGTTTAACCGTTTTAAAGATAAATGCATTTAAAAGTAAATTTTTACGCATGAAGAACCAAAAATAAAAAAATTAAAAAATATAAAGCAAAAAACAAATATTTTAATAAGTAGTGGTTATTTAACATTAAAAACATAGAAAAAGTTTATATGCACCTTGGTCAAAAAATCATTCCTAAGGAAGTTATGTCCTTTTAAATATGCCCATTTTCAATAAATTTTCGCAAAATCTTCAAATAATTGGCGATTTTTTATATTCTAACTTAAGAGAAGGGGAAATATATATTTTTTTAGTTTTCTCACAATTAGTATTGTTTCTAAATATTAAAAAAGAAACCCTCCAAAATTTCCTTAATTTTATAAACAATCACTTTTTATTCGAAAAACAGGTACCGATATTTTTCAAAGTTTGAGTGCTTTGAGCTACCTCTAAACATTAATCGATTTGGCTCATTTTTGAGTGGCCACCGTTTTTTACTAAGGAGCAACTTTTGAGCCAGAGAGCGTTTTCGATTTCGCAAATCGGAATTTTTTGACACACCCTATTACTCAAAAAAACGTTTTTTTATCTTTCTAAAAAAGTGTATCTTTTACGATTTTCTTTCAAATGGAAATTGATTTCTTATGTAATCAGGTATGTTTTAGCCAAAAAAATGTATGGGTCCACGAAATTTTTATTTAAAATCGCCCAGGTGAACCGTGCCATGTCTGTTGCCAACCCAAAAGAACAAAGAGTACAGACCTCTTATGGGCCTATAAGAACACGCAAATGCGTGTGATTATGAGCTTACAAGAGTCGCAAAATAGAAAAAAATATTAACATAAGTGATGTACAATTTGAAACATAACCCTGAATATTTAATTCAATATAACTTAAATGTTTACACTATTGTGTACACTATTATAATTGCATAATTAGCTATACAAATATGTATATTGATATAGCATTATAACTAATTAACTATTCAGTCAATATAACGCACCTTGGATTTGCTTCTTAGATATGCACAGCCTAGCCTAGAAATTATGGCAATTAAATTATCTATTAGTGCGTTTGGGGTATTATTACGTGATAGGTGATAATTAATTTATAATTGCCCTATTAGTCTATATTCAAACTATCCGATTAACTCTATAGAATGTATACTCATTGAGTATAACTCAACAACCATAATCGAAATAATATATAATATGTGACCCTGCACAAAGAAACCCACCTAGTGTGTCAGTACCCAGGTAGCAAGGGATGTTATATTACAAGAAATTAACATCACTTTTGGGTGTATTTTTAAACTAAATCATAACATCACATATTATTGAAAAATAACATGTATTTAACATCACATTTGCAACGTAACACGTGTGACGTGACAACCATGTTATTTAATAACAAATATTTAGCAACGCTGTGAATATATCTCATGTCACATATTAACTTGGCTTTCACGTGAATGTCATGTTATTTTGCTTCTCACCGACGTTCTAAGCTAAAACATCGATATAAGATGATGTTGATAAGTAAATTATTATAAGGAAATTGTATACACATTATACGATTTCCAATGGATAGGGGGCTCTGCCGGGCTTCTCAAGACCACGGACACGGATTAAAGGAATATATTCTCCGCTTAATCTGCAATTTCGTATTTAGAATCTATCTGTTTCAATCTGTGATTGTTTCAATTACTGATTGATTTTAAATCCGATTTTTTTTTATAGGGTTATAGCGTTTTTAATGGTTTTAATTTAGAAAAAGCTAATATCCTAGGATATTATTTAAATATTAAAGTAACAGTAACGGCATCCATAAGATATTAGATATAACAGGAATGTGGATTTATGATGTCACAAACACGTTTAGTTTAGTTTAGTTTATTAGTTTATACTCATTTACTTTGGGGATGTCATTGTGTGATGTTATTAGGGGCGGACTTAGGACATCCCCACCATGCTACATTCTTGTTAAATGAGACTACAATCTTAACATCACATGTCACATATTAACGTGGCTTTCACGTGAATGTCATGTTATTTTGCTACCTGGGTAGTGTAGTGTAGTAGTGTAACTTAGTTACACTATTTTAAAGATAACGAAAATAGTTTTTGGTAAAAAACTATTTTTTTCTTCAAGCGTACTAAAATGTTCATATTTTATAACTGAACACACTAGTTAGAAGTGATCTATTTTTTTACAGTAAAAAAATGAGTTCATTGTTGTACGCCGTAAGAAAAAGTTAGTTAGCAAAATCACCACTGGCGGCAGCAGTCTTTGACTTTGATGACAGCCATACTTCAAACTTGTTTGTTTATTATGTAAACAGGTGGTTGACTCAAGATTCTGTACAAAAACCTTGTGTGAAATTGATTAAGAATGATTGAAGAAAAATATATGGTTTATACACCTACAAATCTCTCCGAAATTGCAAATGGTTAGATTAAACAAGTTACCATTAAAATCGAGAAAAGTGTAAAGCCTACGAAAAAATTTTAAAATGAGCTAAGGAAGGTTTAAATATATTTCGAAAGGGTTTTATTGGCCTATTTTAATAAAAAAAACATACTTTATTACTGAATAAATTAAATTCAAAAATTAATATTTAAAAAATATATATAGGATGCTTGAAGAAAAAATAGTATGTTTCAGTCAGAGGAAAAGTGCTTTTTTACTCGTCTGTAGTTTCCGGACTCCGCTTCGAGTCGTCCGTAAATTCTACAGACTGTTAAAAAAAGCTTCACTTTTCCTTTTAGTAAAACAATATACTATTACACTGGTAAAATTAAAAAGTACAAACTTTAAAAAATCTACCAATACATTTTAGTTTTCTGTAGGTTAAATACCCCCTTTTTTATAAATAAAAATAAATGATAATACTAGTATTTTTGCCTAATACGTTGATAAAACAGTTTATTTGTGTCAACTAAATATTTGGTTGGAAATGGCCAATTGAATTATTTGGTTATGACAAATAAATTTATTTCTGTCAAATAAACTATTTTGTTTCCATTAATAAATGATTTTCAATTTAAAATATTTGTTTACTGACTAGCGCGGTACTGCGCTAGGCTTGCAACATGTTCATAAAAATCAACCTATAAAAACTGTCATTACATTTTATAAAAAGAATATTTTGCGGTATTTTTTGGTAAATAATAAAGTAATAACAATAATTATAAAAAGTGATATATTCATATTTAATTATGAATTAGTTTTAGGTATGAAATATTGTTCTTAAAGAGAAATACTGAAAAAAAAAATACTACAGCGATTCTCACTAGAATTTTCTACAGTAGAAAATTCCCGATATAACTGTAATATGATTGGACAGAAATAAACACGTGCTCAGAAATATTGTTAAATGATTGGTTGATAAAAACGTTAAAAAAGAACCATTAAAAATCACTTTATTAGGTAGTAGAATAATAATTTCAGAGCATAGGTCAGTAATACTTTCAAATGGTAGGATTTAAGCGTATAGTAGTAAAAAAAATATTTATAAATAAAATCGCAATGTATGTTAATACTTTTAGTCATATTGTTTCATTTGTAGGCATGGGATGATACAAATTACAATCCGATAGCCTGGATCTACCTGGATTACACTCAGTTATGACGAGGCACGGTTGCTCCAAACAAGCCATGGGACCAAACTGGCGGCTCCACGTTGCTTACAGCACTACTAAATCTGTAGCTTTTATTAATTTATATTCACGTACTGTAAAATAAAGAGCCATATGGCACAGACTATGTAGTCTGTGGCCCATAGGCGTCCAGTTTATTATATTTTTAAAGATTTCGTTTTTTACTTTTTGAGCTGTAGCAATTAATCAAGCCGTGAAGATATTTAATGCTACCCATTCCATTATATCGTCATCTAAAGGCTCTAACGGTCTAACTCCAAAACGTCATATTTTTCAGGAGACGTAAAAAACGATTTAAAACTTAATTATAGCAATTTAGAACTTTAAAACTAGCTTGTTCACAGGTAAAAATGTTTGAAATGTGTTAATGTATTTAAAACTTTTCATTGTTATCTATTTTATATAAATTATTTGAAAATTAAATTTTAACCACAAAATCTAAATTCACTAATGGTCTAACTCCAAGGGAAGATAAAAGAGGATACCTATCGTATTATATCGCGTAATATTATTACAAAAAAATTATATTTTTATATTTAATATATAATATTACTACTAGGTAGGCATAATATATATATACATTATTAATGGCAATAATTATAATTATCATCAAACAGTAAATTAACAAATATTTGAAACGGGATCCCCTGTTGTCGAGAAATAGTTTGACATTAGTGACAGTTCTCATTTAATTGTTTTCTCACAATCATATGATGGAGTTATACACTTAGCGACTTAAAATATTTACATTTTTGCATTTTTTGAGGCTGATATTGGTTTAATGCAACTTTTTTTTTTTTTGTTGGTTGGTAATCAGATAATGAAGAAAATTTGATAAAAATCTCATTTTTGAAAAATTTGGAGTTAGACAACTAGAGCCTTTAGTGGACGATATACTATTTACAGTAATTGGTATATTATTGCATTAACCCAAATACTTAAACAAAAAAAATTAATTAAAAAGATAATAAAAAAAAATCAATTTTATTTTAATTTCCTTTTTACGAAAAACGAAAAATTTTGGAAAAAATATAATTTTCAAAAAAAAAATATTATAGGTCTGGAATGTCCCAGTTAAAAAATTCTTGGATACAAATGTGTTCATAAAAAAACAGTAAACTTTGAAAATATCCGTCTGCCCGTCTGATGTCACGTTTTTTGTTAACCAATATGACTGAAAAGTCATCTTGTTGTTGAAAATATAACTCAATAATATATAACTCAATATAACTCCGATCTACTTGAAATTTTCAGGAAAAATTAAGCTCTTTTAGGGGAAGATCCCTATTGTTTTTGAAAATAATCCCTCAAAAAAAAAAAAAAATAAAGTTAAACTAAAAAAAAAAATAAAATATAATTTTTAAATTTTTTTTTTAATTTTTTTCGTTTTTCGCAAAATAAAAAAAATTGTTGAAAATATTTCTTTTGAAAAAAAAAATTTTCAAAGATTTTTCGTTTTTTAAAAAAGGTATTCTTTAAAGTTTTTTTTATTTTTTTTTTCGTTTTTCGCAAAAAGAAAAAAAAATATTTGGGTTAATGCAATATACAATTTACTATGAATAGTTTATAATGCATATCATTACATATCTTCAGGGCTTGTTTTGATTATACACTCGGGTGCAAAGAAAGCGGGCCACCTAAAAAGTTGTCATTTTTTATATTTAAGAATTTTAAAAAGTACCCACTTTGACTGATTCTTTTTTTGTTTTAAAGCTTAAATGGGGGAAGGGTGATGTCGTCTTTTTAATTTCCGTGGCACAAAATATCTTTTTTAGGGAGTAAAAGCCAAACAGCGTTGTATTAAAAAAATACAAAGAACAAAAAACGTCTAAAATAAAAAAATACTTTTACTTACAAAGGGATTTATTTAATTTTTATTTCCATATAATATAAAAAAAAACTTTAATGATTTTCTTTCTTCTCGTATGGTACGTCAGTATTTGACTCTCCTTACAAAGGATAAATTTATGAAATAAAAAATAACAATAATAAACCATCAAATTCCTTATATAAAAAAGCTTTCTTTTGATATTTTACTTCTTAAAATATTCAGGGTGCGCCTTTATTTATTTTATTTCCACTCCAAAAAATAACATTTACGTTCTACGTCACTCCCACTGATAGAAATTTAATATGGTAGGTACACTAGCTATGTTGGACGTTAGCAAACTCTGCATATTAGAATATGCATTATGCTTTATCCTTATTTTGCCAAAATAAGGTAAACATAATTCATATACTGGATTTAAGTAATTTATTTCTTTGTGTGAAGGTTATAGTTGGTCTACAAAAAAGGTAAGAATTAAAAGTTATTATTAATTCGAAGAGTAAGAATAAATAACATAGGTCAACAAGGATTCTGTGATCGGATGTTTTTTTTTTATTTTCTAGCCTAGTTAAGGCCCACTGACAGCTAAACAAGCATTTTTTTGTTTCTATCATGTATAATTTTTTTCAGCTATAAGCCATGCCAAATATCTCATTCTTTAACATGAAGTATAGAATTTTAAGTTATGGAAATTGGTCTACATCAATATAATCAAAAGAAGCCATTTAACACATTTTTTAAAACATCGCGGATCTTTTTTAATTTTTATTTTTCGTTATTTTATTCGAAATCAGCGGTATAAAAAAAGTCGTATGGGAACGTTCAAGTATTACGTAACGCAAATTTTGATCATTTTGGACTCCACCCTCCCATGTAACGCTATTTTCCTATACCATTAATATGGGCGTAACACTCCAAAATGACCCCCAGCTCTCAGATCGAAATCAACTTTTAAAACTTTGAAAATTTGTTGGCCTGTGTATATTTTCTTCTTCTTCCTTTTTTGTCCTTTTCTCAGTGAGATAATTAGCCAGATCCCTCTTAGTTACTCAATTCACTAAGAGTGGTTCTTGTCTGGCTTGGCACCATGCCCACTCCCGTTTTAATTATAGACAATTTCCAGCCTTCTGTAAGACCTACACTGAAAGAAATTACATTAAAAAGGTGTAAAAAATACACTCTATAAATGTGTAAATTTTACACCTTTATATAAATGTACATCAACATTGATGTGACACTACACACGTGAGGTGATTTTGACCTAGAGTGTGTATTTTTACATCCATACCTTCTGCAACAATACACTCGGAGCTCAAGTGTATTTTTATAAACATACCTTTAGCAACAATACACCCGAAGTGTAAAAATCACACTTCTGATGTACAAGCCAGCCAATCGCGGGCGTTAAGCTAGTCACGTGACCCGAGAAGCCAGAGTCTGGTGGCTGTCGACCATTATAATTGTTTACGTGTGTAAGAACGTACGTATAATTTTGTGTGTGCTAGACTTTTCAAAGAAATACTTGGTAAGTGTTGATTATAAGTAAATATTTAAAAAGTGTAATTAATACAATATCCTTAAAACATACATTTTATAATATTTTACTTATTTAGGCGGTAACACTGGCCTGCAAATTTTGAGTTGTCAAGACTTGTGTATGTTTTTGTTTCTATTTTATATTGGTACTTTTTGTAGCGCTAATTACGAATATACGTTTTATTTTTCTGTTGCGTAGTTTTTCCATAAAACACTATTCATAAATAGAAAAATAACAAAATGGTTAATCTAATTTTTTTTAAATAAATTAAAGGGTTTTAGTTAAAAAGTATATTTACGCGTTGGTGTAAACTTTACACACTGGATATAAAAATATAACACACACCGCATTTATATTAACGCTTCGAGTGTAAGTTCACATCAGCAGCAGCTGCAAGTAAATTACCCATGCACGTGGATGTAAAAATTTATCTCAGTGTATGTGTATATTTTATTTTCTGTTTTTAGCTTCATATGCTTTACAAATTATATTAAAAATATAATTAGAGATAATTATCTATTTCTAATGGTAAATGCTAAAATATTTTGATATTTTAATTAATTTTTTTTCCAGTGTTACTCAATTGTGTGCAAGCATAAAGATAAGAGAAGTGTATAATACGTCGTATAAATTCTGTTTAAAGTATTAAAATAGCAGTAAGTTTTAATGATATTATATTAAGGAATATATTAGCATAAAAAAGAAGCTTTTGTAATTTATCCTGTGAATTGTACAAAAGGGTCCCGGCAAGTAATTTTAAACAAAAATGGTAGTATTTTGCATAAAACCGCTATAATTCCGGGCATTTCCTGATATTTTCAGTCCGGGTGTGCTGAAAGTCCAGACCAATTAACTGAAATATTCCTTTATGCTAATAGGTCTGAGCATAATAGCCTTAAAACTTTATATTCTGCAGCATAATGAAAAGTCCTTAACATTTTACTCTTCCGAAAATATTTATTCTAGCCTGCAAATTTATGGCATCCAAAAATAATGTTTGCTCTCACATCTCTCTATTTGCCTCCAGAGGGAGTAGCGAGCATTTTTTCAGAGTTTTCAACCAATGAAAAGTTTCAGCAGACACGCCCAGTTATCCTGCATCACTTTTTACCCAGCAGTCTCGTTTGCCGTATTTTTTAAATGCTCTGCTTAGGACACTGTAAAAAATATGAGAGTAATTTAATACCCTTCCCGCTGTTTAAACAAACTGGAAACCGCGTTTGCGGATCCACGCACACACACGCAAACACACACACACCATCTCGAAATATTGCTACTCATTACCTTACATTACTTATCATTATGTCAAGAAAATGTTATCTGGTTTTTCCCTAATTCATCCCATTTATTATATCGTTCCTATACTAACGCTTACGCAAATTACTTTTAATAATTAATTATTTCCCACATTTATATTCGCTAGTATACAGTGTGGCATTTTTCGATAACCCTGAAATATTTTTTAGATATGTTCCTTGGACAGGTCGATTTTTATTTTGAGCGCGACATCTTTTGATTCTACCTTTATGAATATTAATAAATAAATTAATAAATAATTAAATAAATAAATAAATAAATAAATAAATAAATAAATAAATAAATAAATAAATAAACAAATAAATAAATAAATAAATAAACAAATGATTTAACCTAAATAATGTGTGGAATTTTTTAAATTAGTAAATTTGATAATTCTGAAAATACTATTTTTCAGAATAATTCCTCAACATCTTCCTCTTCTTCAAAAATTTTGGTTTTTGCAACCTTGTTCCTTTTAACCATCCTCGACATCTAGGGACATGTTTTGGTTTGGACTTTCATAGTAACGTGACTTTCATAACCTTTTGCCGGGGTGCCGGGATGCCGGGGCGCCATTTTTAAAAGTTTAAATAGCACCATAATACATATTATGTTAAGTGACATGGGTCAAATATCGTTAAATTGAAATAAATAAATGTCGAATAACTCAATAATCGCTGATCCAGTTTTGAAAAATAAAACATTTTTGAAACCAGAATTAAAAAGCCTTTCAAATGGTGTATCAGCAGCGTTGATACTCGCATTATGAAAACAGGGTCGGACAATAAGATAATTTTAAAATATCTCAAATTTTTGGTAGGTTTTTTTAATGCATGACTATACCGAATAAGATTAAACGTCCATACTATATAATCCGTTAAACGGCAATTTTATAATTTAGCCACTAATTAGTTATAGATTAAGATATCACAAAAAATTGCCCATTTGCAAATGGCCACCAAGAAATGAAAGTTCAAGTCATATTTGTTAACTTTTGAAAGCTTCGACCTAAAAACATGAATATTTCCCTTAAAAGAAATTTCCCAACTAAATAAAAAAGTTTTACTTTTGACGAAAAATTTTGATGACTTAAAAGAAAGGTCTTTACATCTAAAAATTTCCAACCTGTAGCCAATTTCCCAACATCTAAGAAAAGCTTTACCCCTGAAAAATTTTAATGATAAAAAAAACGTCATCACCTCTGAAAATTCCCAACTTTTCTCGAACTGAAAATATACCCAACTGTACTACTCCAATTTTCCCAACTGGCGAATTTACTAACCCATTTCCCAAATGAACCCCTCAATTTTCACGACTTGCTACCAATTTACCGAAATTTACCACTCATTTTACCAACTGAACAGTGGATTTTCCCTCGAGCTGGCGCCCCCTCATAACCCCTGGTTTCATGAAGTTTGAGGTCATATTTTGGTCATAATTTGCTAACTTTTAAATGCTTCGACCTAGAAACAAGAAATTTGACATAGGGGTTATTTGGAACAAGACAAATTAATGATTCTGTCAATATGAGACCTCGACCTAGAACATGAAATTGACTCTTGCAAGATATAGGATCACTTAAACGCCTTAACCTAAAAAGACCACTCAAACCAAAATTCATGTTCATTTTAACATGTGATCGGTTGGTCTTGTTCCAATGGGTAACCATACTAAATTTTATGTTTCCAGGTCAAGGCGTTTAAAAGTTAGCAAAATATGACCTTGTACTGTAATTTTTTAAAGCAGAATCGACTGGTCTTTTTACAAAGGCCATCAATACCAAATTTCATGATTCTAGTTCGAGTCCCTTAAAAGTTAGCAAAATATGACCTTGTACTGTCATTGCGACAAATTCCAAATCGTACCCACAAAAAATTACATGTTTTTAGGTCGAAGCTTTTAAAAGTGAGCAAAATATTACTTGAACTGTGATTTCTTGGTGAACATTGGCCAAATTTCACCAGTCCGGGCCTGAAACCGATTTTTTATAGCCACTTTCAAAGGGGCTTCGCTTATGTCGCATTTTTAGACATGTTTATAGGAACTTTTTTTTTTCATGTTTTCCTATGTAGAAACACTCCTTAAAATAAATGACCCTATTTCTGAATAACCCTGTATACAAACTCCATTTAACTGTTCCAATTACGTTATATTTTAGTATTAAATTGGAGTTTGTATAAGTTACCAGTTAGCATGTACCTAGTTGATTACTACAAGGAACCAAAATTTTACCAGTCATCATGTACATAGTTGGTTACTATTTGGAACCGAAAATTAATTTTTTGAGAAGGGAGGTTTCGAAAATTTACAAGTCCATACGTATTTTTGTTTTTGAAAGACTTTTTTTATGAACAATAGTGGAAAGTATTCTTTTGTTAGCAAAGTACTCTATACTCTGATAAAAAATATTTTAACGAACCTTTGCTAAATCCGTTAATTTAAGTAAAAACCAACCCTCCAGTAATAAACCGTATACAACGATACAATCCGTATGTAAAGTTTTACTTCAAATGAATAGCAGTTTGTAAAAGCGACTTGATTTGATTTAGTAATTTAGTTAATTTGAGTTTTACATCTCTTGCAAGAAAAAAATATATTGTTGAATAGAACGTAAATATTCCATTAGACAATTTTTTGTCAATCCTTTTTGGAAAAATAAGTTCCAAAAACGCATACAAAACAAAATATTTAATTAAAGAAATAGCGAATGTATAAACGAAAATAAATAGCTAAAACCGCCGTTTATTTATGTCAAGTCAACGTCAAGGAAAATTTTGGAAAATTTTAATTTTACAAATTTTATGGTGTTATGCAACTTTAGAACTTTTGGAATAGATCACAGCTTGTGAAAAAGTGCATGGAATGTATGGTATATAATATTGGCCGAAGGAATATATTTTTGAGAAAAAAAAAATGGAATGGTTTGGAATAGATTTGTAGAACTTAAACTATTTTTATTATTGTCAGTCCAGTCAGTCCAAATTTGGATTCGACGTCTTAATATTAGTTAAAAAATACATAACTTAGAGGTATGGGGGGTAAGAAGAGTGGTGCATAAGGGACAAGCTTAGCGACACGTATTCATGCTAAAAAACGTCAAAAATCACATCTAGGGTCAAAAATGAACTAAAAATATGTTACGTAATACGGTTCTTATGTAATAATTTATTACATAAGAACCGTATTACTAATAAAGTAACATTATTATGATGTAGAACCATTAAAAAACGAAAAAAAAAAAAAAAAAATGAGCAATATAAATTATTTTTAAATTGGCATAATTGCCTGTACTAAAATTTAAAAAATAAGATGTGCCGGATTTTTTTAAGGTTGAATTCGGATTCTGCGCCTTAAAGTTGATAAGAAAAATATATTTTTTGCGCTCGGGAAAAAAGTTTACACTGTGTGCCTTGTTTCTCAAAATTTTTAGGTGCTGCAATTTTTCTAAGGTTTTTCTAAGATTCTACGCCCTCAAATTAGTAGGAAAAATTTACTTTTAGATCAGGGCAAAAAAATGTTGTGATTTGTTGCCTAGTGTTATTATTATAATTATACTTATTATTGTAATTCTGTACCATTAAAAAAACCTTTTATACTATGAAGTTTCAAGCTATTTATTATACATCTAGATTTGATTATAGATACGCAAACAAAATTAGTAAAACTTTTACTAAAAGTTTATTTCAGGCAGATATATTTATTATCAGCGTTGAAACTTTTAAAATAAATGGCAAAAGTTTCGAATATTTTTTTTTGTGAAAAACGGAAGTAATATAGAGTACTGTCCTGTTGAAATTTCGCGAAGCTATTAACTTGCTCTATAGACATTGTTAATGTAAATGTATCTTTGGGGCATTGACAGTGACCAATTGCCTCATTCTGGCTAAAAATTCATTTTCCCTTGCGAAATTGGAAACTCCTAACTACTTCACCGCTCTCTCCCACATTCAGAATAAACTGTTTCATTGTAGTCTTTAATTAATACTTGGAACGAAAATTTAATTGGAGAAAGGACGCATTATTTCATGACTAAATTAATTATAATTATTTTCTGATTACAATCGGAAAATTTCAATTCCTATTTTCAAACGAAATTCTTTTCGTATTATCCTCTAAGTACCATTTATTAAGTACTTTTTAGTTGAACATTGTTCAATCATCAACATTTTGATTTTTTTTTAGAAAGAAAATCATAAAAAATAGTAAATAAATATCAACGAACTAATAACTCTTCCCTCTAGAATAGGCATTTCATTTGTAAAAACTGACAAAAACGTAGCCAACATATACATTTGTCTGTCTTACTCGCACAGCTTTGTTCTAACAGAGACAACAATAACAGTTACTGGTAATTGTTATTGTTCAGGCCTGAATATACCTACTATTTGTTTACAAACAAACCGAGATGTTGGCGATACTTTATATTAACGGTATGCGTATTCTAGAGAGAAGAGTTGTTAGTTCGTTGATAAATATTGACATTTGTAAACTTAAATTAATACTAACCTAAATTGAATTGGGGAATGACGCATTATTTTGTAACTTAATTATAAATATTTTATAATATAAGGGAAACATATAATCAGACTTCACGATTTTTTATTAAAATATTTGTGACTGCAGTTTCGTAATAAAGCTATATCAACAGACTAAAAATTAAAGTAGTATTTTAGAAAAGGATAAGTAAATATTAAAGGTTTAAAAAAACAATTCTTATCAATAAATAAATAGATAAGTTAAACAAATAAAAACTAGAACATTGTTAGGTTAGGAATGACAATCACAGATTAAACCAAAAATAGATGTGCAACTCTTTATTGTGTGTATTCTAAGTATCAGACAAGTGGCGCCACAAATGAAAAAATTGGCGGATTAAAATAAAGTTCTGTTATAAATGATGACGTTTGCTAATAATAAAGAGTTCTCAAGATTTCTTATAGTAACTGAAAAAATAGCCAAAACACACGTTTTCTGTGTTTATTTAGATAAGGCTTCTTTGGAAAAAAATAAATGTCTTTTTCGTTTTCCGCGACCCAAAATGTAAACTAATGTTATTTAGTTGTTTAGTTGAACAACATTTTGGACTTTTCAAAAAGACAATCACAAAAAAATATTGACGTTTGTAATCTTTAGTTAATATTTGGGACGTAAATCGATATTCGTTTCGTATTATATTCTAAATACCATTTGGTTATTTGATGTTTAGCTGAATAATATTTTTAATTTTGAAATGATACCATTTGCACACGAGAAGTAATTTTTTCTACAGTCATATATTCTTTATAAAGAAAATCATAAAAAATTAGTAAATAAATATGAAGATTGGCAGTCTTTAATTGGATTGTGTTATACAATAATATGTTAACTCATATTGTGAGATAACAGTAAAGGCATATCCACAGGTTCGCATAACAACATAGTACATAAGAATGCGATGCCGTGATTGGCTTGATGTGCCGCCATGTATCTTGTAAGCCAATCACGGTACCGCATTCTTATGTTATATGTTGTTATGCGAGCTTGCGGATATGCCTTAAGTTTATATTATTTATAATCATTTTGGAACCTATATGGGTATTTTTTAGTTAAGGGATAGCAACATTGTCCCAAGACTTTTTTTCTTTAAACGAAGAAGATAAGAGATTAGGGTTAAATGTACTAAATTCTGTAAAGGGCAGCAATATTTTATCTTTAATTTACATTGTATTGAAAATTTTGTGATAAATGGTAAGAATTATTTTTCATTAATTTCTTGATGTCCATGTTGTCTTAGATTCATGTCTTTCGCAAGTTTTCTTTGATCCTTTTTTTGGTTGGTACTTTTTTCTTTTTCTTTTATTTGTTACCATCTTTTCGAATCAGTTTAAATGCGTACCTTTACCCCTCACCATTTCTCCTTCTTTTTTTGTAATATTTCTTCTTTTTTGCATTGTAGGTATTTTATTTCTAGATGACGTGTCTACTATTTAATTTAAATTTTGAATAAGCAACAAAAAGTATTTTTTTAGTCCCCTGGCAGAAATAAGACGACAGACGACTAAGAAATATTGCAAAACATGCAAATATTACATATACATAAAGAAATTGCACTGCTTTACTATAAAATGTTCACAATCAATCAGAAAATTCCCAACCAAAATGACATATAGCTGCTATTTCACGCTTTTTTGCTATCATCAGTGGCATATATTGGTATGATGGCTTTCGCACTAATTGTTGAAAATATTTAAAATACTTCGTATTAAAATATTTCTGTATAGAGAGCGTACAAATTGGTGGCACCATCTAATGTTGCACAAAAGTATTAAATTTGATGTTGGCAGACCTGTAATCTGATAAGAATTATCTATACCTAGATACACAGGCGGACAAAAACTTTTGACTCGAAGCCATAATCGTAAATATCAAAGAATATTAAATTATTAAAATGCACATTTATCTAGGATTTTATTTTTTTTTTAGTGTAAATATTATAAGGCTAATTATAATTATTAAACCAATAGTTATACGTATTATGCTATTTTATTCAGAGCTAATTTGTAATTTTACTTAGAAAAAGATTATTTATACAGGTATACATATAAAAATATAAAATTTTACTATTCTTGTTCTATTAAATTATATGTAGGTATATTTTCTTGCTTTTTAGAACACGTAATAAAAAATACTTTTATTCCAACGTTTCGGCGTTTATTGTATAGCCATTTTCAAGGATGAATTAAAAAATAAATAAAGTAAAAATATTTGCACTTTTAAAAGTCAACTTGACAAATATATAAAATTAATTAAGGTGTACAGGTATAAGTGTTAATGAGTTAGTGAAAAGATTTATCTTAATATGTTTAGATATAAAGTGCTTAAGTTTTGAGTATCCTTTCTAAAGTTTATAGTATTATTTGAATTTAATTTAATATGAACCATTTCTAAAAATTTTCGTTTAAATTTATTTTTCTCCCTATCTAAAATTTTAACATTATCGAAGTCGAAAAAATGACCTTCATTGAAATAGTGAGTGCTGAGGGCTGTTTTATCCTTATAACAGATATTTTTACAACTGGATTTATGCTGTGATACCCTAGATTTGAGAATATTTTTTGTTTCACCTAAATAAAACTTCGTACAATTTTTGCAGTCTATTTTATAAATAAGTCCTGATTTTAAATTATCTGGGGTTTTGTCTTTTAATTTATTATAAAGTTGATTTATTGTAAAATCATTGTGGTTTGATATTACAATGTTTTCCTTTTTTAAAATGTTTGTAATTTTTAAACTTAAATTAGGTATTAAAGGTAATTTAAAATATTTTATATCGTTTGGATTTAATCTAGGATTATTATTTTGTGTATTTTGATTTTGAAAAAGAATTGTATTAAGTAAGTTTAAAGGGTAACCATTTTCCAAAAGTATGTTTTTAATTTTATTTAAATTTTTATTGTGAAATTGCTGATCACTTAATTTTAGAATTCTATTTTTCAAAATTTTAACTGTATTAAATTTATATTTTTTATTTTGGAAGGAATCAAAATGTTAATATAGATTTGAACTGTAAGGTTTTTGGTACCAATCTGTTAATATAGAACCATTTTCCTGTCTTATTAACGTAATGTCTAAATAGTTTAGTTTTTTATTGTTTTCTTTTTCGAGAGTGAATTGAATTTTTTGGTTAAATGAATTAAATAAATTTAACACATTTTGTTCTTCCCCGTTAGGAATTATTGTAAAAATATCACCCACAAAGATTTTAAGACAAACAAAATTAAATTGCAAACCTCTAATTACTTCTTCTAAAATAAAATTCATAACTATTGCAGCAAAAATTGGGGAGGCTGGGTTGCCCATTGCTGCTCCACATATTTGTTTAAAAAACTCGCCATTGAAAGAAAAATAACCGCTGACAAAACAAAGCTCAACTAATTCTAAAAATTAATTTTTTGGTATATTTGTAAAGTCTTCTAAAATAACCCATTTATCATTAATAACTTTTAAAACTAAGTCTTTAGGGATATTACTAAACATAGAACAAACATCTAGGGATATCATAACATAATTATTTGGAATATGAATGGTTCTAATAAAATTAGCGAATTCAAATGAATCCTTTAAGTGATATTGAAATGTAGGTAGTAAATTGTTTAAGTATTTTTTATTACGTGTTCTAAAAAGCAAGAAAATATACCTACATATAAAAATATAGTATGAAAAGTATAATTTTACGTAAAAAGTTTTTGCGTGTAATTAGACATAGTATTTCTAAACGTGTATGTCTTTCCACAAAGCTGTTGGTCTAACTACCCTAGAAATTTATTTGAGCTTTTACAAAAAATTACATAAAAAAAGCCTATGCAGCACAAATTAGACTTTCATCTCAAAGGAGCCGTACTTTAAGTGAGATAAGCAAAGTTTATAACGTTTTTTTTTTCGGGTAGAATGCGTTTAGACTGAGTTGGTTGCAAACTCTCAAGCCCCGAGGTCATCCATCAAGGCCCCCTCGCTCCTCACACTAAAGACCCAGTCCGAGGTGGTTTTCCGCCCTTCGTAAGGGGAGAAAAGGTGGTTTTCCGCCCTTTGTAAGGGGAGAAAAGGCCACCCAACGCCCACTCCTCATCCTTTTTCTCCGCTCGGAGCGTGGAGATACACAGGGCGACGCAAATTATACCAAGGGAGACGTGCCACGCAAAGTGGAATACATTAAAACTTCGCCGTTTGGAGTCTCCGAAGGATGGGCGGCCATAAGTTTACACACAGAAAAATCATAAATTGATAAATACATATATTGAATTAAATATTATACAAATTTAAATGATTAGTAAGACATAAAAAATATGTTTTTTTTTTATTTTTTTGATATTTTCCTATTTGAGGTTAAAGGTACCGTTGAGTTTGCCTATCATTACACTTAAGGTGCAACTCCAATGCCACTACTTTACCGGTTCCCTTTATTTCAAAATATAAGAGAAAATACTAAATCTTGACCAGAAGCAAGACAAAAACCAAGACTCGAGTCTTGGTCTTAGGATTTTTTTCGCTACGAAAAATAATACTAAGACTAAATTATTTTGCTGCCATTTGAGAAGTCCTAGGACCAGGATCTTGGTTTTCGTCTTGGTCAAGACAAAAATCAAGTCTTGCAGAGGGAGATTGGCAGGTTGTAGTTTTGTGCTGTTTTGTAAACGGAATATTTAACAAATAATATTTTCCGGTAGTATAATATTGTAGGTTAGATTTGTGGGGTATCGGGGGGTAATCAATTAAAAAACTTCTTTTCTCTAAATTGTGACGTTTCGATAGGGCCTTTCTATTGTTTTCTAACAAATTAAAATTGAAAGTCTCTCATTTGTCAACACATCTACAAACATTTTACCATAAAGTTGGACGTTATACATCCTATTTTAAATACATAAATAGAATTTTCTACATAAAATTTAAAGATATAAACATTGACAGATTAAAAAATTTTGTTCTTCTTCTTCTTCTTCTTCTTCTTCTTCTTCTTCTTTTTTTATTTTAATTTGTTCGAAAATGATAGAAAGGCCCTATCGAAACCTCACAATTTAGAGAAACCTAACCTACAAAAATATTTTCTTAATTAAGATTAGATTTTTCTGTGTACAGAGGAAAAGTGGAATACATTAATAAGTTCGCCGTTTGGAATCTCCGAAGGATGGGCGACCATTAAATATGTACAGGAATCGTGTTTGCTATTCTAAAATGGGGTCAATATTTCAACGAAATGGTTTCGTTAATCGTTGCGCGATATAAGATAAACAGGAGCCGATTGATAAGCCCAACATAAAAATTCCTGCTGCCTCGGTTGCCATGAACCAAACCAGTGGTGGAACAAAAAAGTATATGGTTTTTTAACCGACTCACACAGCTTAAAAATTCCAAAAAAAAAAACGGAAAAAAATCATGAAGCGTCGAAAGTTGAATATTTATAAGTCGATATCTCAGAAACTGTATAATATAGGTTTTTGAAATTTGGTACTAACCTTTAATATCAAAGTAGTTTTTTTTTTCATCCACACCCTTAGGCGGGAGAGGGGGTAACTTAAAAACTTTAAATAGAATGGGAGTGTTCCGGGCTATATTAAGAGCTGACATTTAGAAAAGGAAGTATTTTTATATATTGTTATATTTTCTTACGTTTATTTTATTTAATTTAAAGACTTTCTTCCATATAATATATTATGTAAAATCATAATATATTATTTACATAAATATATTAAATTATGTAAATATTAAATTATAAAACTGTTTAAAAATTTAAATAGATCATCAAATTAAAAAAAATGCCTGCATATAGAGCTTGGTTACTTTTTTTTTTTAATTTAAGTTTGCAAAAATTTAAGGTGTTTTTTTTTTGAGAATTAATAGGACGAATTGAATTAAAAAAAAAGTTAGTTTTGTTTCTGGTTTTTGGTACTTTTTTTAATTTATATCTAAATGATTTTGAAAAAGTTACTGTGATGAATAAATTTTTCATTTTTTTTGGATTATGAAAAGTATGTGGACATAATTTTTATTATATTATATATATTATTATATATTTTTTTTATTTATTAGATATTTATTTATTTTTTAATTGGGAAATAGCCTTTCTCTACTAATTTGAAATCTATAATTGTAATATTTAATATTTTTTAATAATCTTTTGAATTAAAAAAGTTAAAGTAAAAAATAATCAGGACGCCGCTGCAGCCTCCTGTAGGAAAAAAGTAGTTGGATGGAATCCGGTCAAAACTGGCTAGTATAAGGCAAATTTATATCATCATTTAAAAAGTTTACGGCCAATTTCAATCCTAATCTATAAAAATTCGTTTTTCTAAAATGTTCTACTACACAAAAAAAGTCACTGTAAATATAACAAAACTTTATGTTGGTCTCCTCAATATAATAATCATATTGATGGGTTGGAAAGTATCCAAAGAAAAATGCTTAGGTTTTGTGCTTTTAAATTAAACACTCCTATTCATGATCATAACTACTCCCAAATTTATTTATTTTTAGATGTAGATTTATTCGAAAGTAGGATAAAAAAGTCAGATTTATGTTACCTTTTTAAAATATTTAATGGGCTTATTGATTGCCCAGACTTACTAAGTCAAATACATTTAAATGTTCCGGCTAGGGTCATGCGCATTTTTTCTCCGCTTTTTAAAATCCCATATCACCGTAAAAATTACGGTTGTAATTCTCCCATAGATAGAGTCATGGCTTTAGCCAATAGTTTGGATAATTGTGACATTACTTTTGCCACTTTGAGATCGTTTAAAACCTCTTTAAAAAGCATTAACTTTATTAATGTTTAAATTTCTTATTAATTCTATTATTATTTTTTTTACATTATATTAGGTTTCTATTATCATGTGATCTCATGTACATTTAATTTTTGTAGTGGGGTTTTCCAGTTAATAAATAAATAAATAAATAAATAAAAACACATAAATATTATTGACAATTTATAATTTAATTTTCATATAAGATATTATTTTAAATAATATATTATGTATTTTTATTTAATAAATTATGTGGCACCTCCAGCGCTATATTAACATAAATTTAAGATGGTAATTTTGTTGCCAACGTAAATTTAAAAAACTTTAAAGCTTTACGTTGGCAACATAATTACCATCGTAAAGTTATGTAAATAAGGCGCGTAAAAAGTCACATAATCTTTTATGTATCAATAACATAACAAACTATGTGATTTATGCTCTTGTAATACTCGTTTTAAAAAAAAGCCATCCCACAAAAAGTATTATAAAGAAATTCAAAATAAAAAAGTCTCGAAAAAAGTTTTAAGTTTCCTTTTTTTTTAAGATTTTTTTTTATGCTATAACGCCAATTTCTAAGATTAGACTATTTTTTTCAACTATTATAATATCGGTTTTAACCAATAAGTAACAAGACATAACCATAACGACGGGATATTTTCGCCACGAATATACCACAGAAAATCGAAAATACCAGTTTTCTAGCTTTTTAAAATCATAACAGCTTAAAAATGTAATATTATAAGAAAATATCAACTAAAATGCAAAATTAAGGTAATATTCGTGTCTTACAATCTTATTTTTATTCAACTTTAATAAAATTTCCTTTTTTATTTTAAAAATTAGAAATGTCAAACATGAATTTATTGTGGTAAAATAAATTAAGATAAAATTATTTAGGTATTATTAATTATTTATTTAAATTACTTTTAAAGATTTAAATTGTTAAAAAATTGTTTTAAAAAATGGTCCTGCAAATACACCTCCAGATTAGGTATATTTACACCTCTCTGTCGGTATTTCATATGCAAATATCACAATAAGAATAGCTTTATTTGCAAAATTTCCCTACAAAAAATTAGTTTTTAGAAAAAATATATATTCGCTAATTAATAATTGCTAAGTTTAGACCCAAACTTCAAAATTGTTTGAAAATATATTAGAATGGCTCTTAAAAAATAAGTTAATTTTAAATAGGGCGAAACCAAGGTCGTAATGTTTAAAACTTTACAATCTAACTTTGTTATCCTGGAAAGTATACCATTCGACAACCTGTTTTTAGACGTCAAGGACAATACCAAATTTTTGGGTTTGGTATTGGACACAAATTTACATTGGAGTTTGCACATTCAGCAGTTAAGTAAAAAATTAAATTCAATTAAATATTCTTTAAAAGTGTTGAAACCCTATGTAAGCTTTAATACCTCAAAAACAGTATATTTTTCAAATTTTCAGTCAGTTTTAAAGTATAGTATACCCTTCTGGGGGCAAAGTACTCATGTACAGGATTTGTTTACAATACAGAAGACTGCACTTCCCACAATTTTAGGTTTAAATAATAGTGAATCTTGCAGAGGCATTTTTAGGCGGAATAATATGTTAACTCTCACAGGGTTATATATGTATGAACTTTTAACTTTTATGTATAAGAATAAAAACCTATATCGTGATTTTAAACCATCTGGTAATACAAACCTTAATTATAACCTTCCTAGACACAGGTTAAGTCAATTTAAAAAGGGCTCCTGTTATTCATGTTTAACTGTTTGTAATAAATTATAATACTTTTAAAAGAAATATTTTATCCTTTTTAATAAACCTGGAACCATATTCATTGTCGGAATATTTAAATCCATTAGGTTAACATTAATTTTTGTTATTTTAAGACGAATTTCATGTTCATGGTGGCTTATGCGAAATGTATTCGTGTACTCAGTCATAATTGGTGAAATAAAGATTTATTTATTTATTTATTTAATAAACAATGTTAATTAATTAAGGCAACTATTCCTAGTTTCATTTTAAACATAAAATTTTATTTATATTATAAATTATAATAATTAGCAAATGACACATTTATTACATTTAATATAGCTATATAGATATGAACAAAAACTGAAAGTGAATTATATTGATTTAAATAAAAACAGATTAAATTACATTTTTCAATGTTTTATATATTTGTTATATTATTTGTATTAATTTCAATTTTACTTTCATAAAAGTTTTTAATTAATTTAAATATGTTCAAAAAATATTATATTAAATTGCACATGGAATTTTTATTGCAGCAATTAAATTACGTCGGCACTTAGTACTACTAAGTGTAGATGTATTTAAATTATCGCCGACAAGTCAACATTTTTGACCTTGTTTTTGTTTGTGCATTTATCGACGTTTTAGATCTTTAAAAAATCTAATCCGCCATATTGGATCCGCCATTGAAAGCTAACTTTTAAATTCTGACCTTGGATTCAGATTCAAAATACGTAAGAATTGACTAGTCTGGTCTGTCGCACTCGATATTATTTTTTTTTGTGTGTCGGTGTAATTTTACTAATTTTAGGGGCCCAATTAGGACCCTTAGAGAAGCTTGATCACTTTCATATTTTCAAAATGCTCTAGTTACACCTAAATGAAAATTTTTAAGATAATTAAAAAATATAAGGTCCACCCTAATTTCACACGCTGGTGTATTAATGGTTGCCTATTCACATGACTTCCCTTTTTATAACGTTTCAAAATAGTGCCGATGTGTTGATAAGATGCTTGCAACTGTTCATCTAGTTTTATTTATAAATAGCAATAAAAATTAAAATTTTATGAAAAATTAAATATGCAATTTATGTTTTATTTAAATATAATTTAAAATATGCACGAGAAACACACATTAAAAGGTTTAAACAATATGGGTTAATAACACCATAATATTGTTAATCAATATATATATATTTATGGGCTAGTCAAATTGCTTTTTAATTTAGGGGGAAATACCCATGAATGGGACATATTATTAAAAGGGACAGTGCCTGTTTCTGAACTATCCTTCGTAATTTTTGGTTTTTGTTACCATGCTTAGATGGCCCCATGTGCAGTTAAAAAAATAATAAAAAATGACAAAGTTTAGGCAGCTGGGTTTTTGACAAATTTAACAAGTAAGTTTTACTAAGTCAAGAGTAAATTTTTTAATAATTTTGAAAGATATTTTATTGAAGAAAGGCAAAAGGAAATTGTTTGAATTTGGTTTATGTACTAGTCTACAATAACACGAAATTACTACCTAATTAAGTGCTAGCTTACATATTATCTACCGTTGTCAAGGCTTGTTTACCTTGGCAACCAATAAAATCAGTGAACTCATTTATTATTGACCGTTGTCAAGCAATGTTTAATGACGACGGTAATAATGAAAAAATTTTGAGCTATATCAATAATTTTTAAACTTTTTAACTGATATTTGGAGTTACTAGCTTTAGGTAGTAGAAAAAATAGTATATGCACCACGTATGCGAACTGTCTTAAGTGTTCTCGACTGATTTTTTGCCTCGAATCCGTCTCAGAAAAAAAACTTCAGTCTCGAATACTAAAGACTCTCAATAAAATATAATTTTCTAATTAAAAATACATAAAAAGGTAATCTTTATTTAACACCGTAGGGACAAGGGTTCTCGAGAAAATTGGAGTTAAAGAGAAAATTTCACGTTCTGAGCATCCAGAATGGCAACTAAAAAATGCACTAATAAAAATTTTAATACAGCAGGGTTATTCTACATTCTACACTTAAAATTTACAGACAATTACCAACGATTTTTTACGATTTATGGGTAATTTAGGCAGACTAACATCTCTACTCTAAATTTATCTACTCCCTAACATCCCTACTCCATAATATCCCTACTCCACAACAACTCTATTCCGTAACATCTCTACTCCATAACATCTCTACTCCGTAACAACTCTACTCCACGCTATAGACACTCGATTAGCCACTTGTCTAAACTCAAAAGAATATATGTCATGCTAAGTCACTGTCAAAAATGAATTCAGTTTATTAATTACTTATATATTAGTGCATGTTAAGAGTACGCGGTCATTGTTGCTTTTAGAATAATTCATTTATGATTGTTCTAGATTTACATTTAAAGATAAACGTTTTCTAGGAAAAAAATAAAATAATCTAGAAGAAGAAGATTCTTTGTTCTTTGAACTGCTCATTAATTATTAAGTGGCTAATAAAGTGCATAAAGTGTGGAGTATAGTTGTTACGGAGTAGAGATGTTATGGAGTAGAGATGTTACGGAGTAGATTTGTTGTGGAGTAAGTATGTTATGGAGTAGGGATGTTAGGGAGTAGAGAAATTTAGAGTAGAGATGCCGTAATTTACGAATTGTAGGGTAGGGTGGGCCGAAAAATTTAAATCTGGAATTTAAAAACGCAATACCCGACAAAATATGCCTTCTTATATGCCTAATGTGTGTGCAAAAGCAGAATCAGATTAAAGGTCATTTTGAGCCCTCTACAAAGCCTTTAATATTAATGAAAATATCGTATTTCTTCACATTTGTAATGTATACACAGCGTGTCCTAGGTCCTCTTCCCCCCCTTTAACTTTTGAAAGGCTTAAGATATCAACTTGAAATTTGAAGCACATAAATAACATAACCCATATATTTTTTTGGTGTATATTTGATGTGCTTAGGGGGCACGATGGAGACAGGGGAAAAAGGGGGGAAATTTTTTTAAACAGAAAGGGGGGTCATGTGATAATTATTTTAAAGCTTATAAAATTCTCTATTTGCCCACATATTTTTTAATTTTTTCGAAACAATTTTTAGGGTTATTCGGGTAAGATTTAAATCACCTGAAATTATGCCTTACTTCCACCACAAATCAGAATATAGAGTGGCTTAAAATATGGCATATGATGTTTGTAAATGTTATTTTCGGTTGTAAAACTTATTTGTTTTTGCAATAAAACAATTTTTGCATTTTTCTTGTTAAGTTTTCTTGTTTTTATTTTTAACATTTTTCCTAAAAGTTACAAAGTAGAGGGCACAAAAATTGAAAAAATAAACAAAATAAAATTCACGCTTTTTTTCTCTTTGCAAGACGCATCTTTTATTTTCAAATTAAAAAAAAATAAAACACCTATAGAGGAACGGACCACCCTATTGTAAGGTTAGAGAGAAGTTTGATCACACTCATATTTTTCAGATTTTTCCAGTTACACCTTAATGAAAATTTTAAGTTAATAAAAAATATAAAGACCCCCCTAATGTATATGTACAATCATATTATATGTACAGTTGCGGCGATTGATAGATTTCTATGGCGAACTGAATCCTCCTGCCAGTAGTGTCATCTCGTAATCTCTCTGTAAACTTTTCAGTATGGAAGACTTTAAAATCGTGTATTAAAGTTTAATACGAAAAAATATAATTATCCTCTATAATTTCAATCAATTATTCATTTGGTACAAAAGCACGAAATTACAAAAAAAAAGATTAATTAATATAGCATAGACACGTATTATCCTAAATATGCTGATCTCACGGTTTAATAAAACGAGAACCGTCGGAAAATCGTAACTGACGTGCTGTCCGTCGGAAAAGCGTACATGAAAAATGCAAAAAAAGAACCTCACACAATTAATCGATAATAAAAAAAAGTAAAAAACAAAATCAGCCAGCGTCGAAACATATATGTTATAATTTATATTATAACGACCCACATTTTATCGATACATTTGAAAACAAAATATACATTAATAAAAATTGCGACGAGTTTTTTTTTATATTTTTTTACTAGAATTGAATTTTCCAGTGAAAGTGTGTCAATAAAATAAAATAAAAAAAAAAGATTTCTATTTAAAACATTATCGAAATTGCGTCATAAGAATCATTTCACTTTTTATAAACAAATTTACAACAAATTAAATTTAAATAATTTTCATTTATTTAAGTTTAATTAATTCGTTTATTAAATGCTATACAATTTCTTTAAGGCCTATCCAGAAGATTGCATAAGAACATAAAACATAATAATGCGATGCCGTGAGTGGCTTACAAGATACATGGCGGCACATCAAGCCAATCACGGCATCGCATTGTTATGTACTATGTTGTTGTGCGAGCCTGTGGATATGGCCTTATTGGGATACTGTTTTCAGGCAACAACTATAACTTTAAGGCATATTTTTTAAAGAATCCTAATAGCACACTATGGAACGAAGCGAGCCATACGTTGGACATCGTATCTTTCTTGAAAACGGTAGACGGGATTTTGATAAAATTTGGTATGTAGCTATTTTTAGGTACGAGAAAGCCTTTTAGCTAGGTTTCATTTTTGGCAAAAATCTGGAAATCTTAGAAAAACTTAAATTAATTTTTTTTATATGTTTAATTACCATTTAGGGTATAAGAAAGATATTTAACTAAGTAATATGGATAAGTTCTAAAAAATAAAAAATATGGATAAGTTCTGGAAAATGTGTATAACTTGTAAAATTATTATCTTAGCTAATAAGTTTGGCTTTTTCGAGTGGAATTAAAACATTTACCTAACTATTGAATTGAAAATTTCTGGAAAATTTCTGGAAAAATTCTGGAAAAAATCTGGAAATATTCTGGAAAAAATCTGGAAAAATTCTGAAAAAGTTTTAAAATAGTGACAAAAAAATTTTATAAAAAAAATGTGATAATAAAACAAACTAAATAAAGTAAATAATTTTTATATAGGTACTTTTATCAAAAACCAGTAATTCCCTAGCTTCCTTGAATAGTTCCTTTACTTTATTTTTACAAGTAGGTCTCATACTGGAAATTACTGGATCTGAGGCTAACAATAAGCTATGCAAGATATCCTTATTGTTTGCCTCTCTAGACATTTTTCTTGCGTGATTTTCTCTGAATTTTTCCAAAATTTTCCAACTCAATAGTTAGCTAAATGTTTTAATTTTACTTGAAAAAGCCAAATTGTTAACTTAAAATTATAATTTTACAAGTTATACACATTTTCTAGAATTCTTCCAAATTTCGGATTAAATACTTACTCAAAAATCTTTCTTGTACACTAAATGGTAAATATTAAAAAGCAATTAAATTTAATTTTTTTAAAGATTTCCAAATTTACAATTTTTTTCCAAAAAAACAAGGTTAAAACAAAATTTCTTTTTCGAAAATTGAAAAAAAGTTGAAAAAGATATATATTTTTAATTTATTTAAATTTTTGTTATCTGGGCCTTTTTTGACAATTTTGCGAAATTTAAAACTACCGTACTATTCTAACGCTAAGCTAAGCTAACGTAATTACCAGATAAAAGTTTGTGTGAAAATTTATTTTTTTTATTGTTGTTTAAAACAAAAATTTAAATTAAAGAGGTTCTGGAGTTTTCTGGGGTCTGATTTTTGCATAGGTTTTTTCCTTACTTAGTCCACTATAATGTAGTTATAAAAAATATGCGGGACTCTGCGGGACTTTAACTAAAAAACAAGAAATGTCGGAAAATTAAAAAAAAAATGATAATACAAAAAATAGGGGATATAAAAAATATTTTATTTTTTTATATAATACTCTTTTAAATTGTTATTATTGCGCAATTAATAGAAAAAGATTATATTGTAAGATAACAAAAAAAAAAGACTACAAATTTTCGTAGCTTAATTAAGACATCTAATATAAGCGTTAATTTATCTAGGTAACCTTAGTTATAGATGGAAATTTTGCCTCTACTCAATGTATAAGATAATTAACTATAAGAAAAATGCATTTAAACCCTTATTTTTCATTTTTTGTTTTTTACCCGATGTCCAGCCTATGGCCCGGTTCGTTCCATAGTGAGGCATTGCTTTTTTCTTATTGCAATATTATTCACAGCGCCTGCGCTAGAATAATACAGGGTGATCCATAACTGGCATGCTAAAATTTAAGAGGTGATTCTAGATCCAAAAATATAAAAAAAAGTTCCTATAAAGGTTGGTCCGGAAATGAGCCCTAAGGGATCTAGGGCCCTTTAAAATTGTAATAAAAATAAGGTTTTTAATTAATAACTCGGGTTCCGTTTAAGCTAGAGCGGCGAGCTTTTGCATGTATACTAGTATTAATAAGGGCAATAAGTTTATGTTAATTTATTTTTTTAATTTATCCAGAGGCGTGCCCAGACGGACAAAATATATGAGGCTTAAAACATTTTTGCCCCAAACTTTTCTATGTGTATGTTTTTTGGATTTGTTGTAAAAAATATAGATTTCTAGAGTAAAAATACATATAAAATATCATATAGTGTAACACTGTAGGAGCAACCGTTATCAAAAAAAAATGCAATTAAGAGGAAGTAACATTTTGTGCCACCAAAAACGTTACTTTTTAAAAGGCTATTACTCCTTTAATATTAAATTTAGGAGTTTTGGTGTATAATACTTTTTGCTCAGTTTTATATGAAGAATCACCCTGCAGCATTAAAATTTTATTGGTGCTTTTTTTTGTTCCCCATTCAATACGTTATCTTCGAAGGGCCGTAGCTCCCTTAGGGCTCATTTCCGGACCAACCTTTATATAAACTTTTTTTAATATTTTTGGATGTAGAATCACCTCTTAAATTTCGGTACGCGAGTTCTGGAACAGGCTGTATATGGTAGTTTCGAATATTCAAAAATTTTCATAAATAGTCCTAGACAAAAAATTCTTGGATATAAATTTGTTTCATGAAAAAATAAGCAACTGTTTTTTCAAATATCCGTCCGTCTGTCTGGCTGTCCGTCCGAAGTCACGATTTTTGTGAACACGATAACTTAAGAAGGAATAATCCGATCGACTTGAAATTTTCAGGAAAAATCAAGTTCTACGAGGGAAAGATCCCCATTATTTTTGAAAGTAATCCCCCCAAAAACAAAAAAGTTATGTGGGGTTAAGTTAAACTTTTAAAAAAATCGAAAAAACCTGAAAGAAAATTCCGATTAACCTAAATTTTTCAGGAAAAATTACCTTTATTATAAAGTCTTAAGGAAAAATTCTACCAATTTTAAAAGTAATCGCCCCAAAAACAAAAAAGTTGTATGGCGCGAAACTTAAAAACAAAAATAAATAAAAAAATAATTTTTAAAGATTTTTTTTAATTTTTTTTAGTTTATCGAAAAAAGAAAATTAAAACACAAAACTGAAAAATTTTGAACTTTTTGATTTTGATTATTTTTTTTTATTTTTTCTCTATTTTTTTTTTAATTTTATGTATTTTGCAAAAAAAATGAAATTTTTTTTTGGAATTAAAAAACAATATTTTTTTTTCTTTTTTTTTTATTGGGGAAAATACAATATAACATTAACTGTGAATAATATATAATGGAATGGGTATCATTACACATCTTTACGACTTGTTTTTTATATTGTAGGAAAACCTAATAAACCATTTTTGGTGCAGTTATACGCTATAAGTTAAGAAATCAGAATGATCGTTGGTTTACTTTGTTTTTTTCGCTGCTTTGGAATTTTTGATCCTAACAAGAAGAATATAATAAAAAGTTTTTGTAAGTTGCATGTTTTTACCTATATATTAAAGTTTATTAAATAAATTTAATAAAAACATAAAGCATCTTTTAATATTATTGATGTTTGAAACTGCCTCGAATCTGCCTCGCTCTGGGTCAGATTCAACCATTTTGCAGCTTGCCATTTAAAGAGCAAAAAAAAAAATATTAAATATTTATTTTATAAAAATTTAAACTACAGCTATTTATAAACAAAGGTTTGAAGTTCACGACCATGGCAAAATTATTTCGAAATATTCACATTTTACAAAGATATGAATTTTTTACAAAAAACTGGTTGAACCATCCCCCTCTTCCCCTACAAGATTTTAAAAAGTATTCACACTTTTAGAAACATTTTTAATATTTATAATCAGTACTTCCTACTTACAATCGAGTAGAGTTTTTTCGAGTCCTGGAATTTTTAGTGTTCAAAATAAGGATCTCTGTCAGTAGGTCCAACATTGCTGCTGCGGTTTTTACCTAATAATTTGCAACTTATGCAAAAAGACTTATTAAACAAATCTTTGGTAACATGGTGTCTCTACGGCTCCCCTGAAAATAAAATAAATATATTTAGTAATTTACTATTAATATTTTTTAATTGTTATTGACTTTTGAATGAGTTGAGATATCAACTTTAAATTAAGACATAAACAGCATTTGGCATATATTTGATATTTTTAGCTTCTAAAATGTGGGCAGGGGACGTGAAGGATTTTTTTTAATGAAAAGGTTTATCATTTTAAATCAAACAAAAATTTCTATTCAACCATTTCTGTATTCACACTATCCAAATATCTAAAAACAGGTAAAATTCTTTTAAAATATTAATATATATGTATGTTTTGTGTTGTTCTGTGTGTGATTCTGGGCTGTGTTTGATTTTGTGTCAGTTAAGTTATTCTCAGGTAAGTAACAGTAGTGACGTGTTAACTCTTGAAGAGTTACTTTTCCTTATCCATTTTTTATTCAAAATTAAAATAAAAATACAGTAAAAACTTATAAAGTTTGTAACTATTATGGATTTGTAATAAAAAAAATCAACTGAAAACTTAAAAGTGTGGTTGTTACCAATTTAAACACATCAAATTCCCCAAATCAGTTGAAATTATTCAAAACTAAAGTATTTTGTAAGCAAAACAAAACGCGCAAATAAATAAAATAGTTTGAAGAACTATTTCCATAAAAGCCACTTTACACGGAGCAATTTGTGCGCAAGTTTGATGCTATGCAAGTTTGTTGCAAGAATGATTCAGTCACTGCGCATGACTTCAGGCAAGTTTGAGGCCATTTTCGTGCCATCAAATTATTTATAACATGTTCTATTTTTCGGCGATTTTCACGCAAGTTTTATGGTTATTTTCGTGGTATCAACCTGGAAAAAAGTTACCAAAATTGCATTTTACTAATATAGTAGCAACTGCACATGTTAATAATTATTATTATTAATAATAATAAAAAACTTCCTTAGAAAGCAAATGCTAGGTTATGTTTTTGTCAACAAACGCAGAGACACGTCAAAATTGTCTGATTGGCATCAGTGTTTACCTTGCAATATATAGCACCAAACTTGCGTACAAATTGCTTCGTGTAAAGTGGTCTTTAGACATCTGGCGCACTCTTCCATTGGAAAAAATCGTATCCAGTTTAACTTGTCCTTTAATATACTATTAAAGTGATAATTACCTTTTTTAAGTTCTAATTTTTGAGAACCCCCGGTAAATGAATACCTCGATCCAAGCTCTAAATATACCATTTGTCTGAGTTCTGAATTCTCCATTAATTCTGCCCTTCTGAGACAAGTTGTCCTATCTGCAAAAATTCACTTTTTGAGATAAGGGACAAAATTCAGTAATGGGAGAAAATATGTCTCTAGCTCTAAAAAAACTTAAATATGGACTTTTTGTGCAATTTAGTCTTCAATATTAACTGGTTTTGATACTCAGTTATTAATAGCTTCTATATATATTGTCTGTTTTGAAAATCTGATATATTAACCTAAAAAACGTAACAACGGTCCCTTGTCTCTCGCAACCTTTTTTGACATACAATCCATATTTGTATGTAGATTACCTTAATTGAACTTTGCAAAATATTTTTTGGTTAATCTAAGAACTGTTAACTTACGTCATAAGACTTATTTACTTGGAAAATCTTATACTGGTTTGAATAAAAAAAATAATAACTTATGTCTCCCAATTTAAATCGAGAGCTTCTTATATTAGTAAAATCCGACCCTGATAGAATGCCGATAGTGGTACGTTAAAATTATTAGTAGAAGATCAGAAGTATTTTCATTACGTGTTAAGAGCGGTAAGTACTTCTAATTGTAAATATGCATTTAATAAATTTAGTTTAAGCGATGTTATTTTAATGTGTACTTTTTTAATGAACAACGCCGGACCCTAATATTATCATAATTGTTTTTAATTATATCTCAGACTAAACATTTTAGATTTGTACAATAACATATACAATACCTAACCTCAAATTTGCAGAAACTGATCTCAAAGACCTTGATCCAAATCCCACTAATTGTGTCTAAACGCAACGACGGTCCCTTGTAACGACGGTCCCCACGAAAAGGAACCGTTGTTGCTAACATAGGGAATGTCGTTACATATTTGAAAAATTATGCAAATTTTTACTCTTTTAACATTGTTCTTTCTAAAACTCTTGCAGAATAAAGAAATAAATATATTCCAAACTCAAAAAAATAATATAATGCCTAACATTAATCTCTGAGAAATATAAAATATATTTAATATTATATTAAAAATATTAATTTTATTTTTAAGTTGAGAAAATGTGGTTCCTTTGCTAAGAACAACGGTCCCTATAAAAAAATAACGACGGTCCCTATAAATAATAACGACGGCCCCTCTAAGAATAATAAAATTGTTGCTAATCAACTGTATGTACAACCCTCTTGGATTTGATCTTTTATTACAATATGAAGAATAACTATGACAATTTTTTCTTTTTTAATATATTTTTTTTAATTTATAATTATTAAACCAATTTATACCATTATTAAATTTTATCTCATAAGCACACCATTGTATTGCTTTACACTAGCCCCATGTGCATACTAAAAAGAAATGTCCTATCTAAAACCCAAATCCTAAAAATTAGCCTAAGATGTTTGTCCTATATGGAAAATTTTCAATGTTTCCTAAATAAAATTGTCCTAACTAGTCTTTACTAGAAGAATAAGTCAGGACTAGGACTAACTTTACAGATCTTAGTAATTTGATTGGACATTTTAGATCATTTTGTCCTAACTTTCTCAGATAGAACAAATGCATTTAGTATGACAATTTATTTTTCTGACAAAAAAAAATATATTTTTTTAAAGAATAGGGAACGTTCAAGTATTACGTAACGCAAAATTTACCAAAATTCATACACTTTATACCTCGGTTCTCGCGTTATTCAAGGCTGTAGAGATTTCATATGTTGGCTACCCCCCCTAACATACCCCCTATAATCTATAATAACGCGAGAACCGGGGTATGAAGTGTATGAATTTTGGTACAAGTTGCGTTACGTAATACTTTAACGTTCCCATATCACGTATTTTTGATTTAAAATGAAGCAGAATTCCGTCGCCATTTTATTTTAACATGTTATGAAAAAGTGCAAACAAAAACAATAAAACTGGCTATATCTCAAAACATCTAATTTGCAGATAGGACAACTTGTCTTAGCAGGGCAGAATACGCCTTGCTGGTATTTTATGAAAGTAATTTAAATTCAGCTAAGGCGAAGAGACATGTTATTTTTCACATTTTACAGAGATTAAAGCAATATTTTATAGGGTCCGCTAGCAAAATTAAAGTTTTTCAGACATTTTCACGGATGGCAAACGTGCAGAACCTCGCCTTATCTCGTAACGTGAATTTATGCAGCGCATTTTGTCGCATTTTAAAAGTTTTATTTGTTATTTATGGTCTTGACATCTAGGCTGGTCCACAAAAATGTTTAGTATGTGAAATCTGAACCTAAGATTGACTAAAACTGCATTGATAGAAAAATCTAAAAATAGTACAAGTTTGAGGTATATAATAACATTCTTACGATTATTCTAAAACATTATAATGTTATATTAAATACAGTATTAAAATTGTTCATTCGTATTATTTAATAATACAACAAAGTTGTTGTAGTTTTTTGAGAAAGGACGATTCATAAAGATGGCGACAATCAGCTGATTCTAATAAATGTTTTACCAAAATATAGAAAGTAGGCAGTTTGGGCTAAAATTTTTATATGCATAAGTATACCCAACCATAATGTAATTACATGTGATAATATCATATTATGTAGTTTCTATAAATTAATTTAAAATACATTACACCAAATTTTGAAACGCACCTCAGGTTCAGCTAGCCAGCCGCAAGGACGGTTCAGCTGAATTGCCTGTGTTTTGAAGCGAGGATCGTGATCTGGTAAGGAGCGGTAATCCGACCCTGCAGATTATCAAATTAAATTTTAGATCGACTAACCATGCTTAAAATAACCATATAAAAACAGTATTGTTGGTTCAAACATAAGTTTTTTTTGTGTAAACAGCAGTAATAGTTTGTTCAGCTATCTCGGTATTTTTAGACTTTTAACTTATTTAACTATTCCTCATAATGAGAGACCAACAATTTAATTTTTAGTTAGATCGCGTTTCGCAATAATATCTTAACACATATTATGAACATTATTTAATATCTTTTAAATTACCTAATTGAATAAAATATTTAAATTTGTGGTGATGCATGAACATATGAAGCAAATGCTTTGTATTAAGTAAGTACGTGTAAAAGATGCTATGGAAAAAGTTTAACTGCTTACTATCATCTCACAATGTGGGTTAATTATAACAGAATTTATATAAGCAATAAAATAAACTGAAAGCATTTTAACTCAATAAATTTTAATTAGGTACATTTACTACTAAAAGACTGAGAAAACGCGAGTGTCAAAAACCTAATATTTTATAGGATACTGTGTTTTTAACAAGAAGTTTTGTCTTGGAAATTTTTACAACAAAAAGTTAACTGCAAGAAATCATTTTCCTTGGTTTAAGAAGTAAATACTGAACGTTTTTGCCTATTTGGAACTCCATGCAACATTTGTTATTAAATACAAATTGTTACAGTTAAACATAATGTTGTTGTGTTATGTTTTACTGTAAAAACTTGTAATTAGTAACAAATGTCGCCTGGGGTTCCAAATAGAAAAAAAACGTTTAGTATTTACTAAGATAACGAATTCTCAGTGTATTTTAATTTAAAGCAACTACGTTTACCAATGGCGATTTCTCCCGTTAGGTTAGACAGGGACAAAAGTTCTACCCAAAAAGGATAGAATACATATATACACTCCCACTTCCACCAAACCAAACAAATTCTGTATTTGTTCTTTGTTGAACAAATACAATATTTACTTGGCCGGGCGAAAAGTGTAACAATTTAATTTTTATTAAAGAAACTACTGGCGCCATCTAAATTTTAGTAGAATTATCTTATTCTACAGATTCACATTAGCTATGTTCGTTCGTACCGCTCAGTGCTACAGTTTCCGGACAACCAAATAAATACTGTATTTGTTGTATGAAAAACAAATACAGTATTTATTTGGTTGGCTGGAAAGTGTAGCACAAATGAGATAGAGATAGGGTAGACATCTTTTGTTTCATAATTCTAGTTGTAGAGATCTCCATTGAATGTTTGTATAAGTACTCTCGTTTATAAACAGTATATTCTTAATTTTAATTCACAATTCTAAAACAAAACAAAAAACTGAGTACCTAGATAAAAATAGCATACCTATGCAATGTTTAGTAAATACAGTACGATTATAAAGTGCCGAACACTTTTTAATGCAAAACTGGCATTAGCGATGAGTAAAATGCAAGCAAGCTTTGTGCGTTTGACTGGCCACCGAGCTGTTGTAGGTAGCAATCACATGGGCTTGTCGAGCACAACTCTAACAGAGGCGTGGCTTCAAACGAAGAGTATTTTCTTTTCAAACTGTTCGGCACTTTATAATCGCACTGTATATTCTTCAAAAATATTTTCGACTACGTTTGTTAGTAGCCCTGTAGGATGAGCTTATTTTTAATTCAAAAATAAGTGTTTGTCTGCAAGTATATTAATATGGATATTTTGCTTTCCCATTTTTAATGTTATATTCATTAAAATAAAGCAGCCGTGTCGAGAAATATACACGATAATTATGCACTTGTTGAAATTTCAACTTATATATTTGTATGCATATTATGCACAATATGAGTGCTAGCATGCTAAATACAATAATAATCAGTGATCGGACTTTGGATTTTTTAACAGGTCCGCATTAAGGAAAACGTGATTTATAGTATTTAATAATAATATTACTTGTATTGTATACAGATATTGTTTTTGGTATTACTATAGTAAATAAAAGCGTTATGTAAGAAATTATTTAAGTATTTTATTTTCAAAGTAAATTATTAAAATGATCAAAATTTGCGTTACGTAATACTTGAACGTTCCCTTAATTTCTATTTTATATTTAACAACCTAGGAACCACACCGAATATTTAAATCTGTTCAGTTATCTTTAAAAAAGAAAAAAAAAACATATTTATGTACACACTGTTTTTTGTTTTACTTTTTATTTTATTTATTTATTTGCCTGTTGGTATTTAAATAAGTTTGATTTTACAGGAATATTTAAAATAATACATTAGACAAAAGAGCAAAATTAAATAAAATTAAAATTAAAATTAAACATACCAAGAATTACATAACAATAATAATGTATTTTTGTTACTTTAAATACAATTTAAATGATCTTGCGTTTTATGAAATTATTCTGTTTTCCTTAATGCGGACCTGTTAAAAAATCCAAAGTCCGATCACTGATAATAATTAAGGGACGGCAAAAAACAGGGTCGGATTATTCTCCAAGCAAAAATTTCAAATATTGTGATGAAAATTTTTAAATAAAATATCTAAGTAAAATATGTAACCACAATTAACACGATAAAAAAAGTATTGAAGATGTTTTTTTATTACTATTTTTGTTGTTTTAAAAAGGTTGCTACTGTACAAACACACCTTCAACTTGCACACATTAAATAAATACAATTCAGTTATAAAATTTTGTAGCATAAAAGAAATTTCTTATTAAAATAAATTATAAAAAATGTTGAATATTGTCTGTATTTTCTTTATTTAGGACCTTTAGAGAAGTTTGATCACTCTTATATTTTTAGAATGTTTTAGTTACAGATAAAAAAAATATAAGGTCCACCATAAATTAGAGTCCCTAATATCACACAACATTTTTGTTGTTTATTCTTCAGTATATTTGATGAACTGATTTTAAAAATGCTTCCAGTTTTGCTTTATCAAGCTAAAATTTGAAACGTTTTTATATATAGTTTATAACTACTATAAGTGGATAAAGATATTGAGTCTGGCAAATGATAAAAATTTTTGAAATTTAAGATTTTACAATTTTATTCAAATTTTTATTTGACTTTTTGCATACTTAAAACCACCTTATCTTAATATATTTTAATTTAGGAAATCACTAGGGCTAATATAAGATACTTTCTGTACCTGGACAATAAAATTCAATTTACGGAATTCTGAGGACCTTAGAATGAATATTTTAACTAAAATGGATATAAAACTGTATTTTTAACTTTCATATAAGCTTTGTCATATTAAATGTTTTAAGTTTAGTCCTTTCCTTAAAATGGATTACCTTGGCCTACTTTATAGCCTTAATTTTGCCTAATTATGACAACATTCTAAAAACCGATACGCCATATTGGCATTTTGATTTTTGGTGTTTTAACCATTGGTCTACGTTAATATCCCTAAATGAGCCTGTGTAACAAATTTGAACAAAATCGAAAAAAAAATTAAAACAATAAACCACCCTAGTGGAGCGGAAATTTTTTTCAGCATTTTTACTATCATAGTGGTATAAAAAATACTCGTATGCAAATTTTAGATTTTCGTTTGGAATTTTTTTTTCTCAGCCCACAGTGCGCTGGGACTAGATACTTTTTAGGCAAAAATATTGTTTTTTAATTAAAATTGATAGAACTATTTAAAAATGGAGAAAATTAAATATCTATTTTTTTTTTTAGTTTCTTTAATAACCTTTTTATTTTTTTTATAAAGAAGGTTTTGTTTAATTTTAATATAAACTTAAACTTAAAACAGCTGTTTTCATATAACTTATCATTATTTAGTCTTTTAGTTTTTTTACAATATATACAGGGTTATTCACGGAAGTGGCCTATTAAACGTTTATGGAGAACCAATAACTTTGAAAGTCTGCTAATTTGCACTTTGGGGTTTTTGAATATGGGCAATCGATTAAAAATGTTTTCATGCTTGTGCCACTTCCGGTTGTACCGGAAGTGGCACTCAACTTTAATTTTTTAAATGGAACACCCCATATATTTTTTAATTTTTTAAATTTGCATAAAATTTGCTTTATTTTAATGTATAACACGTTATGTCCATTTCCAGTAGTTTTTGAGTTATTCAAGTTTTTAGCGAAAAATAAGCAAATTCAAGCACCCCTAAAAACAATAATTTCTCCTTGATTTTTTAAATTGAAGAAAAGTTGTTTTGTATTTTGCTCAATGATGGTTAAGCGAATCATTCTAAGCTAAAATGAAATCCAAAATTTATACAGGGTGTCTGAAAAAGCAGGTCAAACTTAACAAAATTAAAATAGCCATAACTCTTTTTTTTTAAATGACACCCTACATTTTTTTGTATTTGTTTAAATAGAGAATTCAATTTTCTTTAAAATAAGTATAGGATACCCTATACCTTTAACCGTTTTCGAGCTATTTGCAAATTAATGTGAAAAAGAAGTATTTTGCAGTATTTCTGCAATTACGTAAATTTTTAAAATTGTATTGTGTTTTTATTTCTTTTAACCTAAATGTTATCGTTCTTATCGTGATAAATTAGTGTAAAATAATGGCAGAGGCTTATTCTTACCCTGTTATTTTGGATTTATTTGCTATTTTTGGTGAAAATGATAAAATAATTAGTAGAACCTGCAGAAACTTTAATACAAAATATCCTGATTTACCAAGAATGTCATGTAAAAAATTTAGAAGAATACACAAAAATTTTTCGCAATTTGGAAAAGAAAATGCAGTGAAATCTCTTACGAAACCAATTACAAACAACGAAAATAACGAAGTCAATGTTTTGGGTTACTTTTATGCATATCCACATGCCTCAATTCCTGCAGCTAGTTACGACTTGGGAATTTCCTATTCAAGCATCCAAAGAATTTTAAAAAACCACAAGATGCACGATTACAAAAAGCAAAAAATACAGGCCTTAAAACCTAATGATTTTCAAAATAGAGTGGACTTTTGTGAAAATCTTTTGATAAATATTCAAGAAAAACCAAACTTTTTAAAAAGAATAATTTGGACGGACGAGGCTAAATTTTCTCAACAGGGTATTTTTAACAGAAGAAATGTACACTACTGGGCGCATGAAAATCCAGTTTTAAGGTAAATATAATGATCTTTGAGGTAAATAAATAAAAATCGATTAATTTTTCTGGCCTATTTTATAAAATATAACAAATTTTAACAGAAATACGGCTGTTTCACAATAATTTGCAAATAGCCCAAAAACGGTTAAAGTTAGGTATAGGGTATCCTATACTTATTTTAAAGCAAATTGAATTCTCTATTTAACCAAATAAAAAAAATGTAGGGTTCAATTAAAAAAAATGAGTTATGGCTATATTAAATTTGTTAGATTTGACCTGCTTTTTCAGACACCCTGTATAATTTTTGGGTTCCATTTTAGCATAGGATAATTCGTTTAAGCATCATTGAGCAAAACACAAAACATCTTTTCTCCAATTGAAAAAATCAAGGAGAAATTATTGTTTTTAGGGGTGCTTGAATTTACTTATTTTTCGCTAAAAACTTGAATAACACAAAAACTACTGAAGATAGACATGAAGTATTACACATCAAAATAAAGCAAATTTAATGCAAATTTTAAAAATTAAAAAATATATGAGGTGTTCCATTTAAAAACTCAAAGTTAAGTGCCACTTCCGGTACAACCGGAAGTGGCACAAGCATGAAAATATTTTTAATCGATAGGCCATATTCGAAAACCCCAAAGTGCAAATTAGCAGACTTTTAAAGTTATTGGTTCTCCATAAACGTTTAATAGGCCACTTCCGTGAATAACCCTGTATTTTATAAAGTTGCGAATACTATTATATTTTAACCATTTTATTTATATTGTTCAGTAAAATTGGACACCTATTGTACAATGTAATGTTTTATACTAAATTTAATAATTTTAGCTCTATTTAGATTTTAAATATTTTAAATATTTTAAGTAAATTACTTTTCAACATTTTTATTTTAGAAAAAACTAATACAATTTTTTATTTTTTTTTGTTACAGACGCGAACTTTTTTAGGCTTGTACTGCCCGACTAAGCTAGAAAACAGTAACTCCATTTGTCAATAACAACGTATTCAAAATATTACATCAGAGTTGACGTGAAAACGTTGCTATGCGACAAATGGAGTTACTTCTTTCTAGCTTAGCAGTGCAGTGTAGGGGAAAGTAATAGTTTAAAATTTATTATCTTAATGTTTCTTTTTTTTTTTAAGTGAAACCTTTTTTAGGCGCGTTGAGCGGTTTTTGGTAGGGAAAAATGTTATGTGTTCGCGACTTGCATGGTATTTTAATAACACCAGCACACAAAAAAAATTAAGTAGAATGTGCATTTGACCGGACCTACATACGGGTACGTATTTTGGTCCGCTGAATCCGAATTCGAGGTCAGTTTGAGCCCTACACCCTCGAAATTTCGAGAAAACTTCGAATAACCGTAAAAATGATGAAAATCGGCAGTTTTAATGATAAAAAATTTTTTGGAACTAAACTAAGCGTGATTTTTATGTATTTCGATCCGCTAAATATGAATCGAAACTTTATTGAGACCACGAGCCGTTTTAAATGTAAAAAAATCACACAAACTCTCCAAAATTATGTCTTGTGTTTTTCACAGATTTCAAGTTATTTGATATATCTACGTTATAGAGTATTTATTTTAGGCATTAAATCATGTTCAATCAATTTTTTTTCTGTTATGAATGGTAATTTTTACAATTTTTTCGAATTTTTCCAGCTTTAGAGGGTGATTCGACTAAAGAAATTAAGATTGAAGACATCAAAAGATATAAAATTTTATCTGAATTGGACCAGAAGAAGTTTTTTTATCATGAAAACTATATTTTTTCGGAATTTTCGAGAGTTTTGTGTGATTTTTTCACATTTAAAATGGCTCGTGGTCTCAATAAAGTTTCGATTCATATTCAGCAGATCGAAATACATGAAAATCACGCTTAGTTTAGTTCCAAAACATTTTTTTATCATTAAAACTGCCAATTTTCATAATTTTTACGATTTTTTGAAGTTTTCTCGAAATTTCGAGGGTGTAGGGGTAAAACTGACCTCGAATTCGGATTCAGCGGACCAAAATACGTACCCGTAGGTAGGTCCGGTCAAATGCACATTCTACTTAATTTTTTTTGTGTGCCGGTGTAACTTTTCATAGTATTGACAAAAAATTACTGTTATTTCATAGTTTTAAGTTTTCACATCTATCGGCAGTGTAAGAAAATGAACTGATAAAGACAAGGAATTTAAGTATGAAATAAAAGAGTTGTAATGCCTTAAAACCAATGAAATATTATTTTCAATATAAAGTTTTCCCCTGAATCCAAATGTATTCTTTATAGGTTTATAGATATGATAAGTATTTGGCGCAAAATCGGGTTATTTGATTTTCTTTGCTTTTTCATTTTGTACTGGATATTTTTCGTTCCTGTGGATATAATTTAATCCTTTTTCGGTTTTTTTTTCTCCTGTACCCAAATAATGATCTTAAAATTATCCAGTCAAGAGAACTTTGTGCAAAAATAGGTTAAAGGTTTTTTTTTTATTTTTTTTGTTTGAAAATTTATATGACTTATTTTTATGCTTAATTATTTAATAACTAGTATTCTAAGATCAGTATTTGGGTTAAGGAGAAAAATATGCTAAAAAAAGTTAACTTATGTTAAAATAAATGAAAAAATATTTAATTTAAAACAAAACTGCAAGAAAAAAATAGTTAACCTCTTTTTACGCTAAACCCTAAATATCTCTAAAATAATTTTGGACTCTGGAATGTTTATTAAAATATATACTAATGTTACTGAAATATACAAAATATAAAATCTGGAAAGAATAAAAGCAGAAAAATTGAGTAGACGATTTTTGTACTGAACCTACATAATATTTTATAATTCTGACAGCATAAAAAATAAGTAAAAAAAGTAAAAAAGTATCAAGTATATTATAACAAGTAAGCCAAAAAATCTTATAAACGAACCCATTTTCAGCACCATCTTAAAAATGGTTCCTTTCTGATTTTCGGGTTAAATTTGGTACGATTGAGTTCGCCTTTGAAAAAATATGTAAATCTTATGTTCCATCCAGAATGCCATAAAACGGGCTATGTTACCGGGTCTCCGTTCCCTATAGGAACCACGCGGAGAGAAATTTGTAAAAAAATCCCAAACGGAATCATATTATGATGTTTGTGGGAAAATTATGGGAAATTCCCCTTACAATTATTTTCGTTATTGCAATATAACGAAAATAAAATATCAACAATAAATCGTAAGATGGGAGAAATAAAGTTGTTTTATCCAATACATACAGATAATTAGACAATTACCAGCTTTATTTTAAATAGATAAACTCAATAATAACCCCCGCGTGGCTTTTACTTTATTGAGTGGATAATTATTTATTTTACCCACTCAACTGACACTTGTCAAATTATTTTCTTGTAAATGTCATTAAAATTTTTAATAAAAATATGAATTCCTAAGCTATTTATTGGATAAAACCTTGTATGGCACCCATGGGTAAACCGATATTGCCCTCTCGAAAATTAACCTGCTTGGCTGACGCCTCGCAGGTTAATTTTCTCATGGGCAATATCTTACTTTAACCACTAGTACCATAAATAACTATAATTTGATTAAAATGAGCACAATTAAAACAAAGCAATTGAAAGTGGAGTAAGATTTATCCATCTCAAAGGCTGAATGGCTCTCGATAAATCAAACAAGCATCGATTAAATTGGGTTTCATGTAAAGTTCAAGAGGGCATTAAAAAGAGAAATTACTATTGGTCGCACTTTTAGCAAGGAAATATAGTTGATATTTTAACTGTACACTGTAAAATTTCTCATTGGTAAAATTATTTAATGGTTTTAGCCATTTTAAAATATGAAATGTATCAGGTTCCTATTTTAAATACACTGCCCACTAAAAAGGCTTTTCTATTTTTTCACCACCGGGTGTAAAATGGATGTTTTATTACTAGAATCAGTTTCAGTGACCTCGAAAACCCTAATATTTCAACAAAAAAAAATTTAATATTTAAAAATTATTGCAAGGGGTGGTTAGAATATATTTATCCCAAAATTCAGTTTCAGTGACCTCGAAAACCCCTATATACCAAATTTAACGATAATATTGTAAATATTTAAAAATAATTGCCTCCTGCCCCGCGGAGGTTAAGTTAGACCATTTTTATTATCAGATTGACTTTCAGCAACCTCAAAAACCCCAATATACCAATTTTCACGAAAATTACCCCCCGACACTCAGAGGGTAGAGTTTGAATTTTTTTTATCCTAACATTCAGTTTTAGCTACCTTAAAAACCACTATACCAATTTTCACGAAAATATTGTAAACCCTTTAAAATAATCACCCACCACCACCTTGAGGTGAAGTTAGATAAAATTTATTATCAGATTCAGTTTCATCGACCTCATAAACCCCTATAAACCAATTTTGATGAAAATATTGAAAACATTTAAAAATATTTACCCCCTATATCTGTGACTGTGGAGTTTAATTTTAGCAACTTCACAAGTCCCTAGAAATTTTGACATTTTTGTGAAAGCAATTTTATCAACTTCGATTAAAGAATTACTAATTTTATTTGATTGAAAACTATTTCTATAAAAAAAATATTTTTTCTTCAAGCGTACTAAAATATTTTATAACTGAACACACTAGTTAGAAATGATCTATTTTTTTACTGTAAAAAAATGAGTTCATTGTTGTACGCCGTAAAAAAAAGTTAGTTAGCAAAACCATCACTGGCGGCAGCACTCTTTGACCTTAATGACAGCCATACTTCAAACTTGTTTGTTTATTATGTAAACAGGTGGTTGACTCGAGATTCTGTGCAAAAACCTTGTGTGAAATTGATTAAAAATGATTGAAGAAGAATATATGGTTTATACACCTACAAATCTCTCCGAAATTGCAAATGCTACATTAGACAAGTGTACTATTTAGCCTACGAAAAAAACATTAAATGAGCTAAGGAAGGTTTAAGTTTATTTCGAAAGGGTTTTATTGGCCTATTTTAATAAAAAAAAACATACTTTATTACTGAATAGATTAAATTCAAAAATAAATATTTAAAAAAAATATATAGGATGCTTGAAGAAAAAATAGTATGTTTCACTCAGAGGAAAAGTGCTCTTTTTTACTCGTCTGTAGTTTCCGGACTCCGATTTGAATCGTCCGTAAATTCTACAGACTAGTAAAAAAGCTTCACTTTTCCTCTTAGTAAAACCATATAATATTATTGCTGAAAATGCTTGTAAATGTTTACAGTGTATAAATAAAACTGAGGCCAGAATATAAATCAAAATCGAAACACTTCATCTTTGTAGTAAAGGAGGAAAAATGATACACGTTCTCTAGCAATAAATTTCCCGTCCTCAATGTATAAAGCAAGTGCTCTGGTAATTTTCCTCAGTTTTCAAGACTCCTAGGCCGATACGGCGCTATCTGAGCACCATCGTTCACTATTAATGATAGTCCCTATCGGACAACTGTGACCCTTACGGGCAAAACCGCGGGCTTTGGAGCTTCCCCATCCCATCGCAGTTGATTTATAGGGTTGAAATTCGACTACGGTAAAATTCCAAAGTCTCCTTAATGAGATGCGGTGCTGTAAACTTTTTCCCACCAATGGCGCAGCTGCGAGGTGAACAGGGCGGCGCTTAAAAGTTGTGTTTTTTCGAGTGGGGAGCAAGCTTAAAAAGCTCTCTTGATCCAGCTTTAAAAATACATGGGTGTTCCAATGGCTGCCTGAAATGTAGTTTTAGGTTATTTTTTGCGAGACCGGTTTTTGTGGAAAGTAGGATTGATGGCACGGCTCAGTTTTTGTGGCTTGCCTCTGTTTAAACTCAAGCTTTAGATCTGTTTTCTAGAGGATTTTCAACTCTTTGTTCGTTCTTATTTACAGCTTTGTTGGCCCGTTTGGTTCACTAAATTTTTAATTGAACTTCAATATTAGAATTACTCAAATCCTTTTATATTCCCCAGTTTAAATTTATTTATAATTTAAAAGTGTTATATCCTTTGAAAAAGACTCGCTTTTCTTTTTAATTATTCATAAAAAATATAATTTATTATTAAATTACCATTTTTGTTTCATATTTTTTATATTAAATTCGGATTAAGAATTTCTATTATCCTTACCAAGGATTACTAGACATTAAATGTTGGTATTAAGTTAATTAACTTATTTTAAAATAAATTTTTAGATTTACCTACATTACACTTTTTTTAAATAAATAATTGTTATTTTTACTTGTTCTTTTTTTATTAAAATGGTAAATTATTAAATTTAAAATTGCAATTAAAACAGGTAAAAAAACTTAAAAATAATTTAATTCGTATTCTTAAAAGAAATAAAATTAAGAAATTCTTGATCCTTACTCATATTGGAGTTGATTTAAATAAACCATAGAAAAAAAATTATCTCTCCAAAATATAAATTAATTTTCTATTAAAAAAAACATTAAAGCGACAATTGTTTCGACTTTTTTAATACAAAGTCATTTTCAAGTCATACTCTATGACATTTTTAATAATGTGTACTCAAGTTAATTTGTTTATATATTTAAGAACTTTGTATTAAAAAAGTCGAAACAATTGTCGCTTTAATGTTTGTTTAATAGACATTAAATTTATATTTTGTAGAGATAACATTTTTATGGTTTATTTAAAAGAAATATTTCAACTTCCACTTTTATTTAAATTTTTTCTTTTTTTATTTAATTTTTTTTTTAATTTTTAAGAATATATTCTTATTATGGTATGCAGTTACCAGGACCAGAAATCTAAGCTGGTCCCGGGACCAGCCCGTGGTCTCGATGTCCTGAACATTTTTATTTTCGAATCCTAATTTAGATAGGCATCAATACTACACTGATAAAAAGGATTTATTTGGATATGGCGAATTAAATTATTTGGTTGTAACAAATTTTATTTAAGTCAGATAAATACTTAGTTCATGTAAACAAATATTTAAATTTCAAAATGATTTATTAATGGGAACAAAATAGTTTATTTGCCACAACCAAATAATTTAATTGGCCATATCCAACCAAATATTTAGTTGACAAAAATAAACTGTTTTATCAGTGTACCATTAAAACAATCAATAAAAATTTTATTAAAAAAATTATGAAAATAAAATATTTTTTTTTTATAAAGCCGGATATTTTTTTGGAAAAATTCATTCTGTGCCAAATTTCAGCTTGAAAAAAAAAATAAAAATAAAACTAAAATTGCATAAAACAAGGAAATCTCCAAGTTAAAAAAAAATACATCCCAGTCAATATACACCCAACAAGCTATAACTGTATATAAACAAAAGCTTTCTACTATTTTTTGTTTTCGAGATATAGATTGTTTGACCCCATTTTCAAAATTGTAAAAAAATCTTTATACATTGATCAAATATTGTTTTATAATTTATACTTAAAATATAAATAATCTCATTTGGAATAATCCTAATTTATTATTTTGTTAAAATCAAACTATTTTATTTATTAGAGTCTGTGGTTAAGGGTTTCAAGTACTCAAACTATTTCCGAGATGGAACTACCGTATTTTTAACACTTTAATCTGAATAAAGTTTATTTAAGCCTCTTTTGTTACTACTTATGGCACTTTTACGTTAGCCGTACGTTATAATTGTTTAATGTTTAAATCATAAACGAATTTTACCCAAGTTAAAGTTTATTTAATTTTGAAAATTTATATGAGATTTATCCATACATTTACAGTTTTTATATTTAAATCGCGAAGCCTTTAACTGCAATTAAAATAAGTGAAATTCATGGAGTTCTTGATAAAATAATCTTATTAAAAAAAATCAGTTTTTTAAAGAAATTAATTAAAAAATAATTTAATATTAATATGATTTGTTTAGCAAATGTAAATATATAAAATAATAGTTTAATATTTTAATCATTAAAAAAAAATATTTAAAGCGATAGTTGCATCTCAGAAAAAAAACCCAGTAGAAAACTTTTGTTTAGGCACATATCGCTTTTTGAGTATATTAATTAACATTAATTGTGTTTGATTTAATAATATCGCCAAAAAGCGATTGATCTGTCTTAGATGGGACATTATATATATTTTTTTAAATTTTAAAAAATTAAATTTATGCAAAATTTAATTTTTTTGAGGTGAAATCTAGCACAGAATCTTGATTTTGTATTTTTCACGACATCAAAAAGATCTTGTTTTATAAAATAAACTATTATCTACTAAAAAAATTTGTCTGTTCTTTTATGGGAAGGTAAAAACTTCTTTCAATCCTGTTGGAAATGAATTTATAAACAAGTGTTTGGACCTTGGTTGTTAAAGAATAGACGTGAAAACTTTTCCGAAAGTTAAAAACATTAATTTTTAAGTTTCGGGATTAAATAGTCCCGAAAGCAGTCTTTAGTTCCGGGACCATAAAATTCAATCTCGTCACAGAAACTCCCGGGATCGACTGTTTGTCCTAATTTCTAATAATCTTGCATCAATGTGATCTCTGAGTGCGTAAATTACAAATTTTGTTGTAAAAAATCAAAATTTTCACCCCCTAGCACCGTCCCATCACAACTTTTTTTTAAAATAGCAACCTATCCCTTGTGACACATCGTTGGAAAGGTTATTTAATAATCTTTCTAAGGGTGTATGATAAAGCCTAATTTGGCAAAAGGCTTTTAAAAAAATGGGTGGCTATTTGAAAAAAAAAAATGGAATGGTTGGGTGGAAGGGGTGAAAATTGTGATAACATTTGGAGTAAACCAAAATTTGCAAAACTAAAAATAAAAATCGATCTGTCTGAGCGTTTTTTGTTTTGAACTTGTAACTGGACTTAATTTACGCTATCTATTATAGGTACTATTAACAATAGAATAGGGAAAACAATTTTATACTGTAAAATTTTACCTCTCAATGTTACTTGTCTCAAAAACAAGGGATTACTTTAAAAGCAGTATTGTCTACCCTTGTTATAATTGTTTGAGGTTTTTGTATGACTAGTTAAGTTTGTTAGAATTTAAAAGCCTAATCTTTTGTTATATTTCTGACAAATTATAATATGAGGATTATCCAAGTATCCATTTAAACAAGTTTTTTTTAATAGTTACTAACCACGGGTTGGTTAGTTTTTCTGACAAATATCAGGATTTTAACTTTAGTTGTCACTCTACCATATCTCCCATTAAAAACAAAACAAAAAAAGTTAAGTGGTGCAAGCGCTACGTTAAAGCTTTTAAAATATTCGATGAAATAATTTTTTTGTGAATTACACTAGGCAACAAATCGCAACTTTTTTTTTGCCCCGATCGGAAAGTAAATTTTTCTTACTAAGTCGAGGGCGTAGAATCCGAATCTGAGCTTAGAAAAATTCCAGCACCTAAAATTTTTGAGATATAAGTTCAGGTAATAATGACGTTTTTTTTCAAAATCTTTAAAAAAAAGATTAGAATTTTGAAAATTTTAGTGTATATTAAAAAAAATACGAGGAATTCAAAAATCTATATGTCAAGAACCTACTGTCAGAGTAAGTACGCGAAAAAAAATAAAAAGATTAAAATGAAAGTGCAGAGTTTACTTACTTGCTCATTTGTGGCAAAACTATTATTTTTTTTTTAAACTTTATAGAACTTAATTTGTAGATTATAAAATTCTCTACAAAAATATTTATACAAATATTTTTTTATTTTGCTTAGTTTGTTCCTAAAAAGTAAATAAATGAAAAACATATAAAATTAAAGTACACAGTGTAAACTTTTTTCCCGAGCCCAAAAAATATATTTTTCATATCAATTTAAATTTTAGTACATGCAATTATGCCAATTTAAAAATAATTTATAAAACAAAATATTGTGTATTTTTTTTTTGTTTTTTAATGGTTCTACATCATAAAAATGTTACTTTATTACATAAGAACCATAATACGTAACATTTTTTTAGTTAATTTTTGACCCCCTAGTAATGATTTTTGACAATTTTTAGAATGAATACGTGGCGATAAGTTTGTCCCCTTATGCACCCTTTTTCTTACCCTCCACCCCTACTTAGTTTTGTCACATTATCCATTTTTTTTTTAATATTTTTTTTTTCATAATATCCCTATTTATTCTACCTATGAATTTAAAGTTTCTATGTTTTAAGTTGGGTATTTTTTAACTAATATTGAGTCGCCGAATCCAAATTTGTCCTTGGAATATTTTTGTCTCCCATGATTTTAGAACAAAAGAGGGATAAAATAATGATTTTTTAACATTTTTATCTTATTTTTCTCAGAAAACTTAGGTAATAGAAATATTCTGAGGCCAGATTCGGTTTCAGCGACCCAAAATTAGTTAAAAAACATATGACTCCAATCGGGGCAAGAAACCGTGTTGCCTAGTGTTATTTTCTAAAAATAGCAATAAATATAAAAATGCGCAACGTTGTTATTAAATGGCCCTTGATTTAAAAACGAGAGGAGCAGAATAGTCCCAATACAATGATGTAAAAACACTATTTTTCTGTTTTAAAAACAGGAAAATATAATTAATTTTTCACTCAAACTAGGTAAGTAATAAATGTTCATCTATTATACAGCCTATTGTGTGTACATCCCAAAACCACAAAAGAATATTAATTATTCTAAATTTGAGTGTTTTCAGAATTCTATCAACAAAAACAATATGAATCAGTAATAATCAAACTCATAACATCATATTTTTACCTGACTATAGCAACATATTATATATCCCACTGATTTAAATTTTAACAAGCCATGAAGATATGTAATGCTACGCATTCCATTATATATTATTCAAAGTAAATAGCATATTTAATAAAATACTTAAAAAAAATAACTTTCAAAAAAAATACATTTTTTTTAAAAGATCTTTTTTGAAAAAAATTTTTTTTTTCAAACCCTCTCCATAACTTTTTTGTTTTTGTTTTTGGGGGGATTACTTTCAAAAACAATAAGGATCTTCCTCTCATAGAACTTGATTTTTCCTGAAAATTTCAATACGATCGGATTATTCTTGAGTTATCGTGTCTACAAAAATCAGATGGACGGATGGGCAGACGGACATTTGAAAAAAAAGAGTTGCTTATTTTTTTATGCAACAAATTTATATCCAAGAATTTTTTGTCTATGACGATTTTTTAAATTTTTTGAAACTACCGTGTAATATTATTCTAGCGCTGGCGCTGTGAATAATATAATAAGGCGTTTGGACCGCTACTTTTTATCAGTAATGTAAAATTCTAAAGTTTATTTTTTTAATGTATAGTTATTTTAAACCTTCCCGCTTGTAAACAATCTCGAAACTACCATAGCAACGTAAGATACGCACGAGTCGTAAGCGAAATGACTAGGCCCAATTTACACAACCGTAAAACGTTGACGAGAACAAAACAATGGTTTATTTCTCTAAATTATTGGAATAAAAGCGATTTTATAAGCAAATTTTGTTTCTACAGGAATACAAAAGTGTTTTTAGCAACAGCTTTATCAATTTTCTTTTTTTACATTAAAACATCATAAAACAAAGTAAGTAAACAAAAATTATAAATTTTGTTTATGTTGACATTCAAAACAAGCCACATGCTTCAGTGTAAATAGGACTTTTGGAGTTTTTAGCGCCAAATTTAAAATAACTATACCTAAAAAAAAATAAACTGTAGTAGTTAGAATTATTTTACGTTATTCTTTTGTATTCTACATTTAAACTTGTTTTGTTAAATTATTTAATTTACGCCTCAGGGAACGTTAAGCCCATGTTAATGGTATGGAAAATAGCCTTACAGGGGGTTGCGTTACTTAATACTTGAACGTTCCCTTATAAGTTATGTAAAAGTAAATGGTTTGTTTAAATTTAAAATGAAATAATTGAGGCCGAAAGGGTTGAACTAAATTTATTTTGTAAATCTAAGTATTTGTGATATACATGTATATGTTATTATAAAATGTTATGAGCAAGGCCTATTATTAAAATTTCGGTTCCAGAGGACTTTTAAATTGAAGTTTGATTATTGTTTATGTTGGGAGTAATATCTTGGATAAAGAAAAGAAAAATCGCAGATGGTAAGCGTATGGTATGGTAGTATTGTGGTTTTTCATTTTAATAATATTTTTTGGTTATTCAGCCTGAATCTGCTTTCAGAATTTTTAAACCACGTCACAATTTTGTGCAAAAGACAAAAGTACGCTTTTGTCATTTCAAATAAAAAATATAAAAACTTTAGACTCAAGACACAAGAGCAGTTATTTTAAGCCCCTTATTTGGTCCAAAACCATTTAAAATAACTTATGTAAACATTAGCAAAAATTGGGGCAGAAAGGGTTAAAGTAAATTTAGTTTATTAATCTATGTGTATATATTATTATGAAATTTTGTCAGTAGAGCTTTTTGTACTTTAAAGAATTATCGGGTTGTGTCTCGAAATATTTGTATTGATCCGTTACGGTTATGAAAATCATTAAAAATTAAATAGCTGACGGAAGGCATTTGTTTATCCTGAGAGTAATACTGGCTTTTGAAATAAAAAAAATCATCGCAGACGGTGAACGTATGGTAGTCGGGTTTTTCATTTAAATGATTTTTTTAGTAATTTCATAAAATTTTTGCAACGCAATTGTGTACAACCATAAGCATGTATCTCACGTGAGCCAAACAATTGTCATTGTTTACAATGATCCCGGTTTGGACTTATATAAATTTGGTGCAATATATTGCAGCACACAGAATTGCATTTTGCCTCTGGTAGGGCACTGGACATATTTTTTTCATTGTTCTGCCAGCGGCAATAAATAATGGAACTCTTTCACAAAGTGCGCCGACCGGATGAAAAAAAGGATGCGAAACGCGCCTATCTCACTCCACAGCACTGTGGATTAAAAAAAAATATATATTTTTTATTAATAGTAAAATTACCATAAATATGTAAATACAGATAACAGGTTCATATTTAATACACTGTAAATGAAAATATGGTAATTTCACAGCAAATAAAGTGGTAAATTCGCTGTTATCCGTAAAAATGTGAATTTTTACCTGTGATTTCACAGTAATTTAAACAGAGAATTTAATAAGTATTTCAAGCAGTATTAAGGGATCTTGTAATTTTCGGGACTGTCTGTAAAAGTGCCGGGTTTTCGGACCACATGCATGTATTTTAATGTAAAATGATTGTACCGCACTGTAAATCAAAATAAAGTAATTTCACAGCAAATAAAGTAGGTCATATGTAAAGAAAGTGGCAAATTTAAATCAGTACTATAAATTCACTGTTATCTGCAAAAATGTGAATTTTTATTTTGGTAATTTTACTGCTATCTTTTGTAGAATGTAAGCTATAATTATGGTCATTTTCAACCAAAATTGTAAAAGTGCCGGGTTTTTGGACCACATTCATGAATTTTAATGCAAAATTATTATACCGACAGGAAAAGAGCTGAGATTTTACTAAACCGAGTAATATTGAGGTTAATTTTTAAATATTAAAATAAATATTGCAAATTCCCATTCTGACATGGTGATTTTCTTTAATTATTACAGTTAATACTATTGAAAGATTGCCGGAAAAATTTAGAGTGCGACAGGAAAAGAGCTGAGATTTTACTAAACCGGGTAATATTGAGGTTAATTTTAATAAATATTGTAAATTCACGTTCAGACATGGTGAATTTTCTTTAATTATTACATTTAATACTACTAAAAGATTGACGGACAAATTTAGAGTGTACACTAATAGAATTATAGCGTAATTAATACAACAACATAGTGTTATATATGCGCCAACCACAAACTTATAGTACCATCGTTTTCATAATAAACGCTTACACCTAAAAATGTTACAGATTATATTGAACTTTATCAAGGTCTCTTTGACATTTATTTGTCAAATATTATTATGACATTACTTGTCAAAATAATTCAAATTAGTTATGCCGCAGCTTACAAATTATCAAAAATGTATTATAACAGCAAGAATAAATGACGGGATAAGTGTACGTGAAATAGCCACTGAATTAAATGTTGCAAACAGCACTATAATGCGAGCAAAGAAAAAACTTGAGGAAACTGGACAGATTAGCAGAAAGCGGGGTTCTGTTCGAAGTAGAATGAGTAGTGCAGAAGAAGATATGCAATTAATGAATTATCTGCGGGAAAACCCTTTCCATACCGGAGTCAGAGCGAGGGAAGAAACTAACTTTCCTGGGTCATAATGCTGAAGAATTACGACAGGCCATCATTGAGGCTTGGCACGCAAAAATTACACCAAATTAAACAAACCAACTGTTAGAATTACAAAGAAGATTTTTTTATTTTTGATATCTTAAAATAAGTCACTCTTGATGATGTTTTTTTTTCTTTATATTTTTGAAGACACTATTTTGAAGAAAAAAACATTATCCCATGAACCGTAAGAGTTGTACAAAAAGCGCTTAGTGTTTTGGGAGTTTAAAATCAAGCAGGGCAAGTTATAAAGAGTGACTTTTTTTTGAGATCAGATCAAAATTAAAAAATAAATTCCTCTTTGTAACTCTATCTGGAGACATACTGTATAAATATTATTTATAATAAAATTTGTTAACCTTTTTGCTTATAAGCATATATGCTTAAAGACAGTTATAGGACTTGCACTATATAATATAGACTGTACTTTAACCTTACTTAATTATTACGGAAAATGTCAGTGTCAATCTTAGTAAAGTACATATACCACAAATAAAAATTTAAAATGTTGGGGTACCTCAGGGTTCTGTGATGTGAGCGTTTTCTATGAAAATGATGGTACTAAGCATGACATAAGATAACATTTGTTGTTGTATTTATTACAATTTTATGTTGTTTACCTCTTAATTCTACAACTGGTTGTTGTATCGTATAACATATTTACGTTATAACATATCACAAAATATGGTTGGCGCCTATATTACAACAATATTTCTATCAGTGTATAAAAAATTGATATGGTTATACAAAAACATGTTACGAAATTAAAAAGTGATTTTATTACATTAAAAAATATCTAAAATGCAATAGGACTTGCCAAACAATAAGGAACAAGTTTTATAAGTACATGAAAGGTTTTAATGTCAAACTTTATTATAAAACTATTTTAAGTATTAAAAAGGTATAATTACATAAAAACATTAAAATATATTAAAATATATCCAAATAAAACATTTTTACAATATAGAAGTAATATTTCGCTTAATTTCATCAAACTTAAAACAAACAAAAAAAAATATGTATGAAAAATATATAAAAAAACGTGACTTGTTGCAATGTATCTCACAGAGTTTAGCGAACCTCCAAGTTTCCGACACAAAACAAAACGTGGTTTAATTAGCACTGATACGTGGTAAGTAATTATGTAGAGGAATAACTAAAGGGGGGAGAACATATGCAAGGAAATATAGTAATGGCGATAAATTTTATATTTTAGGTATATCTAATAGATATTGCGACTAACGAGGGTTTAAATTGGCTATGGATATGGTGGGATAAAGAGCTCCCTCAAACCAGTCTTGACAGGTACATAAATTGTTGATGATGACGATAAATATATATTATTTAAAAAATGGACTAAACTGATTCATTTGATTTTGAGTATTTTTTTTTTACTGGAATGTGGTTAAAAGTAATAACACTGTGCGCTCAGTTTTTCTGTACAGCGTGAAACAGTAGCAAATTATTTTACTAGTTTCCATGTATTAAAAAAAATGTCAGATGCAGCATTATGCGACTACAATTAAAAGTGATAAAAGTTATCGGTTCATTTTTCTAAGTAGATGAAATTAAAATAGTTTATTTTTATTTACACTGTAAATCGATTTTTAATTTAATTATTTAGTAATTTTTCTGAAATATTTTTTGTTTGTTTAAATAATAAATACAAAACAGAATTATTGTGGTATAATTTTTATAATATAAAAATTATATTATACAGCCTGTTCCAGAACTCGCGTACCGAAATTTAAGAGGTGATTCTACATCCAAAAATATGAAAAAAAGTTTCTATAAAGGTTGGTCCGGAAATGAGCCCTAAGGGAGCTACGGCCCTTCGAAGATGACGTATTGAATGGGGAACAAAAAAAAGCACCAATAAAATTTTAATGCTGCAGGGTGATTCTTCATTTAAAACTGAGCAAAAAAGTATTATACACCAAAACACCTAAATTTAATATTAAATGATTAATAGCCTTTTAAAAAGTAACGTTTTTGGTGGCACAAAATGTTACTTCCTCTTAATTGCATTTTTTTTTGATAACGGTTGCTCCTACAGTGTTACACTATATGATATTTTATATGTATTTTTACTCTAGAAATCTATATTTTTTACAACAAATCCAAAAAATATACACATAGAAAAGTTTGGGGCAAAAATGTTTTAAGCCTCATATATTTTGTCCGTCTGGGCACGCCTCTGAATAAATTAAAAAAATAAATTAACATAAACTTATTGCCCTTATTAATACTAGTATACATGCAAAAGCTCGCCGCTCTAGCTTAAACGGTACCCGAGTTATTAATTAAAAACCTTATTTTTATTACAATTTTAAAGGGCCCTAGATCCCTTAGGGCTCATTTCGGACCAACCTTTATAGGAACTTTTTTTATATTTTTGGATCTAGAATCACCTCTTAAATTTTGGCATGCCAGTTATGGATCACCCTGTATATATTATATTTGCAAAGCACTGATTACCGTATAAGCGCCTTCGCCATTTTTATAAATACACTATTTTATTTCTTATTGCTCTAAAATCTTTTTTTTTATTTGCGTTTCAGAAAATTTATTTTGGAACAAGCAACGGATACAACTTTAAAACACTGCCAAAAAAAAACTGAAAACTGTCAATATTAACATAAAAATGTCTTAAAAATATGTGTTTCAACGCAAATAAAAAAAATATATTTAGGGTTATTTGTGATAAACACTCGGAAATGAAGCAAATAAAAACTTTATTGCATTACATAATCATGCCAAAGTTTCGCCTAATATTTAGGCTTCTTCAGGGCTCAAAAGACATAAAAATTATAAAACTTTTTGGACATAACTTGGACATTATAAACTGATTTTTTGGAAAAAAAAATGTATATAAACAAAACTAAAAGAAATTAATAAATTAAAAACTTACCTAAATTATTAAATATGCATTAAAACAAACAAATTAAACAAAAACATTACATCAACAAACAAAATGTCCAGTGTATTTTGTTTGATCACCTAATGTTTTTGTTTAATTTGTTTTTTTTTAATGCATATTTAATAATTTAAGTTTTTAATTAATTAGTTTCTTTTATTCTTGTTTATATACATTTTTTTTTCCAAAAAATCAGTTTATAATGTCCAAGTTATGTCCAAAAAGTTTTATAATTTTTATGCCTTTTTTTATTTCTTATTTTTTAGAGACACAGAAGTCGGTTTATTTTTTTTGCGAAAAGTTTTTATTTTATTATATTTTTTGACTTATGTACATAGATCACTATTCAATTAAATTTTTATTTTATCAAATATTATAATTTATAATATAAAAAACTAAGTATTGTTTATTTGTTTATTTGTTTATACTCTTTACATGGACCTTTATTTAAAGGTATTTTAACATTAAGAGTGTTACAATTATACTATAAAGCTTCTTCAGATTGCATTCTTTAATTTATTGATAGACGGCAATTATATGACAATTAATGTCAAAATTCAAATTCCATTATTACATTTCCAAAAAAATCTTCTAAATTTAGGTAGGTACTTTGAAATGTCCATTATTGCTACAATAATTCTTTTATATCATTATAGCGTGCGTAAAAATTTCAATCGATTTTTCTATAAAAAAAGTTAATAAACATTGAATTTTGGATATTATTAAGTAAACAAAAACTGCTACCAAACAAAAATAAATACATGGTAAATATTTTTTTGATGGCTTTTGTATTTTTTACTCAAAAGCTTTTATATTTTTCAATGAAATGTTTTTTTAAATAGAAATATGAAGCATTTCTATTTCATGTATAATTTTCTTTATGTTATTTTTTCTTTTCCGCTTTTATAAATATATATTTATTTTAAACATACAGGGTGATCAATAACTGGCATGCCAAAATTTAAGAGGTGATTCTCCAAAAATATCATTTAAAGTCCCTACAAACGTTGGTCCGCAAATGAGCCCTAAGGGAGCTAGGGTCCTTCGAAGATGACATATTGAATGGGGAATAAAAAAAAGCATCAATAAAATTTTAATGCTGCATTTAAAACTGAGCAAAAAAGTATTCTTGACCAAAACACCTTAATTTAATATTAAATGAGTAATAGCCTTTTAAAAAGTAACGTTTTTGGTGGCACAAAATGTTACTTCCTCTTAATTATATATTTTTTTTTTGAAAACGGTTGCTCCTACAGTGTTTGGACTTTATACTATATGACATTTTTTATGTATTTTTCCTCAAGGAATCCATATTTTTTACAAAAAATCCAAAAAACATATTTTTTAAGTCTTAGTTTTAAGTCGAATTAATGCCAAAAATGAGGGCTTCCCGGACCATAGTGGAACGTAATAAATTAAATTTATAACTGAATCTATAACTAAACTATTTTTAAACTTCAACACAAAAAAAACGTTTTCAGTTTTTTAACAAAATACGGCAGCTTTAAAATCTTTAGGCCAAACACGTAGAAGGTATATCTCTATAGAACTATTCAGCTCAACATCCTAATACGTTATTTTATTTTTTGTAATGCTAGTTTCATATTAAGTCATATGTAGTGTGAGTGCAATACATAATTTTAATGAGTTACACTTGATAAAAGAGCCCGTTAATTTTTGTTAGTCATATTTTATTAAAAATTAATTAAACCCAGCGAAGCATATGTGTACTTATACCAGTAAAGGGCCTTTTTATTATTTATAGGGGAAAGGGGGGAATACCACGCAGCGGGTAATTCTGTGTTAAATATCGATATATATATATTTTTATTTATTTAAGTCAGTAACAGACATTATTTTCAAAATTTATTTATATAAAATTTATGTTTTTTACAATGGATTAATAATTTGGAATGGCACCAGACATGGTTAAAATGTGCTAAGAATGATGGTATAAAACATAGAACGTTGGATGAAAAATATGGAATGGTTAACTGATGGCTTTGAAGCACGCTAAATTATAGTACTAAGTTCACTCTTTGGTATAAAATACCTTAAAGGTCCCTGTAAGTCTAAATAAATAAATAAATAAATAAAATATTATAAGTTATTTAAAAAACAAACCGTTCGCACCATATCGTAATACAACTGTAAACAACCGTTTGCCGTTTAGTTGAGATTGCAACCTACATTGGATTGTAGTTAGCTTTTTTGACATTTCTTTGCGTATATTAAATCGGTCTCTAAAATAAGCTGTAACTTAATTAGTTTTAAACTTTTGGTTGACTTTTTACATCAATTTTTTCCGTTTTTATGCAAATTAGTGTTGTTTGTGTTGTAATTAATATCATTTTCATTTAGTGTATTTTATTAATTAAGGCTAAGTTGTGTTCTTCAGTGTTCTTCAATGTTCTTCTTTTGGTTTTTGATTTTATGTTTTAGAAATAGTTAACTTTACTTTTTTACACATTTACTATTTAATTTATGCAGTTTTACTTCACAAAGTTTCTTTTTATTATAACTTAACAAGTTTGTTTACTTCATAATAGTTAAGCCTTAAAATACACCTGCGCGACATTTCCTCACAAGCTGCGAGGAATTCTGCCTTGCTAAGCTGAAAGGTCCTATCTACATAGGTTTAACATATACAGATAGGACCTTTCGGCTTAGAAAGGCAGAATTCCGCGCGAATAAATCTTATTTGTAACACTGGCAGGAAAGTCAAAATATTTTTTAAACTATATTTTTAACTAAAATTGGAAGTTGGTAGCTTTAGGTAGTAGAAAAGGTGTTATATGCAGCACGTATGCGAACTGTTTTTAGTGTTCTCAATTAACTCTTTGTCAAGACTCAGTTTCAGCAAAAAAAACTTAAGTCTCGAACAAAAAAGACTTAGTTCGCATACCAGGTGCATAATATACTATTAAAGGAATTATTTCGCTCTATTTAAAATAAACAGCTTTAAATTATTATCTTAAAATAAACAGCTTTAAGTCTATTTTTATGAAAAAATAGATAATGCTCTTAAACCTTAAACAAGGCTTTTTGACATAAGTACACAATTAAATCCGGTAAAGCATATGTTCTCCAGCAGCTAATTTAAAATGGACAAACGGAAATGAAACTGGCTGCCACCTTTTCAAGTTTCTTACGTCAAATAAACTACTATTTGCTCAAAAGCCCGGTTAAATTTAGATACATTTGTTTTAAGGGAAGACAATACAACAATAAACATTACTTAGTTGTCAATATTTATATTATATATAACTGTATACGGTTTGTTTACATGTTGGCTTAAATGATTTTTTATTGTAAATCCAAATCCGTTAAGAAATAAAAACGTTCAGTTTTCGACGTAATCCACCCTTAAGTTTTTATAAGGGGTAAATTAGTGAGAACATATATTTTCGTTTAATCTAATCTGAAAATTTTCTTACTCTATCCCCAGGAATTTTTTTTCCACTACTAGCTTTAGAATATACCATTATTTATCAAGTTTTCAGACTGTGAAGTCAATTTTCTTCAACTATAGCAATAATAATTTTTTCTCTCCTAGTAGGAGTAAATTTTATAAACAATTGATATCAGCCACTTGATATTCCCTGAACTGCAAAGACATGTTATTGCTTATAATTTTTAATGGACAAAATACAACAATAGTTTGCCATTGGATAACAAATGAGCATAGCAAATATTATAAATGAATTAATTATAATAGAATATAACATATTATTCAGTAAATAAACAACTTTTCACACATTTTAAAAATATCAAAATGCCACCCACTAGAACTGTTAAGTTTCAGTGAATAAATAAATTTATTTGTTTTCAGAAATGGCCATTTCAAAGGCTGCTTGTTTTTGCGCGGTTAATTAAGAACCAGCAAACATTTTAGTTTATCATTGATACAAAAATGTTAAAGAATAAGAATAAATGCGCTAGTAGTGAAAAAAATAATATGTAGACCACGGTAGAGAAGACTATTAAGCCTCGCACTCTTAAATCCCTCGCTGCTACGCAGTTCGTAATTTAATACCCTTGACTATAAAAAATGTCTTCTCTGCCTTGGTATATAATTACTATTAAATATTTACAATATTTTCGTGAAAATTGGCATATAGAGGTTTTTAAAGTTTTTTTTTTAAGTTTTGAAGTTTTTAAGGTAACAAAAAACTTCAGACGCAGTGGGTACTACCCACTACCCACTACTAATTGTGAAGTCCTCTTAATGTGTGAAGTAAATGTGGAAAAATGAGAAAGCCTTTTTATGAGTAAAATGTATTTTTAATAATAATTAAATTACAGTTGCAGTAAATGTTGTGTAAATTAATATCTTGGATAAGGACAGAAATTTTTAGATGGCGCACAAGTCAACATCAATCTAATGACTATATTTCTTTGGCGAATAAAGTCTAAAATAGTTTTCTTAATCAGCGTGCAGAGTTGACTCTTGGTACTGAAGAGGGCCAGCAGCCTGAAACTGTCAGTCTACCAATATCACTCTGTACGATGATTAGAAAATCGATTGATGGAATAATAAATATATTATCTGATTTTTTAATTTTAAATATCTAAGATATTAATTTATTATTCCATCAATCTATTTTCTAATCATCGTACAGAGTGATATTGGTAGACTGACAGTTTCAGGCTGCTGGTCCTCTTCAGTACCAAGAGTCAACTCTGCACGCTGATTAAAAAAACTATTTTAGACTTTATTCGCAAAAGGAATAAAGTCATTAGATTGATGTAGACTTGTGCGTCGTCTAAAAATTTCTGTTCTTATCTAAGATATTAATTTATACAACATTTACTGCCACTGTAATTTAATTATTTTTAAAAATACATTTTAATCATAAAAAGGCTTTCTCATTTTTCCACATTTACTTCGCACATTAAAAGGACTTCACAATTAGTAGTTTACTAATACTAGCCAGTGGGTAGTGGTTAGTACCCACTGCGGATGAAGTTTTTTATTACCTTAAAAACTTCAAAATAAAAACAAACTTCAAAACCCGCTATATGCCAATTTTCACGAAAATATTGTAAATATTTAATAGTAATTATATACCAAGGTAGAAGAGAAGACATTTTTTATAGTCAGAAAATTCTTAAAAAGTGGTAGATACCAAGCGCGGATCTGGCAGGTCGATGAGGACTAACGTCCCCCAGGTCAGTTTGTGGCCCGATCTTATTAGTATTCCCCCCCCCCCTCCCCCCACGAACTGGGTTTAATTTTTTTGACAATCTACAACTTGCCATTAGGCTTAAAAAACTTTGCTCTGTATTTATTAAAAGCTCCTAATTAAAATTTTCGACTATGTAAGAGCCTTGTATTCCCTTAACAAAAGGTTGCTTTAATTACATGCCTGGGACTTAAAGCACCCACTACCCGGGTCCAACCTACATTTATAATAAGAGAGTGTGTGTGTCTGTGTTTTCGGCCATTTTATTTTAGTGCCTCCATTTTAGCGTTTTCCTGCTCTTTTTTGCGACATTAAATTACTTCAAAAACATTTCAATTTAATTAAATTTTCACTAAAGTTTGGACTTTTCTCTCTAAAACAGGATGTGTTCTAATAACTAACAATTATTCAGTCTTTGTTTAAAAGCTCTCTTTTAAAATAAAATATTTGTGAAATTAAATTTTCATTTATATATTTCTTAAATTACAATTGTACATAAAAGCACGTATACTTATTATGAGTATGTGGTTATATGTAAATTTTAATAATTATTTAAAGTTACGATGAAGTAGCACATGAATCATGAAACATGAATTATGTTAATTAAACTAAGATTGTATGTGTTTATGTACCTATTATTTCATTGGTTAGGTTCTTAGTTTGAATGAAACGTGATTAAAGATCTGCAAAATAAAACTATCTTAGCCTTTTCATTTTAATAAACTAAATTAAATTGTTTGATATTTACAAATTTAAAAAATCTATATAAAACATTTTACTATTCCTTAAAACGACTTTTGTTTGATTAACGCAGTCGTCCCTCCGAAGTGACTGATCGATTTGGTGCTTTTTAGCACTCTTCAGAGCCACATATCGGTAGTAGGGACAACTACGAAAATCAAATCCTTTCCATATATCTCTATATGGAGTTTAAAAATCGTTGTAAGGAAAAGCAAAAACAGCTAGCGACATCTACTGCTAAAAGCAGAGACTGGATAAACCTATCGACAGTCCAAAAAAGGAAGCAGTTATTGGTTTCAAGAACCTATTGCACGCTGTCGATAGGGGGCAGATTAATCAATGCCACGGTGGACATTGCCGCCAATTGAATCCTAAACGCTAGGAGGGCACCTTTTACAGTGGTAACTGAATTAATAAACTAAATTAAATTGTTTGATATTTACAAATTTAAAAAATCTATATAAAACATTTTACTATTCCTTAAAACGACTTTTGTTTGATTAACGCAGTCGTCCCTCCGAAGTGACTGATCGATTACGTGCTTTTTAGCACTCTTCAGAGCCACATATCGGTAGTAGGGACAACTACGAAAATCAAATCCTTTCCATATATCTCTATATGGAGTTTAAAAATCGTTGTAAGGAAAAGCAAAAACAGCTAGCGACATCTACTGCTAAAAGCAGAGACTGGATAAACCTATCGACAGTCCAAAAAAGGAAGCAGTTATTGGTTTCAAGAACCTATTGCACGCTGTCGATAGGGGGCAGATTAATCAATGCCACGGTGGACATTGCCGCCAATTGAATCCTAAACGCTAGGAGGGCACCTTTTACAGTGGTAACTGAATTAATAAACTAAATTAAATTGTTTGATATTTACAAATTTAAAAAATCTATATAAAACATTTTACTATTCCTTAAAACGACTTTTGTTTGATTAACGCAGTCGTCCCTCCGAAGTGACTGATCGATTTCGTGCTTTTTAGCACTCTTCAGAGCCACATATCGGTAGTAGGGACAACTACGAAAATCAAATCCTTTCCATATATCTCTATATGGAGTTTAAAAATCGTTGTAAGGAAAAGCAAAAACAACTAGCGACATCTACTGCTAAAAGCAGAGACTGGATAACCTATCGACAGTCCAAAAAAGGAAGCAGTTATTGGTTTCAAGAACCTATTGTACGCTGTCGATAGGGGGCAGATTAATCAATGCCACGGTGGACATTGCCGCCAATTGAATCCTAAACCCTAGGAGGGCACCTTTTACAGTGGTAACTGAATTAATAAACTAAATTAAATTGTTTGATATTTACAAATTTAAAAAATCTATATAAAACATTTTACTATTCTGCCCCCTATCGACAGCGTGCAATAGGTTCTTGAAACCAATAACTGCTTCCTTTTTTGGACTGTCGATAGGTTTATCCAGTCTCTGCTTTTAGCAGTAGATGTCGCTAGCTGTTTTTGCTTTTCCTTACAACGATTTTTAAACTCCATATAGAGATATATGGAAAGGATTTGATTTTCGTAGTTGTCCCTACTACCGATATGTGGCTCTGAAGAGTGCTAAAAAGCACGAAATCGATCAGTCACTTCGGAGGGACAACTGCGTTAATCAAACAAAAGTCGTTTTAAGGAATAGTAAAATGTTTTATATAGACTTTTCATTTTAGTTACAGGCGAACAACTCTGGAAAGAACCTGGTTTTTCTACGACTGCATTAGAATGTAAGCAAATACACACCTTTTCAAACACCGAATGAATCCATTCTAGACCTAGATACGGTATGAATATTCCGTATCAAGTGTTAGAATGAGCACATGTAGTGCCATCTCTTGTTTATAAAATTAAAGAAAACTGTAGCAAAATTAGCAAAAATATATATATTTTACCATGAAACATTGAATAATTTAATGCAATTTTTTTTCCAAAAAAATAGTTTATAATGTCCAAGTTATGTCCAAAAAGTTTTATAATTTTTATGTCTTTTTAGCCCTGAAGAAGCCTAAATATTAGGTGAAACGTTGGCATGATTATGTAATGCAGTAAAGTTTTTATTTGCTTTATTTCCGAGTGTTTATCACAAATAACCCTAAATGCAATTTAAAGTTTTGCGTTAAAATTATATAAAGTTTATTAGTTTTTCTTAATATTTGAGCAGTTTTTTATCAATTTAGTTCAAAAAATTAAAACTGCTCCATCTATTGTTAAATATTTAAACCTGATATCTGTTACAACAATCTGACATAACCTTCAATTTTTGCATTATAATTTGTAAATATGTGCTAAAAACCTTTTTTAAGTACTGATTTGATAAAATTATTAAATAACATTAATTGCTTTATTTAAAAATATGTGTTTTGTTGCATTTACAATGTCGAGTCATAAAAAAAACATTGTTTTTAACCTTGTCCGCAGTTTAAAGCCATACAGTGTTTCATATTTACAGTCGAAGAAAAAGTATAGTCTACAACATGTCAAAGTCCCAGTCATTCCGCGCTCGCGGGACCGTCATACTCGCCTGCCGTCTCGTATGACAAACTTCCACTCGCACGGAATATTGTCTATTCCATACTAGTTATAGAATATACTATTCTGCATGCTTACGATTACCACCAATTCACAGTGGGCCAGAAATAAAAAAAATCTGAATTTTTGTGTACTTATATTTTCGATACCGCTGAAAATTTAATTTGATTTTGTAGAAATGTTAACTTTTCTATTAGATCGTAGAAAAAATATTTTATCCAATACATACAGATAAGACAATTACCAGCTTTATTTTAGATAGATAAATTCTATAATAACCCCCGCATGGCTTTTACTTTATTGAGTGGATAATTATTTATTTTACCCACTTAACTGTCACTTGTCAAATTATTTTCTTGTAAATATTATTAAAATTTTTAATAAAAATATAAATTCCTAAGCTATTTATTGGATAAAACCTTGTATGGCACTCATGGGTAAACCATTATTGCCCTCTCGAAAATTAACCTGCTTGGCTCCTCGCAGGTTAATTTTCTCATGGGCAATATCTTACTTTACCCACTAGTAACATAAATAACTATTTTGCAATTTAAAATTAAATATATTTAAAATAATTTATTATAATAAGTAACAATCGAATAAAAAATATTTTATAATACACGGGCGAAAAGATAAATTTTTATTTCGTAGGTTTTTTACCTCGGCCTCGGCTTTCTAAAACCTACTTAATTGAAAAATTTAACTTTTCGCCCTTGTATTATAAATAACTATTGTCTCTTAGCAACCCCCGAAAAAAAATGTTGCGGTTTCAGACTTTTATCATCAAAAGACCCAAGTTCTAAATGGGCATCAAAGTTTCAAACTTAGGTGTGTTTAGAAAAGAAGAAAAAACCTCTGGAAGGACAAACATACATACATCTCATCGATTTTATTATATGGATAGGATTCTATAATTTTAATATTTTATAATTATTATCTTAAAAATTTAAGTTTTTTTTTTCTGTATTTATTTTTATAGTCAAGGTCGAACCTTGTAATAAGAACATTGTTTCTTCAAACGCAATAAATTTATTTATTTATATTTATGATATTATTCACAGCGACAGCGCTAGAATAATATTATACGGTAGATACGAATTTTCGTTTGGAAAATCGTCCTAGATAAAAAATTCTTGGATTTGTGAAAAAATGGCAACTTTTTTCTTCAAATGTCTGTCTGTCCCTCTGTCCGTCCGTCGTTCCGTCCGTCTGTCTGATATCACGATTTTTGTAGACACGATAACTCACGAACGAATAATCCGATCGTATTGAAATTTTCAGAAAAAATCAAGTTCTATGAGGGAAAGATCCCTATTTTTTTTGAAGTAATCCCCCTAAAAACAAAAAACTTATGGGGGGGTTAAACTTTAAAAAAATCGAAAATGGCTGAAAGAAAATTCCGATTAACGCAATTTTTTCAGGAAAAAATACTTTTATTTATAAAGAACTTTCACTTTCGGGTTTAGACCGTGAATGGATTTTCACTTTCCGACGTTTCGTCTCTTACTACTAGAGATATCTTCAGGGATTAATCTGAAACTAAGTTTCGAATCAACTTGTGTCACTATTTATGACGAGTTGTGGTTATTCACCCGTGACGAGCTTTTTCCTATCAAAGACTTCCATATTGCAGGTAAGTGGTAACCAGTGTCCCGATTGATATTGTTAGGATGCTTGATGATTTCTATCGATTCCCGTATCTTCCTTGGCATTTTTCTGTTTTCTGTTAATATTTGTTTTGTTTCAGACAAATTGATTTTATGACCTGTTTCATGTACATGTTCGGCTACTGCCGATAAGGAAATTTGTTTCTTTCTTACATTGCGCTCATGCTCTTGAAGTCTTGTAGAAATTTTTCTCTTAGTTTCACCTATGTAAACCGTACCACAGGAGCAGGGTATTTTATATACGCCTTCTGAACTCAGGGGTATTTTGTCATTTGTTGAAGTCAGACATTGACCTGATTTTTGGTTGGACCGAAATATAGGCTTAATATTTGCCAAGGAAGATACGGGAATCGATAGAAATCATCAAGCATCCTAACAATATCAATCGGGACACTGGTTACCACTTACCTGCAATATGGAAGTCTTTGATAGGAAAAAGCTCGTCACGGGTGAATAACCACAACTCGTCATAAATAGTGACACAAGTTGATTCGAAACTTAGTTTCAGATTAATCCCTGAAGATGTCTCTAGTAGTAAGAGACGAAACGTCGGAAAGTGAAAATCCATTAACACGGTCTAAACCCGAAAGTGAAAGTTCTTTATATCTTAATGGCCGTGAAAGCTTAAAATCTAAAATACTTTTATTATAAGGATCAATTCTACAAAAAAAAAAAACAAATAAATAATTAAAAAATAACGAAATATTTGGAATTTTTTTTTAGTTTTTTAGAATGTTTTCTTTGAACAATTTTTCTTTCGTTTTTCGCAAAAAGAAAATTAAAAAAAAAATAAAAATTAAAAAAAAAAATTTTAAAGTTTTTTTTGAAAACTTTTTTTTTTTGAAAACTTTTTTTGAATTTTTTTTTTCAATAATTTTTTTGTTTTTCAAAAAAGCCCTTAAAAACACTTTTTTTTTGTTATTTTTTTAAATATATATATTTTTTAAGTATTTGGGAAGTGAAATATACCATTTACTGTGAATAATATATAATGGAATGCGTAGCATTACATATCTTCACGGCTTGTTTATTTACTATCTTTATCTGCTTTATCACTTATAATCTAGTATATAAATTAAAAATTAAAATTGTATACAATAAAATATCCACAGGTCATAATTTATCGTATAACTTTCACATTTTTACTGTTATTTTTTTAGCGCGTGAAAATTAAATAATCACATGATACAATTTTAAATAAAACATACATTTTATTTATTCATAATGAAAATAAACGTTTTAATATTAATTTTAATTATTTTATTGATGTCCTATAGCGAAATTGTAGTGGCGATTCAAACAGTCGAGCAGAACACGAACCTCTAAAAAAATGACTAAATATAAAATATTTAAACTATATGAACAGTTGCAAGCATCTTATTAAAACATCCGTACTATTTTATAACGTTATAAAAAGGGAAGTTGTGTGAATAGACAACCATTAATATACAATATATATATATATAATGTATATAAGACTCGGATCAGGGATGGCCTGCACGGGGCCGGAACCTATATTGGGTGTTACAAGGAAGCAGGTAAAGACCTATCTCGATGAGTGGGCTTATACCAAGCTAAAGGAGCAATGGAGGGCGGTCGACGGTTGCCGGCAAGCTAGGGACTTCCTGGCTGGCCCAAGCAAATCAAAGACCGACTGGTTGCTGTAATAAGGAAGAACTGCACTCAGATAACTTGTAGGGATCCTCACGGGCCACTGCAAGCTAAGGAAGCACCTGGCAACAATGCGGATTCTAGAGTCCGCTATGCCCAGTGCGGAGAGGATCAAACATCCACTCATTACTTAGCCGAGTCTTTGAAACTCAAAGACTCAACCAAGAGGAACTAAGAGATCTCCCCTGAGCTAATATCCTGACCTTTATTGAAAGGACGGGCAGGTTCAAGGAGGACTCAAATTAGTAAATGGCTGGGATTGCCTGGGGTGACAAAAAAGGCCAGAAATGGCCTAGTTGTCCGGCTTTAGCCAACCCAAAAATTTACTACTACTACTACTACTGCATAATTTATTCAAGATTGAAAGTCTCTATCTCCAAAACGTTATATTTTATCAAATAAACTGTACACATTTTTATAGGGCTTTAAAAGAGCTTTTATTTAAATATGATTTTTTAAAATTGAATATAGTTTGATGCACGGATTTGCGCCTAAGGGAAATATGTTTGGAATGTGTGTGCAAGTGGGAGGCCCGATGTAGGCACGGGAAGAAGAGAGCGCGAATGATACCTCCCCCTTACGTCGGAGACTTTCTTTCATGAGGAGAACTATAATAGAAAACTAAGGGAGGCTATAAAAAAAACATTTTACTGCTTTAAATCTCAATATATCGAACAGTGTACCGTAAATCCTTGCAACTTTGCCCAGAGAGTACAACTTTGCCCATCTGCAAGGTGATATGATTTTTTTTAAACGGGGCAATATAGTAGAAATGTTTAATATTAGCAGTTCGTGTTCTAAAAGTGTCGAAACGTGCTCAGTACTTTAACATCTGCTCTACTGTTGTGTTCTGCTTCAAAATCAAATATTTAGTTCATGTAAACAAATATTCTAATTTCAAAATGATTTAATAAGGGGAACAAAATAGTTTATTTGACAGAAATAAAATGTATTTGTCAAAACCAAATAATTCAATTGGCCATATCCAAACAAATATTTTGTTGGCACAAATAAACTGTTTTACCAGTGTAGGTAACATATTTTTATCAAAATAGTGACATAAAATTTTAGCATGATAATAGGCGGCCTTTGAAAAAAAAATAAAATAAAGTTGGATATTTTTATGCCATATCTATGTATATATGATCTAATTTAATTATAACCAAAAACGCTAATAATAATAATAGTTTTAGCCCATTTTTAACCCTAACCGTATACCCCCAAAGTCAAATCAGCTCTTCTAAAGATGATAAGAAACAATTTGCAAAAAACGCTTGTCAATATCTTTTCTACAAATATTATTGAGATTACAGACGGAGAGACATAGAGAGTTGCCCAGAAATGTGAAAAAACATGGTCAAAAGTTTTGATTTATCGGCGATGATTTAAATACATCGGCACTCTTAGTAGTACTAAGTGCCGATATGAATATTGGCATTTGTTCTTTATTTAAATATTATATATAAATGAAATATTGTATGTAATTTTAAAATTAATTCAACTAAATGTTTTTATAATTGGTTTAATAGGTTAAATTTATTTTATTAATGATGCGATGATTTTTGTTAATTTTAAAATTCAGTGTTAAAAGGGAAAAGACAATTGTTATTTTTTTTATACGAGCTAAATTTGGATTTGTGACAATTAATTTACAGTTCTTAATGCCCAGCCAATACCAGGGCGGCGCGTTTCCCTAACATTGTAATAATATGGAAAATGCTTTATTTTTTAAGGCATTCAAGTTTCAGTTTTCAGAAATTAACCAAATGCAATTTTAATTAGATTTAACCTACACTGTAAATGAAAATATGGTAATTTCACAGCAAATAAAGTAGGTCATATGTTACCACTAAAGAAAGTCGTAAATTTAAATCAGTACTGTAAATTCACTGTTATTTGTAAAAATGTGATTTTTTACCTGTGATTTCACATTTACATTTACGTGCTGTGCTGTCTGTAAAAGTGCCGGGTTTTTGAACCACATACATGAATTTTAATGTAAAATTATTGTACCGCACTGTAAATAAAAATATGGTATTTTCACAGCAAATAAAGTAGGTCATATGTTACCAGCAAAGAAAGTGGTAAATTTAAATCAGTACTGTAAATTCACTGTTAGCTGTAAAAATGTGAATTTTTATTTTGGTAATTTTACTGCTATCTTTTGTAGAATGTAAGCTATAATTATGGTAATTTTCAACCAATATTGTAAAATTGCTGGGTTTTTGAACCACATGCATGCACAAAAGTTTTAATGCAAAATTATTGCACCGACAGGAAAAGAGCTGAGATTTTACTAAACCGAGTAATATTGAGGTTAATTTTTAAATATTAAAATAAATATTGCAAATTCCCATTCTGACATGGTGATTTTCTTTAATTATTACAGTTAATACTATTGAAAGATTGCCGGAAAAATTTAGAGTGCGACAGGAAAAGAGCTGAGATTTTAGTAAACCGAGGAGTATGAGGTTAATTTTAATAAATATTGTAAATTCACATTCTGACATGGTGAATTTGCTTTAATTATTATAGTTAATACTACTGAAAGATTGACGGACAAATTTGGAGTGTATATAATGACATTTCTTAAAACATATTTTAATGTTTAACATAATATCTCAGACGTTTCTCAAAAATTAAAGCTGCAGCTTTAAAATTTACACAGAAAAAATAATTCCTTGAACCAAGGACACGTGTCTTTCGATATGTTCAAAGCCATATTCTTTTGTTCCGAGAATAGCATTTTTTTGAACCAAAGTAAATGTCCTTGAATAAAGAGCACGGGTTTTTGAATACATGCTTTTCATTCAAGGAGATTGACTTTGGTTGAAAGAAATGCTAGTCTTGAAGCAAGAGAATATGGCTTTGGACATATCGAAAGATTTTTTTCAGTGTATGTGATTGGTGAATTTCTTGAGAACCAAAATTTGATTCGTGACTGATTTTGCTTTCTCATTTTAAAAATTTTCAGTCTTGTGAAAGCCTTGTATTCGTGCAAAAAATTCCAACTATTTTCTGCATATTTTTGCATTCTAAAGTAAATTAACATTAAAAAAAAACAGAGTTTTTTTTTATTTAGAGATGTCTATGCGAAATCAGTCAACAGTATCATCTCTTGATAGTAGTTTTCGTAACGAGTAAGCGACTTTAATCCTTAGTGCACGAGAATGAAGTTTTTTTGACGACGCGAAGCGAAGTCAAAAAATCATTCGAGTGCACTAAGGACTTGTCGCAAACGATTTGCGAACAACATTTTTCGTTCGATCTACAGTCTAGACTCTTTAAAAATGTATATTTTAAAGAATTACCCAGGCAACCAAATCACGTTACAGAAACGTGAAAAAAACGTCACCCGATGCCTGAAATCACGTTTCCAAATGACGTTTTATTGACGTTAAAATCACGTGAGTAAGTCCCACCACAATGACGTGATCTTTCGACGTGCATGAAACGTGATCTTTTCGACGTGGATGAAACGTGATCTTTTCGACGTGAATGAAACGTGTTCTTTTCGACGTGGATGAAAATTCTAGTTGCGACAGTAAAAAGTAAATAGGAAAAAAAGCATTATTTTTCTATTATATGAATATATGTTCTTACATATGTCAATAAATAAATAATTAGAAATACCTACAGGTACTTCTAATTATTTATTTGTTGACGTCACTTGCCTGACTATTTTTTGACGTGATAAAAACGTTACTGAAGCGACGTTTTTTTTTGGGCACCGTATGACGTTTCATTTAGGTCATATTTTGGGCAGCTTGCGACTTGACCCCCTTTTCGACGTCTTTCTCACGTGATAAAGACGTGATCCGTCATCTTGTGGTTGCCTGGGTACCTGTGTTTAATTTTGACATTTGAAAATTTTATAAACGTCAAATGACTTTTGTCAAAATGAATGCTATGTGTAATCGTTTGGATAAATGAGTGTGCATAGTTGTCATTTCATTTAAATATGCACTATGTACTCGTGCTATAGAAAAATATCCTAACGAGGATATATAGTGAACATGCATTTTTCTTTATTTCGTGTACACTAGGTTGTACGAAAAATAATATAGCCGTCGTTGAAGTTGTCCATTCTGTCAAATTGTGAAGTGTCACTTGGGCAAAAATTATTTCTATGAAATAATTTTCGCGGTTATAGCTGCGCTCTATTGAATTATAAGAATATTATTTAGGGTTATTTGTGATAAACACTCGGAAATGAAGCAAATAAAAACTTTATTGCATTACATAATCATGCCAAAGTTTCACCTAATTTTCACCTGTTGCAAAAAGTCCAGTGTATTTTGTTTGTTGATGTAATGTTTTTGTTTAATTTGTTTGTTTTAATGCATTTTTAATAATTTAGGTAAGTTTTTAATTTATTAATTTCTTTTATTTTGTTTATATACATTTTTTTTCCAAAAAATCAGTTTATAATGTCCAAGTTATATCCAAAAAGTTTTATAATTTTTATGTCTTTCTAGCCCTGAAGAAGCCTAAATATTAGGTGAAACGTTGACATGATCATGTAATGCAATAGTTTTTATTTCCTTCATTTCCGAGGGTTTATCACAAATAACCCTAAATAAATTTCAAGAAGCATCCTGTAGGAAATATTATTAAGAATAGTATTCTTAAAATATCAACATAATATGAAAATAAGAGGTGAATTATTGCAATTTAATACCACATCCTATCGTTTTATTGGGTCTGAATATAAATATTTTAAAATGCTTAATTCTACTTCAAAAACTGAGTTGTGCTAGCAACCAGCAAATATCTATCTCTAACTAGGAGCATTTCAAATAGGCATTTTGTGGTGCAATGCTGCCTGGGCTGAGAAAATGGCACTTTTTAATTTTTATTTCGTACAGACAGAGAAGTTTTTTTGTATTCGTTCTGTATATTTTAATGATGACAACCTAGTGTTTTTTACAATTAAATTATCGGATTAAATATTCTATTATAAATCAATTTAAAAATAAAAAAACCTCTATATTGAGTAAACAGATATTAATAAACAATTAAAAATATAAAAACGGGCAATAAAATTAAAAAATATTCAAATATTATCAATAAAAATATTCTGTGTACTTACTGTAAAAAGGGCATTGTTTTTTAGTTAAAGATTTTAGCTTTTTCGCTGCTTTACCTTAGCTCTAAAATACTTGGAACAACTCATATCTGTGTAGGAATAAATTTTGATATGAGTAAGGCCTTTGATGTCATAGATCACCCGGAGCTTATAGCTATATTGAAGTCATATGGCATAACGGGCGTTGCTTTACAGTGGTTTATTTCATATCTTAAAGATAGATACAGTTTATAGAACTTAAGGGAGAACATAATAATGTTATAAACAAAAAATTTAAAAGTCATCCCGAATTAATAAAATATGGTGTGCCCCAAGGAGGAGTATTATCTCCTTTTCTATTTCTTATTTTCAGCAATGACCTAAATTTTTTTGTAGAAAGCCAAGAAAATATAGAGAATACCGAAGTCTGTCAATTTGCGGATGACTCGTCATTCACAGTTTTTCACTCAAACTTTGACACATTTGTAAAACTTGCAAATAACTCTGCATAGTGTATGAAAAAGTGGTCCGATGAAAAGGGCCTTGTACTTAATCCCAGCAAAACCGCCGTTATGCAAATTGGTAATAGTCGTAACCATGAAATTGACAAAAAAAGCATGCTTGTTAGAATAGATAAAAAATCGCTCGAAATAACCAATGTTGTTAAGTTTTTGGGTGTGAAAGTTGATGCACATTTGAGCTGGGAAACGCATATAAGTGATATTGCTGCTAAAATTAGGAGTGCCCACTTTGTAATTTGGAATCTTAAAAGTCTAGTTAACCAAAACATGTTATTACTATACTATAATGCTTATATACGGAGTAGACTCGAACATAATATTAATATATGGGGCGCATCCACCTTTATTGAAAGGTTATTTATTCTACAAAAAAAGATAGTTCGAACCATATCCAGTATTAAATATAGAGACCATTGTAAACCACATTTCATAAAATTAAAAATTCTAACTATCTATTCTCTCTATATATATAATATTTGTGTTTTTGGACGTATGAATAGTCATCTCTTTATAAAAAATTCTGATTTAAACACTGGTTTAGTAACAAGACACCACAACATGTTTTCTTTTCCGAAACACACCACCACATTTTTTGAAAAAAGTCCTTATTACATGACTGTAAAAATATTTAATAAGCTACCTAAAACAATTAGGAACATAAACTCAGACATTATTTTTAAAGTTAAACTAAAAGAATTTCTTTTAGAAAAAGCCTATTACTCTCTTGAGGAGTATTTCAATGAAAATTTTAATTCTGTATAGTTCAATTTAAATGTTTATTTATTTTAATATTTTTAATGTCTGTGTTTATCTATATATAATACTATGTGTATTAATTTTTGTATTTAAGTATATACAACTCTGACGACCCTATATTTAGTTTTCTAGATCCACGGGGGATTTTAACTTTATCTTTATCTTTATCTTTATCTTTATCTTTATCTTATCTGCGAAACGCTACATTCTAGGGCATTTATACTAGAATTTAAACAAAAATAAATAAATATAACAAGCTGTGAAAATGAATAATGCTTTCCATTTCATAGTATAGTTTTTTATTGTTTTTCCTGAATATACAGGGTGTTCCAGAACTCGCGTAGATAAATCTTAGAGGTGATTCTACATAAAAAAATAAGAAAAAATGTTCCTCTAAAGGTTGGTCCGGATACGAGCCCTAAAGGAGTTACGGCCCTTCCAAGAGTGCCCCCAAAAAAGAGTTTTTATTTAATATATCTTTTACCCTATTAACCACAGTAACGAATTTTTGCACATGCCTTAACATTGATAAAGGCTATCATTTTATGTAATTTTTATTTGGTAATTTTAAGCAGGGACGTGCAAAATGGGGTGGCTATGTCACTTTTTTGCCCCAAACTTTTTTATCTGTATTTTTTTACATTTTCTTAGTAAAATATGATTTTTAGTTAAAAATACATAAAAAGGGTACTTAGTATAACACCGTAGAACTAACCGTTTTCGAGAAAATTGCAGTTAAAGTGATTTTTTCACGTTCTGAGCAGCAAAAATAGGAACTAAAAATCGCGTCAATAAAAATTTTAATAATGCAATGCGATTCTACATTAAAAACTATAAAAAAAGTTTTCATACACAAATGATCACAAATGAATTTTAAGGGAGCTACGCCCACTTAGGAGGGGTTGCTTTTTAAGACCCTGTAGTACTCTTAGAACTGAATTTCAAATCTAGGTGTATAGGAACTTTTTTTATAGTTTTTAATGTTAAATCTCCCTGAAATATTAAAAATTTTATTGGCGCAATTTTTAGTTCCTATTTTTCATGCTCAGAACGTGAAAAAATGTCTTTAAATCTCTTTAACTGGAATTTTATCGAAAACGGTTGGTTTTATGGTGTTACACTAAGAGTACCGTTTTTATTTATTTAACTAAAGAATTATATTTTATTGGGAGAATGTCAAAAAAAAAGTTTTGGGCAAAAAAGTGACATTTTGCAAGTCCCTGGTTAAAATTACCGAATAAAAATTACATAAAATGATAGCCTGTATTTAATGCTAAGGCATGTGCAAAAATTCCTTACTGTGGTTAATAGAGTAAAAAACATTTAAATAAAAACTCTTTATATGGGCCGTAGCTCCCTTAGGGCCTGTTTTCCGACCAACCTTTATAGGAACTTTTTTTCATATTTTTTTATGTAGAATCACCTCTAAAATTTCTCTACGTGGGTTCTGGAACACCATGTAATTTCCCAAAGAGAGCTCGTTAGTTATTATACCCTTCATTGCACGCAAGAGTTAGTTTTTATGTTATTTTTTACTATATGAGAGGGTATTTAAGTTTCAAAAAATGTGTTTTTTAAAATGCCTTAATGCTAGTATACTGTATAATTTTAAACATAAAAAGTGCCAGCTACTTTTATTTAATTAATTCGTACTAAACCTGTTTAAAAAAAAAGAAACAATATTTTTCTACGACTGCTTTAGAATGTAAGCAAATACACACACTTTTCAAACACAAAATGAATCCATTCTAGCTCTAGATACGGTACGAATATTCCGTGTCAAGTGTTAGAATGAGCACATGTAGTGCAAACTCTTGTTTATGAAAGTAAAGAAAACTGTAGCAAAATTAGCAAAAATATATATATATATATTTTACCATGAAACATTAAATAATTTAATGCAACTTAAAGTTTTGCGTTAAAATTACATGAAGTTTATTAGTTTTTCTTAATATTTGACCAGTTTTTTATTAATTTAGTTCAAAAAATTAAAACTGCTCCATCTATTGTTAAATATTTAAACCTGATATCTGTCACAACAATCTGACATAACCTTCAATTTTTGCATTATAATTTTTAAATAAAAATCTTTTTTAAGTACTGATTTGATAAAATTATTAAATAATATTAATTGCTTTATTTAAAAATATGTGTTTTGTTGCATTTACAATGTCGAGTCACAAAAAAACATTGTTTTTAACCTTGTGCGCAGTTTAAAGCCATACAGTGTTTCATATTTGCAGTCGAAGAAAAAGTATAGTCTACAACACGTATGGAATAGTCATTCCGCGCTCGCGGGACCGTCTGCCGGCTCGTATGACAAACTTTCCGCTCGCGCGGAATATTGTCTATTCCATACTAGTTATAGAATATACTATTCTGGGAGTATTATTGGAATCATATTCTGTTGCCCACCATCAAGGCCCTAACTGTCTAAAGTAAATAATTTTTCTATTTATGAAATATCTACCTCATGAATTTACCAAAAAAATATGTCAATGGTTCGTATTAAATAAACATTAATTACGAAAGCAATTAGCCAGGCGGCAGAGCCCTCTACGCGCCTATTCAAAGGTGACGTTCCACGCTAAAAGAGATCGTAATGTAAAAAGTCCAAACGAAAATTTTAATAATTATAATGATTTTTGAGAGGGGAATACCATTTCCCGAAATTCATACATAGACTTTGAGATTTCTTTATGATTACCAAGGTAAAGATTTTTGATTTTTTTATTTCCGAAAAAAATAAAACTTTTTATGTGATGGTTAGACGTGTATACCTTGGTTTTGATATAGTAATAAAACTTTTGTTGAGATTTTTGGGAATTCTTGAGATTTTGGAAAAGTCTCTTTAAAGGATTTCCAATAAACCCTAGGCTTTAGCCGCAAGGTGTCTAATTCAAATTTTTATTGAAATTAAGATTTTGTTTCCAAAGACTTCTTTAAATTTCAAAGAATTGTTTAAAAGCAAAACCTCCGCGATATGAATAACACGTTAAACGCCACGATATGCTCTTAATTTGCGATGCTCATTAAAGTTTTCCATTAGTAAATCAAATATTAATTTGTTAACTTTAGACCTAAGCAGCTTATTATAGGGTATCCAAATTTTGGTTTGGCGTGTTGTGTCTTATCGTGGCTGACGTCAACATGACGTTACCCATGGTCTTATCAAAAAAAAAGACAGGAAACGTCAAAATTCAAGGACCCTAGGTATTAGAACCAAACGTCTTTAGAAAATCAAAAAGTTTCTCTTGAGAAACATATATATATAAAATATATTATATTTTAAATACCAATATCACGAAGTAATTCGAAATTAATTTAAAGTATTTAAAATCAATTCTTAAAAATACGAGGAAAATCGGGGAAAATACAATAAAATTAAACAATAATTTTGAACATATTTTTGTAATGCAGAAAGTACAAAAAATATTTTTTAAGAGATGAAACAAAATAATCTAAATTATTTCTTACATAAGCTTATTTGGGACTCTCCATGACTTTTTCTAAGTCTAATTTATATTAAGCTATTTGCAAATCGCTAGGTCCTGGATCGGGTTCCTTAAACATCCTAAAAAGATAGTGAAATGGAACTTACAAAAAATATATTTTTAACTCACCGAGCCAAATACGTTACATTTATTACATTTAGATTAGTCTATTTTCACAGTTTCACACAATTATTCAGCAGACCAAGGGGTAAAAACAGACTTTAAAAAGTTCATTTGGCATATGTCAAAACTATAAAGTCGAAAGAATTTCCAGTTAATCAAAATTCTCATTTCTTTAAAAAATTAAATATCACATATGGGTATTTCTGTACGAATCCATACCACCTTGGTGATTGAATGTCACGGATTTTCGTTAAACTTTTTTATATTATCACCACTCTAATACTAAAAGCCCTATGCAAAAAAAAAGAATTTAAAAAAAAATTTTGGCTGAGATATGATTTTTTTAAAATTTTGTAATTTTTCAATTTTTGACGATAAAGAAAACAGCTTTATTTTCAATTTATTACTATAAGTCTGACAATTTTAATCCAAATTTGATGAAATTTGGTGCACCCATGTAAACTTAGATGACAATCTTAAATTTTTAATATTTTTTTTTAATAGTGGGTTTCTGCTCTTCTTCTTCTTCTTCAAAAATATTTTTTTACATTTTTTTATAACTATGTTTAACCCGATTTTTCGTAAAGTGCCCCCCCTACGATTTTTCTCAAATTTTGGTCAAATGTACTTCTAAGTGTCCTTTTTTCAATGACGTAAAATTTATTCTGGGCAAATTAGGTTTACTATATATTTTAGCCATTTTAAATTTTTACGACAATGAGGAACTGTGCTGGAAATAGCTGTTTTACAAAAAAAAAGGCACATATTTTTTTTTATATGTTTTTAATAGTTTAGGTCAAATGCTTCATTTTAAGACAAAAGCAAAATAATTAATTGTTGGTTTTTTTTTATTACTTTTTTTTTCTATGTATTATTTAGGCGTTTTTTTTCTGGTGTAAACATTAGCTTACGTTAAATACTAAGTCTTTAACACCAAAACGTTTTTTTATTTTTTTTTAACACAATATGTTTTTTTGTTTTGTTTTTGATCTTAAAAATGCCTGAAAGTTGGTAAACTGTCAGAGTAAGACACTTTTTTTTTTTATAAATCTTTTTTTAATTCCCAGCTCAGAGAAAAGTTTTCTATGCCGGGGATAAATCCTTAAAAAAAAATACTTTAAAAAATATTAATTTATTTAACATACTAATTCTTTATTTACAATTTATTTATGTCTTATTATTTAACTTTAATTTATTATACAAAGTTTTTTTTTTATTAAAATCTTTTGAATTTTTTTATTTAAATAATATGTACCATCTTTTTTGTTTAACCTAACTAAGCCTACTATTTGATTCTCATATATATTTATAACTGTTGGGTTCTCTAAAAAGGAATAAACATTTTCGTGCTCATTGAAATTATAAATATATACATTGTTCTCTATTTCTAAAATCAACCCAATAAATATTCGTTCACTATACTCAAAAGCTATATCAGAATTAATTTGATATTTAATTCATCTGACCGCAAAATATCATATTTCTTAGCTTTTTACTTTCCCGCACGTTACCATGGCAGCGTGCCGGAAAGTACATCTTTTCGCGCGCACAGTGTAGACAACCGGCATGCCGCGGCCTGTCAATCGTAAAACAACTGCCAGTTATATACGACAAGATGCTGGCCTGCCATGTTTTTAATATGACATTATTATTTATTTCTTGTTAAAAATATGTTTATAAGAGAAAAAAAAATGCGTATGATCCAAGGACGAAAAACGAAAAATAATGTTGCTCGGTCGCATGCAGAGATAATAATAATAAAAAAAAACCAACAATTAATTATTTTGCTTTTGTCTTAAAATGAAGCATTTGACCTAAACTATTAAAAACATATAAAAAAAAATATGTGCCTTTTTTTGTAAAACAGCTATTTCCAGCACAGTTCCTCATTGTCGTAAAAATTTAAAATGGCTAAAATATATAGTAAACCTAATTTGCCCAGAATAAATTTTACGTCATTGAAAAAAGGACACTTAGAAGTACATTTGACCAAAATTTGAGAAAAATCCTAGGGGGGGGCACTTTACGAAAAATCGGGTTAAACATAGTTATAAAAAAACGTAAAAAAATATTTTTGAAGAAGAAGAAGAAGAGCAGAAACCCACTATTAAAAAAAAATTATAAAAAATTCAAGATTGTCATCTAAGTTTACATGGTTGCACCAAATTTCATCAAATTTGGATTAAAATTGTCAGACTTATAGTTATAAATTGAAAATAAAGCTGTTTTCTTTATCGTCAAAAATTGAAAAATTACAAAATTTTAAAAAAATCACCTCAGCCAAAATTTTTTTTTAAATTCTTTTTTTTGCATAAGGCTTTTAGTATTATAGTAGTGATAATATAAAAAAAGTTTAACGAAAATCCGTGACATTCAATCACCAAGGTGGTATGGATTCGTACAGAAATACCCATATGTCAAAGGCACTTTTTAAAGACTGTTCTTATTCCTTGGCGCCAAAATTATTGTGTATAACTATGAAAATAGCTAAATCTGAATGTAATAAATGTAATGTATATGACTGGGCAAGTTAAAAATAGATTTTTTGGTAGCTCATTGCCATAGATAGCTTTCAGAGCTTCTAGCACTCAAAGGAACCGGAGCCGCAGCCTATCAATTTCAAATTAGCTTTATTTGAATGTACTTTAAGACATATATTAAATACATGCTGGAGAAAATATTGAAATAAAAATGGTTACCAGCTCTCCGACTTTTAACACTGATTTAAAAAATAATAAATAAATAAAAATAAATACTTCATATAATTAAATACTTACTTAAAATATAAAACATAACAGGGATTTTCGTTTTAGCTCTTACACTTTATCCAGTCTTATTTTTTCTTTGGTTCTTCAGAAAATCTGTTTTTATTTTTTTTTTTTGGCTTTTTTTCAATCATTTAATATTTTACTTGTCTAGTTTTGCTTTTTTTTCCAACGCGAAGTAAAGCAAACTAGAGCAAAACCAAACCAATAATCAAAGAACAGAGGTAGACCAGATAATGTTATTGTTATTGTTGCACAGTTAATTTCAACAAAACTGGAAAAATGGGGTAATAAAAAAAATTACATTGTGAACTATCGTTCATTTGACAAATATTTGTTTACTTGTTAATAAATTTAGTGTCAATATTGTTATTGCCATATCAATGTCAAAGTCAAAAAATGTTGGTGTATTTTTTTAAAATTGGGACAGATAGAGCAGAAAAACAAGAATACTCGAAGAATACTGGTGTAAAACCCATAATTATAATTTTTAAATTAAGGAACTATGAGGAATACCTAGTTGTAGGAGACCAATATACTAGTAGTGTTTTTTAAAAATAAAGGTATTTAAAAAAAGTTTATTAGATACAAAATATATTGATAAGGGGATTTAATAATAGACATTTTAGAATAGGGATATTTTAGAGCAGAAATACAGTAATTAACAATAGAGGTACGCTTCAAAATCCAAATAGTATTTACCAAACACAAATAACGTATGATTTTTGACATGGTTAAACTAACCTTATTTTTCAAACAGGCATAACCCCATTTAAATAATCCACATTCACACAACTAAATTTTATGGAAAACATGAAATTTTACTTTTCCAGTTTTGTTGAAATCAACTGTACTAATTTTTTTTTACCTTAAGGTCCCGTTTCTGGTGGAATGTTACAAAAATAACTGGTGCCGTGGTTTCGAAATAGATGTCGCTACTCATATCCCACTAAAAGCTTCAAAGCTCTGCAGTAAAAGCGTACAGAGGATAAAGCGCAGGATAACATTCAATTGGATGCTTTTAAATTACAGGAAAATACTTTCTGTTTATTGTAACTGAATTTTAATTCTATTATTTTTTTACAATAACTTTTTTTTTTCGCTCGAAGCCTACTAAAATTTCGTTTTATTGTTTAACTCTTTTTTTGTTATGTATTTAGGTTTGATTTATTAATTTTATACCTGTATAGAAATAGTATATTACAATTTTACATCTAAAACTTTTTAGTAAAATAGTCGAGCTTTTAGTATAGACATAAAGTCGTATTAATGGGGCAGGTCGCTTAAAAAACAACTTTACACTATGATGTTTACAATGTTTGACATAGATACTTAAAAAATTTTGGCCAAAAGCTTTTTGCCACGTTAAACATCTTTGGTAAAAAATTTAAATCTCTGTGTCAAAGCGTTCCTGAAATATCGTGATCTAAAGTTGTTTTGCAGGTAACCTCCACCATTAATACGACTATATGTGAGTGGTTCAGCGGAAGGGTATATAAGCAAAAAAAAAAAAGTTGTTTTTTTATTTTTGCGCTTTCCGATGTATTTATTGTTAATTAATGAAAAAAAAAATAGATCAGCAGTTTTAACCCTGGACTCTACAAAAATTATTTAATATTACTCCTGATATCAGAAAATACATAAAACTAGCGTTTAAAAGTATTTTTTCCAAAAAAATATTACTACATACTTTAATGTAAGTCTAATAAAAAAAACTCTTTACATAAGAAAAAAATATTGAGAAAATAGTACTATTTTCGGCCTATGTATCGCAAATTTTGTTAAAAATTTTACCTAAAATGATTTTATTATTAAAAATTCAATAGAAAAAATATTACAAAGAAACAAAAAAAAATGTTATGTTTGGATTTGAAAAATAAATAAAAAATATTAAAAATTACATAGAGGTTTTATGTTTTAGGTTTATATAGTTTTGATGTTATTTGTTTCGTGCATAATAGTAAAAAAATTATATTTTTTATTAAAGTTATGTTTTACGTTACTCATATTTTTTATTCTTTGCTATCAAAAATTTTAAATTATGTAATCCTAAATTATTATGGTCTTTATTTAGAAATAGGGTTAATAAAAAAAATCAAAAATACGCTTAGGATAAATTTATACCTAGTCTAACAAATACACTGCTCTACACTCAAAATTGCCGACACTATTTTATTTATTTTACTATACCGGGTGTTTTTTTTTAACCTGAAACTTTCAAACATCTCGAATGCTATGCATTTTAGAAAAAAAAAATATCTGATAAAATTTGTTTATTTTAATGGTGGAAACAAAATGGCGTATTTATTTTTTACGGATATTTACGTTTCTAAGGTAATTTCAAGGTCAACTTTGTTTTTTTTATGTACAAACATATATTTTTTTTACTGTTATTTAATTTCCCTCAAAAACATAAAAATCTTTTGTAAAAAACTTTTTTCGATCGGACTTTTAGTTGCAGAGATAACACAGCCACACAAAATTAAAAAATATGCATCTCCGACGAACTTGACTAATCAATCCCTCTGTATTTTAAGCGGCTGAATCCGAATCTGAGGTCTGAATTTGAAAGTTAGCTCCCATTTTCAACAGAACCTTAAAAAACATACTTTTCGCAATGATATGATATGTTTTTTGAGGTTATGGTAAAAATGAGAGCTAACTTTTAAATTTCGACCTCAGATTCGGATTCAGCGGCTCAAAATACATAGGAATTGACTAGTGAAGTCCATCGAAAATGCCACTTTTTTAATTTTGTGTGGCTGTGTTATCTCTGCAACTAAAAGTCCGATAAAAAAAAGTTTTTTTACAAAAGATTTTTATTTTTTTAAGGGGAATTAAATAACAGTTAAAAATATATGTTCGTACTTAAAAAAAAACAAAGTTGACCTTGAAAACGTAAATATTAAAATAAAAAAATTTTGTCCGACATTTTTTTTTCTAAAATGCATAGTATTCGAGATATTTGAAAGTTTCAGGTTAAAAAAAAAACACCCGGTATAATGCGCTGTTTTCGGAACCATGCTTCGTTTTTCTCGATCAGCTTATTTTCTGAGATGTAGTGCACATTGTTTTTCTGACTATAGTTGTAGTAAAAAATATAATTAAAGTCTAATTATTTCTTGTTGCGGTGGATTGGTTCTCTATTAATAGGGCTCTAAGCCAAAAAAATCCGATTTAAAATATCTTTATTCGTTTTTTTACAGGTTTCTAAATTCAAAAAATGAGATTTTTTCGCATTTTTTTTTTTTTTTGATGTAATAATAATAGAATATTATTCAATGAGTGTATAATAATTGCTATTAAACAATGAGGGTGAATTTTGGGACACGAGCCGAGAGGCTACAAGCGAGGTCGTGGATAAATTTAATTTATTCTATTGCTCTTCTTTTTAGATAAGCCTCGGTAAAATCTTCATTATTGGACTAAAATTATATATTTTTTAATTTTTATAAATAAGAGTCCTATCTTTAGTATTTACTATATAAAAAATTTATAAAATATATCGAAAAATGCAAAAAAATCATTTTTTTTTTAAATTTAGAAGCCTATAAAAACAATGGCATTAAGTTATTTTAAATTCTCAGAAGCAAAAAAAAAAATAATAATTTACCTTAATTATTTTTTTATTACAACTATAGGTAAAAAAATGAGGTGATAGAGAAAAACTGAAGAAGGGTCGAAATCAGCCAGGTACAACTAAAAGATCCCCGGCAAATAAAAAAAATCTTTTTTTGTAAAGCAGTTATACACGGTGTATTTGAAATAGCGTAGGAAATGTTAACAGGTGATTCTACATGATAAAATATGACAAAAAGTTTCTATAAATATATGTCTAAAAATTAAAATTTTGGTTTTCGACATTTTAGTATTTAATTTTTCGTCCTCGAACCGTGAAATTCCACCTTTAAATAAATTTTTCTCGAAAACGGTTAATCCTACAGTATTACAACAAAAGTACCTTTTTTATGTATTTTGACCTGAGGAATCATATTTCAAAAATAAAATTGCAAAAAAGTTACACAGAAAAAAGTTTGGGACAAAAAACTGATAAGGCCCCCCCGTTTTGCACACCCCTGGTTTAACTAAGTACGTGAAAATGACATACAAAGATGGGCCTTATTAGGATTAATTCTCGTGCAAAACCTCGTTAATATATCTTAAAGGGTTCCTGAATTATTAAATAAAAACCCATATTTTATCATGTAGAATCACCTGTTAAAATTTCCTACACTATTTCAAATACACCCTGTATTTGTAATATTGGCGAAGGCGTTATGCAAGGAAAGTAATTATACATTAAATGTATAATTACAAAATTTGTAATGAGTTTTTATATAAAAGACATAAACAATAAGAAATTTTAGTAGGTGAGTTATTTATTTTATATTTTTTTAGTACATGAAACTTTTGGTATACACGACAAAAGGAATGTATAAATTTACATGCTAAACCAGAGGTAATAAATATGTTGCCAAGCAGGTTCACGTAAAATTAACGAGATTTAACTTAAAATTTTACTTTTTAGGAATATTACATGTACATGTACGTAATGTTCCTAAAAAATTGTAAAATTACAAGTTTGCCTGCTTGGCAACATATTACCTCTTACACATTTTTTTTACAGTGTAGGATGGGTAGAACAAAAAATAAAAAGCACAAGGAAATAAGCAGCATTTATTAGTTCTAAAAGCAGTTCTAATGTTAGGAAAGGTATATGATAATAAATAAAAAGCAGCATATATTATAAAAAGCATTTTTATTTAGCATTTTTACTTTTTTATTTTATTATTATTATTAGTATACTAGTTTTAGCTCTACTAACTTTATACAGGAGTTGCACTAGGTTTAAACTATTATCAGTGGTTATATACCTCGTGGTTATCATTGGAATTCTTATTAAAAATTTCATGAATGTTAATCCAAACGAAGAGTTTAATTTTTCCAAGATTGGAATTGAAATAAATAAAATTTGTACTATATGAATCCCGATAACAAACCCAGATATATTTATCAAGAGATTATTACATTTGCAAGCAGCGTTAATAACCACTAGTGAATACCAAAATAATAATAAAACGTCGTCAATGGCAACCCTTATATTCTCTACATAAACACTACATCTTTTTCCAAAACTATTTTTTTAATTTAAATCATATAACAAAACTATTGCTTTATGAGTTTCGTTATTTTAAGGCCTACCCAGAAGCTTGCATAGGAACATAAAACATAAGAATGCGATACAAGATACATGGGGGCACATCAAGCCAATTACGGCATCGCATTGTTATGTATTATGTTCTTATGCGAGGCTGTGGATATGCCGTTAATCTAGATATATGTTGAGAACTTTTTATAGTAACAAAACAAAATTTCGAAAAAATAGCTTTGTAATATGCATAAACAAGAGAATAAAAACCTTTTTATCACAGTGATAAAAATCAAAATTTTTGTTTTACCTGTCTTTTACGGCCAGACTTTTTATTAGTCAATACCAGGAAATTGCCTAGAGTTAAATTTGCTCATTAATTTGTTCAATGTTTTTTTTTTAATTAAAATCATTTTTTGACGCTTAAACTTTATTAGACTTTTTCAAAAAAAAAAATAAATTAGGGCCCCACTTAAGTTGAAAATTGGAAAAAGATTAAAAATTATATATTTTTTTTATAAAATATATTTGGTAAACAATGTTATGCAAAATGCGTAAATATAAATCTGTGCCAAATTTAAAATTTCAAATTCAAAATTAAAAAAAAAAACGAAATTTGGCATCCAGCTACTTTAATGATACATTTAAAAAAAATAATAATTTATTTTTTTTTTCAGTTTTCAAATAAAGTTATATTATATTTAAAGTAAAATTTTGCACATTTTTTTTTGATTAAATAAAAATTATAAAAATTCATTACTTATTTAAAAAAAAATAAATGAAGTAGTTGCATGCCAAATCGGTTTATTTGAGCTAAAATTTGGTATAACAGATATATTTAATAAAACAAAATCGTGCCTTATAAAAAAATATAATATATTTTTTTCCAAATTTTAAAATGAAGTCCTCAATTTATTCGTTTTTAGATTAAATTTGGCAAAGAATTTTGTTATGGTGTTTTTCACTACATTGCCCACTACCGAAACTTAAGTAAACCCAGTCTTGTTGTTTATATTTAATCAAAATTTACCCTTAAATTATATGCATATTTTATGTGATATTCAGTATTTTCTTGGATAAATAACTTATAAGTAAACATTTAGTTTTGAACGAAAATTTTCATTATGCATATTATACAAGCCAAAAATTTGCCGTAGGTAAAATTTATTTAAAAAAATTGATTTTTATACACTTATCTAATCTACTTATCAGTAAAGCTAAATGCTATTGAAGCCAAATTCTACAACAGATAGTAAAGTGGTTGCAGTTTTAAAACTTCATTCATTCAATTACAAACACACTAATTTTTCTACAATCATGCATTAATATTTTTCTACTGCGTGCTACAAAATTTTTAACAAATATGCAAGTATAGTAGAAATACCTAAGTATTTCGGTACGGAACCCCTTTGATTTTTATTAAAAGTAAATCCTCATCCTCCTTTTCATTAAAGAAAATAAACAATTTTCTTTTTAGTGTAGGGTGATCCATAATTCCCGCACTCGTCATTTTTTTCGGAAATGGTAAGGGATATTAAAAAAAATCATAAACCGTGTTTTATAGTCTCACCTGTTCTACAAGTTAAATACCATATGACGCTTTCATAATAATACTCTTTGGCCCTGTGGCGACCTCTATATTTTTTCTCCATGGTAAACGATTTTTTATTTATAAAATTAAAAGATCCTTAAATTAGAATAGTTCACTTTAAACGTCATATCTTTTTTTCTGCTCTCATTTGTTTTCTAGTTATTTGTTTGTTTTGTTTGTTTGTTTGTTTAACCTCGTACTATTCTACTTAATCAAGCATCCCCTAAGTCCAAGACTTGTGTGGGCTAGTAGTAGAGGGAACCACCGGCTTATACTGACTTTCGAACCAGTTTCTAGGGAATGTCCGTTTCACTTAGCGCCTTCGCCAAATTTAAATTATTAATTAACTGAAAAAGGCAAATCGGCGCCAGTAAGAATCGAACTCACGATAGTAGACTTGCTATACATACGCGCTAGCCACTACGCTATGCCTCCCAATAAAAAGTTTACTTAATTAATTGTTCCTGATTGTTTAACCATTGTAGATATAAAAAAAGTTTTATATGTGTTATTTTTATCTTTATAAATACTAATTAATTTTAATAGGCAAACAATTTAAAAAAGGTCCTAAGCGCCATCTAAACTCCAATTATCCATTATTTAAAAACTGAATTACTTCATTTGTGATTAGTAAGATGCAGACATGCATTATATTAATTCTTGCATATTCGTGTTGTGCCTTATATTTATTTAACTATTTTTAATAAAATAAATATGTATTTCTTAAAATTTTTGATTTACCCTCGTATTATTCTCTTGATATATTTTTTATTGTTAAAAAGTAATTATTAAAATGTGACATCAAATTCTTGGTAACTATTTCCATGACAATAGTTTATTGTTGATACTATACAAGGGGTTACTAATAAAATTAAGCAAATAAAAATTTATTTTTAACTAAGAACGAGAGAATAAGTCTGGCGCCCAGAACAAATAAGCAAAAATTAATAAAATGCTTACCTACATCTCACAAATCACAAATATACTAATCCAGTTTTTAAATAATGGATAATAAGAGTTGTGATGGCACTTAGGACCTTTTTTAAATTGTTTACTTATTAAAATTAATTAGTATTTGTAAAGCTAAAAGTAACACATTTGAAATTTTTTTAATATCTGCAACGGTTAAAAAATAGGAACAATTAATTAGGTAAATTTTGACAGCCCATAACTAGAAAACAAATGAGTGCAAAAAAAAGACATGAAACTGAAATACTCTAATTTAAAGATCTTTTAATTTCATAAATAAAAAATAAATAAACAAATAAAAGGTTTACCATGGGGAAAAAATATAGAGGTCGCCACAGGGCCAACAAGTATTATTATGAAAGCGTCATATGGTATTTAAATTGTAGTATAGATGAGACTATAAAACACGGTTCCTAAATTTTTTTTAATATCGCTTACCATTTTCGAGAAAAATGGCGAGGGCGGAAATTCTGGATCACCCTGTACCAGGTACACTGTACCTACATAGCAAAGTATTTATTAGATACTGTTTTCAATATAACTTTTCAAGAAAGCAATTTTTAATTTAAAAACAGTATTTAAATTCTAAATGTAGTGTAATTTTAATATAAAAAATATTTTTAAATATTTTTTTTTTTTTAAGTAATAATTCTTAGACGAAAAAATTAATGTAGTTTTCTTAGACGCAAAATAATGTTCTATTCGTATCGGCCGATTGTGGAAAAACGGTGACGCATGCGTTAAAAAAGTTTCCCTAACGATCCGCGCAGGCAAGAGGGGGCGCCACTGCGCAAGATTTAAAGAAAAATGCACTCTGTCGCAGCGGTACAGTCACGTTATAAGTTTAAACTCCTTACTATTGTTTTAACTATTTAGTAAAAAAAAAAACAAAAAAAAAATATTTTTTTTTGTGTTGGATAAAACTAAGTACATTTAAAACAACGAAAATGTTTATTAAGGAATCTTTTATAAAGAACAGTAAAAAAAATCAAAATGGATTATTAACGCGAAAATAGACAAAAACGTATCTAATTTTATCTGCAAAATTATTTGATTGGAATTTTTTCATTACAAAAATTTAATGATGTCATTACTCATACGTAAATGCAATACATGGTAAATTGCATATTAGGGGAAGATGGGGCAAGATGAGTAAAAAAAAAAATTGTTTAGAGATGCGTTAAATATTTTTTAAACTCGAATTTATTTTTATTTGCTACTATTTTTTTATAGAAAGGAGTTTTTCTACAGCTGTTTAAAAAAGAAATCATTAAGATACATTTGCGGAATAGTACCTAACAGTTTTTAATGCTACCATAGCAATTATGTTGGAATGAGGAAATAAATGACTAAAACTCTATAAAAAGTAGAGACTGTAACAAGTTCGGGAATGAGTTTTCCTTACTTGTAGAACATATAATAATAATTAATAAACGTAAAATAATAAGCCTTCTTGAAGCTGTATAAATTAAAATTTAAGGCTTTAAAAACATCTAATAAATAGATGTGCATATACATTTTGTAATCTACACTGAATAAAAGTGTAAGTGAAATTAATAAATAGTATATTAAAGTACTAGTTTCATAACATACGTTTTTAGCACATGAGTACAAGTTTAGAAAACGAGTCGCTTGCGGCGAGTTTTCTAAAGTACTAGTGCGCTAAAAACGTGTTATGAAACGAGTGCTTTATACAATTTTTTCTATTTTGCTCTAAAATTTAAAAAAACTTTTAAAACATTTAAATTGATGACTGATTTAGGGATTTTTGTTTTGGATTGGCATTACAGTTTACACCATGTTTAAAATTCTAAGAACAAATGATATTTTGATATATTTTATAGTCATCTCTTCCCTTTTTTACTGCAATTAACCAAGCCACAATTTTAACATGGTAAAAATAACCTAAACACAAAATTTTGTAGAAAATTCAACTTTAAAGCGACATTGACATTTGCACGGAAAACGTCTAGCGATACGCCAGGTCTGTTGCCAACCCAAAAGAACAAAAAGTACAGACCTCTTATGAACAGGCAAAATGCGTGTCATTATGAGCTTATAAGAGTCGCAAAATAGAAAAAATTATATTAACGTTGATTCATTATACAGCCTGTTCCAGGACTCGCCTACAGAAATTTGAGGGTATATTAAAAACCAGAAGAGTACTTTTTTGCTCAATTTTAAATGAAGAATAACCCTGCAGCATTAAAATTTTATTGATACTTTTTTTTGTTCCCCATTCAATATGTCATCTTCGAAGGGCCGTAGCTCCCTCTGGGCTCAATTCTGGACCAACTTTTAAAAATACCAAATAAAAATTACATAAAAGGATAGCCTTTATTAATGTTAAGGCATGTGCAAAAAATCGTAACTGTAGTTCCATAGATAAAATGTATCCTTAAGAGGATTGAAGTAGGGAAATCAGCCGGGCCAACTTTATAGGAACTTTTTTTCATATTTTTGGGCTTAGAATCGCCACTTAAAATTTTGTACCTTGTTTCTGAATCACCAGTACATAGAAAAAACGGATTCCTTGAACCAAGGACACGTGTCTTTGTATATGTTCAAAGCCATATTCTCCTGTTTCAAGGCTGGCATTTTCTTAAACCAAGGTCAATGTCCTTGAATGAAGAGCACGGGTTTTGAAATAAAAATCCTTGCTCTTTATTCAAGGACATTGACTATGGTTCAAGAAAATGCCAGCCTTGAAACAAGAGAATATGGCTTTGAACATATCCAAAGACACGTGTCCTTGGTTCAAGGAATCCGTTTTTTTTATGTATAGTAGCCAAGTTAAAATGGAATAAAAAACATAGGTGTTGGGCTCAATTTTGGCATATTTCAATTATCAATTTTTAGTCACCCAAAGTGTCCTAAAACTGTTCTTTATTTTATTGAATTTCACTGGCAACGTATAGTTTAGTAGTATTTAGTTAAGGTAACAAATATGTAGGTGTTGTAACAAATATTTAGTTGCCATATACAGAATTCTGGCTAAACTAAACTAAACTAAACTAAACTAAACTAAACTACTATTATAGTTGAATCGGTTATTACTAAAACTGAAAAACCGATATTTAGTTATGTGCTAAATGCAAAAAAATTAAGAATTTCCTATTTTTTTTTGCACTTTATTGAATATCGGTTTTTGACTTAGGGTGTTTTAAAGTTTATTTTTTTAAGGTATAGTTATTTTAAACCTTCCTGCTTGTAAACAATCTCGAAATTACCATAGAATGATAAGCATGCGTCGTAAGCGAAATGACAAGGCCCAATTTACACAACCGTAAAACGTTGACGTGCCATTAACGCGAACAAAAAAAAGGTTTGTTTCTCTAAATTATTGGAATAAAAGCGATTTTATAAGCAAATTTTGGTTCTAAGGGAATACAAAAGTGTTTTTAGCAACAGCTTTATCAATTCTCTTTTTTTTTAGTTTAGTTTAGTTTATTGTTTATACTCGTTCGGGGACCTTTTACATCGACACATCATAAAAACAAAGTAAGTAAACAAAAATTATAAATTTTGGTTATGTTGACATTCAAAACAAGCCACATGCTTCAGTGTAAATCGGACTTTGTGGAGTATTTAGCGGAAAATTTAAAATAACTATACCTTAAAAAAATAAACTTTAGTAATAACTGATTCAGTTATGCTCTCTGTTGTGTCATATTTTATTATTTTTCTGCTTAAGACAAATAGATTTTTTTTTTGAATAATTAGATTATTTTTAACAGTGTAGATACATGATAAAAACTCATATACATAAAAGTTATAAAGTCTCACCAACGCATTGTAAGCGTCCAGCATTTTAAGTAATTATTCGGGGTGAGATGAGAAGCAACTGCTTTTTATCTTTTTATTTCTTTTTTATTTCCAACTCTAAAGTTTTTATTCTCTGACATTAACAATATAAACAGTGCGCTTCTGGGAAAATGTGGTATAGTTTGACGCATGGATCTGTGACTACGAAAAATATGTTTGGAATGTGTGTGCAAGTGAGAGGCCCGATGTAGGCACGCACGCCTTATAAATCTGGTTGGCTAAATATGTTTTATAGACGAAAATTGTACAAACTTTACTTATATCACAAAATAATCAGTACTAGAACTCCACCTTATTTGTATAACAAAATCAGGTTTAGAGATGACGTCCACAGTCTCCGTACTCGCCATAGAGGTTTAATGGATCCACCTTCTCGGCGAACAGAGTTTTTTAAGAAGTCATTTACATTTGACATTTATCAGTTATATAATAATTTACCGTTATACATAAAAAATAGTTCCCCCTTAAGAGCCAAATATCTAATAAAAAATATGCTTTTGTACGAACAAAATAACTAACTTTATTTTTCTTTTTGGCAGCATATCATTTTTTCAAAATTGTTTTTAATTTATGTTCAAAATTAATGGAGAGCCCCTACCACAAGCCAAAAGCTTATTTGGGGCTCTCCATGACTCTGTATAAACAAATAATAATAAATAATATGTTCTTATGATGTATTGATATGTAGGTACCTTAAATATTTTTATTATTTTTTAGTTTAATGATCCCTTTACAAAATTGTCATCTCTATTTTGGGGCCAGAGGAAGAATGAGATGCAAATCTTAATCTGGTCCTTTGAACTTACATAAAAATTGTATTTTTTTTTCTCTATTGTAAATCTTTTTAGTGGTTCAATAAATGTATTATTATTATTATTATTATTATAACGCTCTTGACGGAAAGAAGAGAGCGCGAATGATTTCTCCCCCTTACGTCGGAGACTTTCTTTCATGCGGTGAACTATATAATCCTCATGCAATACTTTTTTTTATATATCGATTCTAGATGACTTGTAAATGATCTCTGCAAGAAAAATATTTAATTTTTAAATTGAAAAAATGTCGAAACGTAGGATATTACATATAAAAAAGGATTGCTTAAACCAAGGACACGTGTCTTTCGATATGCCATATTCTCTGGTTTCAAGACTAGCAGTTATTTGAACCAAAGTCAATGTCCTTGAGTAAAGAACATGGGTTTTGGACAGAAGATCCGATCTCTTTATTTAAGTACATTGACCTTTCTTCAAAAAAATCTAGCTAGGAGAATATGGCTTTGAACATATCGAAAAACAAGTGTCCTTGGTTCAAGAAATGCTTCTTTTTTTTCTGTGTATGTTTATTGATTTTTTTTTTCGAAAAATTTGTAAATAATAAATATTTATAATATTATATTTTTTATTAAAATATAAGATTAACTAAATTGTATTTTTTGAACGTGGTTTTAGGTTTAACATTGCCAGGTTTTTTAACTCGCTACCCTTCTCGGCTACGGATATATCTATCTTCGCAAAGATTCAAAATTAAACTAAAAAGATATCTTTTATCATCTCAGGAATAGGTTGTAATAATTTTCTATTGGGCAAAATGTGATTTATAATGGTGGGTGCTAATTAGTCTACAATAAGGGTAAAGTGGAAGATAAGATTTTTGGTAAAAAAATTGAACTTGGTCCTTAAGATTATCATGAATTTAATATTATATTTAAGATTTAATTGTATATATTTTTTGTATGTTTTTTTCTTCATGATAATAAACACATTTGAATTGAATTTGAATTTATATAAAAATAAAACTGTTTCACTGTTCAGTCCAGATCAAATTAAATTTTCCTAGAGTCATACAAAGCTCAAAGAAAATTTTAATATTTTTAATATTTGCAGAATATTTTCTCTTATTATTAAAGAGTTTTTAAATTAAATTGCAGAGTTTAATAAACGTAGTTTAACTAGTAATACTAGCAAATAAAATATTATTTTTAAAGACTTTAAGGGAAAACCGAATAAAGAAATATCGTAAAAAATAATTCTTCCTATTGAATAAATTATGAAGCAAAAATATTTTATCCAATACATACAGATAATAAGACAATTACCTGCTTTATTTTAAATAGATAAACTCAATAATAACCCCCGCGTGGCTTTTACTTTATTGAGCGGATAATTATTTATTTTACCCACTTGTCTTGTAAATGTCATTAAAATTTTTAATAAATATATGAATTCCTAAGCTATTTATTGGATAAAATCTTGTATGGCTCTCATGGGTAAACCGATATTGCCCTCTCGAAAATTAACCTGCTCGCAGGTTAATTTTCTCATGGGCAGTATATTACTTTACCCACTAGTACCATAAATAACTATTATTTTACTGATCAGAAGACTAAATCTAATTATTTGTTTTGTAATGTCCGAGGGCTTTATAAAAGAACGCTTGAAGTCGAACTTCAGTCTTCCCCAAATCTCTCTACTAAGATCGTTTCGATGAAATCATGTATAAATTTTTCATAAAACCGTATTTTTTGCATTTTTTAAATGGCCAATAAAAATTACATTTATAAGTAATTTACTTATAAGTATTTTTTTTTGCTTCCGCCAAATGAGACTTTGTGCTTTGATATGAAACCTAAATAAAAAAACAAAGATATATTTTTTTTTTCTTTTCTCATGTTTTTATTATCATTAGGTACGTAAAATCTTGAAATGATTAAAGAAAAAACGAAGATTCGGATTTAGCAACAACCCTATGCAGCATAAATTAAAAAAATAATTTAGGAATAAATGTAACAAAGTATGAAAGTCTGGTCAAATAAAAATCACGTAATCTTTTAATCCCAAAGAATTAACAACAAAAAAATAGCATAATTGGAAATAATTTCCCCTAGAATTCCCAAATTGTAAATTTGTCACAGGCTACGATAATATATCTTATCGTTATAATAAGGGTGATATTCGTCCACCCTTTTGATCATTAGTAGCCATTTGCCCCCCTCCCTGTGCTTAGTTTGCATTTACAAGTTTCAGAGACCACCCTGATAACCCCTTCACCCGTCAGCCCCCAACTTCCCTTAGGGGCCAGCGATCCCTGCAGAAAGGTTCATATACATAGAGGTGTACAGTCAGAAAACTATTCAAACTTATTACTCTGGTCGAACCCGACCCTTTTGCAAACGGTCTATGCGCCATGCCTAGCCTTTCTTTGATCATAGAGACTGTACAGTCTGGGAAGAAAAGTTAAGACTCGTATACAGAGTGTTTCGATTTATACTATTTTAATTATTTAAAAACAATTAATACACTGTGTTTGCAGTCATTTAGCGGAAAATAAAGAGATGATTCTACATCACAAAATATGAAAAACCAGCATACGGAAAAGAACCCTAACATAGTTACTGCCCTTTTAAATTGTACTAAAAATAAGGTTTTTAATTAATAACTATGTTACCTTTTGAGCTAGATGGACCAGGTTTTGCATGTATACAAGTATTATTAAGGGAAATTATGGTCTGTTTCTTCAAGCAAGATAGTAAATTAAAAATCGCACAATGAATATTTTCAAAACAGATTCCAATATTGGATGTGCGAATATACTGCGTAGTTTATTTTATAAAACATAACTATATTCTACAAACAAAAATATACTATTCAAACCTGTTGTAAAAATATTTACTGTGTGATTTGAAATTTAATATTTTTCTTGAAAAAACAGACCATAGTTTATGTTAATTAACGCAATTAAAGGGGAAGTGACATTTTGTGTCACCAAAAATGTTACTTTTTAAAAGGCTACGACTCCTTTAATATTAAATTTATGAATTTTTCTGAAGAAATCCGTTTGCCTATAAAGAATCGCCCTGCCTCATTAAAATTTTATTGGTACTTTTTTTGTTCCCCATTCTATATGTTCATCTTTGAAGGGCTAGCTCTTATTTCTGGAAATATGTTCCTTGTTGTTTTTTCATGTTTTGTGATGTAGAATCATCCCCTTTCTTTTCCGCCACAAGACTGCAAACACCGTATGTACGTGTATGTCATCTAAAGAGACTAAATATTAAAAAGTGAAAGATAATAATACTAGTGGCATATCATAGTGATCCTAACATTCATTTTTTAAAGTATGTTTTTCGTTAAAAGTGTATTTTTCTTGTTCGCAATTAAGTAAAATGATGATTTGCCCCCCCATTAAAAAAACCTAAACCAGCTCAAAAAAAAAAACATAAACCAACGATTAAAAAGTAAGGTTATGTTGTCCTATAATAATATTGCAAAACAATGAAAATCTGCTTGGAATACTATACGCTTTGTATAAACAATGGAACTCAAAAATCGGCTAATGGACAAGCTATTGGTAACAGAACTCATGTTACAAGATCAACGTCACTCTAAAATTTATTATTAAAATTAAATTTTGTAAAAAATTTGAAACATAGCTTTTTGAAACTTAAAAATATACAAATACTAGAAGAAAACTTTAAGTTAAAATGAATTATTTAGTGAAATATACTCTGTATATTAATTTATAAATGGTTGACATTTCTACTCAAGGGTGAAGATTAATTGTTGTGGAATTAATTGTGCGTGCGAAATAATCTAGGACTATTGAACATATGTTTGACGATTGCCAAAAACATTTCAAAGGAACCTTAACAAATAAATAAATAAAATAAATAAAATCTTAAAGTTACTTCGCTTTATTAACCAATTATAGCAACAACAAGAAAAGCTGCAAGGGTCTGTTCAAAATGTGCTTATTTAGCGCCTACTCCTTAATTTAAATTAACACCAAATTTTAAAAAGTCTATTGGTTAGATTTTTTTTCAAACCAACTTTTTGCAATTTGTTATAGGTTAAACTCTTGAAATATTTAGTTAAAATAATAATTATATATGAAAAGCAAATGATCTAAGTAACCTAGAAAAATACATTTACCCTAAAAACTCTATTTATAACTCAATTTCATCATTTTAAAGATTCCGAGAATGGAGTTTGCTCAGAAACTCAACTTTTTAACCATATTGGTACATTATGATCATTAAAAAGTGCAATCATTGAGGAATCTAACAAATTGTTAGTAACAATACCTTTTATTTTTATTTATGTTTTTTTATTATTTATTTCTTGATTATTATTATTTCTTTAATTAAATACATGTTAAAGTAAACTTAATATAACCTAAATAACCTAAACTAAACTAAATAAACATAAATTAAACTATATAATTAAATATAAAAAAATTCGTCCAAACCCGGCTCAACGTTAAATGTCCCCAACACGGAGGCCGCGTTTCCCCTCTGTACCGCCAGGCTTATCCTTTGAGTGATGAAACTTTTTGATTTTTTGCCAATTTTAGAGGAAATTTTCCGAAGTAAATCTCTAGCTTCATCACCAAAGGGACCAAAGGTCTCAACAGCGAAGGGTACAAAAACAAAGCGGTCTTCCAGCTCCAAGTATTTTCTGTGTTTTATTTTTTCCGCATTACTTGCAGCCGAACCAGCTTTCTCAGATGTTCGTTTAATATACGAGTCCGCTAAAGTATGCGTGCAAGTCGCATCCCATAATAAAGCCCTGCCCCCTCTCCAAGGAATCAAGGTGATTCCATCCACACGCTTTCCATCGCCCCGACAAATACCAGGCGGCTCCAAAACAGCAGGAAAACCTGCGGTAATAAGAGAACGCTTAATAATGTCATTGATCATCCTGTGCCTAGACAAACGAACTGCACTTTTTACGCAGCTGAGCCCGTGAAGGCCATAAACATCGACAGTTTCGCTACAAATGCAGACGTGTTGTTCACACACAGGAATACCAAGACGAAGGGCAACGGAAATGCGGAAGGTGGAATCATCTAATTGATTTCCCAAGGAAGAACAGGGCAAGGCATTTAACCACGCGTTACTTTCAGGAGCTTGAAGAGCTAGGAGACGCGCCTTGCCTTTAGGATCATTACACCTCAGCATCAGATCATTGATGAGAACTTGACAATAGAAGTTATCAAATTTTTTTTGCTTTGTGGGGAAATTATCAGGAAGAGTACTTAATTTACAAAGAGAAATCCATTTATTTAAAGCAAAGTCTAAATCAGAGTCCGAAAATTTGTAAATATTTTGAGGAAGAATTTGTTCAAGTAAAGAAGATACATCGTTAACAGAACCAAGAAAAGCAGGAAAACAAAGGGAAGAAGAATCGCGAATACCCAGGCCACCAAGTTTGGTAGGCAATGTGCTCTGTAACCAAGAATCTGATTCAATATTACAATTTAAAATATCTTTTAGTGTATTATTTAAAATAGAATCATATTTAGCGAGTGACTCAGGGGCGTTCCAACAAGGGGCACAACGAAGCAAATAGGAGACGCGAGGGATAGCAAAGGAGTGTTTTAGTAAAAAGTAAGCAGTATGGCAATTAATCAATTTTAAATTAATAGAAAACCGATCAAGAGTGTCAATTTTTATTTATGTTAAATACAGCCGTTTTCATAAATGAAAATAAATGCTAAAAATCGTATTTTTGTTAAATGCGTGTTTTTTGTAACAAAGTTGGCTTTCAAAACTAAAGAAGGCAGGATTGATTTCTGACTATTTTAAGTTTAATAAGAAGATTTTCAGCGTTAATTATTTTTTTTAAGGTACCTAGATAATTTCGAGTAATTTTAAGTAATTATCTTCTACCTATGATAAAAACTAAAAATTAAATTAAAAGAACTTTAAAATTTAAAATCTCGCTTTTTTGGTACTATTGTATTCAGAAAAAAGCGCAGAATTGAAACAAGAAAAAGTATATAGGATGTCCAGTTTAAAAATCGAAAGTTGGTGTCATTTCCGGTTAAACCGGAATTGACTTAAATGTACTTTTTATGTAAAAAGTTGACGGTAAATGGTAATATAAGATGTTTCAAATTTGGAATCTCCAGCTTTTAAAATAAAGAAAAAAGGCTGGTGTACCTTGATCTTGTTACACTCGGTATATTATGTTTTGTAAAAGGTTATGGCTTAAAAACTATTTTCAAGTCCTAAATTGTTTTTTTTTGTTATTATTTTAACACGTTTGCTGCCACCATACATAAGTGAGCTTTTTAAATATAATTTTGAGTTTTAACATCATTGGTACTCAGAAAATGTGTCCTTCAACTGCTATATTTTATGACCATCGCTCATAGACAAAATAAACAAATAGATTGATTTTTGACCGTCTGCGCATACTTCTGCGTCCCAACTAAATGCGTCCTCCATTTTAATTCCAATTGTCCAACATAAAGTAAAAATATATATATTTTATGTTGGTAACACTGTGTTGCGTTAGATAGAAATATTTTCTTTGTTAGAGATGTGTCTTTTTATTTCACTTCAGTAGTCAGTAAAAGTTTCTTTTTGTCGTTGCTTTGTTGCAACAGTTTGTTATATATGTAAAAACTAAATCAATATGTTATACTACACAGATATTTATTTATTTTTACCAGTAATTTAAATATAAAAATATAATTCTTCGCACACACCTCTAACATATTCGTGCAACATGTTAACATAACCTAATTTATGTATGATTTGAGTTTGTTTTCGAGGTTTTTCTGTTATTGTTTCTACGCGTTTGGTGTTTTGTGCTAGAAGGGTGAACATTTTATTTTATTATAGACTATATAATAGCGTTTTTAAACTTTTAAAGTCTTTCTGTGTTTTTTGTATATTTTATAGTGCTTTTTCAAAGAACTAGTATAGTCTTTGCAATGACGTGTTTTATAAAAAGTTGTAGAAACATAAAACGACTGCTACCTGCAGACAGCAGTATCATATTTTTTAGGTAATTTTGTTTTTTTTTTTTAATATAACATAAGAAAACATTAAAAAGTAAGGTTATGTCGTTTATTTATTTACATTTTACCCACTAATTTAAATTTCCCGGCTGATTTCTGACGTAACTTCCGATCAAAATGGAGGACTCGTAAATTTGTATATAACCTTGAGATGACAGCTCATCTATGTTCTTTGTCTATGCCATCGCTAGACTTTTCTCTGCGTGTGCACAATCTAATACAAAGTCAAATAAATTTATAAAAAGAGTATATAATTTAAAGAAATATTTATTTTTTTTTAACTAATTAAGTTAAAATAATGAGAATAATGAATTAACGAAATAACTGAGAAACAAACATGAAAAAATAAACATACTTCGTATAAAAGAGTCCCAATTATCTGTAATTGTTTGTAGAAGGCTTTGAAAAAACAATAGCGATTGTCTTCGGCGTAACAAAGGATCACAGATATCCTTGAATAATTAATTGCTTTCATTTTTCGTGACTCAATACTTTCTTCCACAGACCAGAGAATATACATTCAGGGTTTGGTTTGTTTTCATATTTATTCTATGACCACTAGATACGAAGGAAATTGAAAAAATAAAATTCCATTTTTCGGGCTAAAATAAGATCTATCTTTTAAATTATCAAAAGTTTAAATATTTCCACCAAATAAGAAAAAAAAACGTGCACAAACTTATTAAAGTTAGAATTTTTACAGACGAAAAAGTATCAGAAACAAAAATCTGCCAATAATTCAGAAAATTATAAATATAAAAACAAAGAAATTTTTGTAGAAAACAAGAAATTTAAAGAAACGTCAATAAAAAGAAGCAGCATTTATAGAGGATTATCAAAATTCCTGATAAGATAAATGAGTCATAAGTACTAAGCTTTTAAATACAAACTACAAACTACCGACTGACAGAGAAAATATATAATATAATTTTAGTAAATTTTTTGATATGTTTAAACTTTCTTGGTTATAAAATAAGTCTTTAGAAGATCTCTTTATGATAATAAATAACCAATGAATAAATAAAATCAAAAAGTGTAAACTGTGTTATAAACGGGTGAAATATTTTAAGGATATAAATGAATAAAAATACAAAAGGGCGAAATACCAACCAAATAGTTATTTGTAAACGAAAATACAGTTTTTGAGGTGATAGGTGATATTAACCGTAAATAAATAAATAAATAAATAAATAAATAAATTAAACGAGCCAACCAATAATATAAAAAAAAAATGAAAAACAGAAAAATATTTGTAGTTAAATAGGTGCGTAATCATATCGTCGCCTTCCTTAAATATTGAGAAATATGAAAAATTTGACAATCATTCTTACTCTACCAGATCTGCAAAAAATCCTCACTTAATAAAAATTTTTAGATTTAAAATTGCATAACAAATTGCCTGATTATTTAAAAACACTTAAACCTGAAAAATTCAAAGGTGTGGCCGGCTTGATATTGCTTCTGTTTTTATTCTGTTGAAGAGTTCATGGACATGCCACCAAATATGTTATGTAAGTAAATTATGTAAGTTTTGTGTATTTTATTTATTTATTTGTACGTTCAAATTTTTAGACATGCACGGAAAGAAATTAGTGGGCTCTGCGCTATACATTATAAGATATTTGGTAACAGTGGCAAATTATAGTGATTTAAGCTATAGATTATAAGGGACACAATAACTAATAATGTTAAAAATAAATTGGAAACGATTATATATATTACAGACACGATTATATTTATTACAGGCACTATTATAAATTTACAGAAATTTTATTATATCATAAAAATTATTAGCACGGACAATAATTAAATCTATTTAAGCTATAAATGCCATACTATTTGTTATATTTTATTATTCACTAAACAATTAAAGTATTTCATATAAATTTTTACACTGACTGCCATAATTGTAAGAGAAAGCCTTGTATTTATATAATAAGCGATTATAATTTGCTTGGTATGTGTGTTATAGCGCTCCTAGCTATAATTTTTTTTTTCCGTGTGTGCAAGAAAATGTAAAAATTTTTAATAAGCACCAATAAACCTATTTTATTCTATTCTATTCTTATAAAGGGGCTTATCTCAAAAAATTGCTAAATTGAGTTAGGACCTTGGGTGGCATCAAAACAGTAACCTGCAGCTACCCTAATTAGCTGCAGGTTACTTTTTTGACGCCACCTAAGGGCATAACTTAATTTAGAAATTTTTTGAGATAAGCCGCTTTGTAAGGATATTATCAAAAATCACAAAAAATGAGATAAGCCCCTTTGCAAGGGAAGCGACGATATGTTTCAATTTCGTGGTTGGAACAACTCAAAATATACACTAGTGTAATTCCTTACTTAGAATCCTAATTAAAATATAGATAGGTAAAGCTGTAAACAGATCGTAATACAATTTCACCATTCTCTAAATTTATTACTAACAATTGTGTTTTCATTATTTTATTATTGTTTGCTGTGAAATTGGCACCGACTTAAGTATTTTTTATTTTTTACTTTTTACAGACAAAGAAGTCGGTTCATTTTTTTTTGCGAAAAGTTTTTATTTTTTACTTTTTAAAATACAGATTTGTAACGCCATCAAAGCTAAATTATAATTGTCCTTCCATCTCGGCAAGCTGCTGAAGTCACAACGCACTAACAGTGCGCTGTGACGTTTGGACATTATCTTAAAGATAAATTTCTAAAAAATAAAAATAATATTTTTATTTCAGCGCCCAAGAGTCCAATCAACCTTATTTTAAACGAAATACTAAAGAAAATCTTGTTAAACTTTAAGGGTTAAATCAAATAATGCCTTATGGTAAAATCACAAAATTTATCATTTTATCTTGGTATTTTAATATTACAGGTCCAAAGAATCAAGTTTAGCGGCATTTAAAAGATTTTCAGTGTGCCGCAATATTTGAGTGACCCCTTAATCAAGTTATCCGGCTTATCCGAGTTATCTGATATTTCTCTGAAAATTTGGTTGGTAGTAGAACCAAATTTAGCCGTTTTTAAGTGAAATTGCGTTAAAATTATTAGAATTATCTTAATTATCCGGCTTACCCGGCATCATACGAGCGTCAAATTAAAAACGGACCACCTCATGAATGTCCTCTTTATGTTGCAAAAGGTTTCATCAAATTCCGTTCATTCGTTCCAAAGTTATGCGGGAACAAACAATACAAAAAAACAAAGTCACACGTCAAATTGATAACCTCCTCCTTTTTGGAAGTCGGTCAATACAACAAACACAGTTAAATTTATAAGTGTAACAAGGTAAAAAGTATTCCCCGAAAATACTTAGGGGCTGTCTATATATTACGTAACGCAATTTTTCAAAAAAATTAACCCCCCCTCCCCCCTGTGTAACAAACTGTCACATTTACCAACACGCGTAACAATATAAAATTTTTGTTTCGCAATAAATTTAACTGTATTCTCACTATTGATTCGTTTTTCTAGACAAAACAAACATGAACCTAAAATATAGTATAACATAACCTTAAAAAAAAATTACACTCAAACTTTAAAAAATATTCATAATCAATATCACACAGGGAAAAATACTAGGTACCTCTTTTTACACTGAGTGTCACATATAACACGTATATTGTTTATGCACAGGTACACAAAATAGTACACACATTGGTGTTCTGTGAGTACACATTCCGCGCGAAAATGTATCATCGCCGATGATTCATCGGCAAGATCACGCAAGAATAGGACCGTAAGATTTTTTTTTAATATCAATGTCAACAGTTCTTTTACTGATTACAATATTATTTAAATATGCATAGTTTTGTCAATTTTTGTCTGAAAAAGGGAATTATGGGCTACTAAATAGTAATTTATGTTGAAATAAAAATACATCTGCCAAGCTTAGGAAATAAACATTACATTTACTAAATTCCGTTATGTAACGTTTACCTAGACTCCCCCCCTCCCCCTGTCACAAACTGTAACAATTTCTCTGACCCCCCCCCCTAGACGCGTTACGTAATATACATGTATGGACAGCCCCTTACGTAGCTTTACAGGAATCGTTAAGGGCAGAAATGTGGTAATTAATTTTAGACTAAACCCCGTAAACTAAGGGTTTGTGTTTATTTCAACATTTATTGTGCGGACGGTAGTTACTTTTGATTATATTTCGGGGTATTTTCGACTAGAGCAGGAAAAGGAGAGACTGGTAATACTAGTTTCCGGTAGAGTGCAGCAATAGACTGATCCTTTTTTTTATATATATTTTTGGTCATCTTTTTTGATAGTAGGCTGATTCAGGCAACGCATAGTCATGAGTTTTCCTATTTTTTTTTTTGGATTAATATATTTTTGAATATTGGTTTGGACTTTTTTTTCAAAGATTTTTCGAAAATTTGACTTTGTCTTTTAATAACTCAAGAACTAATTAGGATAGAGGTTTTCGGTTTTCACTATTAAAAACCACTATATTACCTATTTAAAAGTTTTTGTTTTATTTTGACAGTCTTTTATTTGTGTTTGGGTTAATAGCAAAAAACTTTAATCCCTATTTTCTTACAAAAATATCTTTTTTTTTTTCAAAATTTTAGAATAAACTGTTGAATTTCAACAGGTGTGTTTTAATACAGTTAAAATCACTGGATAGCCTGTTTTTTTTTTCTTATTTTTATTTTATAAACCAAAATATGTCCACGGGAAAAAATGAGGAGTGTTTTTTGAAATTAATCGTGGTCAATTATTGCTAATAAGATAACATTTTGGTAAAAAAGGGTAGTATAAAAATATAAAAAACTAATATTCAGAAATGTTGGTTAGAGTGATTAAGAGAAAATTAAAAAAAAACTGTTACAAAATTGGAGGTTCTAAAGTTAATACAAAAGAAACATGCCGGGTTTACTTTGTAACATTGTATATTTAGTATATTACATAACTAGTGTGGAAAGTGACATATTTCACGCTAGTGGGAAGCCTCCAGGCGAGTGAGGAAACTCCATGAGAGTATGAAATACACTTTCCCACGAGTTATGTACACTATTTTTCCTACGATCCCGAAAAAATCTGAAGATTCATATTTTAAAATTTTCTTATTTTTATTAATTTTTAAGAAAAGCAAAGCACAAAATAATTATAAATAGCATACAAATTTATATATGTAGGTAGGTATGTCAAACAGGAAATATGATTTTCATTTAGATTTAGTTTTCTTGGTTTTATATTTAATCCAAATGTCTATTCCTAAATAAATGCACACTTAAGTTTACTTATTAAATTAGATTTCTGTGGTTATCCTGCCATATAAGACAGTAAAATTGTACTGTTTTACATTTCATAGGAATAATACTGTGTATTTTGTTGTTTTTTATGTAATGTAAGGTAACTAAATAAAAAATCAATTAATTTTTATAAGATCTAGACTGTCTAGACTAGACAGTAATGGTCAAAATAGTAACGTTATAACTATAGTTTCTATTTTTGACATGAAAAACAGAAATATTTGGATTATAACACTTAAAAGTTATATCTGTGGTGAAAGGTGGAAAATGGTTTATAAAACAAGGTGAATAAAATTCGTTGAATCTACTAGGTAAATATCTAAATAAAATTAGGCAAACCTCCATACATAAATATCACACGAGTGTGATATAAAATATCAAACTAGCGCGATATGAAGTGTTTTCTAAAGAACAAAAGAGTGTGCTAAATGTCATTTTCATCAGAGAATCGTAGGAAAAATAATTTTTCCAAAACTAAAATTATATTTTTTTAAATATTTGGATTTAAAATGCCTAAATTCTTTGAAAGAGAAATTCAATCTTTCAAAAGCTTAAGGACCAGTCTGGCGGCGTAATTTTATGGGATAATTCGGGTATATTGCCTCTATGTATGTGTGAGAGATCACATTTCTATCTCATTCCAACTGCCTTTACTAATGCTGCGGATATTTTTAAAATTCTACGATTCTTTACACCAATGCATTGCAATTAAAACAATGTTTTACGGTATAATATCTGTTGCATACTTGAAATAAACACTTTAAATTATTTAGTTTATTTAAGTATTTAATATAAGGGTTTTAGTACACTGAAAAGGACTCAAATTACTAACGTGTTTTTGCTTATTTGATATGTCTTTTAATTAAAGATGCTAACGTGTCAATATTTGTATAAAATGTTTACTGTTTACAGAAAATTTTTAATATGACTTTTTTTTATTTATATTCGCAACTAAATATGTACATTACAGGTATTAATAAAGTCTGGGAAGTACATGATTTCTTGTCCCACAGTTTTCAACGCCTGGAATGACCTGTAATGAAAAATAGAGACCAGTAAACTAATTATTACTGGTCTGCATTTTAAATCATTAATTTCCGCTAGATAACGCCACCGATTAAAATATCATTATTAATGATTAAAGCAAGATGGCTGAACTGCTGTTGTCATAATAAACACGAATATAATCTAATACATTTCGTTAAAATAACTTAAATGTAAAGTTTTAGTAATTTTTTTTTTTTACTTTTGAGACTGAGAAGCATAATAAATGTTATAAATGGTGCCTATCAACTAATGTTTTTTGTGGTTGTTTATTTGAGTTACGCGCACTTATGCGGAACTTCAGTTTAATATAATTGTGATTTTCTTGGGAAATGCAGGAAAAAATATTTATGGTAAATATGAAAAGAACTAAAAAAGTAACTATTATAGTATTATTTTCTTCATTTGAATTCAAACATCTAGGTTTCAAAAAAATTAGTATTTTATTTTTAAATAAAAACAGTTGCGAATAAAATAGTATACACACGGAAAGAAATTAGTGGGCTCTGCGCTATACATTATAAGATATTTGGTAACAGTGGCAAATTATAGTGATTTAAGCTATAGATTATAAGGGACACAATAACTAATAATGTTAAAAATAAATTGGAAACGATTATATATATTACAGACACGATTATATTTATTACAGGCACTATTATAAATTTACAGAAATTTTATTATATTATAAAAATTATTAGCACGGACAATAATTAAATCTATTTAAGCTATAAATGCCATACTATTTGTTATATTTTATTATTCACTAAACAATTAAAGTATTTCATATAAATTTTTACACTGACTGCCATAATTGTAAGAGAAAGCCTTGTATTTATATAATAAGCGATTATAATTTGCTTGGTATGTGTGTTATAGCGCTCCTAGCTATAATTTTTTTTTCCGTGCAGGTCCCCCCCAAAAACGGTACTTTTCCTAGTCGACCTGTAATCTACTATTTTTAGATTTAATTTGTGATATTTCTGTTACTGTGTTGTTTGTGTTTTTTGTGATTTTTTTCTCAGTATAGGTAGGTACACTAAGAAAATAAACTTCATTTAATAGTAAATAAATAAAAAATAAAAAATTAAAATAAAAAAATTAAAAAAAATAGTAATACGTAAACTGCTTTTAAGAATTCAACCCCCAAATATGTTTAGTTGTGAACATAAGACTTTTTTAAACTTAGGAATTTCATAACTCCTATTTTATATTTTTTTTCAAATTAATAATAAATAAAAAATTTAAGGTTGATCTCTTAAAATAATGAATAAAATAATTCATCCACATAGTGGAACCGTTATATTTTATTTTGGTCGAAAATTTTAAGCATAGCCATAAAAACATGTTTTGTCCAGGTTTTGTAAGATTTATAATATATTTATTGCGTACTGTACAAATTAATTATGCAGCTGGATTAAATTAAATTTTATTTAAATGAAAATTCATAATAGAATACAAAAAAAAAACTACAAAAAGCTTTGTTAAAGTTCTGTTTAAATAGTTTATTAATTACCAAGGAAAAACATGCTCTAATAATGCAAAACGTTATTAAAACAAATTAACGTTGATTAAAGTTTGAAACTAATAATAATTTAAACCCATTTCAGTAATAGGATAGCGGAAGCAAAGGAAAGCACTCTCCTACTTCTCCCGAATTAATTGTGGAAGTAAGCAGAGCTTTCGTTCCCCATTGGCTCTCTTAGGGTGGCAAATTATTGATTTTCACGTAAGAAAAAACTTCTTAACGAATATCCTCCACCCTCTTTCATTCTCCTCTACTTCGTAGGGTCAAGTCGAGCGGAGGGGGCGCGCGAGGGTGTCGGAGCGATCGGACGAGCAACGCTAAGACCGCAGCCCACCCTTGTCCTTTCCTGAGAACGTCTCCCCATCCTTTCCACCCTCTCAATCAATACAGCTCGCCGAGCTCCTGCAAGATCTCAAGCTTAGCTTGTCCGGGATAGCAAAACCACTCCTTAAAATTTGAAAGGAAACTGACGAAAATCGTCTCTATGGTGCGACAAAATAGCGGCCACCTTCTTGTTACGCGCGTCTGCAAATATGCAAAACTCTCTTTAGAATTCTTTTCGTTGAATGAAAAAGTTACGGAGAATGGAAAAAGATGCGAAACAAACGCTTTGGGAGTGGGGAAGAGTTGGAATGAGCTTTTATAAAGCTTTTATAAAAGTTTTCGGATGGAGAAAGTCAAGAGAGAGAGATTTTTTGCACGCTTTTTACGTTGCGCTCACACTCTCGCTTTAATTAATTATTATTTTAATTTGCTTTCTTTTTATTAAGATAAACACCATTTTTATAAAGTAGGTCAATCAAACAAATATATTTGCAATTAACGTTACAATAAATTGATTTATTTTTAAGTTATTGTTTTAAGATTATTATATATTTTTTTTCTAGCTTTATACAATTAACAAGGATAAGAAAAACTTACAAAAAAGTCATATATAAAGATAATTAATAAAAAAAGTTTTTTTAACTTCACCGTTTGGTAATTCCAACAATTTAGATTTTTGGTCTAACGACCAAAATCAAAACAGAACGACAACCTGACATAAAAGAAAATTAAATATTATTGATTTATTAATAATCCAAAAAATAAATAAATAAGAAAAAGTATTCTGAAAGACGGGAAGTAGGAAAAAAGTGCTTTCAGAAGTTTATTTGAAAATATTAAACATTTACAAAAAATCTGAGTGAAATTGTCCTTCTTCGTAATATTAAAGTCTACGCATACTTTATAACTTTATTAAATTACTTTTAATTGCAGAATTAATAGTAATAACATACCAAGGTAGAGAAGGCATTCTTAAAGTGTATTAAATCCCGAGCTGCCTAGCAAGGATATAATAGTCTTCTCTACCGTAGTTTATATATTAGTTTTTTCACTGCTAGCACTATTTAACTATTTTTATTCAAATAATAAAATAAATTATTAACAGAAATTATATTTCTTGAAATTTTCATAAAAATCAAGTAGCCTTGATCAATGACATTTGCTCAAATAAATACTTTGAACTGACATTTAAAAAAATTAGTTTTTTTTTAATTTTTTTAATAATATTTAGCTAATTATTGATTGTATTAAATGGTATAATTATAATTTATTATATTTAATAAATAAAAAGTCATTTAAAGCTATTTTCTTGGGTTTAATTAGTAAAAATTGTACAAAGAACTGACACATCTAAAGTGACAGAAATCAATTGTTTATAAAATTTACTCCTACTAGGAGAGAAAAAACTATTATTGCTATAGGTGAAGAAAATTTATTTCACAGTCTGAAAACATGACAAATAATAGTATGTTCTAAAGCTAGTAGTGAAAAAAAAAATGAACTACTAAATGTAAAATTAATTAATTAAATGTAAAATTTTTATGATAACAAAAAACAAAAAATAATAACTAACAATTAAATCGCGATTTTTTTTATGAATAGACTACAGCCAGTTCATTTGGAGGACATATATAAATTTAGAAAATCTCTAGAGAAAAAATGCAGTCTGTTCCGTGTCCGATTTACGGTAAAACTTCTACACCAGAGTCCTGTTATGGTACATTTAGGGGACAGGAATTTTTGCTGACAGTTTTGAAATTATCTATAGATACACTAAAAAAGAATCTACGAAAAGTCAATGTGCTGGCTCTAAAACTGGTGCACTTGTTCGTTCTAAAAATTTCTTTAGCTAATAAAAAGAAAGTAATATTATTTTAAAATAATTATTTAATTTTTATTTAATTATATTTTTTCTAGTTCTCTGATAAATTTTATAAGAATCAGCACATGCGCTTTGATTATAAGAAAGCAAGGTAATTTTTGCTAGAATTTTCTCCGTGTACGAGGTGTTCCTTAAAAAATTAAAGTTTTACAGAATATACATTTCCACAGTACATTACATGGTAATTAATAATATATTTTATAAAAATTACATATCCTTAGCAAGAAATGCTGCCAACGTAAAGTTATGTGAAATGAGCGCCAAAAAACTCGAAATTTATCATGTAAAGATGTATCTTTATAAATATTATATTAATTGTTATTTTAAACTTAAAAATACAGTATTGTAAAACTATATTTAGTAAAAATTATGTGCAACCTTAAAATACAGTAATTTTACATGACTTATTTATTAAAGTTGTGCGATTTTTCTCCGTGTACTGCAATGCAATATTCCACTATAAGTTATTTTATCTTACCTTATTTGGGTACCTTACCTAAAAAACGTAAAACGGAAACCTTATAGGATTTCTTGGTTGCCCGTTCGTCCGTCATCTAAAATTTGGCATATAAGTAAATTGCATTAACAAGAATTTAGTAGGTACATTTTTTTTAGAATATTGTATTTCTGCCATTGATTTAGAATGTAGGCAAATACACACACTTTTCAAACATAGAATGAATCTAAATACGGTATCAAGTGTTAGAATGAGCACATGTGGTTCCATCTCTTTTCTGTAAAAGAAAATAAAACTGTAGCAAAATTATCAAAACAATATATAGCTTGAGGCACGGAACTATGGCTACGGGAAATATGTTTGGAATGTGTGTGCAAGTGGGAGGCCCGATGTAAGTACGCACGCCTTATAACGCTCTTGACGGAAAAAAGAGAGCGCGAATGATTCTTCCCCCCTGCGTCGGAGACTTTCTTTCATGCGGAGAACTGTATGAAGACTACACTACAAAAACGCTGAGGTTAACAATGCGAGTGTGGCGTCACTTGTCTGATACTCACAACGAACACAATAAAGAGTTGCACGTCTATTTTTGATTTAATATGTGATTGTCATTTCTAACCTAACAATGTTCTAGTTTTTATTTGTTTAACTTATCTATTTAGGGTAGGATCACCGGTTTTAGCCAGTCAGAGTAGTTTTTTGGGTATAGCTAAGAAATAGGAGACTTTAGATCAAAATTATCGTTTAAATCCGATTTGAATGAAAAAAGTTGGGACAACAAATATGTTAAATAAGTTTTAACTGTAGCGAAACGAATACAGCGCATATTTAAAATTTTGATTTTGAAAAAAATGTAATTTCTTATGACTTTTCTTAATAAACCGCCAGAAAAATAATTTTAAATATCTAATTCAAGTAAAATTAAATTCGTAAAACATTTATATCAAATTAAAGGTAAGTCATTAAACAGTTACTTTATTAATATTTTAATACATATTTTGCAGAATTTATTCTTAAATTTGCATGGCGATAACTGGGACACTAATATGCTTCTCTTTCTAGCTATAGCCACAGAATTGGCTAAAACTGGAACTTAAGTAGTACCAGTTATAGCCAATGTCAAAAATATCAATATGTCAAAATTACTGTACAAATAATAAAGATTTTAGCCAAAGCCACCTTTAAATATTAGCCAATAATACATTTAAATTAAAAAAGGAGGAGTATTATACAAAATATAGTCGAGAACAGGCCATCAAAATGACTCAAATGATTCAAGACTGAAGCTGAAAACTAAACATATCACAATGCGAAATTGTAACATACATGTAAAGTTTTTTGTAAAAGTTATAGTGTCTAATATGGTATAAACTACCAGCTGGTTCAGATCCCAAAAGACTCTAAACAAATAAATAAAAAATAAATAAAATTAATAAATATTTATAATTATCGGATAATTATCCAAGAAAAGATGTATGTAAGAAAAAATGTAATAAAAAACGAATCATTTTAAATATTGATTAAGAAGTATATATTTTTAAAAAACTATAAATTTTAAATGTTCTAAAACTGTTACAAAAATATAAATAATTTATTTTTAACATCTTTTTAGTTTTTTTTTAATGGTGGCTATATCTGGTGAATTTTTATGGCTAAAACCGGTGCTTGGGTGGCTAAAACTAGAGAATTAGTATTATTTTGTTTGTTTTTTATTTTATAACATATCAACTGAAGTTATATTGTTTAAACATTTATTTTATAGTAGAGATATATTGTAAGGTTCAGAAAAACCCAAACTTGCAACCTTAACATTATAATGGAACATAATAAAAAGAAATAAAAACAGAATTTTTCTTAAGGTATACCCACCTGGGGTATCTGCCCTATTTATTGGTAATAATTGTTTTTAAACCTTTAATATTGATTATATGTTTACCTTATTTTATATATAATTAATTAATTATGAATAATAAAAATTATTTAATTATAATATTTTTAGAAAACATCAGTAAAAACTTTACCAAAAACAAATATATCGAATTTTAATATCAAAGAAAACCGATCCTGCGATAATTAAATGCTTTTCATTCTACAGTTAATATTGAAAAATCAGCAAAAAATTAATATTGCGCATAGGCCGTTTTCTTTTTCATTAAAAATGGAATATAACAATTTCAAAACAAAATATCCAATTAATTTTTTCAGAGTAAAAAACTATAAATTTTGCAGCACAACTGGCATTTTGTAATATTCGCATGCAACATTATGAAATTATTATTTCCTTTGTTAAACCACACAAAGCGAGTTGGTAATGGTCATAGTTAAAAAAAATATATACCGTCAAGATAACATAATTGCTTTTAAATTATATAGTATAAGAAATATTTTAATAAAATATTGGAGAGTTATTTTAAAGATAGTTATTTATGGTACTAGTGGGCAAAGTAAGATATTGTCCACGAGAGAATGTTTGACGACGGCCGTAGGCCGAGTAGGTCAATATTCTTGAGTGGACAATATCTATTTACCCACGTGTGCCATACACTTGTAATCATAAGAAAATGCGATTTTTAAAAATGCGTTTTTTTGTACACACAATGATTTATTTCATTATGACCGCTGTAATAGTAGGCGGCTACGGTACAAAAAAAAAAACAAATTCAAGTTTAACAGTTTAAAATAAAGAATTATTTTACCGCGTGGCGTCGTTTTCAAATTAAAAATAGAACTTGATTAAAGATAGTTATTTATGGTACTAGTGGGCAAAGTAAGATATTGTCCACGAGAGAATGTTTGACTCACGACGGCCGTAGGCCGAGTAGGTCAATATTTTTGAGTGGACAATATCTATTTACCCACGTGTGCCATACAAAGTTTTATTCAATACATTTGTAATCATAAGAAAATGCGATTTTTAAAAATGCGTTTTTTTGTACACACAATGATTTATTTCATTATGACCGCTGTAATAGTAGGCGGCTACGGTACAAAAAAAACAAATTCAAGTTTGACAGTTTAATATAAAGAATTATTTTACCGCGTGGCGTCGTTTTCAAATTAAAAATAGAATTTGATGATAAAAATAGTGTTTTCGTCCCTGAGGACATTCTTGAAGAAACAAAAGTGGCTACTTTTATTACTATACCACCCAAATCAAAAGAAAAATACGAATGCCAGTATAAAAATAAAATATTTTTGATAATTGAAGAAATTTAAATTTTGAGGTTGGGATTACGATTGACTTTTAAAATAATTAAATTTTTACCAATAATTTTAGCTGTTTGGCTCGTTGGATCAATTAAATGTTATTAAATAAGATCCCAGGATAATCCCACACACCACAGCCCTTTAAAAGTATGTTGTAAAAAAACTACAATTTCTAAAAGAGTGGGGTAAAAATATTACTCAAGTTGCTAGGGGAGACGTGAGACAATCTATAAATAATGAATAAAATGTCAATTTCCTTTGGTAAGTAAAGCTATATTAAAAACAAATTTTCATCACCTATTGTATTTAAATACCGGTTGACCAACGAAAACTTTAACCTTGGATAAAATCGAAACTAACGAGTTTTCGAAAAACGCCAAGACAGGTTAATTTTTATTTTAACATGTAACCAATAATTGACGTAACTACCCCCACCACTCAGGAGCTACCAGTTCGAAAATCTTAAATGGGAATGTGGGTCACGTAATACATTATTGAAAAGGTTTTTTAATTATAGTTATAACATAACAAAAGTTTTTTTTTTAATCGGTTCAGTTGTACTCGAAAAATTTAAAAAATGCATTTAATTAATTTAAAAACATAATATTTTTACATTTATGTTTTTTTTAATAATAATTAAAAAAACACACATAATAATACCCGTTTGTTGCATTTTTTTTTCAAAAAAAGTAATTTTTTTTTCTTTTTTGGTAAAACCAAAAATTTTGATTTTTTTTCTTTTTGAAAAATTTATTATTTAAGTTATTGTTATTTTTCAATAGTATTAGATTTTCTTATATTATACAGGTACCTATTTATAGGTTTTATAAGAAAATAGTTTAATCGTTTCAAACAAGATGACTTTACATCTTGGTTTTTATAGATTCTGTTAAAATTACATGATTTTTTCCTTATTGCAGATTCTATACTACAGAAGCGCAAACATAATTATTAAACTAGATGAAACGTTGCAAGCACCCTGTAATAACATAGGCACTATTGTACACTAGAGCCATCTAGTTTGCAAATTTCAAACTAGGTATTTTGTTTGATTTTAAATTATGTATCTTTAAAACATTATATTCTAGCAAAAAACTTTATATAACATTTTTTATAGGGCTTAAAAAGAGCTTTTATTTAAAATATATTTTTTTGAAATCGGGTTATAGATATGTGAGATATGCTAAAAAAACCTTTTACTGCTTTAAACGCCAATATCTCGAAAACAATGCGTTTTAGGAAAACGTTGTTTATAACATTTTTTGACCAATTTAAAATTATCCTTTATAAAAGTGCTAAATTAACCAAATACAATATTAATTGCCTTAATTATAAACAAAAAACGCTAAAAATAGGAGTTTTACCCTATTTTTACCCCCTTACCCCCAATCGTTTACCCCCAAAGTCTAATCAGCTCTTCGGAATACGATAAGAAACAATATGCAAAAAACCGCAAGTAGATATCTCATGCAGAAATGGAGTTAGAGAGTTTAAACCCAGACAGACAGACAGACAGACAGACAGACAGACAGACAGACAGACAGACAGACAGACAGACAGACAGACAGACAGACAGACAGACAGACAGACAGACAGACAGACAGACAGACAGACAGACAGACAGACAGACAGACAGACAGACAGACAGACAGACAGACAGACAGACAGACAGACAGACAGACAGACAGACAGACAGACAGACAGACAGACAGACAGACAGACAGACAGACAGACAGACAGACAGACAGACAGACAGACAGACAGACAGACAGACAGACAGACAGACAGACAGACAGACAGACAGACAGACAGACAGACAGACAGACAGACAGACAGACAGACAGACAGACAGACAGACAGACAGACAGACAGACAGACAGACAGACAGACAGACAGACAGACAGACAGACAGACAGACAGACAGACAGACAGACAGACAGACAGACAGACAGACAGACAGACAGACAGACAGACAGACAGACAGACAGACAGACAGACAGACAGACAGACAGACAGACAGACAGACAGACAGACAGACAGACAGACAGACAGACAGACAGACAGACAGACAGACAGACAGACAGACAGACAGACAGACAGACAGACAGACAGACAGACAGACAGACAGACAGACAGACAGACAGACAGACAGACAGACAGACAGACAGACAGACAGACAGACAGACAGACAGACAGACAGACAGACAGACAGACAGACAGACAGACAGACAGACAGACAGACAGACAGACAGACAGACAGACAGACAGACAGACAGACAGACAGACAGACAGACAGACAGACAGACAGACAGACAGACAGACAGACAGACAGACAGACAGACAGACAGACAGACAGACAGACAGACAGACAGACAGACAGACAGACAGACAGACAGACAGACAGACAGACAGACAGACAGACAGACAGACAGACAGACAGACAGACAGACAGACAGACAGACAGACAGACAGACAGACAGACAGACAGACAGACAGACAGACAGACAGACAGACAGACAGACAGACAGACAGACAGACAGACAGACAGACAGACAGACAGACAGACAGACAGACAGACAGACAGACAGACAGACAGACAGACAGACAGACAGACAGACAGACAGACAGACAGACAGACAGACAGACAGACAGACAGACAGACAGACAGACAGACAGACAGACAGACAGACAGACAGACAGACAGACAGACAGACAGACAGACAGACAGACAGACAGACAGACAGACAGACAGACAGACAGACAGACAGACAGACAGACAGACAGACAGACAGACAGACAGACAGACAGACAGACAGACAGACAGACAGACAGACAGACAGACAGACAGACAGACAGACAGACAGACAGACAGACAGACAGACAGACAGACAGACAGACAGACAGACAGACAGACAGACAGACAGACAGACAGACAGACAGACAGACAGACAGACAGACAGACAGACAGACAGACAGACAGACAGACAGACAGACAGACAGACAGACAGACAGACAGACAGACAGACAGACAGACAGACAGACAGACAGACAGACAGACAGACAGACAGACAGACAGACAGACAGACAGACAGACAGACAGACAGACAGACAGACAGACAGACAGACAGACAGACAGACAGACAGACAGACAGACAGACAGACAGACAGACAGACAGACAGACAGACAGACAGACAGACAGACAGACAGACAGACAGACAGACAGACAGACAGACAGACAGACAGACAGACAGACAGACAGACAGACAGACAGACAGACAGACAGACAGACAGACAGACAGACAGACAGACAGACAGACAGACAGACAGACAGACAGACAGACAGACAGACAGACAGACAGACAGACAGACAGACAGACAGACAGACAGACAGACAGACAGACAGACAGACAGACAGACAGACAGACAGACAGACAGACAGACAGACAGACAGACAGACAGACAGACAGACAGACAGACAGACAGACAGACAGACAGACAGACAGACAGACAGACAGACAGACAGACAGACAGACAGACAGACAGACAGACAGACAGACAGACAGACAGACAGACAGACAGACAGACAGACAGACAGACAGACAGACAGACAGACAGACAGACGGACGCAAATTTTTTTTTTACTGATTTCGATTCAGAATGGTCTAAAACGTCGGGAAAGGTGAAAAAAACGTGGTCAAAGATTTTGACTTTTCGGCGAAGATTTCAATACATCGGCACTCTTAGTAGCACTAAGTGCCGATGTAATTAGATTTATATTTATACGAAAAGGATATTTCATTAAAATCAAGGCATGGAAAACAAATAGGAATGTATGTTTAAATTTTTTGAATACCATTTAATTATTACCCGCTCTTGCACATTTTCGTTTTTATTGTAACTATTTCTATTATTACGGAAACGTTAATTATTTAGTTCAGTTCAGTAAAGCTCCTCTAAAGTTTTTAGAAAATAAATTAAAATTAATTTGCCGGATTTTTTTTTCGAAAAATTAATAGAAAAAATACAATGTTTAAATAAAAAATTAAAAAAAAAGGCTAACAATGTTAAAACCCTGTATTTTTGTTAAAGGCTTGAATCTTACGTATAGTTTCTATTGTAAAGGTTTTAAATAGCATTATATTCAGTGGTCCAAAAGTCACCCCTCTCTTAATCTTTGAAAAAGTGGAGAACAAGTAAAAGATAATAAAATAAAATAAACATTATAAAGGGTAATCAGTAACTGGCATGCCAACATTTCCGGGGTGATTCTACATCCAAAATGTCGGTCTGTCTGTCCGTCTGATGTCACGTTTTTTGTGGACACGATAACTCAAGAACGAATAATCCGACTTACTTGAAACTTTCAGGAAATATCGGTTTCTACCCAGAAATTCAGCTTGAGAGTCTAGTATATAGCATCCTTAACTTGCTTTTATATAGCAAGAAAAATGGAAGAAATATTTGGACGTTAAAAAATATTTCTCAAAAAATGAATGGAAAATGGACGCTCTAATTTTACGTCTAAATGCACTCATAATTATATAGAAAAATGTATGTTACTTTACATTAATTTAAGGTCCTATTTTTATAGGTTCCATTTCTAATACTAAATGGTTCCTCGTTTTAGACTGTAAATTAATAAACTATTTTAGATCGATAATTTACGCCTAGGCGCCTTTATTTGATAAATTTAGGACGATCTAAAAATTACCAATTTTATGTCGAATATACATATAGTTTAAACTATATAATTATATTGGTAATTATTATATTGGTTTGATTAAGAACATGCTAATAATGAACTATTTTAAAAATATACTGCTTATTAGTATTACTAAAGTTTTCAGAATGGATGCACGAACGGGGTGTGCTATTTGGGGTGTCTACGAATTATAACTTCTTCTCAGGTATTCTAAAAAGACAAAATATCGGCTAAAAAAGACAATTTGATTATTTAGCTCTTTAAGATTCAAAAAAGCAAAGAACAAAAGTAAAAGTGGCCTTAGTGAATGAAGTGAAATTTTAGAAGAACACAGGAGTGGTAAAAGTGGGCTTTTAAATGGTGAAAGCGGAAGTAATAGTGAAAATTAGAGTCAAAATAAGAACAAAAGCGAAAGTGATTGCAGTGAGAAAGAAAATTAATGTAAAAATTTAAATTTTCTACAGAAATTATCTAAAGCATGATGTGATACAAGAATAAAGCAAAAACAAATATATTATACCTATTTTAATTAAAAATATTAACCTTTCATTGCGGAAATAAGCTATTTTATTTCTATAGAAAATTAGATAAAAAATATTCTGATAAACTAGGTAGAAAATAGCATGCTATTTTCGAACTAATATAGGTCATAAATAGCATGTTATTTTTGACTTTATTCAGATTAAAAATAGCATGATATTCAGGAACTATTTTAGGTCGATATTTTTTATCTATTATATAGTTCTCCGCATGAAAGAAAGTCTCCGACGTAAGGGGGAGGAATCATTCGCGCTCTCTTCTTTCCGTCAAGAACGTTCTACTAGTGTACTAGATTCAAGCTACTTTGGTTTTCTGTGCTATGTGGGGAAGATTACTATTGTTTTTGAAAGTAGACCCCCTAAAAACAAAAAAATCTGGGGGGTTAAACTTTTTTAATAAATGAAAAAAGTATCATTTAAAAAAAAAATTTGAAAATTTTGCATAAGGAAAATTAAAAAATATTTTTTTTTTTTATTTTTTTTAAATGTTTTTTAAAAAAAAATTAATTTTTTTTTTGTTGAAAAATAGTTTTTTTAAGTATTTGGGAAAATGCAATATACCATTTACTGTGAATAGTGTATGAAATGCGTAGCATTCCATATCTTCACAGCTTGTTTTGATTTATATTCTGCAAAAAAAAAAAAATAAATACATTTTTAATAATTAAATTTTTATCTTACACATATTGTAAAAATTAACCATTAATTACCACTGTGCAATAGCGCGCATGTGAAAAATGGAAGGTGTAGAAGTGGACTCATTTTTAAAGTTGCGGTGCCGGGGCTCCATTCGGTGGTTTGGATATCCTCACCAACGTGCCACTGATATAGATACCGCTTTTTTTTATGCACCAAACATTGACTTTTTTATTGGCCTTTTTTGCCTTTGTTATACAATCTCCGAAAGCATTATCCTTTTTTAGACAATGTATTGCAAATTTAGGACTAAACAAGCCGTATAGATATGTAACTTTTCGCATTTAAATTTATAATTCTCACAGTATACACGGTGTATTTGAAATAGCGTCGGAAATTTTAACAGATGATTCTACATCATAAAATATGACAATAAGTTCCTATAAAAATATGTCTAAAAATGCGTCATAAGGGAGCTACGCCCCTTTAAAAGTGGCTAAAAAAATCGGTTATAATTTAATAACTCAGGAACCCTTTGAGATACATCAACGAGGTTTTGCACGTCAACTAATCCTACCAAGGCCCGTTTTTATGTGTTATTTTCACGTACTTATTTCAACCAGGGGTGTGCGAAACGGGGGTGCCTTATCAGATTTTTGTCCCAAACTTTTTTCTGTGTAACTTTTTTGCAATTTTATTTTTGAAATATGATTCCTCAGGTCAAAATACATAAAAAAGATACTCTTGTTGTAATACTGTAGGATTAACCGTTTTCGAGAAAAATTCATTTGAAGGTGAAATTCCACGGTTCGAGGACGAAAAATTAAATACTAAAATGTTGAAAACCAAAATTTTAATAATGCAGGGCGAATGTACATTAAAAACTAAGAAAAAAACCTCATATACAGGTACTTCCAAAAATCAATCCTAATGGAGCTATGGTCTCCTAAATATGCACCATTTTTAAAGGGCTATGGTAGCTTTAAAAGCGTTTTTTCGACATGCATGTATGGAAACTTTTTTTCTTAGTTTTTGATGTAGAATAACATTGCATCAATAAAATGTTGGTTTTCGAGATTTTAGTATTTAATTTTTCGTCCTCGAACCGTGGAATTTCACCTTCAAATGAATTTTTCTCGAAAACGGTTAATCCTACAGTATTACAACAAGAGTACCTTTTTTATGTATTTTGACCTGAGGAATCATATTTCAAAAATAAAATTTCAAAAAAGTTACACAGAAAAAAGTTTGGGGCAAAAAACTGATAAGGCCCCCCCGTTTCGCACACCCCTGGTTTAAATAAGTACGTGAAAATGACATAAAAAGATGGGCCTTATTAGGATTAATTCACGTGCAAAACCTCGTTAATATATCTCAAAGGGTTCCTGAGTTATTAAATAAAAACCGATTTTTTTAGCCAATTTCAAAGGGGCGTAGCTCCCTTATGCTGCATTTTTAGACATATGTTTATAGGAACTTTTTGTCATATTTTATCATGTAGAATCACCTGTTAAAATTTCCTACCCTATTTCAAATACACCCTGTACAGTGAGTGTGCAAAGTCCGCCCCCTTCTTTAACTTTTAAACTATTCAAGATATCAACTTAACATTTGAAACATCTAAATAGCATAATCCTGGATTATGGATTACACGACTCACCAAAAAAAATTTTGTTCTTTGTCCTAAAGTTTATATTATGATTTTTCGGTTCATTATGCACAAAAACGAAAAGAAAATACATTCTTTTGGTTTAAAGTTTGCTTTTGTGATAGTTGTGGTAATAATACTCATTTTCGAATTTTTTATAAATTTCAATTAGTTTAAATACATTCAAAAATACTGCAAGGTCTGAGTGGGGTTTTTACGTTCACGCAGTGCCTCCAGATGGCACTCAAGTGATAAACAACAATCAGATGTTTTGTACATGTCGAGAAAACGTTAAAATGGCATCGCGAAAGTGTAAATATGATGCTGATGCATTTTGCTACGTATGTGGTCAATTTATTAAAGTTCGAGACATGAAATATGAACTAAAAACATCTCACGTTCTCTGTGAAGCCTACGAAGCATATTTTGACTGTCCTGTTCGGAATTAAGACAAATCAAATCAAATCAAATCATTTATTTCGTTCAAGAAAACCTTACAGTTATAGAACATGTCATAATAAAATTTACCTATTTAATAAGGTATTTATAACATACATTAACTATAGTTATATAGAAACATATATACATATATATCTAACATATATATATACACATACATAAACATTAAAATTAATAATAAATAAAATTTTTAGACATGTCATCGTTCCCAGAGGGTGCTGACCATTTAAAGTCATTAACTTTATAAAAGCAATTTTCAATAAGGTGTCCCACAATACTTTTCCTAAATTTGTGAATACTTTTTAAAGTTTTGATGTCATCCGGTAACATATTAAATAGCTTAGCACCTTTTATAAAAGGAGACTTGTCATAAGTTAGTTGGAGTCGTTTAGAAGGAATATGAATATTATTTTCATTCTTAGTGTGGTGATTATGTACTAAATTGTTTCTGTTATATTCAGCTTTATGTTTAAAAACGTACGTTAGGAGTTCCAATATTAGAATACAGGGTAGAGGCAAAATGTTAAATTTTTTAAAAAGTTCAGTGCAGGGATGGTTGTACACCACTCCTGCCATGTTTCGCACTATACGTTTTTGAGCTAGAAATACGTCATCAAGATTTGATGATAAGCCCCATAAAAGTATACCATAGCTTAATCTCGAATGCACATGAGCATGATAGAACATAACGAGTTGAGGGATTGTTAGAATGCGTTTCAGGGATCTTACCTGAAAGCAAATTGAACTTATTTGCTTAATAAGCTTTTGACTATGTATTTTCCAAGTGAGTGTATCATCGAAAGATATACCTAGGAATGAGACACAATTAGTATGTTCCAACTTAGTGTTATTAATTGAGAGGCTGACTTGTTTAACATTTCTGTTTTGAATAGTATGAAAACGCATGTATGAAGTTTTGGATACGTTCAAAAAGAGACTGTTTGCGTTGAACCAGTTTGAGAGTTGATCACAAACTAAGACTAGATATTGATTAAGATGATCTTCAGATTTAAAAGATATTAGTAGAGACGTGTCGTCCGCGTACATAACAAGGAATTGTTTCAAGTAAGCCGGGAGGTCGTTAATGAAAATAATGAAAAGAATTGGTCCCAGGATCGAGCCTTGAGGGACACCCACATCAACAGGGACAGGTTCAGAGCGATATTTTTTTGTGCTTTCGCCGATTTTATGCTTAATCTGAACAGATTGTATACGTTTACAAAGGTATGATTCAAACCAGTCTAGAGACACTCCTCTTATACCATATTTGTGTAATTTATGCAATATTTTATCATGTTTGACACAGTCGAATGCCCTGCTGAGATCGCAGAAGATCCCAACAGGGCACTCACCTGCATCAATTTTATCCAGTAAGTTACTGAGAAAAGTAAGGGTAGCGGTTTGTGTTGACCGATTTTTAGTAAAGCCGTGCTGTGATACATCGATAACTTGATTTATATGGAGAAATGTAACCAACCTGTCTAGCATACAGTATTCAAATATTTTAGAGATCGCAGGGGCGATGCTGATTGGCCTGTAGTTTTCGACTAATTTGCTGTTACCTTTTTTAAATATGGGTATCACAAGGCTGTGTTTTAGTTTAGTTGGGTAAACACCTTCTGAAAAGGAGCAGTTGATAATGTGGGTGAGAGGGGCAGATACATATTCAGCCACTTTTTTTAAAATATACACTGGGATATTATCTACACCAGCTGATCTCTTATTTTTGAGCTTTGTTTTGAGCATGCGTTCCACTTCCATTTCTGTAAAAGGGGCTATGAACAAGCTATTGGATATGTTTTTAAGGTGAGCTGAATCACTTGCTGTATTGGGTATTTTGTTTAGAATATCAAGAGGAGCCTTTTTGAAAAAATTATTAAATTCAGTGGCAACTCGCTGTGGGTTGCTGGTTGTTCCCGAACCAGTATTTATACTTAAGTTTTTATGTAAATTAGTTTTCCCTATTTGATTATTAATTACCTGCCATGCAGTCTTTGAAATATTATCAGAATTGAAAATTTTTGATTGGTAGAATTCTTTTTTTGTTTCAGTAATTAAGTTTGAGTGATTTCTCTTCTCACTTAAATATGTATTTTTTAAGTCGGGAAATTGCCTTTGTAGGCAATATAGGTTTTTAAGGTTTTTACTTGAAATTCTAACATTATCATTGATCCAGTTTTTATTTGGTTTATTATTATTTTTAAAAGCCTTTAAGGGAAATGCATGCTCAAAACCATGCTCAAAAGTTTTAGCAAATAAGTTGTACTTACCCTCTGTGTTTTCAGCTGAATAAACATCTGCCCAGCTCGCGTTTTTTAGGTATTCGCAATACACTTCAATGTTTTTCTCAGAAAAATTCCTGCCCATGGAATTATTTTTGAGGTTATGTTTGTGATTGTTTTTAATCAAGGTATTAAACAAAATAGTGCGATGATCACTAAATGTGTTGTCAATGACATTACAGTTCCCTGTGCTATACAGGTTGGTGTAAATTTGGTCAATGGTTGACCCCCCTTTGGGTGAAAACCTGGTAATGTCAATAACTTTAGGTTTTAGATTATAGGTTGCTAGGAGTATGGATAATTTATGATTTTGTAGATCACTAAGCTTTTTGTGGTTAAAATCACCACTAAGTATTATGGGATACCTTATGTCAAATAACTTATCTAGGGTGTTATTTAGGTTGTTGTAAAATACATCAAAATCACCGTCTGTGGAACGATAACAGTTTACAATTAAAATACACTTTTCATCGATAAAACATTTTACTCCACACAGTTCAATATCTTTCTCTTTGCAGTATTCGCTGAGATTTATTGCCTCAGTATTGATGTCAGCTGCAGTCCATATTGCAGAACCACCTCTAATATGATTGGTTCGGTTGTAGTATGAAGAGAGGTTAAAGCCTGGGAAGGCTAGGCTTCCTATACTATTGTTTGTTGCCCAAGTTTCAGTTATGCAGATAAATTTTAAGTTTTCGTGCATATATGATATTGTAAATTCATCTATTTTAGAGTTAGTGAGTCCTTCAGAGTTAACGAGTATCATGTCGTAGTTTCTTTCTTCTGAGGGCTCAGTCTTGTTAAAAAACGTGAAATTAGTGCGCCATTAGGCCAAACAGCTGGATTCCAGGCCTTCTCGAGCTCATTATGCAGTATGCAGACTTTGATTGAGGTGTAGATTTCTGGGTTTCTGGATGTGTGTTCTTCACATTGCACATATGTGAAGTGTGGTTTTATTAGGTTCTTCAGTTCTTCAGGCTTTGTTGAAGGCAGAAGCCTGGTTACGTGTAGTGCCACAGTTTTAGGTATTGATTTCACATTGTCATTATTGTTATTACCTATTGTAAATTTACGGGAGCGACGTTTTCGAGTTTGTAGGGTCCATTGCTCTTTATCACTATTTAAGTTTAGAACTTCGTTCATTTTACATGAGGTTGTCGCTTCATTAATTGCTAAAGCCAGTTGCTTTTCGTTGATTTGTTTATTATTATTTACGTTGTTTCCTGGTGTTTTTATTTTTATCCCAGGTGTGTTGGTAGCACTGTTTACAGGTATATTTGCTGCGTCAGTGGGTCGAGCTAGTGCAGACGAACGTTGACTGTTTCCATCTCTTTCTAGCACATTGATTTTGAAGTGGAGGAGCTCCATTTTTTCTCTCATTTCACTGATAATTGTTTTTAATAAACGATTTTCACTAACTATGGACCTTTTGTCGCGTAAAAGATTTTTAATTTGTTTATTCAAGATGTCTTGACACTTATCAGTGTTATTTTGTTCGATAACTGTTACTACAGAGGTGTTGATGCTATCATTGTCGCTCTCACAGTCGTCACACAAGAAATCCATATCTTCAGTATAATCCTTCAGGATACAACTCTTGTGGAAAAATGATTCGCAGGTGGTACATTGAATACCCTTTCGTACAGTTCTTGGACACAGAGGACATCGTTTGTCCTCATTTTTCGATTTTGCTTGACTTTGAAGAACGTCTATACTCGGCGCCATCTTGATAAACTTACCTCTTACCTAACTTACCTAAGACAAGCCTTGGGCTCCAAATGTTGCTTGTAGTTATTGTAAAAGATGTTTGGAAGGTGAGCAATTTTTAATTAAGCAGTGAATCAAATGTAATGGACATATTAACGTTATCAAGTATTGGCCAATAAAAACATGATGGGAGACTATATCTGGGGTTTATTGAGAGAAAGTACTTTGAATGAACATAAAAGAAAGAGTAAGAGTGTACACTTTTAAAGTATTTTCTACTTTTTTGTAAGTTATTTTGATAGTAAAACTTAATAAAAATGATAAACAAATTTATTTCGATGGTTCTATCTTCCAATAAAAAATAATACCACAGATTTTGAAAAATATCGTTCTAGCGGTCTTCTAAATACAAAAGCAAACTTTTTTATGCCATATAATTTTGTTTCGTGTAATTACGAACTAAATTATCGAAATTTTATACTTTAGAGTCAAAGTCAAATTTTGTGTTGACCCGTGTTATTAGCCCATATTATTTGTTGGTACAAATTCAATATTTTTAGGAAGTACAATGAAGTCAGGGGGCGAGGGGCGAGGGGCGCATTTTTTTTAAATGCAAAAAGAGGTCGTGTGTTCATTATTTTAAAAGTTACTAATTTTATTATTGACCATATAATTTTTAAGCTGTGTTAAATTCTCATTTTTTTTAACCCTTTCGCTCTTGTAGGGACATATATGTCCCAGCACATGATCAAAAAATCCTATAACCAAAAAAGAACATTTAAATGCACAGAACAGGGACATTTTAGTATTTTATATTCCAAACTTGGTATCAAGTGATATCAATAATATCAATACTTAACTATAAGTTACTGATGGAACGAACAAAGAACAAAGAACAGAAAACAATTGTATGGAGATAAGAGGTTGAGAAAGTATCCAGACGATATGCAATAAGTCAATCCTTCACATTAGGTAATAATTAAAGCTATTGATCTTGATTTAGATATAGGATAAATGTCTTTTTCCACTACTAGCTTTAGAACATACCATTATTTATCATGTTTTCAGACTGTGAAATCAATTTTCTTCACCTATAGCAATAATAATTTTTTCTCTCCTAGTAGAAGTAATTTTTATAAACATTTGATTTCTGTCACTTTAGATGTTTCAGTTCCTTGTGCAATTTTTAATAATTAAACCCAAGAAAATAGTTATAAATAACTCTTCATTTATTAAATATAATTAATTATAATTATTACCAAATAATACAATCTACCAAATAATACAATCAATAATTAGCTAAATGTTATGAAAAATAAAATTAAAAAGAAAACTAAATTTTTTAACGTCAGTTCAATGTATTTATTTGAGCAAATGTCATTGATCAAGGCTACTTGATTTTTATGAAATTTTCAAGAAATATCATTTCTGTTAATAATTTATTTTATTATTTGAATAAAAATAGTTAAATAGTGCTAGTAGTGAAAAAACTAATATATAAACTACGGTAGAGGAGACTATTACAACCTCGCACTCTTAAAACCCTCGCTGCTACGCAGCTCGGCTATAAAAAATGTCTTCTCTACCTTGGTATGTAATTACTATTATAGAGACATTTTTATTTTAAATCAATTATTGATAATATAATAATAATAATAATAATAATAATAATAATAATAATAATAATAATAATAATAATAATAATAATAATAATAATAATAATAATAATAATAATATATTAATTAATGACTGGAAAAGTGACAGTATAGAGTCATATATCTCTGTCAAAATTTTTTTAAATAGTTTTTAAATAATTATATGAAGCGAGAATTTGATATTTTAATACATTATTGTTATATTATTTTGCACATAACTTGGAACTATGTACGAACGCCCGGTAGGTACAAATAAATATAAATAAATTACTATTGCAGTTGTAAAATAGATAGAGTTCGTGCTTTTGGCACAAAATTGAAACTTCTAAAGCCTTATGTGATTCCGCTTGCACAAATAATTTATAGTAATAATTCTGCAGTTCTATATCCCATAATGCAGATTCTGACAAATTGTTATTTAAAATAACTTTAACTAAAACAAATTAAATGAAGTATATGTAACAATTTAATACAAAATAATTTTATAATATCGTATTATATAAACCTATAATATAATAAATGTATAAATTATATATTGTACTGAAAAATTGCCACCATATGCATGTTGTAAGAAAACTTTGAAAACTAAATAATGCTTCCAAACAGGGCCGTAACATAAGACCTCCTGGCCTTGGGCCTTGGTTTGAGCCCCCCCTGGCTTTTTCGCTGAGACCCCCTGGTATTTTTTAAGTCAACTACCTTTGGGCGCCAATTTTTTTTCAGGAGCGCCAAGTTTGGTAGAAACCGCCAGGGACAAAGCTTTTCTTCTTTTCTTCTTGAGGGTAAGTTTTGGGGGGCGCTAATTTAATTATTTCTTCGCCGCAGGGGCGCTCCAAGTTTGGCAGAAACCGTCAGGGACAAAGCTCTTTTTCTTGAAGGTAATTTTTGGGGCGCCAATTTTTTAGGGGCGCCTAGTTGTGGTTCAAGGACAAAGCCTTTTTTTTGAGGGTTCCGAGCCCCCCCGAGATTTTTTCTGGTTACGGCCCTGCTTCCAAAGACTATGTGTTTGTAATGAAACAGGAACAAGCAAATTAGAGAAAAACTGTAGGTGGAAACATTAGAAGAATTCATAAAGAGGAGAAAACTAAGTTGGAGGGATAACTTACAAAGAAGGAGGGAAACTGTAGAAAAATGGGAAGACCAAATACATGGCAATTCCAAAAAATATATATTTTTTTAAATGTGTGCGAAGAGATGATATTCAAAAAATTAAAAAAAAAAACAGAATTTTTAAAATAAGATTATTTTTATTTTGTATGGCTTTGCAGAGTTATCTGTTCTCTGGTAAAAATCAAAAATAGTGAAAATAAATGTTATTTTTTATCCCATCTACAGGGTTATAGAGCATTAATTGAAGTTTTTCATTTAGTAATTTGCGCTATATAATATGTAACTTTTTACAAAAATATTGTAACTAATTACAAAAATATCTCTTTGCGCAGTTAAATTTAAAAAACATTGCCGTTTAAACTAATTTAAAATTGTATTTTTAGGCAAAGTCGAAATTAAGCTTGGCTTCAATATTAATGTGGTTTGTCTGCAAAACCGATTAAATAATTCGCCTCCTCAATAATACAGTCAAAATGACTGCAGTGCAATGCAACCCACCTGTCCCTAGGTCACATCAGTCCTACAAACTTCTGCCTGTGTGTAACTCGCAAAAATTCGAACCGCATATATTGTATTTTCCTGCTTTATTCCTACTCACAAAGAAAATATACACTGCGTAGGTAAAAAACATTCTGATCCCCTAAATTTCGCCTGATTTATTTATTTATTTATTTATTTATTTATTTATTTATTTATTTATTTATTTATTTATATATTTATTTATTTATTTATTTATTTATTTATTTATTTATTTATTTATTTATTTATTTATTTATTTATTTATTTATTTATTTATTTATTTATTTATTTATTTATTTATTTATTTATTTATTTATTTATTTATTTATTTATTTATTTATTTATTTATTTATTTATTTATTTATTTATTTATTTATTTATTTATTTATTTATTTATTTATTTATTTATTTATTTATTTATTTATTTATTTATTTATTTATTTATTTATTTATTTATTTATTTATTTATTTATTTATTTATTTATTTATTTATTTATTTATTTATTTATTTATTTATTTATTTATTTATTTATTTATTTATTTATTTATTTATTTATTTATTTATTTATTTATTTATTTATTTATATATATATTTATTTATTTATAAAATCATACTGGCTTTCTTAATTACATCTGTAATAAGTAAAAGTAAAATTAATAACAATATCAATGATTATTTACAGCAGGTACAGCAAAATAGTATATTATTTACCAAGTGAGTGAAGTTTGGACATTTTTGACCTGCGTCAAATTGCGGGATGAGCGAGCTAGCCCGAAGCCCACAAGACGCTGTCTAAAATGTTAAATCTTCACTCACGTGGAAAATATAGTATTTTTTTCACTACCAGTACAAATAATTAGCTATTTATTTATTTATTTTACTAAAATTTAATGAAAAAGCTTATAAATTTAAAATATCACGCTGGCCGTTCGAGGCCATTAAAAAAACAAATGAATAACTTAACATTTCTGGCTATATTTTAAAATGGTAACAATTTAACATTTTGGCATGACGAGACATGTTTTCTCTTTGAATTAAAAATGAACTCTTACTTGAATTATGGTAGTAAATGTGTTTACTTGAATTAAGAATATATTTCTTTGTGTGTATGAGCTTCTGCGTGTTCGCAAAAACTAGAACCGCATATCTATGTATGTATTTTCAACGTCGAGCTTTATTCCTGTGGACCCAGGCTGACTGCGATGCCATGTTAATATTAACCATGTCTATTTCATATTGAAATATTAAATGAAGCCATCTCACAGCCAGGACTCACTGACAGATGGTTAGTTGTGTGCGTATGGAAAATAATTTTTTAATATACATTTTTGTTGTTAAAATCCAATGGAATAAATATTTTTTAAATTAACCATATTGTTATTTATTACACACTGTGTGTAATACACTGTCTAACATTAGTTGACATAAAATGTGTTATAGGAATTATAGGAAAAAGCAACGATAATCAGAAATGCGTTTCTTAACTGATATATTTTAAGGCAAATATTGTTAGATCCTTATCTGTGTACACACGTGTGTATTATGAAAATAATTTTTTACATAATAGTTAATAATAATAATAATATTATAATATTATTATTGTTATTAATTTACAAGTGTTTCACTTAAGAACGACCAAGTTTTGTTTGTATTGGGCTTATTATGAAAGTGTTGGACTTTTCCAAATTTCCAAATCTTTAACATCGAAAATAGACCAAACTAACTTTTTTTTGTCTCTTAATTTTTATTTATTTGTATTTTAAACTTTATTTTTTTTTTAAATACAAGTTTTTTATTATTTTAATTTTACAATATATTGGCAAAATTTGCCGTTTAAAAAAAATGAAACACCCGAAACAATTTTGCTAACACGTTCCTTAATTTTTAAAAATTTTATTTCAGTTTTTAACAGCATCTTTAACTGGGTATCTATTCTCGGGCTCGAGAGAACGTGAACAATTTTTGTAGGAAGGGAATTGATCACATCATATCAAAGTTCCCCAAAGTTAAAAAATGCTATTCTTAAACAGTAGTGAGCGTGATGGGATCTCTGCAGCCGGCTGCAGCGTTACCAAGTATTTTAGCGGATTTTAACCAATCAGATTATGTGACACGAATTTGCGTGCGCAGGCTGTCTTTATTTTTATTATTTGTAAGCAAGTTGCTATGGTTTGAATATTTTTTATAATTAATATCCAAAAATTAAAGTGTAAGAAATGACTGAAAATGAAAATAAAAACAGAAAAAGATCTGCGCCCACCAGCAGTCAACAAAAAAAATAGTTTTAAATTTTATTCAGGACAACCCTCTTGTTATTAGTGGGCTGTTTAGTCCTGAATTCACTACAATTTTTTTGTTAGAAAGTTGGAAAGGGTCAGTCCTAGCCAACACTTCCCGTTCTTAGTTCTCCATTTGGTCTTCCGCATCTTGCAGATCTCCCAAAAGGGCAACAGCCCCCACAATTTCCAAATCGTCCATCGTTATGTTATTATTATTATTATAATATGTATAATAATTTCTAAATATAAAAAAGCTTCTTTCATTAACTATCATAAAATAAAACGGTATTCAAAATAATAACACAAAACCAAAGCCAAAATAGGGTTATGTTTAAATGCGCGCGACTAACTTATATGTCAAAATTTCCGTGAACGACCGCTTCTCACGATCTCGAGTAGTAGAAGTAAAGTTCCTCAATTTTCGTGCGAAGTAAAGTTCAAGAATAAGTAGTTTTGCGTTTCGAGAGAAAGAATATGCAACCCACACTACCTTTCTCCCGGGAATGCGTTCTCTCGAGCCCGAGAATACATACCCTGGTGTATTAGTGTAATTGTAGCATACATGTACCAATCTATTAGCGCAATAAGTATTCATAAAATTCGTTTTAATGTGTAAAAGTGAAACACCCGAAACGCTGGAATGGCCCTTATAGGGTTGTTAGGTGCAAATCTTGGATATTTATTTCACTTCGATAAAAAACAGTATTGTAAGAAACTAACCCCCCCATTAAATATTTTCTGTGAAAATTGGGTCATGGAATTTTACTATCTCATAATATTGTGTGGAAAGCGGTTTCTATTTACATAAGCTGAAACTGAGGTTTGGGCTTTCTAGCCCTTTATTTAAATAAATAAGACATAAGTTTGTGTTTTGAATAAAATAGGTTTTGTTTTTTGCCCTCTAGATATTTTCTCTTCATAAGAGTCAACGCTTGGCTTCCCCGGGAAGCGGCTTGCAAAACTAAAAGCTAATGAAAATTGGGGACCGTAATATAGGAGAGCAAAAAGTGACTTTGTAGATGCTTGACTTGAAATTGCATACAAAACCACCATAACTAATTGTGCACAATTCAAAGTGATTTAAACATTTCTGAAATGTGGTAGAAAATGTAGGTAGTGTTCTCTAAAATGGCGCTGCAAAGTTAAAGAAACTTCCCTATTACCCGAACAATATCAAGCGTAGTTGAGTCGGCTATAAACCACAGCACGTTGGAAAGATTATGTACAAAACTGGACAAATATTAAGAAAAACTAACTGTGTATACGTGTAGGCTCCATGTTAAACTTTGTTCCTCGCAATATATTGCAAGTAGTTGATAAACGCAGTAAAAACAATTCACGAAAAAGAAAAGTCTAGGTCAACCAGATCAATTGTTAAATATAGAACATCTATTTTTCTTGTTTCTGGAACCAGGAATATGGTAAGGGGAGCAAGACCAATTAGTGTGCTTACCAGATCTTTAAAATGTAAGTTTTGTTTACATAACCACATCAAGTTGTATGATGGTTAGACGTGTATACCTTGGTTTTGATATAGTAATAAAACTGCTTATTTTTAGGTATAAAATTTTTTGACAAGGCACAGCCCTGACAAGGCACAGCCCTGATGATGATATAACATATCGAAAGCGCTCGGCCACTTTTTATTATAAAAATTTTATACCTAAAAATACCCAGTTTTATTACTATATCATAACATCAAGTTGTGTTCTTGCCTTTACAGATTTATGGTTGCAGCAGCCAGAGAAATAGTTTTTCCGTATTATACAACTGATTTTTTTGCCCCAACCAGATATTTTTTCGTTCTTAATTATATAAAATTTGTTCCCTTTGGAAGGAAGTTTTTAGGAAAGTACTTTTTTATGTAGGGTACTTTATAACAACAATCTATATTGAAATGTTCCCATAAGCTAACGACTTTTTCTCCATATGATTTGCATTTTAAGAGTAGTTTTTTTTTGACTACCTATTTTTTTTTAGTCTATGTGATCTGGACGAATTCCTATTTAAATTTTAAGCAATATGGTTCAGGAATAAGAGAATTCTGGCTCATGAAAATTTTATCTTATCTTTATAAATAAATATCTGTATTGGACACCTGTCCCAAAAGGCTAATGACCTCACAAGTTGTGAGTCACAACATTAATTATTTTTATTGTATTGCGATATTATTGAAGTCTGGGACACATACTTTAAGCCAATATCTCCAGTATTAATATTAAAATATAAAAAACACATTTACGTTTTTAAAGGCTTTTTATTGTTGAGTAAAATATGGATATTATCTGATCCCTGTGGTTTTCCTCCAATAAAAGTTATAGTAGATTTTTGTAGATGCAAAAAATACCTGACTTGACAATTTTAAGAATGAAGTAGGCTTGCGAATTCCAAAATTTCCCGTGTTACTTGAGTGGGTCAAAAAACCAATTTGTTTTAAACAACTTTATACTATTTTATTAAAATTTGATATTTGTGTATGTTTAACCCCCAACATACATATTTAGTTCCTGATAATAGTAATTATATACCAAGGTAGAGAAGCCAGCAAGGGATTTAAGAGTGCGAGGCTATAATAGTCTTCTCTACCGTGATTTATATATTACTTTTTTTACTACTAGCACTATTTAACTATTTTTATTTAAATAATAAAATAAATTATGAACAGAAATGATATTTCTTAATATGTTCATAAAAATCAAGTGGCCTTGATCAATGACATTTACTCAAATACTTTGAACTGACGTTTAAGAATTTGTCTTTTTTTATTGTTTTCATAATATTTAGCTAATTATTGATTGTATTAATTGGTAGTAATTATAATTAATTATTTTAATAAATAAAAAGTTATATAAAGCTATTTTCTCTAGGGTATCTTCAATTTCACCAACATCCATCGTATCAGGGAATGCTTACATATTATTGTACGAACAAGAAAGTCAAAAATCATATACTTGAGTTTATTTATTTCTTTTTTTTTACTTATTTGTTACTATTATTTGTTACTTGATTGTTAATTATTTTTTTTAATTAATATGTATATTTCTATTAATTTTATTGTAAAATAATATTAATTAGTATGGGTTTAATTAATAAAAATTGCACAAAGAACTGAAACATCTAAAGTGACAGAAATAAATTGTTTATAAAATTTACTCCTACTAGGAGAGACAAAATTATTATTGCTATAGCTGAAGAAAATTGATTTCACAGTCTGAAAACATGATAAATAATGGTATGTTCTAAAGCTATATTGGAAATTCAATAAAACCTATAGTGACTCATACCTCTGCTGCTTTCGTATAAGGGGTCCGCCTTTGCGAAGCTTCGACGAAATTAAGCGAGTCACACCCGAACTGGCATGATCTTCACTTTTACAACACATTCGCAACTGAGTCACTTTCATTGAATTTCCAGTATAGTAGTGAATGTTTTTTTTTTTTAATGAAATTGATTAAACTAAGGGTATTTAAATAGTTAATATTATAATATATGTATTATTAAAATAATTTAGAGTTTTATTACTTTGAGCCATTTCGCCTCAATATTTTTTTATATCGATAAAATATTTAAAACAAAAAATAAAATTAAAATGAAAAAAGGCGCACCTATTTCTAGATGCGCTGGTAAGGTATTGTGTTTAAAATAATACTTATCTGCTATATCTTCTTTACCTAAAAAATATTATTAGTCATTACCTTACCAAAGTTTAAAAATTTTGACTAAATAAATAATTTTCAACAAAATTCTTGATAAATCGTTAAAATAATTAAAAAAGAACCAAAAACGGAATAAAAGTTAACTTCTAACGTTTCGGGATCTAATCTGATCCCGTTTTCAAAGAAAATTATTAGTTTTTGAAAGAATTTGTGCAATATTTGGCTTTATCAATCAAAATATGACAAATGTCAAAATATGTCATTTCGAGGTAATTGAAACAAAGACACCTGTAACAATAAAAAGGTGTAGAGAAATTAATTTGGAAAAGGCGTTTTTGTTGAAAACGTGTAGAGAAGTTAATTTGGAAAAAATTGAGGCGAAATGGCTCAAATTAATAATATTGTAAATATATATACTCCTCAAATAAATTATAGATTCTATTAAATTAATCTTATAATATATTATTAAATTCGGTCCCCGCGTGCGTTTTTCTAAAATATGTTCACTATTCGCTTTAGCTATTATTAGAATTGCGGTATTATATTACAAAGCTTGAGAGCAGAGTTGCTAGCTTCCGTCAGCGAACCTAAGCCGGGCAAAATGTGTACAAAATAGATTAGAAACCCGCTGTTACCAAACTCCCTAAAACTGCCGCCTTACCACCCCCAGGCCAGCCAGAGTGTAGCCACCCCCAGAATGTTGGCTTGGAAATATCGTTCGAGTATCGGTAGTATTATCTGCTGTCCTGTAGCAAAGTTTAATGAAATACAGGGAAAGTTGCTTACTGATATGAATTATATACATTACTAGTTACGGGTTTACAGAAATTTAACATTTCTACAATTTTATACAATATGCTACATAGCAATATACCTCCTCATGAACCCTAATCATTTTACATTTACATTTTTTACATTTTTTGTTTAACCTCGTACTATTCTACTTAATTAAGCATCCTCTAAGTCCAGATCTGTGTGTGGGCTAGTAGTAGAGGGAACCACCGGCTTTAATTGACTTTCAAACTAATTTATAGGGAGTGTCCGCTTCACTTACGCCTTGGCCAAAGGCAAATCGGTGCCGGTGAGAATCGAACTCTATTTTGGGTAGTAAACTCGTCAAGTACGACGCGGTAGTCCACTACACCAATCCTCCCAGTTTTAAATGTTTAATATCTGGCTAATTATCTCACTGAGTGAAGACCAAAAAAAGGAAGAAGAAGGAGAAATGTTTTATATACAATAATGAGTTTCACGAGTTTTGATCTTTACCAAATTAATTCTACACCAAGTACTGATACCGTAGAGTCATGCGCGCCCCAAAGGGAGCAGGGGCCGTAGCCCCCCCCCCTGGCTTTTTAGATATATATATTATTTTGTTTTGTTTTTTACAATTTTAAAGTGCTTGTTCCTTCAGATTTTTAAAAAAATCGCCTGCGGCGCTGGAAATGGTTACGGAACGCCAACCCATAAGAAATTCTTTAAAATATCTTATAAATAATTATAATTTGCTTTGAAAAGTTTGAGGTGTTTGGAAAATGATTCCTAGAAGTATTCGCCTGCGGAACAATAACATGATTACCGAGCCGAGTCCGAGTGCCGGCCATAAATTTTAATTTAAAGCTTTTATAAAACATTCTTTTATAATTGATAATGAGTTATTATATAAAGAACTTTCACTTTCGGGTTTAGACCGTGTTAATGGATTTTCACTTTCCGACGTTTCGTCTCTTACTACTAGAGACATCTTCAGGGATTAATCTGAAACTAAGTTTCGAATCAACTTGTGTCACTATTTATGACGAGTTGTGGTTATTCACCCGTGACGAGGTTTTTCCTATCAAAGACTTCCATATTGCAGGTAAGTGGTAACCAGTGTCCCGATTGATATTGTTAGGATGCTTGATGATTTCTATCGATTCCCGTATCTTCCTTGGCATTTTTCTGTTTTCTGTTAATATTTGTTTTGTTTCAGAAAAATTGATTTTATGACCTGTTTCATGTACATGTTCGGCTACTGCCGATAAGGAAATTTGTTTCTTTCTTATATTGCGCTCATGCTCTTGAAGTCTTGTAGAAATTTTTCTCTTAGTTTCACCTATGTAAAAAATTTCTACAAGACTTCAAGAGCATGAGCGCAATATAAGAAAGAAACAAATTTCCTTATCGGCAGTAGCCGAACATGTACATGAAACAGGTCATAAAATCAATTTTTCTGAAACAAAACAAATATTAACAGAAAACAGAAAAATACCAAGGAAGATACGGGAATCGATAGAAATCATCAAGCATCCTAACAATATCAATCGGGACACTGGTTACCACTTACCTGCAATATGGAAGTCTTTGATAGGAAAAACCTCGTCACGGGTGAATAACCACAACTCGTCATAAATAGTGACACAAGTTGATTCGAAACTTAGTTTCAGATTAATCCCTGAAGATGTCTCTAGTAGTAAGAGACGAAACGTCGGAAAGTGAAAATCCATTAACACGGTCTAAACCCGAAAGTGAAAGTTCTTTATATCTTAATGGCCGTGAAAGCTTAAAATCTAAAATGAGTTATTATTTTAGAAGTTTCCTCAGGCTATTTAAAGTTTTATAAATAATTTTCTTTGTAAATTGTTGATAGGAAAATGCGTGAACTAAAAAATTAAAAAAAATCACCTGCGGCGTTTAACTTGATATCACAATCTTAATTAATAGATTCTATTAAATAATTTCATGAAATTCTGAAAAATACGATGCTTTAGGATTTTAAAAAAATAACCTGAGGCTCTATATGTTGTATTAGTGATGCCACTCAATCTGTTTCTTATTAACCCCTTCCCCCTCCAGGAAAAAAGACTGGGCCTTTTTGTTAAAGTTGTAAAGCCGAATAAGCTCACCCCCCCCCCCCCCATCAAAATTCTATGGGCGCCCCTGCGTAGATTGAATATTTATTCGGTCTACGCTGATACTGATAAATTAAAGTGTAAGTGAGAAAGCAAGGCGCTTTTTTCCACGGTTGCCAAGTAGTACAGGAGCTGATTTTAAAGTACATATAGCATAAGTGTCACTACTAAAAAGTCCAAATCTTTGCGTAGGATTTGATGGGACCGATAATGGTATTTTCGTAAGATTTTAAAGGATTGGTAATTCCTATTTCAAAGTGACAAAAACGCTACCAAAGTTTATCAAAAACCATTAAAACCTATCAAGTTAATGGGATATTTCCTACAATTGCCTACTTTATTAATGGAATTTTCGTAAGATTTTACCGTTTACTTAAAATTTGATGAGACTTTTCTTACGGAGTTTTCGCGTATTTCAAATTTGAAGTTGATATCTTAAGACCTTCAAATTTTAAAGAGCGGCGGACTTTAGACACGCACTGTATAAATAATATTAAAAATAAAAAAAATACTGGATATGGGATATTAGATTAAAAAATATATAACATATCGTCTTGTAAATTTCAGGACGTCGTATCTCAATTTTTTTCGATTTTGAGATTTTGGACTTAAACGCTTTATATTATTAATTTACATCTAAAAAATAAGTTTTACCTGCTATTTTTTTTAAATAACAAAAATATAAGCAAAATAGTAAGGTCGTATCTTAGATGATTACAGATTAATAAATTTTAAAACCTCGTATCTCTTAACCCGGCGTCTGACACGTGGGGTGTCACAAACCCCAGAGTCCAAATATTACTCCGTAACTATTTTATTTTCGCGCCAAGCGAAGACAGCGCCTCAGTACCTTTCAATCGCTTTTTACTTTGCACAGTGTAGCATGAACGGCAGTATGAATATTGAAGCATTAGAGGCCACGTCCTTTTGAAGTCGTCTGGGGTTTCTGACACCCCACGTGTCATAATAAGTAACATTTATTTTCCTACAACCTAGCTAGTAGTTAGTGCCTATTTTCCACCCATTGCCTATGACAATGGTTGAAAAGTGAAAATTAGTTGATTTTACATCTGCTGTAAGAAAATGAGTAAACGTGAAACACATAACCTTAAATTGACAAATTAATATTTTAAGACAATTTTTGCGTCTTTTGGATGTTTAGGTCGTAGAAAAAATAGTATACGGACCTCGACGCAAACTATTTCAGTGAACTTCGAGAGATTTTTTACTCGGCTGCGCCTCATAAAAAAATAAGCACTCTCTAGCACTGAAAACTAGGTTCGCGTACTCGGTGCGTAATATACTATTATCTTCCTGTTTCTCCTGTATTTTTCAGTCATATTACGATTACTTAAAGTAATTTATTTTGAACCCTACCTATAATATTTAAAAGTTTATAATTTATGTTATTCATGTAGATCTTTGTTTGGCAATTTTAAACGTTATTTTTTTTAGTTAATAGGAAACAAAAAGCTTTCCTATTTCTTGTTTTTTAAATTTGATTTATTTTTGTTAACCGATTAAAAATAAACATATATGTATTTAAGATTTTTAAAATTATTTTTAGGTTAATATATTGTATAACTCAAATATTTTACTACATTTTATATAAAATTTATTAAATAAAGCAAAAACGGTCCCATTTATTGTTGGGGTTTATTATACCCCACCTGTCGTTACTTGTAAAACTAAACCACCTGTCAGACGCCGGGTTAAATGAGAGTTTTGGGCGAAATGAGAAAAACACGTTTTTGTTTAAAAATGTGCAAAATTATGAAAAAAAAAAAATGATAAAAAATGTGTACCAAGTTAATTTATTAGAATTTCGTCAGGAATTATTTGTTATAGTAAACCCGACAACACCGCATTATTCTAGCGCTAAATGTGACTCTTTATCATACTAAAAAATATATTTTGTTTATCTAAAAACCAACATAATAACATTTAGGTAGAATGTATAATCAAAACACTGTAGAATATTAATTAAATATATTTAAGTTAAAAAAGTCTATGTGTAACTTTTTCATAATCTAGTTTTAACTAGACACGTAGAAAGCCACACTAAATTTCTTTTCTGGGGAGCTGCATGCTTTGAGTTATCGTTGAAACTGATGGTTTGCTTACAATGTTTTTAATAATAACATTGAAAGCAAACCACAAACAAATAACTTATTATAGTATAAATAAAAAATAACTCCATAATCGTACTGAAACTTAAGAAACTAGTCACAACAGTTCAGCCTAATTACACTGTGAGTTACAGCTTGTTAAATCCGTAAAAAGCAATAAAACACAACAAAATATTTTAATTTTATAGTCAAGAGCAGTGAACAAACACAACACGGACCATTTCCTTTGGTCCCACTGCAGTAGTCAATGTGCAAAGTTATTTTTATTTTGACGACATGACACTTGACACTTGAAGTTTCTAATGAAAAGGTGAAATGTTGCCAAATCGTGCATTGATATATGTCAAAATTCGTAATTAAGATAAATAATTAAAGTATTTTCCGGGATGTGAAAAGGACTGAAATTTTGGCTTTTTTATTTATTTTTTATGTATCTATAAGCACGAAAAGTCTTATCGTTGCAGTGTACCAAATTCTAAATATTTTTGAAAAATTTCTCTATCTGTCTTTGTGTCACAATTTTTTCGGATTGGCCTGAAATTTGCA